>CM022298.1:219006996-219711821 GCA_011799875.1 Thinopyrum elongatum | reverse complement strand
CTTTTCCATGAACCCGTAAGCCGCCGTAATAGCCACCCATTTACGGATGACGTTTAACAAACCCCAAAGTTCATGAAGCAAGCATGAAGAAACTCGATACTCTCATGGTCTAAGGAATTATGCAAACATTAACCATCTCTGTGTTATTAACCATTAACTTGTGACGAAAGTATCTCATAGCATAACATCAATTCGGGTCGATTCAACACAAATGTCCTTCCTGACATTGTGCCCTCAAAGTTGCTGGCATAGACATGCCCATGATTGGGAAAACATAATCATCATGCAACACTTGAGCTAGTCTTAGAGGCACGACTAGGAATACATTTTACCGTTTATTATACCACACGTGCACATGTGTTTTCCCCAGAGCCTTTATGGATATACGGGCTCGGGAACCATAGCAGTTATAGCATGGAATATAAACTTAATTATGAACAGGGAGATAATTAATAACATTTATTATTGCCTCTAGGGCATATCTCCTGCAGACTCCCACTTGCACTAGAGTCAATAATCTAGTTGATGCTAATGCACTTTACACCTGTGGCACACCGGTGTAAATATGCTTCGCTTGTGGTATAGCCTGATGTCCAATGGATCTGACGACTTCAGCTCCGTGTGTATCTTTGCATATCCTCGCGTTTTCACGCCTTCACAAAATTCATATTTTGTGTTGACTTGGCTTTGTATGTATGTGAATCACAGGTCGAACCTGGATTCCTCAGACTGAGTTATGGAGTAACTACTTGCAGTAGTGTCCCATTGACAAAAGTCATCTTGGTACCATACTAAGTTCATGAATGAACTATATGATTCAACATCTTCTTTGTCGCTTTAAAAACGGCAACATACTTCGCCCCTGTTATAGAATTCGCCACAGTAACTTGTTTGGAACATTTTCCAACTAACTGTGCCACCACATTGTGTGTTACACAAAACCCTCAATTTAAATTGAAAATCGCACGGAGAAATGGTGAAGACTGTATCGATGTAACAAATCACAACGAACTCTTCATGATTTCCGCTTGCGAGAAAACATGTCATCAGAGCTACTCTTGCACTCAATGACACTTTTCACTGTTGTCCTATGATCAGTACTTTTGATCACTTTGGTTTCTATACTCGCAACACCTTGGGAGTATCGGACATATCTGGTAGTTTTACATACCATGGAATACATGATTAATCCAAACACAAGAGTGTGTGGAATCTCCATCATGTATTTTGCTCATCAGTGTTTTGGGACACCGAGTCTTGCAAAAACTCTTTCCATGTGACTTCGGCAAGAATCACTCCTTGGCCTTTTAATGCTAAAAGATTTTAGCATCTTGTCACATGCGCTCTCCCCCCCACTCAAATCAATATCTCTCATAATTGATTGTGAGTGATTCAAGACCCGCATTTCCTCAACGCCATTGAACGAGATGAACACTGATGGCGCGAACTTCAATCGGTAGGCAAACTGCCGATCACATCTCTATGTGACTCTTGTTCATCTTTCGATGGGCGTGTTCCAAGCTCAGGGAGATCCTTCCAGAACGTCAGGACAACCAAGTGATCTCGCTGTGAGGTCTCAACTCACCCGCCTCACACATCCTAATCGTTCGCACCCAGGGAGATCGCGATGCCCCGAAAAGTTAGGTGCCGTGACGGTGCTAACTTGGGAGAACACTAACTACTGATATTTTGTGAGAGATCACCCTAATAAAAAGCGAATACCGCGCAAATCAAGAAGGGTGCATCATAAGGGATAACATCTCAGGCAATTCATAATAGCATGATATGGTATAGCCCTTTCTCTGACGGAGAAGTCTTGTATTTCTTCGTCTTCGGCATTCGCGTCGGTGTTTACCTTTGCGAAGATTGCCACCACCTTGTCGACGCACCAGATAATATTGCTATCTCTATAGCAATAAAATAATGCATTACAACAAGGTTGACACACAGGTCATTTAAAGTGCAATCATATGGCTCAGCCATCATGCCAAATCATGACACGCAGGTCATTTTAATCAATTTACATCATACAGTCATCTCATACATAATCAAATTATTATAGCACTGCTATACCACATCATATGCACATGCAAACCCTCCTGCAAAAACAGTTAGACGCCTCTAATCGGTTCATGCAAAAACTTGTTTTACGTGGCTTCTAAGGTTTCGAAACAAACGAAGCTACCAACGTCCATCATCAAGTATGATAATTCAAGTCGCTAGATTAACTTTCCAGGGTATATGAAAACCGAGTATATAAATCTCGAGCCCCTAAACTTCGTCATACGCATGACCCCCGTGCAGATCATATCTGCATTGCCCTTTCGTCTACGAAACATCCATCTTTCTTAACTAAAGTGGAACCCAAAGAACTGTTAGCACTTCTTGATCTGTCAATCAGCATACTCAGGAGCAGCATGAAAGGATCGCGGATTGCCAGAACTTTGAGATTCCACAATGCTGTCAAGATCAGGACTACGCAAATTCAAGGGAAGTAACAAGAACTCGGGTAACAGATTTCATCTGCTACCCGCCACAAATAATTTTCAGTAATAGAACTCATCTACTACCTAATTTATATTGTGCAACACCCATACATCTCATGTATTCTAGATCGCAACCTGCATCTACGCATAGCACGGCTCATGATGCCACTGTAGGTAACGCAGCAGAAAACAAAAATTTTCCGACCTACGCACCAGCCCAGGACCACTATGGAGACTGCATACAAGGTTTGATCAGTTTCGTTACCGACTCGTAGCGCAGCGGAAGTAGAGTCGATGACGATCGTCGGTGCAGATCCCGCAGCTAGGATTTACAACCTCCCAACCGCGAGGATGTATACCCTCATCCGCCACCCGGACAGCCCTTCGGGAGGCGGTCGGACAGTCCCCGGACGGTGTCGCGGACAGCCCTTCGGGAGGACTCACAGAACTCGACCGTCACATGGACAGCCCTTCGGGAGGCACTCACGAACAGCCCACGGGCACTAAGATCGAAACTACAAACCTCTCCTACAGAGTTCACACATACGGTTCATCTATCCGGCAGGGCTTCGCCGTCCAGAACTAGTTCCCACCGAACCTAGACAGCCTTTCGGCTCTACGAAACTCTTTTCGTGGGAGGGAGAGAGAAGCCAGATAATTGCATGGCATGAGTATGAGAGCAAGGGGATGATGGAGATGGCAGCCCCAACTCCTCCTTTTATGGCCAAGGCAAGGGGTGGGGTGGGATGTTGAAATACCAAAATACCCAAGCTTCATCAGTCACACATGAAAGGGCATAATGGAACACAAGGGGGGCACCAAGGGGACAGCCACCATGGCAGCCCTTGGGCCGGCCCACATCTTGTCCCCCCCCATGGGGGGGCCCCCCCAACAAGCCACCAACATGTCTCCATGAAACATGCTTGCTCCCTAGACAAAAAGCCACCAAACATGCAAACCCCCGATTCGTGGATCTTGTCCCCTCGCGCTGAGACAAGATGTTTCCGCGAAAGTTTTTCTGAAAAATTCCAGAAGGTCCCAGAACATTTCTAGCACCCTCTAAAATATTCTGGGCACGATCGAAACATTTTCGGTGCGGTGGTTTTATCAGCGGAAAGCATCAACAGCGGTTCGGCAGTTTCGGAACATTTCCGTTTTTCTCTCTAAAAATTCCCAGAAGTTCCCAGACCAATTCTGGCATCCTCTGAAAAATTTCCAGGCGGTGCCGAAACCCTTTTTACCAAATAATATATTCCGAAAACAACTTTTCGGTTTTACCGAAACTCTTTCGGTGTTCTCTCTCTCGGAACTCTTCCGTTGTCTCCGAAACATTTTCGGTGACTTTCTCTCAGACTCCCTGTCTAGCGTTCAACAGATAGATGACCCTTAAGCGTGTGACCCTATAGGTTCGGTGAAGTATAGACATGACCGGAACTCTTTCCGATCAATGATCAACATCGGAGCCGTGGACACCCATATTGACCCCTATCCCACACGAATAAATATTCGAGTGAACCTCCAGTTGCCGTGTGCTATTCCTGTTGCTTCGTGATATGTTACAAATACCCGGTGAGACATGTTGGCATTCCCGTGGATCAACAAATTGTCCACTATGCTAGTTACCTCGTTACTGGTATTGTTCTCTTTTCTCGTTACCGTGTTGCGGCATCCCTGTGATCAAATCAAAAGTGTCTGGCCAGACTGAGTGGATACCGTAACACCGAGAGGGCCCAGAGATATCTCTCCATCGTCGGAGGAGCAAATCCCAATCTGAGCTATCAAGTTACTTGACATACTTTTCCATGAACCCGTAAGCCCGCCGTAATAGCCACCCATTACGGATGACGTTTAACAACCCCAAATTCATGAAAGCAAGCTATGACGAAACTCGATACTCTCATGGTCTGAGGAATCATGCAAACGTTAACTATCTCTGTGTTATTAACCATTAACTCATGACGAATGTATCTCATAGTCATAACATCAATTCGGGTCGATTCACCACAAAATGTCCTCCTGACATTGTGCCCCCTCAAGGCATAGACATGCCCATGATTGGGAAAACATAATCATCATGCAACACTTGAGCTAGTCTTAGAGGCATGACTAGGAATACATTTTACCATTTATTATACCACACGTGCACATGGGTTTTCCCCAGAGCCTTTATGGATATACGGGCTCGGGAACCATAGCAGTTATAGCATGGAATATAAACTTAATTATGAACAGGGAGATAATTAATAACATTTATTATTGCCTCTAGGGCATATCTCCTACAACGATGACGTGAGCCATGATGACCAAGGCCAGGCGGGCGCCGGTGGGCGCAGATGTGGCAGTTTCCCTTTTGGTGCTAAGGGAGCAAGGACAGACGCAGGTTCCCGAGGAATCCCCCAAAGCTTTCCATTCCGGTGGAACAAGACCAAGACCACGGGTTCGGCAGGACGGATGTCATCATTGAGCCCACCACTGCGTCACGTCTAGAAGCTTTCTAGGAGCAGACCATCTTTCGTCAGGATTAGATGTACTCCTTGTCCCCTTTCAAATCGGCCGTTGTGGGATCCCTTCCCGCCTAAGTTTTGGGGGAAGATGACCGAGGCCACTATAAATATAGGTTAGCCACCACCATAGAGTGGGATGGGATCCTTTCCACCCTCTCCACCATAGCCCTCGTGAGGCTGTTCATCCACTGTACTTGTTCTTCCTCAGCCCCTCGTGAGGCCAATCCACCACAAAGCAGGAGTAGGGTTTTACACCGCAAGGTGGCCCAAACCTGGGTAAACGGCCGTGTTCATCTTCTTCCCTGCTCACGCGAATCCGACGAGGCTAGGCTGTAGGGTGGCGAGCATGAGACTTGAGAGGTTGAGATCTTCGCACACGCCCCAAAGTACGAACCTTCTTGGGTCTGCAGAGCCCTGAATTAGACATTTGGCGCGCCAGGTAGGGGCGTGTCGAAGTCCCTCTTCCACCACTGCTTCGTCTTCACTTTGTAAATCCTATGGCCAGGGCCCACCGAGTCCGAGCTAAGCGTTGGGCTACCCGCGCCGCCCAGGCGGCGCCCCTTGGCCGTGACGCCCCTCACCGCCCGCTTGCCTCGCGGCTGACACCGACCCAAGCATTGCTGTTCACCGGCGGCAGAACCTGTTGCCACCATCGTCTGTGCAGCGTGGTGGCCGCACCGCCGCACCCGCCTTCAGCCCCGCCATGACATCATCACCTCGTACCCATCACGAGTTTACCAGTGCGCAAGCCGCACTCTTCGTGGCGCACGAGCTTTTGCGCCACCGTCCCACCAATGGCGCCTATGACGCCTGGCTCGACCGAGTCGCCGAGTTGCTCGATGCCGCTTGTGGGGGCTTGGAGACCGCCCGTCCTTCGCGAGGATCCCCCAGTGGACCCACGCTTGCCCTTGCTGCGTCTGCTCGGCCTTCGGGAGAGGGCCTGGAGGGCCCCACGGAGGCTTGGCCGCGGGTCGGATTCCCCCCAGCTCTTGAGGCATTCCCCCGGATACTAGACTGGGCGGGTTGCTCCCGCAGGTCACCTCCTGGCCAGTGCGGCCGGCCAGCGGCAACAGTGGTCGATAAGGCGGAAGGATCGGGGGCTGGCACCAGAATGCCCACCGCCGCTGCCCCCGCCCCACCGTCGTCAGGTTCACCTCACGACAGAAGTGAAGATTGAGCGCGCCGTTCCTGGTGGCTTGGTCGTCGGGATCGTCAAGATCTCGCGAGGCCAGGGCCCCTCATGAGCCAACGCGGTGCCCTTGCCCGCGTCGCTAATGGCGACGACCCCCATTTACAGTTAGTCTCTCCAAGACATATTGCGCTAACCTTGGAACGCAGGTAGATCATGCTCCGATGGCGCACTTGCAGGATGGGGCCAGGCTGAGCGCCCCAGCGCGGATCCCTCAGGAGCCCTCGGGTGCCCCAGGGCTCAAGGGCCTCGGGAGGAATCAGGGGACTCATGATGGGGTTGGCTAGGCAAGCTGCAGCCCATGACACTCGCGAGGACCTTGTTCCTCCCCACCTTCGAGGCCGTGGGGCCCCGCCTCCCCGGTGGAGTTTTCTATGCATTTATGTACATAAGTCAAAATTGAACTACATGCACATGCTCTAGTGCATATAAATGGGTTCAAAATTCAAATGTGTGTCCTTGGTTGCATGCTTAGGTCCCATGCAAGAAATGGGAATGAATGTCAAAGACCTTGCCACCGTCGCTCGGCCGCTAACATTGAGATACATGGTTTTAAAATTCTATTAAATCGAAAAGATGTCTGAAATTCATGAAACTTGACATGATATCATGGAACGGCATCAACATGCCACGGTAAAAATATTGTCCCATTTGGGGCAGATTTGGTTATAAGCTTCTCACAACAAGCCTGATGGTTTCGGTAGGGAACATGCCAGCTTTGTGGACGAAACAATATCCGTTGCCTCTTTTTGCTCTCAAATTTTTTCTAGTGTCAACATAGAACAACAGGAGTGTTGTGTCAATTTTTGGGATTTTCGGGGTTCGCTTGGACATTTTTATACATTAACTGAGTTTTCTATGCATTTATGTGCATAATTCAAAATTAAACTACATGCACATGCTCTAGGGCATATAAATGGGTTCAAAATTCAAATGTGTGCCCTTGGTTGCATGCTTAGGTCCCATGCAAGAAATGGGAATGAATGTCAAACACCTTGCCACCGTCGCTCGGCCGCTAACATTGAGATACTTGGTTATTAAATTCTAGTAAATCTAAAACTCGTCTAAAATTCATGAAACTTGGCATGCTATCATGGAACGACATCAACATGTTGTGGTAAATTTTTTGTCCCATTTGGGGCTGGTTTGGGTATAAGCTTCTCACGTACCAGAGCTTCTGACAACAAGCGTCATGGTTCCGGTAGGGAATGTGCCTCCTTGGTGGATGAAACGATATTCGTTGCCTCTTCCTGTTTTCAATTTTTTTTCCTAGTGGCAACATAGAGCAACAAGAGTGTCGTGTTAAAATTTGCAATTTTGGGGTTCGTTTGGACATTTTATACATTAACTGAGTTTTCTAGGCATTTTATGTGCATAATTAAAATTTGAACTACATGCACATGCTCCAGTGCAGAAAAATGGGTTGACATATCAAATGTGTGTCCTTGGGTGCATGATTAGATCCCATGCAAGAAACAGGAATGAATGTCAAACACCAGGGCACCATTGATTGTCGGCAAAACGTTGAGATACTTTGTTTTTAAATTCTAGTAAATCCAAAACTCGTCTAAAATTCATGAAACTTGACATGCTATCATGGAATGGCACCCGACATGCTGGGGTATTTTTCGTGTCCATTTTGAGAGAAGGCGCACTCGAATAATAGCCAACAAAGGCATTTTGAAACAAATAGCTGCGACTTTAACATCTCAAACATTTCTATAATTTAAATCATGTGCGTTCTGTTAACCATTCATGTGAAGGCACGCATCACACTTTTAACGGCTAGGAGGTGCTGTGTGGACAGCTACTTGACTGAACGGGAGGCGTGCGAGCGCAGTCTGCTGCGTAGACTGGCCGAGAGGCATGCAAGCTGTCCTCCAATGCGCAGGCTCACTGGGAAGTGGGCGAGCTATATGCTATGCAGGCTTACCGAGAAGAGAGCCCTTTGACTTCCATGGCCGCCCGCCTTGCTCGCATACTCTCCATTAATGGCGCCCGAGCCGCTATTTAATACGGGCGGCCTTACTGTTCGCCTCCCATTCCCCTCCCGCGGACCTCCACCAACACCACTAGTCTTCCAGTTTGGCGAACTCGACTCTGAGCCAGAGGAGATAAAAACTAAGGATGAATGGGGCCTCATGGACATGGCCCTGAACAAGCTGGCCGCGGCAGTTGCTGCCCCCGCGCCCGTCCCAGCTCCCATCCCCGCGCCCGCGCCAGCGACCATCCCCGTAGCATTGACGAGCTGGTCGCCGAGAACTATCGCAGAGCTGGAAGCCATGGGCATCAGCGAGGTCTCCGCGGACCCACGCGAGCTCGTGTACATGCCAGCGCCAGCTCCCGTGCCCGTGCGCGCCCCTGCACCCACCGCGGCGCCGGTCCCCGTGCGTTTGCATGCACCCGCTGTGCCCGTGCCCGTGCGCGCGCCCCCCTCAGCGGCATGGGACGCCGCCGTCAACCGCTACCTCGCAGCGCCGCGAGTTACCGTCCTCCCACGGCCCGCCCGTCGATCACGCGACGACATGATGTTTGATTTCCAAGTGAAGAACATTCTGTGCTGCCTTGAAGACTTCAACAACGGCGTCCCGGAGGATGACAACAACAGCGCCGGCGCGGCACGCCGCCTCCGTCGCCGCCGGAATTAGTTTTTTTGGGTTTAATACTGTACCTCGATCATATGAATATAAATTTGCAGTGTTACTGAATGAAAGATATGGTTTGAACGAACTTGCGTTTTTCTCTCTGAATGTACAGACTTATCAAATGATTTTCTTAAAAAAAAGGTCAATGGTTTTTAAATATAAAACACACATCGCAAACGTTTTAGTTAGAACACCCGTATGCAAACCGACAGCTTCCCCTGGAAGCCAAGGGAAAGTGTGTCGAGCAGGATTTGTGCAGCTCTTGATCGCAAACGTTTTAGATAGAACACCTGTATGCAAACCGACAGCTTCCCCAGTAAGCCAATGGAAAATGTGCTGAGCAGGATTTGTGCAGCTCTTCATTGCAAACGTTTTAGATAGAACCCCCGTATGCAAAGTGAGAGCTATGGTCTTCCCCAGCAAGCCAAGGGAAAATTTGCCGTGCAGGATTTGTGCATCTCTTCAACGCAAACGGTTTTTCCGGATGACCCGTGTGCAACCACGTACAGACAATTTGGTATGATTTGCATCTGTCATATTGGGTATATTGCCATTTGTCAAACTGGAAAGATTGACATTTGTTGATCTAGTAACATTGCCCTTTGTCAACCTTGTAACACTGCCATTTGTCAAAATATGCAGCTAAAAATCACTAGCACTATCTAATTTTTGCAACTAAAATTCAGTAATTAAGCATAGATTTCATTCATAGATTAAGCAGTCATTCTTTATACAAATAGTTCAACTCGACAGCTGAACCGACCAAACTTTTCCCGAATTGTTGCCAACCACGTACTGAAATAGCTAGTTCAACTATGTATACTAGCTAATTTTAAGTACGTTGTACAGTTCCACCACATCTATAGTCAAATGAACTGAACAAAATAGCCCCTAAATACTACTACTACGGAGGGGCTTTGTGTGATGATCCCGGCTTAATCGTGCACTAATCATACACGCAAATGCACGCGATCAAGCCTAAGGACTCACTTGAAGATATCACAACACAACTCTAAAACATAAATAAAGTCAAACAAGCTTTATATTGCAAGCCAGGGCCTCGAGGGCTCGAATACATAGCTCGATGGTATACAAGTGTCAGCGGAACCATCAGATATCTGGGTATAGATATAACAGAGTTACAGATAGGCCCTTAAGAAGGCGGGGTAAAATAAAACACTATGATCGAAAGGCGTAGGCCTACTGCCTAGGACCCTCCGAACCTACTCCTGGTCGTCGGTCGGCTCCTCATAGTAGTACTCGCCCGGAGGGTAGTAGTAGTAGTAGCCGTCGACGGGGGCAGCTGGCTCCGGGGCTCCATCGTTTGGTTGCATCAAACGGATATGGGGAGAAAAAGAAAGCAAAGCAAACATGAGTACTCATCCGAAGTACTCAGCAAGCAAGGATCTACACTACATATGCAACATTATCAAGGGGAGGCTGTATATGTGGACTGGGCTGCAGAAATGCCAGAATAGAGGGGAAAGCCTAGTCCTATCGAAGACTAGCATCTTCATCATCTTCAGCTATCTTGCAGCATTAGAAGAGAGCAGAATAACATAATGTAAAGTAGTAGTAGTGTCATCAACCTCGCCTAGAGATCCTTCCTCGACTCCCTGTGAGAAAGAAATCCCAGAGCCATACTATCCAGTTATCATCTCAAGTGTCAGGTTCTAGTTGTACCGATCGGGATACAACTCCGAGTGTCCGTTACCGTAGGACAGGCTATCGATAGATTAGTTCTTCCCTGCAGGGGTGCACCAACTTACCCACCATGCTCGCTTAACTCCGGCCGGACACACTTTCCTGGGTCATGCCCGGCCTCGGCCAAACGATACACCGCAACCCGACCGAATACTTAATAGAGAGGTCAGCACGCCGGACTAAACCTATGCGCCCAGGGGTCTCGGGCCTTCGCCCCGGGAACTCCTGTGCATTGCGAGGGCGGCCGGAAGCAGACCTAGCCCCCTTAATACAAGCGCGGGCTTAACCAGTCCAATCCAGTGCGCGCCGCTCCTTGCTAACGTCTATTAAGCTTCGGCTGATGTATACGACGCAGAACGCCATACTATGCCCACGTGATGGTTAGTGCTATCAGGCCAGAGGCCCCTCGGATCAAATATCCAAACCGTTAGTGTGTTGGTAGTGCGGTAACGAGTAGAGACTCACGAAAGATGTGACCCCGCCGCCCCGTCTCGAGGACCTGTGGCAAGGGCTAAGAATGCCCGGCCACGCCTCGTATTCAACTCTCGGGCACCATCCAGGACAACCCGTCTCCACATCACTTCGCAAATATGCTCGCGCGGGTACCCCTCAGAGCCGACCTGTCTTTAGTAACATGGTTCAGTGTAAAGTCATAGTAACCATAGTAACTGTGTGTCTAACACCAAGGGGAACCCTGAGGAATCACCCTCGATGGAATTCCACCTGATGTTATCGTCAAGGTGAACGAAGGAGGAATCACCCTCGGGGTCCACTCTTGAGGAGTTGCACGACGACGTCGTTATCGGGGGTGGTGTAGGAGGAATCACCCTCGCTGACCACGACCGATTAACTAACCTACAAGGTTATCATCAGAAGTGCTGACGAGGTATCACCCTCGGCACTCGATAGTAACCCAGTAGTATCGAGCAACTAAGGGGGGAGTGATGTGCGGTGCCGGGGCCTGGTCTTCGATCCCATTGATCTGGTCTTTTGATAATCCAGCGGGGCAGTCGGGATAAAGTGGGGTCTCTACTGGGTCTCTACCCAACCTATACTAAACAGTTTAGGATAAGCGGGTAAAAAGGGGGGTGGTTGCCTAGAAGCTCTGCGGAAAGTGTCTAGTCATCAGGGTCATAGTCGACCTCCGGAGTGGCGTCGGTCTTCGGGACTACATCGGTGTCGGGGTCTATCGAGAGAGAAGAGGGGGAGGAAACAAATAAATACACAGCAAATAATGCAACACAGAGTATGCTATGCCTAGGATGCAGTGCAGGGTTGCCTAAAGATTTGTCTAAGCCATTTTAGTTATTTTAGGATTTAGGTGGGATTTATTAACCAGTGTATATGCACTATTCATCTACCGGAAACAGGCGGGAAGTTATGGGTTCACCTACGTAGAGGGTTTCGACATAGAAACAGACGACATGATCAGATTCGTCTCATCGTTCTGAGCAACTTTCATGTATTAAGTTTTTCTATCAGAGCTACGGTTTAGTTTCTACGAATTTTCAAAGATTTAAACATTTTCTGGAATTATTTAAAATAACAGAAAAAGAATTATGATGTCAGGATGATGTCATGCTTGTGTCAGCAGTCAGCTGACCAGCTGACCAGGTCAAACTGACAGGTGGGACCCACCTGTCAGCCTCTCTGAGTTTAACAGAGGGTTAAACTAATCTGACATAGTTAATTAGTGGGGTGGGCCCCATTAGTCAGTGGGTAATTAGTTTAACTAATTAGTTTTATTTATTAAATTGTTAATTAGGCTAATTAATAGGAGGGGGCCCACATGTCAGTGGCTGGGGGTGCCCAGTCAGGAGTTGACCAAGGTTAACTGGTCAACGGGGGCCCCCACGGCCCACTGGTCAGTGACCCAGAGGCGGGGCCCAGCCTTGCCACGTCGGTTGCCGGCGGCTGAACGCCGGCGAGCACGAAAACGCGGCGGAGGGCGCGGCCGGCGTCGGAAAAGCGCTACAGAGCGCCAAATCGCGCACAACAACTTGCGTTCGAACCGCAGAAGTGTTCTGCGTCGATCTGCGGTGGCGCCGGACCAAATGGTCGCCGGAAAAGTGGCCGGCGACGAGCTTTGGCGGCAGCGCGATCGGGACCTCGATGGAAAAGGTGCTACGGTGAGCTAGCGAGCTAACGGAGGGGTTGGGGAGGACCTACGTGGCGGGTGAGCTCAACGGTAACAAGCACTTGACCGAAAGGTCACCGTGGACACGCCGGCGACGTGCGTGGGCGGCGGCGCGTCCGGGCACCGCGGAAGAAGCAGCTAGCGCGCGTGCGAGGGTGAACAGAGGAAAGGGGGAGGAAGAGGGGTTCACCTCGCGGCACGCACGTTGGCCCGTGATGGTTTAGTAGCAGCAGAATAGGATCGGCGGCAGCCGGAAGTGTGGACGAAGGGGATCCGGCGCTTTGATGCTCCCCAGCTCCAGCTGAGGCCACCAGACGTCGAGGCGGTCGCCGGCGAACCTCCTTGACACCACGGACGGAGGAGTGGGCGCCGGTGGCCGCGGCAAGCAGTGAGGCGCGGCGGCGATGGCGCTCGGTGCTGGATCTGGCGAAGGAAGAAGAGCGGAGCGAGCGAGGGAGAGAGGGGGAGAGTGAACGGGGAGGCCAGGGGGAATGAACGGCCTCGGCCTTATCCCCTTGCGGATGGCCGCGGCATCGCGGTGTCGGCGCTGCACCGGCGCGCGCGCGGCGACCAGGGGCGCGGTGACACGTGTAACACCAAAAGTGGTTAAGCTACAGTAATCACCCTGTTGATTATGTCATGTCATCATGATTATCAGTGCCTAATCATCATTTGCATTCAGCTCCTAACTCAAGATTCAAATTAAAATAAAAGTTGTCCAAACCTGAATACTAAAATGTGCCTCATGTTGCAAATATTCCCATAGCATTTATAAAAATGATTGCAACATTTATTGGAGTTGAAAAAGGACTCAAACATCAAGGAACAGCAGCAAAACAGCACAATTTAATCCTTTTCAAATTAAATAAAATCCAAATAAAAAGATATGGACACCAAACCAATTTCTAGCAGTGACTAATGTTGCACTGTAATTTATGGACCAGTTTATATATTTTATAAAATTCATTTGGGTGCCTAACTATTTGCAAAACAGAGAAAAGAGAAAAAAAAAGAAAAGAAAAGAAGAAAACAAAAGGGAAGAAAAAAAACCTCCTCCCCCCTGGGCCGCTTGGCCCATCTGGCCAACAACCAGCCAGCCCACCCACCACTACACACCCCCCCCCCCCACCGACAGAAACCCTAATCCCACTCCTCCCCCTGTCTCCCTCTCGCTCCCCATTCCGCCCCCCCCGATCCAGAACTGGATCGGGCCGAGCCCCGACGCCGTGCATCGACGCCGGCGCCCGTCCCCGCTGCGCCCCGGAGCCCCTCGCCGCTCGCCTGACACCGCGCCCCGTCGCCCGTCGCCACCACCACCTCGCCGGAGCCTCTCCGCCTCGTCCCCGTCGTCGCCCGTCGTCGTCCCCGACCCTCCTCCCTGAACGGCTTCCTCGCGCCTCGCCGAACCCCCTTCTCACGACGAACGTGAGCCGCTCCCCTGCTCCTCTCTGCCCTCGCACCGCGCGCACCGACCCCGCCTCTGCTCTCGCCCCGCTCATCGCGCTCGGTCACCGCCGCCCACCGCGCACGCCGCTCGCGCCCCTGACTCCGCGCGCCGCGGTCACCCTGCGTCGGGCCGCGCCCCGCACAGCGCCGCGGCCAGACTCTGCCGCGCACGCACGCGCTCGGCCGCGCGACCCCGCCACCGCTGCAGCTCGCGCGCGCCGCCGCGCGACCCCGCCACCGCTGCAGCTCGCGCGCGCCGCCGCGCGCCTCGTCATCGCCCCCGACCGGCCCTGCTCGCGCCCGCCTCCGACCCACAGCCCCGCTGCGCCGCTCGGGGCCGCCAGCGGCCACGCCCGTGCGCCCCTGGGCGTGCGCCCGCTCGGGCAGCGCCCAGCGCCCGTGCCCGTTTGCCCCCTTTGGGCCACTGAAAACGGGGCCCCACGCCCCAGCCCCTGTTAAAAAAATGAATTAATAAAATTAGTAATTAATTAATTAATTAGTAAATTAGTAAATTAATTAAGTTAATTAACTCTAATTAGCTTAATCTAATTAAGTAGTTAGACTAATTAAACAGTAATTAATTAGCTAAACCCTAATTAACCGAACAGAGTATGACAGGTGGGACCCACGTGTCAGGTTGACTGCTGACGTCATGATGACATCAACATACACTGTTTCGGATAATGTTGAATTTAATAAATAATTAAATTCCAGAAAATTAATAAAATCTTTAGAAAATCATATCTTTTAATCCGTAACTCGGATGAAAATACTTTCTACATGAAAGTTGCTCAGAACAACGAGACGAATCCGAGTACGCGGTTCGTTCGTCCGTCACATGTCTCTAACTACCTGAACATGGGACATTCCCCCTCCGGATCGCCTGTCCGAAAATGCAACTTCGGGAAAACTTTCCCGGATGTTATTCCCCCTTCACCTATGTCGTGTAGCACTACGATAGGTCACCCCTAGCACCGTGTATCGTATTGTCATGCATCTGTTTGCTAGTATTTACTGTTTCTTCCCCCTGTTCCTATTCGCTAGACCCCGAGACCGCTGACGATGTCCTGAAGACCGACGCCACCGTTGACGACTTTGCCCTTGCCGCCGAGCAACCAGGCAAGCCCCCCCTTTGATCATCCCGATATCGCCCATTCTAATTTCTCATGCTTGCATTAGAATTGCTGCTGCTACTACTTTACCTATTCTGATGCATAGCCTGTCTATTGTAACCTGCTGTTGATAATTACCTGCATATCCTAAACTGCTTAGTATAGGATGGGTAGAGACCTATCAGTGACCCCACTTATCCCGATTGCCCCGCCGGATTATCCGAAGAGCCGATCAATGGGAATTGAAGACCAGGCCCCGACACCGCACATCACCCCCTTAGTTGTAATGACACTGCAGCGTTAGTATCGAGTGCCGAGGGTGAAACCTCTTGTAGCACTTCTGATGTTAACTCTGTAGAGTAGCTATTCAGTCGTGGTCATCGAGGGTGATTCCTCCTTCACCGCTTCCGATAACGACGCTGTCGTACAACACCTCAAGTGTGAACCCAGCGAGGGTGATTCCTCCGAGTTCACCTTGACGGATACATCAAGTAGGAATCCAACGAGGGTGATACCTCGGATTCCCTGATGTTATGGACACACGGATAATTGGACTTTACACTGTTACTTGGAAGGCGGGTCGACCCTGAGGGGTACCCACATGTGTTGTGAAGGCGGGTTGCCTGTATGGTGCCCGAGTGATGAATACGAGGCGTGGCCGAGCATTCTTGGCCCTTAGCGCAAGTCCTCGAGACGGGGCGACGGGGTCACATCGATCGTGAGTCTCTACTCGTTACCGCACTACCAAGGTACTAACGGTTTGGATATTTGATCTGACTGGGCCTCTGGCCCGATAGCACTAACCACCACGTGGGCATAGTATGGGCATTCTGCATCGTATGCATCAGCCGATAGCTCTGTCAGACGTCTAGTTCAGCATGGCGGCACGGACGGACCGACGCCTTCCTGTAGTGTTGGTACCTGGCTTCACCATGTGTGCAACGACCCGGAGGGCGAGGGGCGATGGCCAAGACCCCATTGCGCTTAGGATGTAGACCGGCGGGGACCTCTCTACTGAGCTGTAGGTAGGGTTGCGGTGTGTTGTTTGGCCGAGGCTCGGCATGACCCGGAAAAGTGTGTCCGGCCAGAGTTAAGCGAGCATGGTGGGTAAGTTGGTGCACCCCTGCAGGGAAGAAAACTTCTATCGATAGCCTGTCCTACGGTAACGGACACTCGGAGTTGTATCCTGATTGATACAATTAGAACTGGATACTTGGATACTATGGCTCTGGGATTGCTTCTCGCAGGGAGTCGAGAAGGGATCTCAGGACGAGGTTGATGACTGTATGGCTCTGGGATTGCTTTCTCGCAGGGAGTCGAGAAAGGATCTCTGGGTGAGGTTGAGACTTAATGATACTGCTACATTATATTGTACTGTCCTACTCTCTTCTATTGCTGCAAGACCGCTGAAGATGCTAGTCTTCGATAGGACTAGGCCTTCTCTCTATTCTGGCATTTCTGCTGCCCAGTCCACATATACAGCCTCTCTTTGAAAATGTTGCATATGTAGTGTAGATCCTTGCTTGCTGAGTACTTCTGAGTACTCACGGTTGCTTTGTTTTCCTTTTTCTCCCCAAATCAGTTTGTCATGACCAGAGGACGGAGCCCCTGAGACCGCTGCCCCAGTTGACGACTTCAGCTACCACTTCTACCCCGAGGATGGTTACTACTACGAGTTGGATGACGACCAGGAGTAGGTTCGGAGGGTCCGAGGCAGGAGGCCTATGCCTTTCGATCGTAGTGTTTTATTTTTGCCCCACCTTTCTAAAGGCCTTTCTGTTTCTGTTTCATATCTGTACTCAGATATCTGATGCTTCCGCTGACGCTTGTTCGCAAGCTTATGTATTCAAGCCCTTGAGGCCCTGGCTTATAATATAAAGCTTGTATGACTTTATTTATGTTTTAGAGTTGTGTTGTGATATCTTCCCGTCAGTCCTAATGCTTGATCGTGTGCATTTGCGTGTAGGATTAGTGCACGATTGAGCCGGGGGCGTCACAAGTTGGTATCAGAGCCGACTGACTGTAGGAACCCCCTTTCCAACTCCTTGGCCGAAGTTGAGTCTAGTAACCGAAAATTGTTTTACTTACTTGGCTGTGTGGCTTACGGGCCCACGTCGCCAATTCGGTGGTATTAGGATCTTTTACTCCTCGACCTTTACTCTGGGACTCTGATCTCTCTTCTATTCGGGTAAAATTTTTACCAAACTTCAACATTAGGTTCTCGTAATCACAACCACCCGGTGTTCTGAAAATTTCCCCCCTTTCTTCAAGATTGTGGGCCAGGTTCTGCTTGCAGGATCCTTTTATCGAGGGCACCCTGTGTTTCACTTGCAGATTCCTCGCCCCAATAGTTTTCTCCGACGTTGATGTAGCCTTTGCTATGTCTCGTTGTGTACTTCCTTGCCGCGTGCCTGCGCTCCACCTAGTTGTCTAGCCTTCCCCTTTCAGCTGTCATATTGCCGGATTGTAATCGGGGCTATTTGTGGATTCGAATGTCTGGTGCAAATATGATGAAGTGTCTACTGCACCTCCTTCTGTTGTGCGTGTTACTTCATGAATCATTCCATACACCTGCAAATCTTCTTGCTAAACTGCCCCTGTTGATTTGGTAGGATGGCGGACGATCCTCCACCTCCACCTTATATTGCCGCAATGATGCAGCAATTTGAACTGAACCGTCAGGTTATGACCGGGATATTGGCTCAGTTCCCAAACCAGAATGCTCATCAGCAGCCTACACCAATAACACTGTCAGAATTCGTGCGCCTCAATCCGTCCACTTTTCGCAGCTCGACTGATCCAATGGATGCTGACGATTGGCTCCGCGACATTGCCTTCCAGATGAAGTCGGCCAATGTTATCCCTAACAGTTACGTCACCTATGCGACGTATCACCTGAGGGGATCAGCTGCTCAATGGTGGGAAAGCCACAAGGGTATGTTGCCTGCTGAAACTATAACCACTTGGCAGGAATTTCAGTCAGCTTTTCGTGCACGGTACATTCCACAAGGTCTGATGGACCAGAAGAAGCAGGAGTTCCGCAAACTCTCACAGGGCACAATGACTATGGATGAATATCAGAGGAAATTCCTTGAACTGTCCGTCTATGCTGAAGATGATGTCTGCACTGACGCACGCAAGCAGGAGAAATTCCGTGAAGGACTGCGTACTGATATAAACCTTGCATTTGCTGCCCATGATTGCAGCGACTTCGCAATGTTTGTCAGCAAATCTTTCCAAGTTGAAACAGCTCTGACTGAGTACCAGGAGTCGCTCAAGCATACTCGAGATGTCGGTTCGTCTTTCGGTCAACCTACTCAGAAATGTCGAGTCTGGATCCCACACAATATTCATCATCGACCTGCTCCAACACCAAGGCCGTCATATGCTGCACCTCGTCTGCCTCCACCACCAAGGCAACTGAACATTTCAAGTGGACAGCCCATTGTTGGTGTTTCTCCCCATAATGATGGTATGTGCTACCAGTGTGGACAGCCAGGGCACCGTGCTTTCAACTGTCATCAGGGTCAGCCTCAGAATGCATCACGTCATCCTGTTGTTCGTAGGAGGGGCCATCAGACCCATCATTCCAGGAATCATAATGCCAGACTACCTGCTAGTCAACTTGTTCATGTCAACCAAGTCAACATGGAAGAAGCTCGACAGGACCCCAAAATTGTGATGGGCACCCTTCTAGTGAATTCAATCCCAGCTTCAGTCCTCTTTAATTCTGGAGCATCGCACTCCTTCATGTCCAAAAGTTTTGCACGAAGCCATGATATACCTTTCAAGGAGATGTCCACCCCATTAGTAATCCAGTCACCTGGGGCTAACTGGCAAACTACCATGGTAAGCCACGGTAACCACATTGTGATTGGAGGATTGATGTTCCCCGTTGCTCTCATTGCTCTCAAGACCTCCAACATAGACATTATTCTGGGAATGGACTGGTTGAAGTCTCATAAAGCTTTGATTGACTGTGCCACTGAAACAGTCCGCATCACTCATCCTTCCGGTCGGACAGTCAGATACTCAGCTCGGATAGTTTAGAATGCCGAGGATCAGTTATATGTTCTGAATGCATTGAATGCTTCACCTCTTGAAGGCATCGAGAACGTTCCAGTTGTTCGTGATTTCCAAGATGTATTTCCAGAAGAACTTCCAGGAATACCCCCTGCTAGAGCGGTTGAATTCGTCATCGACTTGAAGCCCGGCACTACCCCTATTGCAAAGCGTCCTTATAAGATGCCTCCGCATCATCTTCTCGCGCTTAAGGAAGAAATCGACACGTCACTTAAGAAAGGTTTCATCCGTCCCAGTTCCTCTGCTTGGGGAGCACCTTCACTCTTCGTTAAGAAGAAGGATGGAACTAACCGATTGGTCCAGGATTATCGGCCCATTAACCAAGCAACAATTCAAAACAAGTATCCGCTTCCTCGTATCAATGATTTGTATGATCAGCTTGCTGGATCATCGGTGTTTTCTAAACTCGACTTGAGGTTGGGTTATCATCAGATCCGTGTTCGTGAAGAGGATATTCCGAAGACTGCATTTGTTACTCGCTATGGCTCTTATGAGTACACTGTAATGTCATTTGGCTTAACAAATGCTCCAGCCACATTCTCCCGTCTGATGAATTACATCTTCATGGATTACCTCGACAAATTTGTCGTGGTATATCTGGATGATATTCTGGTATATTCGAAGAATAAGGAAGAACATGCTGAACACCTCCGTCTTGTACTGGAAAGGCTCTGAGAACACCAGTTGTATGCCAAATACTCCAAATGTGAATTTTGGCTTTCTGAAGTAACCTACCTTGGTCATGTGATTTCCAAGGATGGAATTGCTGTTAACCCAGAACGAGTTCAGGCTATTCTTGACTGGACTCCTCCAAAGAATGTCAAGCAAGTGAAAAGTTTTCTTGGCCTTGCAAGCTATTGCCGTCGATTTGTCGAGAATTTTTCTAAGATTGCTAAGCCTTTGACTGATCTGCTTCACAAGGGCGTTAAGTTTGAATGGACAAACAAATGTCAGGAAAGTTTTCAAACACTCAAAGACAAGCTGACATCTGCCCCAGTACTTGCTCCTCCAGATTCTCGCAAAGATTTTGTGATTTATTGTGATGCATCCCGTGAAGGATTAGGCTATGTCCTAATGCAAGAGCGTAAAGTGATTGCCTATGGCTCTCGTCAGTTGCGCCTACATGAAGAAAATTATCCGGTACATGATCTAGAACTAGCTGTTGTTATCTATGCACTGCAGTTGTGGCGACATTACCTTCTCGGTAATCGTTGCGAGATATACACGGATCATAAAAGTCTGAAGTACTTGTTCACTCAACCATCTCTAAACCTCCGTCAGCAAAGATGGATGGAGGCCATTGCGGACAATGATTTGGGTATTTCCTATACCCCTGGCAAGGCTAACGTGATGGCTGATGCCTTAAGGCGCAAGTCCTATTGCGACAACCTCATGGTTAGGCGAGCTCAACCTCGTCTTTTTCAAGAACTGTGCAAGCTGAATCTGCGTATTGTTCCACAGGGCTCAGTTAATAACCTTGTGATACAACCAGATCTTGAGAAAGTTGTTAAGAATGCGCAAGATAAAGATGCTGAAATTGATCTGATGAAGAAAGACCTTCACCTTGTAAAGTACAGGGATTTCTCGCTGTCTGAAGATGGAACCTTGTATTTCAGAAACCGCATTGTCGTACCTTGCTTCGAGCTTATGACCGACAAGGTCATGAAGGAGGCACATGATACCCCGCTGTCTATTCATCCGGGTAGCACCAAGATGTATCGTGATCTCCGTCAAAGGTACTGGTGGTCTAAAATGAAGTAGGATATTGCTCAATATGTTGCTGAATGTGATGTGTGTCGTCGCGTTAAAGCAGAACATTAGAACATTAGAAGCCTGCTGGAATTCTGCAACCACTTCCTATTCCTCTATGGAAATGGGATAAGGTTCAGATGGATTTCATTACAGGACTTCCCAGGTCACAGAAGGGTCACGATGCTATTCTTGTCGTCGTTGACCAACTTTCCAAAGTTGCACACTTTCTGCCTGTCAAGGAGACGATCACTGCTAGTCAGTTAGCAGAATTATATATCTCCAGAATTGTTTCACTCCACGGTATTCCGAAGGAGATCAGTTCGGACCGTGGCGACCTTTTCACTTCAAAGTTCTGGGAAAGTTTCCAAGAAACTATGGGAACTCATATTACCTGGAGTTCAGCTTATCATCCCCAATCCCAAGGCCAAGTTGAGCGAGTCAATCAAGTGCTTGAAGACATGCTACGAGCTTGTGTCATTTCTTTCGGCAAGAAGTGGGAAGAATCTCTCCCGTATGCCGAGTTCTCTTATAACAACAGCTATCAAGCCAGCTTGAAAATGGCCCCCTTCGAAGTACTATATGGACGTAAGTGTCGAACCCCTCTGAATTGGTCAGAAACTGGGGAACGACCGCTCGTGGGTCCGGATATTATTCAACACACCGAAGAACAAGTCCGTATTGTCCGGGAAAATCTCAAGGCGGCTCAGGACCGCCAGAAGAGCAACTATGATCGCAAACGATGGGGTTTGACTTATCAACCTGGTGATCAAGCTTATCTGCGAGTCACTCCTATGAAAGGCACTCACCGTTTTGGAATCAAGGGCAAGTTAGCTCCATGCTACATCGGTCCTTTCCGCATTATTGCTAGACGTGGTCAGGTGGCGTATAAATTGGAGTTGCCGCCGCAATTCTCTCATATCCATGACGTTTTCCATGTGTCGCAACTTCGTAAATGCTTCAAGGAATCTCCATACCGCGCAGTGCATCACGAGATGCTCGAATTGCAAGATGATCTATCTTATAAGGAGCATCCGATCCGCATTCTCGATGAAGCCGAACATCGGACCCATCAGAAGGTTACCAAGTTCCTCAAAGTGCAGTGGTCAAATCATACCGAAGATGAAGCCACTTGGGAACGCGAGGATAATCTTCGTGCGGAATACCCCGAACTTTTTCCTTCTACCTCTTGATTCTCGGGACGAGAATTCTTATTAGTGGAGGAGAATTGTAACACCCCCAGTGGTTAAGCTACAGTAATCACCCTGTTGATTATGCCATGTCATCATGATTATCAGTGCCTAATCATCATTTGCATTCAGCTTCTAACTCAAGATTCAAATTAAAATAAAAGTTGTCCAAACCTGAATACTAAAATGTGCCTCATGTTGCAAATATTCCCATAGCATTTATAAAAATGATTGCAACATTTATTGGAGTTGAAAAAGGACTCAAACATCAAGGAACAGCAGCAAAACAGCACTATTTAATCCTTTTCAAATTAAATAAAATCCAAATAAAATGATATGGACACCAAACCAATTTCTAGCAGTGAGTAATGTTGCACTGTAATTTATGGACCAGTTTATATATTTTATAAAATTCATTTGGGTGCCTAACTATTTGCAAAACAAAGAAAAGAGAAAAAAAAAGAAGAAAAACAAAAGGGAAGAAAAACAAAACCCCCCCTCCCCCTATGCCGCTTGGCCCATCTGGCCAACAACCAGTCGGCCCACCCCACCACTACACCCCCCCCCACCGACAGAAACCCTAATCCCACTCCTCCCCTTGTCTCCCTCTCGCTCCCCATTCGCCCCCCCCCGATCTAGAACTGGATCGGGCCGAGCCCCGACGCCGTGCTTCGACGCCGGCGCCCGTCCCCGCTGCGCCCCGGAGCCCCTCACTGCTCGCCTAACGCCGCGCCCTATCGCCCGTCGCCACCACCACCTCGCCGGAGCCTCTCCGCCTCGTCCCCGTCGTCGTCCCCGACCCTCCTCCCCGAACGGCTTCCTCGCGCCTCGCCGAACCCCCTCCTCACGACGAACGTCAGCCGCTCCCCTTCTCCTCTTTGCCCTCGCACCGCGCGCACCGACCCCGCCTCGGCTCTCGCCCCACGCATCGTGCTCGGTCACCGCCGCCCACCACGCACGCCGCTCGCGCCCCTGACTCCGCGCGCCGCGGTCACCCTGCGCCGGGCCGTGCCCCGCACAGCGCCGCGGCCAGCCTCTGCCGCGCACGCACGCGCTCGCCCGCGCGACCCCGCCACCGCTGCAGCTCGCGCGCGCCGCCGCGCGCCTCGTCATCGCCCCCGACCGGCCCCGCTCGCGCCCGACTCCGACCCACAGCCCCGCTGCGCCGCTCCGGGCCGCCAGCGGCCACGCCCGCGCGCCCCTAGGCGTGCGCCCGCTCGGGCAGCGCCCAGCGCCCGTGCCCGTTTGGCCCCTTTGGGCCACTGACAATGGGGCCCCGCGCCCCAGCCCCTGTTAAAAAAATGAATTAATAAAATTAGTAATTAGTTAATTAATTAATTAATTAGTAAATTAATTAAGTTAATTAACTCAATTAGCTTAATCTAATTAAGTAGTTAGACTAATTAAACAGTAATTAATTAGCTAAACCCTAATTAACCGAACAGAGTATGACAGGTGGGACCCACATGTCAGGTTGACTGCTGACGTCATGCTGATGTCATGATGATGTCAGCATACACTGTTTCGGATAATGTTGAATTTAATAAATAATTAAATTCCAGAAAATTAATAAAAACCTTAGAAAATCATATCTTTTAATCCGTAACTCGGATGAAAATACTTTCTACATGAAAGTTGCTCAGAACGACGAGACGAATCCGAATTCGCGGTCCGTTCGTCCGTCACACGTCTCTAACTACCTGAACATGGGACTTTCCCCCTCCGGATCGCCTGTCCGAAAATGCAACTTCGGGAAAACTTTCCCGGATGTTATTCCCCCTTCACCTATGTCGTGTAGCACTACGATAGGTCACCCCTAGCACCGTGTATCGTATTGTCATGCATCTGTTTGCTAGTATTTACTGTTTCTTCCCCCTCTTCCTATTCGCTAGACCCCGAGACCGCTGACGATGTCCTGAAGACCGACGCCACCGTTGACGACTTTGCCCTTGCCGCCGAGCAACCAGGCAAGCCCCCCCTTTGATCATCCCGATATCGCCCATTCTAATTTCTCATGCTTGCATTAGAATTGCTGCTGCTACTACTTTACCTATTCTGATGCATAGCCTGTCTATTGTAACCTGCTGTTGATAATTACCTGCATATCCTAAACTGCTTAGTATAGGATGGGTAGAGACCTATCAGTGACCCCACTTATCCCGATTGCCCCGCTGGATTATCCGAAGACCCGATCAACGGGAATTGAAGACCAGGCCCCGACACCGCACATCACCCCCTTAGTTGTAACGACACTGCAGCGTTACTATCGAGTGCCGAGGGTGAAACCTCTTGCAGCACTTCTGAAGTTAACTCTGTAGAGTAGCTATTCGGTCGTGGTCATCGAGGGTGATTCCTCCTTCACCGCTTCCGATAACGACACTGTCGTACAACACCTCAAGTGTGAACCCAGCGAGGGTGATTCCTCCGAGTTCACCTTGACGGGTACATCAAGTAGGAATCCAACGAGGGTGATACCTCGGATTCCCCTGATGTTATGGACACACGGATAATTGGACTTTACACTGTTATTTGGAAGGCGGTTCGACCCTGAGGGGTACCCGTGTGTGTTGTGAAGGCGGGTTACCTGTATGGTGCCCGAGTGATGAATACGAGGCGTGGCCGGGCATTCTTGGCCCTTGCCGCAAGTCCTCGAGACGGGGCGACGGGGTCACATCGATCGTGAGTCTCTGCTCGTTACCGCACTACCAAGGTACTAACGGTTTGGATATTTGATCTAAGTGGGCCTCTGGCCCGATAGCACTAACCACCACATGGGCATAGTATGGGAGTTCTGCATCGTATGCATCAGCCGAAAGCTCTATCAGACGTCAAGTTCAGCATGGCGGCACGGACGGACCGGCGCCTTCCTGTAATTTTGGTACCTGGCTTCACCGTGTGCGCAACGACCCAGAGGGCGAGGGGCGATGGCCAAGACCCCCTTGCGCTTAGGATGTAGACCGGCGGGGACCTCTCTGCTGAGCTGTAGGTAGGGTTGCGGTGTGTCGTTTGGCCGAGGCTGGGCATGACCCGGAAAAGTGTGTCCGGCCGGAGTTAAGCGAGCGTGGTGGGTAAGTTGGTGCACCCCTGCAAGGAAGAAAACTTCTATCGATAGCCTGTCCTACGGTAACGAACACTCGGAGTTGTATCCTGATTGATACAAGTAGAAATGGATACTTGGATACTATGGCTCTGGGATTGCTTCTCGCAGGGAGTCGAGAAGGGATCTCAGGACGAGGTTGATGACTGTATGGCTCTGGGATTGCTTTCTCGCAGGGAGTCGAGAAAGGATCTCTGGGTGAGGTTGAGACTTAATGATACTGCTACATTATATTGTACTATCCTACTCTCTTCTATTGCTGCAAGACCACTGAAGATGCTAGTCTTCTATAGGACTAGGCCTTCTCTCTATTCTGGCATTTCTGCAGCCCAGTCCACATATACAGCCTCTCTTTGAAAAGGTTGCATATGTAGTGTAGATCCTTGCTTGCTGAGTACTTCTGAGTACTCACGGTTGCTTTGTTTTCCTTTTTCTCCCCAAATCAGTTTGTCATGACCAGAGGACGGAGCCCCTGAGACCGCTGCCCCAGTTGACGACTTCAGCTACCACTTCTACCCCGTGGATGGTTACTACTACAAGTTGGATGACGACCAGGAGTTGGTTCGGAGGGTCCCAGGCAGGAGGCCTACGCCTTTCGATCGTAGTTTTTTATTTTTGCCCCGCCTTTCTAAAGGCCTTTCTGTTTCTGTTTCATATATGTACTCAGATATCTAATGCTTCCGCTGACGCTTGTTCGCAAGCTTATGTATTCGAGCCCTCGAGGCCCTGGCTTGTAATATAAAGCTTGTATGACTTTATTTATGTTTTAGAGTTGTGTTGTGATATCTTCCCGTGAGTCCTTAGGCTTGATCATGTGCATTTGCGTGTATGATTAGTGCACGATTAAGCCGGGGGCGTCACAAGTTGGTATCAGAGCCGACTGACTGTAGGAACCCCCTTTCCAACTCCTTGGCCGAAGTTGATTCTAGTAACCGAAAACTGTTTTACTAACTTGGCTGTGTGGCTTACGGGCCCATGTCGCCAATTCGGTGTTATTAGGATCTTTTACTCCTCGACCTTTACTCTGGGACTCTCATCTCTCTTCTATTCGGGTTAAATTTTTACTAAACTTCAACATTAGGTTCTCGTGATCACAACCACCCGGTGTTCTAAAAATTTCCCCCCTTTCTTCAAGATTGTGGGCCAGGTTCTGCTTGCAGGATCCTTTTATCGAGGGCACCCTGTGTTTCACTTGCAGATTCCTCGCCCCAATAGTTTTCTCCCACGTTGATGTAGCCTTTGCTATGTCTCGTTGTGTACTTCCTTGCCGCATGCCTGCGTGCCGCCTAGTTGTCTAGCCTTCCCCTTTCAGCTGTCGTATTGCCGGATTGTAATCGAGGCTATGTGTGGATTCGAATGTCTGGTGCAAATATGATGAAGTGTCTACTGCACCTCCTTCTGTTGTGCGTGTTACTTCATGAATCATTCCATACACCTGCAGTTCTTCTTGCTAAACTGCCCCTGTTGATTTGGCAGGATGGCAGACGATCCTCCACCTCGACCTTATATTGCCGCAATGATGCAGCAATTTGAACTGAACCGTCAGGTTATGATCGGGATATTTGCTCAGTTCCCAAACCAGAATGCTCATCAGCAGCCTACGCCAATAACACTGTCAGAATTCGTGCGCCTTAATCCGTCCACTTTTCGCAGCTCGACTGATCCAATGGATGCTGATGATTGGCTCCATGACATTGCCTTCCAGATGAAGTCGGCCAATGTTATCCCCGACAGTTACATCACCTATGCGACGTATCACCTGAGAGGATCAGCTGCTCAATGGTGGGAAAGCCACAAGGGTATGTTGCTTGCTGAAACTGTAACCACTTGGAAGGAATTTCAGTCAGCTTTTCGTGCACGGTACATTCCTCAAGGTCTGATGGACCAGAAGAAGCAGGAGTTCCGCAAACTCTCACAGGGCACAATGACTGCGCATGAATATCAGAGGAAATTCCTTGAACTGTCCCGCTATGCTAAAGATGACATCTGCACTGACGCACGCAAGCAGGAGAAATTCCGTGAAGGACTGCGTACCGATATAAACCTTGCACTTGCTGCCCATGATTGCAACGACTTCGCAACATTTGTCAGCAAATCTTTCCAAGTTGAAACAACTCTGACTGAGTACCAGCTCAAGCATACTCGAGATGTCGGTTCGTCTTCCAGTCAACCTACTCAGAAATGTCGAGTCTGGATCCCACACAATATTCATCATCGACCTGCTCCAACACCAAGGCCGTCATATGCGGCACCTCGTCTGCCTCCACCACCAAGGCAACTGAACATTTCAAGTGGACAGCCCACTGTTGGAGTTTCTCCCCATAATGATGGTCTGTGCTACCAGTGTGGACAGCCAGGGCACCGTGCTTTCAACTGTCATCAGGGTCAGCCTCAGAATGCATCACGTCATCCTGTTGTTCGTAGGAGGGGCCATCGGACCCATCATTCCAGGAATTGTAATGCCAGACTACCTGCTAGTCAACTTGTTCATGTCAACCAAGTCAACATGGAAGAAGCTCGACAGGACCCCAAAATTGTGATGGGCACCCTTCTAGTGAATTCAATCCCAGCTTCAGTCCTCTTTGATTCTAGAGCATCGCACTCCTTCATGTCCGAAAGTTTTGCGCGAAGCCATGATATACCTTTCAAGGAGATGTCCACCCCATTAGTAATCCAGTCACCTGGGGCTAATTGGCAAACTACCATGGTAAGCCACGGTAACCACATTGTGATTGAAGGATTGATGTTCCCCGTTGCTCTCATTGCTCTCAAGACCTCCAACATAGACATTATTCTGGGAATGGACTGGTTGAAGTATCATAAAGCTTTGATTGACTGTGCCACTGAAACAGTCCGCATCACTCATCCTTCCGGTCGGACAGTCAGATACTCAGCTCGGACAGTTCAGAATGCCGAGGATCAGTTATATGTTCTGAATGCATTGAATGCTTCACCTCTTGAAGGCATCGAGAACGTTCCAGTTGTTTGTGATTTCCAAGATGTATTTCCAGAAGAAATTCCAGGAATACCCCCTGCTAGAGCGGTTGAATTCGTCATCGACTTGAAGCCCGGCACTACCCCTATTGCGAAGCGTCCTTATAAGATGCCTCCACATCATCTTCTCGCGCTTAAGGAAGAAATCGACACGTCACTTAAGAAAGGTTTCATCCGTCCCAGTTCCTCTGCTTGGGGAGCACCTTCACTCTTTGTTAAGAAGAAGGATGGAACTAACCGATTGGTTCAGGATTATCGGCCATTAACCAAGCAACAATTCAAAACAAATATCCGCTTCCTCAGATCAATGATTTGTATAATCAGCTTGCTGGATCATCGGTGTTTTCTAAACTCGACTTGAGGTTGGGTTATCATCAGATCCGTGTTCGTGAAGAGGATATTCCGAAGACTGCATTTGTGACTCGCTATGGCTCTTATGAGTACACTGTAATGTCATTTGGCTTAACAAATGCTCCAGCCACATTCTCTCGTCTGATGAATTACATCTTCATGGATTACCTCGACAAATTTGTCGTGGTATATCTGGATGATATTCTGGTATATTTGAAGAATAAGGAAGAACATGTTGAACACCTCCGTCTTGTACTGGAAAGGCTCCGAGAACACCAGTTGTATGCCAAATACTCCAAATGTGAATTTTGGCTTTCCGAAGTAACCTACCTTGGTCATGTGATTTCCAAGGATGGAATTGCTGTTAACCCAGAACGAGTTCAGGCTATTCTTGACTGGACTCCTCCGAAGAACGTCAAGCAAGTGAGAAGTTTTCTCGGCCTTGCAAGCTATTGCCGTTGATTTGTCAAGAATTTTTCTAAGATTGCTAAGCCTTTGACTGATCTGCTTCACAAGGGCATTAAGTTTGAATGGACAAACAAATGTCAGGAAAGTTTTCAAACACTCAGAGACAAGCTGACATCTGCCCCAGTACTTGCTCCTCCAGATTCTTGCTAAGATTTTGTGATTTATTGTGACGCATCCCGTGAAGGATTAGGCTGTGTCCTAATAACCTTTTATTTAATCTAAATTAATTATGAAATTATATTTTACCCAAACTAGTGTTTGGTGTTAGATAATAATGCAGTGCTAATTGTGAGCTAGGTCACTAATTTTGTAAAAGTCATTTGGAGGCCTGACTATTTGCAAACAGAAAAATAAGAGAAAATAAATAAAAGAAAAAGACAAAAGGATAAATAAAAAGACAAAAGAAACCCCCCCGGCCTACTGGCCCGACTGGCCCAACTAAGCTGGCCCACCTAGCCCACTACTTAACCCCCCCCAACCCTAGCTCAGTACCCTCCCCCCACGTCAGCCCGATCCACATCCACCCCCCCCCCCGATCCGATTCAGAACTGGATCGGGATCGAGGAGGAGGAGCTCGAGCTCCCCCCCGCGACGGACTCCAAGCGCGTCCGACCCCGCCGGCCATCGCCGCACGGCGCCCGCCCCGACCACCGCACCCGTCGCCCCTCGTCGCCTCGCCATCCCCGAGCTGCCTCCTCACGCCTCGCCGCCCCCTCTCCCCTGCAACACTGTGAGCGCCGTCGCCTCCTCTCCCTTTCCCCTCAGTGCTGCTGCTGCTCGCCGCGCGCACACCCTAGCCGCGGCCCTGCCATGTCCGGCGCCCGACCGCGCGCGCCCATCGCACCTGCGCGTGCTCCGCCGCTCGCGTCCCACGCCGCTTCACACGCGCGTGCACGCCCTGGCCCCGCCTCTGCTCGCTGGCCACACCCATCCCCGCGCCGCGCCCTGCCTCCCCGCGGTTGCCCTGCTCGCCGCACCGCTCGCGGCGCCCGCCTCCGCTCACCCGCGTGCCCGCCTCCCGCTGCTCGCCGGCCTCCCGCTGCTGCCTGCGCCACGCTGCTCGCCTAGCCGCTCCCCGCGTCGGCGCGCGCCCGTAGCCGCGTCGCCACGTGCTGTGCATGCGCGCGCGCGCGTTGACACCCAGCAGTGGCCCAGTGCCACTGCCAGGTGGGGCCCAACCCCCTGGGTCAATGACACGTGGGGCCCAGCCCCCAGAAAATAAGAGGAAATGAAAATGTAATAAAAACTAATACAAGTAAATAAATAAATAACCTAATTAATTCTGTTTAATTAAGTTAATTAATTAGTTAGCCTAATTAAGCTGTAATTAGTATAATTAAACTGTTAATTAACAAAACAGACAATGACGTGTGGGACCCACTGGTCAGTTTGACCAGTCAACGGTCAAAGTTGACTGCATATCAGCATGACATCAGGCTGATGTAATAATGATTTTTCTGAATTAAAACAATTCCAAATGAATAATAAAACTTTAAAAAATCATATAAAATAAACCGTATCTCGGATCGAAAAACTTTGTACATGAAAGTTGCTAAGAACAACGAGACGAATCCGAATACGCGGTCCGTTTGTCCGTCACGCGTCCCTAACTATCCGAACATGGAACCGTTCCCCTCCGGTCATCTGTCTGACAACTGTCCGGAACCGGGAAAACATTCCCGGATGGATTCCCCCTTCCTCGTTGTCGTGCAACCATACGTTAAGGCACACCCGGCACTGCGTATGGTCATGTTATACCTTGTGTAGCACTTGTTTGCTCTGTATTTATTGTTTCCTCCCCCTATTCTCTCTTGTTAGACCCCGACGTCGTCCCCGAGACCGACGCAGCTCCAGAGACCGATGACACCATTGACGACCTTGCCCTTGCCGCCGAGCAACCAGGCAAGCCCCCCCTTTGATCATCCCGATATCGCCCATTCTATTTTCTCATGCTTGCATTAGAATTGCTGCTGCTGCTGCTTTACCTATTCTGATGCATAGCCTGTTTATTGTAACCTGCTATTGACAATTACCTGCATATCCTAAACTGCTTAGTTTAGGCTGGGTAGAGACCTATCAGTGACCCCACTTATCCCGATTGCCCCGCTGGATTATTCGAAGACCCGATCAATGGGATTGAAGACCAGGCGCCGACACCGCACATCACCCCCTCTTAGTTGTAATGACACTGCAGCGTTACTATCGAGTGCCGAGGGTGAAACCTCTTGTAGCACTTCTGATGTTAACTCTGTAGAGTAGCTATTTGGTCGTGGTCATCGAGGGTGATTCCTCCTTCACCACTTCCGGTAACGACGCTGTCATGCAACACATCAAGTGTGAACCCATCGAGGGTGATTCCTTCGAGTTCACCTTGACGGATACATCGAGTGGGAATTCAACGAGGGTGATACCTCGGATTCCTCTGATGTTATGGACACATGGATACTTGCACTTTACACTATTACTTGGATAGGCGGGTCGACCCTGAGGTGTACCCGCGTGTGCCTAAGTGGCGAGTGTTGTGAAGACGGGTTGCCTGTGTGGTGCCCGAGTGAGAATACGAGGCGTGGCCGGGCATTCTTGGCCCTTGCCTCAAGTCCTCGAGACGGGGCGACGGGGTCACATCGATCGTGAGTCTCTGTTCGTTACCGCACTACCAAGGTACTAACGGTTTGGATATTTGATCTGAGTGGCCCTCTGGCCCGATAGCACTAACCACCACGTGGGCATAGTATGGGCGTTCTGCATCGTATGCATCAGCCGAAAGCTCTGACATACGTCCAGTTCAGCATTGTGGCACGGTCGGATCGTGTCGGCCACCCGAGGCGATGCTGGTATCCAACCTGTGCGCAACGACCCGGAGGGCGAGGGGCGATGGCCAAGACCCCCTTGCGCTTAGGATGTAGACCGGCGGGGACCTCTCTGCTGAGCTGTAGGTAGGGTTGCGGTGTGTCGTTTGGCCGAGGCCGGGCATGACCCGGAAAAGTGTGTCCGTCCGGAGTTAAGCGAGCGTGGTGGGTAAGTTGGTGCACCCCTGCAGGGAAGAACTAATCTATGCATAGCCGGATCCTCGGTAACGGACACTCAGAGTTGTATCCTGATCGATACAGCTAGAAGTTGAGATGAGACCTGGATATGAGGCTCTGGGATTGCTTCTCGCAGGGAGTCGAGAAGGGATCTCAGGACGAGGTTGATGACTGTATGGCTCTGGGATTGCTTTCTCGCAGGGAGTGGTGAAAGGATCTCTGGGTGAGGTTGAGACTTAATGATACTGCTACATTATATTGTATTGTTCTACTCTCTTCTATTGCTGCAAGACCGCTGAAGATGCTAGTCTTCGATAGGACTAGGCTTTACTCTCTATTCTGGCATTTCTGCAGCCCAGTCCACATATACAGCCTCTCTTTGAAAATGTTGCATATGTAGTGTAGATCCTTGCTTGCTGAGTACTTCTGAGTACTCACGGTTGCTTTGTTTTCCTTTTCTCCCCATATCAGTTTGTCGTGACCAAGATGACGGAGCCCCTGAGACTGCTGCCCCCGCCGACGATCGCTACTACTACCCCGAGGGTGGATATTACTTCGAGCTTGCCGTCGACCAGGAGTAGGATCGGAGGGTCCCAGGCAGGAGGCCTGCGCCTTTCGATCGTAGTGTTTTATTTTGCCCCGCCTTTCTAAAGGCCTTTCTGTTTTTGTTTCATATCTGTACTCAGATATCTGATGCTTCCGCTGACGCTTGTATGTGAGCTTTTGTATTCAAGCCCTCGAGGCCCCTGGCTTGTAATATAAAGCTTGTTTGACTTTATTTATGTTTTAGAGTTGTGTTGTGATATCTTCCCGTGAGTCCTTAGGCTTGATTATGTGCATTTGCGTGTATGATTAGTGCACGATTGAGCTGGGGGTGTCACAAGTTGGTATCAGAGCCTACTGCCTGTAGGAACTCCCCTTTCCAACTCCTTGGCCGAAGTTGAGTCTAGTAATCGAAAACCATTTTACTAACATGGCTGTGTGGCTTACGGGCCCACGTCGCCAATTGGGTGGTATTAGGATCTTTTACTCCTTGACCTTTACTCTGGAACTCTGATCTCTCTTCTATTCGGGTTGAAATTTCACTAACTCCAACATTAGGTTCTCGTGATCACATCCACCTGGTGTTCTGAAAATTTTCCCCCCTTCCTTCAAGATTGCGGGCCAGGTTTTGTTTGTAGGATCCTCTTATCGAGGGCACCCTGTTTTGTCACTTGTAGATTCCTCGCTCCAATAGTTTTCTCCAACGTTGATGTAGCCTTTGCTATGTCTCGTTGTGTACTTCCTTGCCGCGTGCCTGCGCGCCGCCTAGTTGTCTAGCCTTCCCCTTTCAGCTGTCGTATTGCCGGATTGTAATCGAGGCTATGTGTGGATTCGAATGTCTGGTGCGAATATGATGAAGTATCTACTGCACCTCCTTCTATTGTGCATGTTACTTCATTAATCATTCCATACACCTGCAGTTCTTCTTGCTAAACTGCCACTGTTGATTTGGCAGGATGGCTGACGATCCTCCACCTCCACCTTATATTGCCGCAATGATGCAGCAATTTGAACTGAACTGTCAGGTTATGACCGGGATATTGGCTCAGTTCCCAAACCAAAATACTCAGCAACAGTCTGCTCCAATAACTCTGCCGGAATTCGTGCGCCTCAATCCGTCCACTTTTCGTTGCTCGACTGATCCAATGGATGCTGATGATTGGCTCCGTGACATTGCCTTCCAGATGAAGTCGGCCAATGTTATCCCTGACAGTTACGTCACCTATGCGACGTATCACCTGAGGGGATCAGCTGCTCAATGGTGGGAAAACCACAAGGGTATGTTGCCTGCTGAAACAATAACCACTTGGCAGGAATTTCAGTCAGCTTTTCATGCATGGTACATTCCTCATGGTCTGATGGACCAAAAGAAGCAGGAGTTCCGCAAACTCATCGAAGGAACAATGACTGTGGATGAATATCAGAGGAAATTTCTCGAATTGTCCCACTATGCTGTAGATGACGTGTGTGCTGACGGACGCAAGCAGGAGAAATTCCGTGAAGGACTGCGTACTGATATAAACCTTGCACTTGTTGTCCATGATTGCACCGACTTTGCAACGCTTGTCAGCAAATCTTTCCAAGTTGAAATAGCTCTGACTAAGTACCAGGAGTCGCTCAAGTGCACTCGTGATGTTGGTTCGTCTTCGGGTCGACATGCTCAGAAATGTCGAGTCTGGATGCCACACAATGTTCATCATCAACCTGCTCCAACACCAAGGCCGTCTTATGTTGCACCTCGACTGCCTTCACCGCCGAGACAGCTAACGGTTCAGGGTGGATAGCCTAATGCTATGGCTTTTCATCAGGATGCACCACGTCCTCCTGTTGGTCGCAAGAAGAGCTATCGTAACCGTCGTCTCAGAAGCTCTAATGCCAGGCCGTCTGCTATAGTGCGGGTCCATGTCAACCAAGTTAACATGGAAGAAGCTCGACAGGACCCCAAAATTGTGATGGGCACCCTTCTAGTGAATTCAATCCCAGCTTCAGTCCTCTTTGATTCTGGAGCATCGCACTCTTTCATGTCCGAAAGTTTTGCGCGAAGCCATGATATACCTTTCGAGGAGATGTCCACTCCATTAGTAATCCAGTCACCTGGGGCTAATTGGCAAACTACCATGGTAAGCCACGGTAACCACATTGTGATCGGAGGATTGATGTTCCCCGTTTCCCTCATTGCTCTCAAGACCTCCAACATAGACATTATTCTGGGTATGGATTGGTTGAAGCCTCATAAAGCTTTGATTGACTGTGCCACTGAATCAGTCCAGCTCACTCACCCTTCTGGCCAGATAGTCAAGTACTCAGCCTGAATAGCTCAGGATGCTGAGAGCCAGATATATGTTCTGAATGCATTGAACACTTCACCTCTTGAAGGAATCGAGAACGTTCCAGTTGTTCGTAATTTTCAAGATGTCTTTCCAGAAGAACTTCCAGGAATACCCCCTGCTAGAGCTGTCGAGTTTGTCATCGACTTGAAACCTGGCACAACTCCTATTGCGAAGCGTCTTTATAAGATGCCTCCGCATCATCTTCTCGAGCTTAAGGAAGATATCAACATGTCACTTAAGAAAGGTTTCATCCGCCCCAGTTCCTCTGCTTGGGGAGCACCTTCACTCTTGTTAAGAAGAAGGATGGAACTAACCGATTGGCTCAGGATTATCGGCCCATTAACCAAGCCACAATTCAGAACAAATATCCGCTTCCTCGGATCAATGATTTGTATGATCAGCTTGCTGGATCATCGGTGTTTTCTAAACTCGACTTGAGGTTGGGTTATCATCAAATCCGTGTCCGCGAAGAGGATATTCCCAAGACAGCATTCGTTACTCGCTATGGTTCTTATGAGTACACTGTCATGTCCTTCGGCTTAACAAATGCTCTAGCCACATTCTCCTGTCTGATGAATTACATCTTCATGGATTATCTCGATAAATTTGTCATGGTTTATCTAGATGATATTCTGGTCTATTCAAAGAATAAAGAAGAACATGCCGAACACCTCCGTCTTGTACTGGAAAGGCTCCGAGAACACCAGTTGTATGCCAAATACTCCAAATGTGAATTCTGGCTTTCTGAAGTAACCTACCTTGGTCATGTGATTTCCAAGGATGGAATTGCTGTTAATCCGGAACGAGTTCAAGCTATTCTTGACTGGACTCCTCCGAAGAACGTCAAGCAAGTGAGAAGTTTTCTCGGCCTTGCAAGCTATTGCCGTCGATTTGTCGAGAATTTTTCTAAGATTGCTAAGCCTTTGACTGATCTGCTTCACAAGGGCATTAAGTTTGAATGGACTGACAAATGTCAAGAAAGTTTCCAAACACTCAAAGACAAGCTGACATCTGCCCCAGTACTATCTCCTCTAGATACCCGCAAAGACTTTGTGATTTATTGTGATGCATCCCGTGAAGGATTTGGCTGTGTCCTAATGCAAGAGCGTAAAGTGATTGCCTATGGCTCTCGTCAGTTGCGCCTGCATGAAGAGAATTATCCGGTACATGATCTAGAACTAGCTGCTGTCATCTATGCACTGCAGTTGTGGCGACATTACCTCCTCGGTAATCGTTGCGAGATCTACACGGATCATAAAAGTCTAAAGTACTTGTTCACTCAGCCATCTCTAAACCTCCGTCAGCAAAGATGGATGGAGGCCATTGCGGACTATGATTTGGGTATTTCCTATACCCCTGGCAAGGCTAACGTGATGGCTGATGCTTTAAGCCGCAAGTCCTATTGCGAGAACCTCATGGTTAGGCGAGCTCAACCTTGTCTTTTTAAAGAACTGCGCAAGCTGAATCTGCGTATTGTTCCACAGAGTTCTCTTAACAACCTTGTGATACAACCAGATCTTGAGAAGGCTGTTAAGAATGCGCAAGCTAAAGATGCTGAAATTGATCTCATGAAGAAAGATCTTCACCTTGAAAAGTACAGTGATTTCTCGCTGTCTGAAGATGGGACCTTGTATTTCAGAAACCGCATTCTCGTACCTCGCTTTGAATTCATGACTGATAAGGTCATGAAGGAGGCTCATGATACCCCGCTGTCTATTCATCCGGGTAGCACCAAGATGTATCGTGATCTCCGTCAAAGGTACTGGTGGTCTAGAATGAAGCAGGACATTGCTCGCTATGTTGCTGAATGTGATGTGTGTCGTCGCGTTAAAGCAGAACATCAGAAGCCTGCTGGAATTCTGCAACCCCTTCCTATTCCTCTATGGAAATGGGATAAGGTTCAGATGGATTTCATTACTGGCCTTCCCAGGTCACAGAAGGGTCATGATGCTATTCTTGTCGTCGTTGACCAACTTTCCAAAGTTGCACACTTTTTGCCTGTCAAGGAGATGATCACTGCTAGTCAGTTAGCAGAATTATATATCTCCAGAATTGTTTCACTCCATGGCATTCCGAAGGAGATTAGTTCGGACCGTGGCGGTCTTTTCACCTCAAAGTTCTGGGAAAGTTTGAAAAAGCTATGGGAACTCACATTACCTGGAGTTCAGCTTATCATCCCCAATCCCAAGGCCAAGTCGAACGAGTAAATCAAGTGCTTGAAGACATGCTTCGAGCTTGTGTCATTTCTTTCGGCAAAAAGTGGGAAGAATCTCTTCCGTATGCCGAGTTCTCTTATAACAACAGCTATCAAGCCAGCTTGAAAATGGCCCACTTCGAAGTACTATATGGACGTAAGTGTCGAACCCCTCTGAATTGGTCAGAAACTGGGGAACGACCGCTCGTGGGTCTGGATATTATTCAACACGCCGAAGAGCAAGTTCGTATTGTCCGGGAAAATCTCAAGGCGGCTCAGGACTCCCAGAAGAGCAACTATGATCGCAAACGATGGGGTTTGACTTATCAACCTGGTGATCAAGCTTATCTACGTGTCACTCCTATGAAGGGCACTCACCGTTTTGGAATCAAGGGCAAGCTAGCTCCGCGCTACATTGGTCCTTTTCGCATTATTGCTAGACGTGGTTAGGTCGCATATAAATTGGAGTTGCCGCCGCAATTCTCTCATATCCACGACATCTTCCATGTGTCGCAACTTCGTAAATGCTTCAAGGAATCTCCGCACCGAGCTGTGGATCACGAGATGCTCGAATTGCAAGATGATCTATCTTATAAGGAGCATCCGATCCGCATTCTCGATGAAGCTGAACGTCGGACCCGTCAGAAGGTTACCAAGTTCCTCAAAGTGCAGTGGTCAAATCATACTGAAGATGAAGCCACTTGGGAACGCGTGGATAATCTTCGTGCGGAATACCCCGAACTTTTTCCTTCTACCTCTTAATTCTCGGGACGAGAATTCTTGTTAGTGGAGGAGATTTGTAACACCCCATGTATTAAGCTACAGTGATCACCCTTTTTTATTGTGCCATGTCATCATGATCAACAGTGCTTGATCATCATTAGTATCATATCTCTTTTCAAATTCAAATTCAAATGGAAATTCAAACTAAAAGTGGAAAATAAAAGTTGTCCAACATAGAAACTAAAATGTTCATTAAATAATAAATAATTTAGAGGCAATTATAAAATTGTAACCAACATCAATGGGATTAGTTGAGTGCCCCTGATAACCTCAAACAGTAGCTAATAGCAACATTTAATAACCTTTTATTTAATCTAAATTAATTATGAAATTATATTATACCCAAACTAGTTTTTGGTGTTAGATAATAATGCACTGCTAATTGTGAGCTAGGTCACTAATTTTGTAAAAGTCATTTGGAGGCCTGACTATTTGCAAACAGAAAAATAAGAGAAAATAAATAAAAGAAAAAGACAAAAGGATAAATAAAAAGACAAAAGAAACCCCCCTGGCCTACTGGGCCGACTAGCCCAACCAGGCCGGCCCACCTAGCCCACTACTTACCCACCCCCACCCCCTAGACTCAGTCCCCCTCCCCCCATGTCAGCCCGATCCACACCCCCCCGATCCGATCCAGAACTGGATCGGGATCGAGGAGGAGGAGCTCGAGCTCCCCCCCGCGCCGGACTCCAGGCGCGTCCGACCCCGCCGGCCATCGCCGCACGGCGCCCGCCCCGACCACCGCACCCGTCGCCCCTAGTCGCCTCGTCGTCCCTGACCGCCTCCTCACGCCTCGCCGCCCCCTCTCCCCTGCAACGCTGTGAGCACCGCCGCCTCTTCTCCCTTTCCCCTCTGTGCTGTTGCTGCTCGCCGCGCGCACACCCTGGTCGCGGCCCTGCCGTGTCCGGCGCCCGACCGCGCACGCCCATCGCGCCTGCGCGTGCTCCGCCACTCGCGTCCCGCGCCACCGCCGCTTCACCCGCGCGTGCACGCCCTGGGCCCACCTCTGCTCGCTGGCCGCACACATCCCCGCGTCGCGCCCTGCCTCCCCGCGGTTGCCCTGCTCGCCGCACCACTCGCGGCGCCCGCTGTTGCGCCCGCCTCCGCTCACCCGTGTGCCCGCCTCCCGCCTCCCGCCGGCCTCCCGTTGCTGCCTGCGCCACGCCGCTCGCCTCGCTGCTCCCCGCGTCGGCGCGCGCCCGTAGCCGCGTCGCCGCGTGTTGTGCATGCGCGCGCACGTTGACACCCAGCAGTGGCCTAGTGCCACTGCCAGGTGGGGCCCAACCCCCCCTGGGTCAATGACACGTGGGGCCCAGCCCCCAGAAAATAAAAGGAAATGAAAATGTAATAAAAACTAATACAAGTAAATAAATAAATAACCTAATTAATTCTATTTAATTAAGTTCCTAATTAAGCTGTAATTAGTATAATTAAACTGTTAATTAACAAAATAGATAATGACGTGTGGGACCCACTGGTCAGTTTGACCAGTCAATAGTCAAAGTTGACTGCTGATGTCAGCATGACATCAGGCTGATGTAATAATGATTTTTCTGAATTAAAACAATTCCAAATGATTAATAAAACTTTAGAAAATCATATAAAATAAACCGTATCTCGGATCGAAAAACTTTGTACATGAAAGTTGCTAAGAACGACGAGACGAATCCGAATACGCTGTCCGTTCGTCCGTCACGCGTCCCTAACTATCCGAACATGGAACCGTTCCCCTCCGGTCATCTGTCTGACAACTGTCCGGAATCGGGAAAACATTCCCGGATGGATTCCCCCTTCCTCGTTGTCGTGCAACCATACGTTAAGGCACACCCGGCACTGCGTATGGTCATGTTATACCTTGTGTAGCACTTGTTTGCTCTGTATTTATTGTTTCCTACCCCTCTTCTCTCTCGTTAGACCCCGACGTCGTCCCCGAGACTGACGGAGCTCTGGAGACCGACGACACCATTGACGACCTTGCCCTTGCTACCGAGCAACCAGGCAAGCCCCCCCTTTGATCATCCCGATATCGCCCATTCTATTTTCTCATGCTTGCATTAGAATTGCTGCTGCTGCTGCTTTACCTATTCTGATGCATAGCCTGTTTATTGTAACCTGCTGTTGATAATTACCTGCATATCCTAAACTGCTTTGTTTTGGCTGGGTAGAGACCTATCAGTGACCCCACTTATCCCGATTGCCCCGCTGGATTATCCGAAGACCCGATCAACGGGATTGAAGACCAGGCCCCGACACCGCACATCACCCCCCCCCCTTAGTTGTAACAACACTGCAGCGTTACTATCGAGTGCCAAGGGTGAAACCTCTTGTAGCACTTCTGATGTTAACTCTGTAGAGTAGCTATTTGGTCGTGGTCATCGAGGGTGATTCCTCCTTCACCACTTCTGGTAACGACACTGTCGTGCAAGACATCAAGTGTGAACCCATCGAGGGTGATTCCTCCGAGTTCACCTTGACGGATACATCGAGTGGGAATTCAACGAGGGTGATACCTCGGATTCCTGTGATGTTATGGACACACGGATACTTGGACTTTACACTCTTACTTGGATAGGCGGGTCGACCCTGAGGGGTACCTGCGTGCGCCTAAGTTGTGAGTGTTGTGAAGACGGGTTGCCTGTGTGGTGCCCGAGTGAGAATACGAGGCGTGGTCGGGCATTCTTGGCCCTTGCCTCAAGTCCTCGAGACGGGGCGACGGGGTCACATCGATCATGAGTCTCTGCTCGTTACCGCACTACCAAGGTACTAACGGTTTGGATATTTGACCTGAGTGGGCCTCTGGCCCGATTGCACTATCCACCACGTGGGCATAGTATGGGCGTTCTGCATCATATGCATCAGCCGAAAGCTCTGACAGACGTCCAGTTCAGCATTGCGGCACGGTCGGATCGTGTCGGCCACCTGAGGCGATGCTGGTATCCACCCTGTGCGCAACGACCCGGAGGGCGAGGGGCGATGGCCAAGACCCCCTTGCGCTTAGGATGTAGACCGGCGAGGACCTCTCTGCTGAGCTGTAGGTAGGGTTGCGGTGTGTCGTTTGGCCGAGGCCGGGCATGACCCGGAAAAGTGTGTCCGGCCAGAGTTAAGCGAGTGTGGTGGGTAAGTTGGTGCACCCCTGCAGGGAAGAACTAATCTATGCATAGCCGAATCCTCGGTAACGGACACTCGGAGTTGTATCCCGATCGATACAGCTAGAAGTTGAGATCAGACCTGGATATGAGGCTCTGGGATTGCTTCTCGCAGGGAGTCGAGAAGGATCTCAGGATGAGGTTGATGACTGTATGGCTCTGGGATTGCTTTCTCGCAGGGAGTCGTGAAAGGATCTCTGGGTGAGGTTGAGACTTAATGATACTGCTACATTATATTGTACTGTTCTACTCTCTTCTATTGCTGCAAGACCGCTGAAGATGCTAGTCTTCGATAGGACTAGGCTTTCCTCTCTATTCTGGCATTTCTGCAGCCCAGTCCACATATACAGCCTCGCTTTGAAAATGTTGCATATGTAGTGTAGATCCTTGATTGCTGAGTACTTCTAAGTACTCACGGTTGCTTTGTTTTCCTTTTCTCCCCATATCAGTTTGTCGTGACCAAGATGACGGAGCCCCTGAGACTGCTGCCCCCGCCGACGATCACTACTAGTACCCCGAGGGTGGATATTACTTCGAGCTTGCCGTCGACCAGGAGTAGGATCGGAGGGTCCCAGGCAGGAGGCCTGCGCCTTTCGACCAGGAGTAGGATCGGAAAGTCTTGGACGAGCAGGGCTAGCTGAATGTCATGGTGTAGCCCTTCACGAAACTTCTCCTTCCTACGAGCATCAGTGGGGATGTCTTCTTCAGCATAGCGAGACAAGTCAAGGAACTCTCGCTGGTAGACCTCCACAGTCTTGTTGCCTTGAACGAGGCTACGAAACTCGGCCTTCTTCCGATCTATAACTCCTTGAGGAATATACCGGGCACGAAAAGCAGCCTTGAATTCCACCCAGGTGATGATAGTTCCAGGAGGTAAGGTCTGTCTATGAGTGGCCCACCATTGTGCTACGGGTCCCTTCAGGAAGTATGTCGTGAAAGTGACATAGCTGACAGGAGGAACATCAGCGGACTCCATCTCATAGAAGATGTCACGCAGCCAGTCATCGGCATCCAGCGGATTAACTGTGTTGCGGAATACCAATGGGTTGAGATGCACAAACTCTGGCAGCGTAATTGAAGCTGGCTGCTGGTTGGCATTGGGACGTGGGAACTGATCCATAATCCCAGTCATGAACTGGCGGTTGAGTTCGAATTGTTGCATCATAGCAGCCATATAGTTAGGCGGTGGCGGCGGTGGTGGATTGTTGTCACCCATCCTGCTAAATTTAACAGGGGTAGTTTAGCAGAAGCCATTGCGAGTGTTTAGCAACAGACATGATGTAACACGACGATATTTAAGTAGTGTAACAGATGCTTAACAGTAGTCATCTAAGGCAAACAGATCCATACACAGTCGGTTACAATCAGACAGCATAACGACGCAAATTCAAAAGCTAGACATGCTAGGCGGCGCGCAGGCATGCGGTAAGGAAGTACACAACGAGACATAGCAAAGGCTACATCAACATCAGAGAAAACCACTGAAACGGGGTAGCTGCAAGTGCGGACGATGAATGTTTCTCGCGGAAGGATCCTGTGCTCCATGTGCACTCTGATGCAGAACCCGGTCTCGAACTGAAAGAAGAGGTCCACGTGCAGGTGTGTGACCTCCCACAGCAGGCCAATCAATCCCTGGCGGCATCTCGGTCCTGCACGGGTAAAGGATGTGCTCCGGATGTATCCCTGCATGAACAGCTGGTAGCAACTACGTCATAGCATCGTAGAGTCGTGCTCAAGTGGCAAACAACTCGACGGCAAGAGCCCGAACAGTGCGATCCAGAGCCTGAGTGCACTGAATCAGAACCTGCGAGTCGTAGCGACGAGGCTCGTACGGGGCACAGATAGCTGTGTAGTATCCAGTAGCATCTACAGCAGGGGCATACGGAATGTATCGAAACTCAGAAGCATCCAAGCTAACGCTGAGCTCTCCTCGGAGATGTGCGACAGCAGAGTAGGCGCCATCATGGACTGCCATCTCAATCGTCACGCTGATACCGTGGAAAAGGTACAGCTCAGTGTCTGAGTCATCCTACTGATCATAGATACGAACATCAGCATAGTACTGCTCCTGGTTGAACTCGCGGTAAACCTCGTAGACCATGTACTCGGGGTACCAGCGGTAACCCAGTCTGGTAAGGAGGGCGATCAGGACAGCTGGAAAACCAGGGGCATCACGAGACCAAGTGCAAAGCAAAAGCTACGTCGTAGGGCGTGGTGGAAAGAAACGATCCATCTGAAATAAAGAAAATTCAGGATTGTCATGCGACGATGAGAAGTATCAGAAATCTCGGAGAGAAAGGTTAAACAAAACAATGGAAAGGAAAATGATTATCAGACTAATCGGATCAATGACAGGGAAATCGCATAGATATCCAGCTCTCTGGGCGGACGGAATTTACGAGATCCTAAGTGTCGATGTTAGTTAATTTATTAAACACGAATAGAAGAGAGATCAGAGTCCCAGAGTAAAGACGAGGAATAAAAGATCCTAATACCATCCAGTTGGCGACGTGGGCCCGTAAGCCACACAGCCAAGTTAGTCTAACAATTTTCTGTTACTAGACTCAACTTCGGCCAAGGAGTTGGAAAGGAGGACTCCTAGAGGCAGTCAGCTCTGATACCAACCTATGACGACCCCGGCTTAATCGTGCACTAATCATACACGCAAATGCACACGATCAAGCCTAAGGACTCACTTGAAGATATCACAACACAACTCTAAAACATAAATAAAGTCAAACAAGCTTTATATTACAAGCCAGGGCCTCGAGGGCTCGAATACATAGCTCGATGGCATAAAAGTGTCAGCGGAAGCATCAGATATCTGGGTACAGATATAACAGAGTTATAGATATGCCCTTAAGAAGGCGGGGTAAAATAAAACACTACGATCGAAAGGCGTAGGCCTCCTGCCTAGGACCCTCCGAACCTACTCCTGGTCGTCGGTCCGCTCCTTGTAGTAGTACTCACCGGGAGGGTAGTAGTAGTAGTAGCCATCGGCGGGGGTAGCTGGCTCCGGGGCTCCGTCGTCTGGTTGCATCAAATGGATATGGGGAGAAAAAGAAAGCAAAGCAAATGTGAGTACTCATCCGAAGTACTCAGCAAGCAAGGATCTACACTACATATGCAACATTATCAAGGGGAGGCTGTATATGTGGACTGGGCTGCAGAAATGCCAGAATAGAGGGGAAAGCGTAGTCCTATCGAAGACTAGCATCTTCATCATCTTCAGCTGTCTTGCAGCATTAGAAGAGAGCAGAATAATATAATGTAAAGTAGTAGTAGTATCATCAACCTCGCCCAGAGATCCTTCCTTGACTTCCTGCAAGAAAGAAATCCCAGAGTCATACTATCTAGTTATCATCTCAAGTGTCAGGTTCTAGTTGTACCGATCGGGATACAACTCCGAGTGTCCGTTACCGTAGGACAGGCTATCGATAGATTAGTTCTTCCCTGCAGGGGTGCACCAACTTACCCACCACGCTCGCTTAACTCCGGCCGGACACACTTTCCTGGGTCATGCCCGGCCTCGGCCAAACGATACGCCGCAACCCGACCGAATACTTAATAGAGAGGTCAGCACGCCGGACTAAACCTATGCGCCCAGGGGTCCTGGGCCTTCGCCCCGGGAACTCCTGTGCGTTGCGAGGGCGGCCGGAAGCAGACCTAGCCCCCTTAATACAAGCGCGGGCTTAACCAGTCCAATCCAGCGCGCGCCGCTCCTTGCTGACATCTATTAAGCTTCGGCTAATGCATATGACACAGAACGCCCATACTATGCCCACGTGATGGTTAGTGCTATCAGTCCAGAGGCCCCTCGGATCAAATATCCAAACCGTTAGTGTGTTGGTTGTGCGGTAACGAGCAGAGACTCACGAAAGATGTGACCCTGTCGCCTCGTCTCGAGGACCTGCGGCAAGGGCTAAGAATGCCCGGCCACGCCTCGTATTCAACTCTCGGGCACCATCCAGGTCAACCCGTCTCCACATCACTTTGCAAATATGCTCGCGTGGGTACCCCTCAGGGCTGACCCGTCTATAGTAACATGGTTCAGTGTAAAGTCATAGTAACCATAGTAACCGTGTGTCTAACACCAAGGGGAACCCTGAGGAATCACCCTCGACGGAATTCCATCTGATGTTATCTTCAAGGTGAACAAAGGAGGAATCACCCTCGGGGTCCACTCTTGAGGAGTTGCACGACGACATCGTTATCGGGGGTGGTGTAGGAGGAATCACCCTCGCTGACCACGACTGATTAACTAACCTACAAGGTTATCATCAGAAGTGCTGACGAGGTATCACCCTCGGCACTCGATAGTAACCCAGTAGTGTCGAGCAACTAAGGGGGGAGTGATGTGCGGTGCTGGGGCCTGGTCTTCGATCCCATTGATCGGGTCTTCTGATAATCCAGCGGGGCAGTCGGGATAAAGTGGGGTCTCTGCTGGGCCTCTACCTAACCTATACTAAACAGTTTAGGATAAGCAGGTAGGTAACAATAGTAGGTTACAATAAACAGGCTATGCAGCAGATATAGGATAACAGTAACAACAACAACATCTAATGCAAGCATAAGAGAGAGAAGAATAGGTGATATCGGTATGCTCAAAAGGGGGGTGCTTGCCTGGAAGCTCTGCAGCAAGTGTCTGGTCGTCAGGGGCGTAGTCGACCTCCGAAGCGGCGTCGGTCTCCGGGACTACGTCGGTGTTGGGGTCTACCGAGAGAGAAGAGGTGGAGGAAACAAATAAATACACAGCAAATAATGCAACACAGAGTATGCTATGCCTAGGATGCAGTGCAGGGTTGCCTAAAGATTTGTCTAAGCCATTTTAGTTATTTTATGATTTAGGTGGGATTTATTAACCGGTGTATATGCACTATTCATCTACTGGAAACGGGCGGGAAGTTATGGGTTCACCTACGTAGAGGGTTTCAACATAGAAACAGACGACACGATCAGATTCGTCTCGTCGTTCTGAGCAACTTTCATGTATTAAGTTTTTCGATCAGAGCTACGGTTTAGTTTCTACGAATTTTCAAAGATTTAAACATTTTCTGGAATTATTTAAAATAACAGAAAAAGAATTATGATGTCAGGATGATGTCATGCTTGTGTCAGCAGTCGGCTGGCCAGCTGACCAGGTCAAACTGACAGGTGGGACCCACCTGTCAGCCTCTCTGAGTTTAACAGAGGGTTAAACTAATCTGACAGAGTTAATTAGTGGGGTGGGCCCCATTAGTCAGTGGGTAATTAGTTTAACTAATTAGTTTTATTTATTAAATTGTTAATTAGGCTAATTAACAGGAGGGGGCCCACATGTCAGTGGCTGGGGGTGCCCAGTCAGCAGTTGGCCGAGGTCAACTGGTCAACGGGGGCCCCCAGGGCCCACTGGTCAGTGACCCAGAGGCGGGGCCCAGCCTTGCCACGTCGGTTGCCGGTGGCTGAACACCGGCGAGCACGAAAACGCGGCGGAGGGCGCGGCCGGCGTCGGAAAAGCGCTACGGAGCGCCAAATCGCGCGCAACAACTTGCGTTCGAACCGCAGAAGCGTTCCGCGTCGATCTGCGATGGCGCCGGACCAAATGGTCGCCGGAAAAGTGGGCGGCGACGAGCTTTGGCGGCAGCGCGATCGGGACCTCGATGGAAAAGGTGCTACGGCGAGCTAGCGAGCTAACGGAGGGGTTGGGGACGACCTACATGGCACGGTGAGCGCAACGGTCACAAGCACTTGACCGAAAGGTCACCGTGGACACGCCGGCGACGTGCGCGGGCGGCGGCGTGTCCGGGCGTCGCGGAAGAAGCAGCTAGCGCGCGTGCGAGGGCGAACAGAGGAAATGGGGAGGAAGAGGGGTTCACCTCACGGCACGCACGTTGGCCCATGATGGTTTAGTAGCAGCAGAAGCCGGTGCCGGAGACGAAGAGGATCGGCGGCAGCCGGAGGTGTGGACGAAGGGGATCGGGCGCTTCGATGCTCCCCAGCTCCAGCTGAGGCCACCAGACGTCGAGGCGGTCGCCGGCGAACCTCCTTGACACCATGGATGGAGGAGCGGGCGCCGGTGGCCACAGCAAGCAGTGAGGCGCAGCGGCGATGGCGCTCAGCGTTGGATCTGGCGGAGGAAGAAGAGCGGAGCGAGTGAGGGAGAGAGGGGGAGAGTGAACGGGGAGGCCAGGGGGAATGAACGGCCTCGGCCTTATCCCCTTGCAGACGGCCGCGGCGTCGCGGTGTCGGCGCCGCACCGACGCGCGCGCGGCGACCAGGGGCGTGGTGACATGCAGGTGAGAGAAGAGGGAGATGGGCCGGTTGGGCTGACTACGGGGCACTATGCACTTAGGCCCAGTGCACAGTGCCTCTTTTCTTTTTATTCTTCTGTTTTTACTTTTTCATTTTAAAAGAGAAGGTTTTGTATTATTTTGAACCTCCAAATGGATTTGCAAAAATGTGTAAGTTGCTCACACTAGTGTATTGCGATATCCAGCACTGCCACAAAAAGTTTGGGCATTTTTGGAACCCATTTGAATTTACTCAAAAATGAATAGGGCACTTAAGTACTGTTTAGGCTCTGTTTTAAATGCTTAGGCCCTTCTGTGGTTGATGGTGATGTTGTGTTCCTTAACAGCAAATAGTTTTAGATTATTTGCAAAAAGGTGAACATTTTTCCATCAAGTTTTGAGCTACTTTATTTTGCACTTTTGAATTTGAGTTGATTTCAGAGAAGGATTTTGAACTGAATCTTTAACCAATGTGACTAGGCACTGCAAATGAAAGTGACTTGGCATTATTAGCAGATGTTCACAGTGGCTATTACACAGGGGTGTTACACTTTGTACTACTTCTGGCAGCCTCTCCTCTGCCGAGCGCGATCAGTAAGAGGCAGAGGAGGAGGAGCCTACCGACGAGCTGGACAACTGAAATACGGCACCTGCCGCTGCTGCACCTTCAGCGACGCTCACCTCGAACGCCCTTGGCCACTCCAGATGACCCCTCTTGAAGCGGCGGGACTCCTCGTAGATCTCCTGATTCCTCACCTCTGCGGCGGTGTGTGTGGAGGCCACGGCGGCGGTAAGGCTCTTTGCGTGCTCGATGAGGCGCTCCTCCTCCTCCTCCCGCGGGAACTCGATGTAGCGCGCAAGGTCGCTAATGCACGTGCGGTCCTCCACCTCCGCCTCCTGCCTTTGAGCGGCGGTGGCAGAGCGTGTCATGACCTCGGAGGTCGACGGTGGGCTGGCGGCCACGGCGGCCAACGATGGGGTGGCGGCCACGACCACCACCTCCTGCCTTCGGGCCACAGTGGCGGAGCGGGTGATGGCCACGGTGGCCGGCAGTTGGGTGGTGGCCACCACCCGCCTTCGGGCCGCGGCGGTGGAGCGGGCGATGGCCCTGGCTTTCGATGGTGGTGTGGCGGCCACGGCGGTAGACGGTGGGGTGGCGGCAATGGCGGCCGGCAACAGCTGCCGACGGGCAGCGGCGGCGGAGCGTGTGGTGGGTGTTCCGCGAACACCCAACAGGGATGCTACGCGCACTACACTACGCCGGGGACTGCGCCGCCGCCATGGTGTAGCCTCCCAGCTAGAGCTGTCCTCTGATGACGGCGGAGTGGCTGAGCGACAACGATGGACCGGTGCCATTGGCAATTGTGGGAGAAGCAGACGAGATAAACTACAGGGAGGGAGGGGACATGCGACGCAGGACTCGCCGGCCATGAGGGTTTATATAGCAGGCCAGTAAGCATTGGGATTTTGGGGGATTTCATCGAGTCGGGCGGGAAACTTACGTAGGAACTTGCGAGGTTGCGCGGGAACGGGCTCACCGACGATTCATTGGCGCCACTTCGAGCCACCGTTTGGCCAAAAGAACGTCCCCCGCGTGCTGCGCAAGCTTGCGCTGTAAGCCATCTGCGGCAGCGGGGTGACAAGACATGCGAGAGGAGGACGAAAGGACACGTACACATACGGTTAATAAAAAAAAGCGTTTGCGGTATAATTACCTACTACCCCCGTCCTGGTTTATAAGTCGTCTATGTATTTTTGTGCCAAATTTTGACTAGAGATTTAACTAGTAAAATACGAATGCATGTCGCCAAAGATTATATCGTTGGATTCGTATTTGAACATAGTTTCCAATTATATAATTTTTATAACATGCATCAACATTTTGTTGGTTAAATTTAAGATCAAAATATGGCACATAATATAAAGGGGACTAATAGATGAAGATGGAGGTAGTAGCACACGACCGCTCTCTACGCAGCGTCGCAACTGCTGGCCGACTTGTAGACGACCATTCCCTGCGTGTTCAACTGCTCTATGCATGTGGTTGCTCGTGGTTGAGGTGGCCACGGCGTGCTCTGCTCGCGTCCTGCCATGCGCGCTGTGCTCTCGTGTCCCTCTGGGCGCTCTGCCCTCGTCCCTTCACGCGCGCTGCCAGTGCTTGGGGCCGGCGCACGATCACGTACGTTCGTGTTGCCATTATGCATGCGATTGCGCCGGGTGCTGATGACCCACAAGTATAGGGGATCTATCGTAGTCCTTTCGATAAGTAAGAGTGTCGAACCCAACGAGGAGCAGAAGGAAATGACAAGCGGTTTTCAGTAAGGTATTCTCTGCAAGCACTGAAATTATCGGTAACAGATAGTTTGGTGATAAGATAATTTGTAACGGGTAACAAGTAACAAGTGTAACAAAGGTGCAACAAGGTGGCCCAATCCTTTTTGTAGAAAAGGACAAGCCTGGACGAACTCTTATATAAAGCAAAGCGCTCCCGAGGACACATGGGAATTACTGTCAAGTTAGTTTTCATCATGCTCATATGATTCACGTTCGTTACTTTGATAATTTGATATGTGGGTGGACCGGTGCTTGGGTGCTGTCCTTACTTGGACAAGCCTCCCACTTATGATTAACCACTCTCGCAAGCATCCGCAACTATGAAAGAAGAATTAAGATAAATCTAACCATAGCATGAAACATATGGATCCAAATCAGCCCCTTACGAAGCAACGCATAAACTAGGGTTTAAGCTTCTGTCACTCTAGCAACCCATCATCTACTTACTACTTCCCAATGCATTCCCCTAGGCCCAAACAATGGTGAAGTGTCATGTAGTCGACGTTCACATAACACCACTAGACGAAAGACAACATACATCTCATCAAAATATCGAACGAATACCAAATTCACATGATTACTTATAACAAGACTTCTCCCATGTCCTCAGGAACAAACGTAACTACTCACAAAGCATATTCATGTTCATAATCAGAGGAGTATTAATTATCATTAAGGATCTGAACATATGATCTTCCACCGAATAAACCAACTAGCATCAACTACAAGGAGTAATCAACACTACTAGCAACCCACAGGTACCAATCTGAGGTTTTGAGACAAAGATTGGATACAAAAGATGAACTAGGGTTTGGAGAGGAGGTGGTGCTGGTGAAGATGTTGATGGAGACTGACCCCCTCTCGATGAGAGGGTCGTTGGTGATGACGATGGCTTCGATTTCCCCCTCTCGGAGGGAAGTTTCCCCAGCAGAACAGCTCCGCTGGAATCCTAGATTGGTTCTGCCCAAGTTCCGCCTCAAGACGGCGGCGCTTTGTCCCGAAAGCTCTCTTATGATTTTTTTTTCCAAGTCAAAAGACATCATATAGCAGAAGAGGGGCACCGGAGGCCTGCCAGGGGGCCCACAAGCCAGGGGGCGTGCCAAGGGGGTAGGGCACGCCCCCCACCCTTGTGGCCACCTCGTGGGTCCCCTCTGGTATTTTCTTCGCCCAATATTTTTTATATATTCCAAAATAATTCTTCGTAAATTTTTAGGACTTTTAGAGTTGTGCGGAATAGGTCTCTCAGATTTACACCCTTTCCGGTCCAGAATTCCAGCTGCCGGCATTATCCCTCTTCATGTAAACCTTGTAAAATAAGAGAGAAAAGGCATAAGTATTGTACCTTGATGTGTAATAAAAGCCCATAATGCAATAAATATCAATACAAAAACATGATGCAAAATGGACGTATCAACTCCCCCAAGCTTAGACCTTGCTTGTCCTCAAGCGAAAGCCGAGATCGATAATCATGCCCACATGTTTAGAGATAGAGGTGTCAAAAAAATAAAATATGGACATGAAGGCATCATGATCATCTTTAGAACAGCAACATATATTGTCATATAATTTCTTATATTAAAGTAACAATTCATTCACAAGGTAAAGTATGAAACAAGAACTCTATTGGAAACTAACAAACTACGATCTGAGTCATTGAAGCAATTGCAATTTATTATAATGTAAGAAAGAGTCAATGTAAGAGCTTTTGTATAGCAAGTCCACATACTCAACCATCTCTTAGTCTTTCATAATTGCTAACACTCACGCGATACTTATGAGTTCAAAGCCTCAGTCGAACACAGAGAAAGATAGGGGCTTATGGTTTCGCCTCCCAACCTTTTACCTCAAGGGTAATGTCAACAATAATAGCTTATGAATATCTACATCCGAGTGGATATATATATTTGGATCTCCCCGCAACATAAAGTGCTTGCCAAAAATAAAAAGGTGTAAAAAGGAATAGGTGGTGATCACCATGACTCTTGTATTAAAGTAGAGGGTAAATAAAAGATTGGCCCTTCGCAGAGGGAAGCAAAGGTTGGCATGCGCTTTTATGGTTGGATGCACAAAATCTTAGCGTGAAAGAACGTCACTTTATATTGCAGCTTGTGATACAGAACTTTATTATGCAGTCTGTCGCTTTTATTTCTTCTATATCACAAGTTCGTATAAAGCTTATTTTCCTCACACTAATAGATGATACATATTTAAAGAGCAATTTTTATTGCTTGCACCGATGACAACTTACTTGAAGGATCTTACTCAATCCATAGGTAGGTATGGTGGACTCTCATGGCAAAACTAGGTTAAGGGATGTTTGGATGCACAAGTAGTATCTCTACTTGGTGTGAAAGATTTGGCTAGCAAGGGGTGAGAAGCAAGCTCAACATGTTGGAGGATCCATAATAATATAACTTCTATTCGGATATAAAGAAACATAACCCATTACGTTGTCTTCCTTGTCCAACGTCAACTCTTTAGCATATAATATTTTAATGAGTGCTCACAATCACAAAAGATGTCCAAGATAGTATATTTATATGTGAGACCTCTCTTTCTTTATTGCTTCCTATTAATTGCAACAACGACCAAAACTTTGTTTGTCAACTAACAACAAGTTTCATGCGACATACTTCTTATAAGTGAAGTCGTCACTTCCCATCAGATCTTTATATAATCTTTTATTTATTTTTCTCATGATCATAGCAAGAAAGCAAAGCCCTCAGCTCAAAACTAATCTTTATTATATAACTCTCGGACTCGATTACATAGAGGGAACATAGAGCAAAACTCAAAGTTAGATCATACTAAAAACTTATTCTACTAAACCAAGATATAACCAAAAGGATCGAACTAAAAAAACGATAAAGGTAAAGGTGTGATGGTGATACGATACTGGGGCACCTCCCCCAAGCTTGGTAGTTGCCAAGGGGAGTGCCCATACCCATGTGTTTATGTCTCTTTCTTCGGGGGTGGCGATGATGGAATTGTTGAAGTTGAAAGAATCTTATCCTCTGTCTTCCAAGGCATAGGTTCACCATCGTAAAAAGATGAATGAGTCTCCGGGATCCTCAAATCTGCAGCCAAACTCATCCTCTTAATATGTATTCATACTCACAGTTTTGGTTTTGCAGGTCATAGATCTGGGCTTGGAGATGCTCGATTCTCTCATGAAGCTTGAAGATGGCCTCTTCGATGTTCTTGGTGTCTAGCTTGTGGTCATGGGTAAATTCCGTGATCATCAAGTGATTGGCATTGAGTCCACGTTCCACCATCCCTTGGCACTTGAAGACTTGCTGCTCCATTACTTCGAGTCTTGTCTCCATGCTTCCGGTCTTCTTTGGCCCTTCAACATCGTGGATGTGCAGCACCCCCTCACGCATCTCAATGGTCTGAGGGTGTTGCAGCACCTCCACGAGGTAAGGGTTGATGACCTTCTCGAAAAACTTGTCCTTGGGGGGCGCTTGGAGACGTCATGGTGATGTAGGTCTATCAGAAAAACAACTCGAAACAAGAACAGAGGATTTTGTCGTGGTACGGTGGTCAAAACCTTCGGGAGATTATATAATGAATTTTTTTCCGACCAAAAGAAGTGTTCCACAAGAAAACGGAGTCCGGAGGGCACACGAGGTCGCCACAAGGCAGGGAGGCGCGCCCAGGGGGGTAGGGCGCGCCCCCAGGCCTTGTCGCCTCCTCGTGCACTTTTCGGACTACTTTTAATTTTCCTAATTTTTTAAATATTCCAAAACGGAGTAAAATTGCTTCTGGAAAAGTTTTGGAGTCGGTTTACTTACCGTATCACATACCTATTCCTTTTCAGAGTCTGAAACATTCTGGTAGGTCTCCTTTATGTACTCCTCCGGGGTTATGGTATTAATAATATTGGTCTCAACATTTTTGGGAGTACCTGAGATATAATGTTTGATTCTTTGCCCAATTACCACCTTCGGGTTATTGCCTTTGGCGTTGTTGATCTTGTTGGCACCGGAATGATACACTTCCTCGATAATATAAGGACCTTCCCATTTAGAGAGAAGCTTTCCTGCAAAAAATCTTAAACGAGAGTTGTATAGCAAGACAAGGTCACCTACATTAAATTCACGCTTTTGTATCCTTTTGTCATGCCATCTTTTAACTTTTTCTTTAAACAACTTCGCATTCTCATAGGCCTGGGTTCTCCATTCATCAAGTGAGCTAATGTCAAATAACCTCTTTTCACTGGCAAGTTTGAAATCGTAGTTGAGCTCTTTAATTGCCCAATACACCTTATGTTCTAGTTCTAGAGGTAAGTGACATGCTTTTCCATAAATGATTTTATACGGAGACATACCCATAGGGTTTTTATAAGCAGTTCTATAAGCCCATAATGCATCATCAAGTTTCTTAGACCAATTCTTTCTAGATCTATTAACAGTCTTTTGCAAGATCAATTTAATTTCCCTATTGCTCAATTCTACTTGTCCACTAGACTGAGGATGATAAGGAGATGCAATTCTATGGTTGACATCATATTTAGCAAGCAATTTACGGAAAGCACCATGAATAAAGTGTGAACCACCATCCATCATCAAATATCTAGGGACTCCAAACCTTGGGAAAATAACTTCTTTAAGCATTTTAATGGAGGTGTTATGATCAGCACTACTAGTTGGAATAGCTTCTACCCACTTAGTAACATAATCAACAGCAACCAAAATATGTGTATACCCATTGGAGGAAGGAAAAGGTCCCATATAATCAAAACCCCAAACATCAAATGGTTCAATAACAAGTGAATAATTCATAGGCATTTCCTGACGTCTACTAATATTACCAATTCTTTGACATTCATCACAAGACAAGACAAACTTACGAGCATCCTTGAAAAGAGTAGGCCAATAAAAACTAGATTGTAATACCTTGTGTGCAGTTCTATCTCCAGGATGGTGTCCTCTGTAGGCCTTGGAGTGACACTTGCGTAGGATCTGTTCCTGTTCATGCTTAGGTACACAACATCTAATAACACCATCTACTCCTTCTTTATAAAGATGTGGGTCATTCCAGAAGTAATGTCTTAAATCATAGAAAAACTTTTTCTTTTGTTGGTATGTGAAGCTAGGTGGTATAAATTTAGCAACAATATAATTAGCTTAATCAGCATACCATGGAGCATTACATGAAGCATTTATGACAACTAATTGTTCATCAGGGAAGCTATCATCAATAGGTAGTGGGTCATCAAGAACATTCTCTAACCTACACAAGTTATCTGCTACGGGGTTCTCGGCACCCTTTCTATCAATAATATGCAGATCAAATTCTTGCAGCAAGAGAACCCATCTAATAAGTCTAGGTTTAGCATCTTTCTTTTCCATAAGGTATTTGATAGCAGCATGATCAGTGTGAACAGTAACTTTGGAATCAACAATATAAGATCTGAACTTATCACAAGCAAACACAACTGCTAAAAATTCTTTTTCGGTAGTAGCATAATTTCTTTGAGCACTGTCTAGATATTTACTAGCATAATGGATAACATTTAATTTCTTATCAACTCTTTGTCCTAGAACAGCACCAACAGCATAATCACTAGCATCACACATAATTTCAAAGGGTAGGTTCCAATCAGGTGGTTTGAACAATAGGTGCAGAAATCAAGGCTTTCTTAAGTATTTCAAATGCTTCTACGCAATCATCATAAAAAACAAATGGAACATCTTTTTGCAAGAGATTAGTAAGAGGCCTAGAAATTTTAAAGAAGTCTTTGATAAATCTCCTATAGAAACCAGCATGACCAAGGAAACTTCTTATACCTTTGATATATTTAGGACACGGCATTTTTTCAATAGCATCTACTTTAGCTTTATCAACTTCGATACCTTTTTCGAAGATTTTATGCCCCAAGACAATACCTTCATTAACCATAAAGTGGCACTTCTCCCAGTTCAAGACAAGATTAGTTTCTTCACATCTCTGCAAAACTCGATCAAGGTTGCTTAATCAATCATCAAAAGAAGTTTCGTAAATGGAGAAATCATCCATAAAAACCTCAACAATCTTTTCACAAAAGTCAGAGAATATAGCAGTCATACATCTTTGAAAGGTGGCAGGTGCATTGCATAAACAAAAAGTCATACGACTATAAGCAAAGGTACCGAAAGGGCAAGTAAAAGTGGTCTTTTCTTGATCCTCTTTTGACACGGGTATTTGAGAGAAACCAGAATAACCATCTAGAAAGCAAAAGTGTGTATGTTTTGATAGTCTTTCAAGCATTTGATCAATAAAAGGTAGAGGATAATGATCTTTCCTAGTAGATTTATTTAATTTTCTAAAATCAATTACCACCCTATAACCTGTAACAATTCTTTGTGGAATCAATTCATTCTTATCATTAGGAACAACAGTAATACCTCCCTTCTTAGGGACACAATGAACAGGACTTACCCATCTACTATCAGTAATAGGATAAATTATACCTGCCTCCAGAAGCTTTAATATTTCATTTCTTACCACTTCCTTCATCTTAGGATTCAACCGTCGTTGGTGATCAACAACAGGTTTAGCATCAGGCTCCATATTAATTTCGTGCTGACATAGAGTGGGACTAATGCCCTTAAGATCATCAAGAGTATATCCAATAGCAGCACGGTGCTTCCTCAGAGTTTTCAATAATTTCTTTTCTTCATGCTCTTAAAGGTTAGCACTAATAATAACAGGATATATCTTTTTTTCATCAAGATAAGCATATTTCAGAGTATCAGGTAATTGTTTAAGCTCAAACACGGGATCACCCTTGGGTGGAGGAGGATCCCCAAGAATCTCAGCAGGCAAGTTGTGTTTCAAAATAGGCATTTGGTTAAAGAATATTTCATCTAATTCCTTCCTTTCATTCATGAACATATCATTTTCATGGTCTAGCAAATATTGTTCTAAAGGATCGGTAGGAGGCACAATAATAGAAGCAAGACCAATAATTTCATCTTTACTAGGTAATTCTTTGTCATGGGGTTGTCTATGAAATTTGGAGAAATTAAACTCATGAGACACATCCCCAAAACTTACAGTAACAGTTTCTTTCTCACAATCTATCTTAGCATTAACAGTGTTAAAGAAAGGTCTACCAAATATAATGGGACAAAAATCATCTTGTGGGGAACCAAGAACAAGAAAATCAGTGGGGTATTTTATTTTCCCACACAAGACTTCAACATCTCTAACAATCCCAATTGGTGATATAGTATCTCTATTAGCAAGTTTAATAGTAACATCAATTTCTTCTATCTCAGCAGGTGCAATATCATTCATAATTTCTTGATATAAGGTAAAGGGAATTGCACTCACACTAGCACCCAAATCACATAAGCCATGATAACAATGATCTCCTATTTTAACAGAGACAACAGGCATGCCGACAACACGTCTATGTTTATCTTTATTATCAGGTCTAGCAATTCTAGCAGCTTCATCACAGAAGTAAATAACATGCCCATCAATATTATAGACCAAAAGATCTTTAACCATAGCAATACTAGGTTCAACTTTAATTTGTTCAGGGGGTGTAGGTGTCCTAGTATAACTCTTTCGAACCACAGCTAAAGCTTTAGCATGTTCCTTTATTCTAACAGGGAAAGGTGGTTTCTTGATGTAAGCAGTAGGAACAACAGGATCAACATTATAAGTAATAGTTTCTTCTTCAGCTTTAATTGGTTCCACTACTTTCACTTAAATGGGAGGATGATATTTAAACCACTTCTCCTTAGGGAGATCAACATGAGTAGCGAACGATTCACAGAAAGAAGCTACTATCTCAGAGTCAAGTCCATATTTAGTGCTAAATTCACGAAAAGCATCGGTATCCATAAAAGATTTAACACAATCAAACTTAAGGTTTATACCTGACTCCTTACCTTCGTCGAGTTCCCAATCTTCAGAGTTGTGTTTAATTCTTTCCGATAAATCCCATTTGAATTCAATAGTCTTCTTCATAAAAGAACTAGTATAAGAAGTATCGAGCATGGATTGATCATTACGAGAAAGCCGAGCATAAAAATTCTGAATAATAATTTCTCTTGAGAGCTCATGATTGGGGCATGAATATAACATTGATTTAAGCCTCCCCCGAGCTTGAGCGATAGTTTCTCCTTCACGAGGCCAAAAATTATAAATATAATTCCGATCACGATGAACTAGATGCATAGGATAAAACTTCTGATCAAATTCCAATTTCAATCGGCTGTAGTTCCAAGTCCCAATATCATCGCAAAGCCTATACCATGTCAATGCCTTCTCCTTCAAAGATAAAGGGAAGACCATCTTCTTGACTTCATCCTCGGGCAAACCTGCAAGCTTAAATAATCCACAAACTTCATCCACATAGATTAGATGCATATCAAGATGTAATGTTCCATCTCCTGCATAATGATTAGCTAGCAGTTTCTCTATCATACCCGAAGGAATTTCATAATAAACATTTTTAGTAGGTTCAGTAGGTTGAGGGGCAACTCTTTGCTCTTCTGGTCGGGGTGAAGATACCCAGAACAAACCCCTCAAAGGATTATTTTCCATAGCAACAAGTGACAGTAAATTTCAGCACACTATATAAATTTTTCCTTACCAATGGCGCTTCACTCCCCGGCAATGGCTCCAGAAAATAGTGTTGATTACCCACAAGTATAGGGGATCTATCTTAGTCCTTTTGATAAGTAAGAGTGTCGAACCCAACGAGGAGCAGAAGGAAATGACAAGCGGTTTTCAGTAAGGTATTCTCTGCAAGCACTGAAATTATCGGTAACAGATAGTTTTGTGATAAGATAATTCATAACGGGTAACAAGTAACAAGTGTAACAAAGGTGCAGCAAGGTGGTCCAATCCTTTTTGTAGCAAAGGACAAGCCTGGACGAACTCTTATATAAAGCAAAGCGCTCCCGAGGACACATGGGAATTACTGTCAAGTTAGTTTTCATCATGCTCATATGATTCCTGTTTGTTACTTTGATAATTTGATATGTGGGTGAACCAGTGCTTGGGTGCTGTACTTACTAGGACAAGCCTCCCACTTATGATTAACCACTCTTGCAAGCATCTGCAACTACAAAATAAGAATTAAGATAAATCTAACCATAGCATGAAACATATGGATCCAAATCAGCCCCTTACGAAGCAACGCATAAACTAGGGTTTAAGCTTCTGTCACTCTAGCAACCCATCATCTACTTATTACTTCCCAATGCATTCCCCTAGGCCCAAACAATGGTGAAGTGTCATCTAGTCAATGTTCACATAACACCACTAGAGGAAAGACAACATACATCTCATCAAAATATCGAACAAATACCAAATTCACATGATTACTTATAACAAGACTTCTCCCATGTCCTCAGGAACAAACGTAACTACTCACAAAGCATATTCATGTTCATAATCAGAGGAGTATTAATTATCATTACGGATCTGAACATATGATCTTCCACCAAATAAAGCAACTAGCATCAACTACAAGGAGTAATCAACACTACTAGCAACCCACAGGTACCAATCTGAGGTTTTGAGACAAAGATCGGATACAAAAGATGAACTAGGGTTTGGAGAGGAGGTGGTGCTGGTGAAGATGTTGATGGAGATTGACCCCCTCTCGATGAGAGGATCATTGGTGATGACGATGGCTTCGATTTCCCCGTCCCGGAGGGAAGTTTCCCCGGCAGAACAGCTCCGCCGGAGCCCTAGATTGGTTCTGCCCAAGTTCCGCCTCGAGACGGCGGAGCTTCATCCCGAAAGCTCTCTTATGATTTTTTCCAGGTCAAAAGACATCATATAGCAGAAGAGGGGCACCGGAGGCCTGCCAGGGGGCCCACAAGCCAGGGGGCGCGCCCAAGGGGTAGGGCGCGCCCCCCACCCTTGTGGCTACCTGGTGGGTCCCCTCTGGTATTTTCTTTGCCCAATATATTTTATATATTCCAAAATAATTCTCCATAAATTTTCAGGACTTTTGGAGTTGTGCTGAATAGGTCTCCCAGATTTACACCCTTTCCGGTCCAGAATTCCAGCTGCCGGCATTCTCCCTCTTCATGTAAACCTTGTAAAATAAGAGAGAAAAGGCTTAAGTATGGTACCATGATGTGTAATAACCGTCCATAATGCAATAAATATCGATATAAAAACATGATGCAAAATGGACGTATCAGGCGCGGCGCCACGATGCAGTTACCCGCTGCAAAAACTGCCATGCGGACGCGCCTAGAATCCAGGCCGCCCGGCCCCCATTTATTCCTGCGGCCATTTACCTTCATCTCTTGCGCCACATGACACAATAAGCACACCCACGACAACACATACAGAGAGGACATCCAGCGGTTCCAATGGTGCTCCCCATGGTTCCAATGGCGCTCCCAGTGGCCGACGACGACAACGGGGGGCAGTTCACCACGCATCACGTAGTGGACACCCGCATGAGGGGGAAGACCCTCTCGGTGGTGTACACGAACGAGCCCTCGGTGGAGAGCTCCATCCAAACTATGGAGCAGTTGCTTGCTGAGGACATGTACCAAGTGGTCGGCTTCGACCTCGAGTTCACCAGCGGTCGTGCCGGGCATGATCAGAAGGTTGTCGTCGCCTAGTTGTGCGTGCGACATGACGTCCTCGTCTACCACTACCACCTGGCCACAAGGCCTTGCGAGCGTTTCTCCAGGTTTATCAACAGCTCCGACTACAGTTTTGCTACGGTGGACACCACCAATGATCTAAAAGCGCTCAAGGTTTCGGGCTTGAAATGCCAGAATCTTGTCAACATCCAGGACCACTACAAGGTCTGGGGCAGCGATAACAACAAACAGAACTCCCTGGTTGACCTCGCCTCGGCCATCATTGATCTCTACTACATGAAGATGAAGGATGAGAGCAAGAAGGACAAGAACAACATGTCAAGTACGCGGCCAAGGACGCGTACACAAGCTACGAGATGTACAGGCGGATCATTGACATGAGGAAGTGTCTTCTTCCTGCCCCAGACGAGGGATCGAGCCATAGAGCAGTGGCAGGAGCGTCACAAGAAGTAGATGACTAGACGATCGTTTCTCCTAGTTTAGAATGCATGCAAATGTTTATTGAGGTGTGTGCGAATGATCTGTATAGTCACTTATGTAATTGGATGTTTATATCAGTTATATATATATATAGTTATTCTTCTGTAGACAGAGCAAATCACAAGGCTCATTAGCAGCAATCGTCTGTGTTATTATTGGTCTTCGCACACATTTCTGATTACGGACCTGTTTGCCGCGTATCACACACATCTTGTTCAATTGAACTGTTTCTGTTGTCTTGGCTCATCGCAAACAGTTCATCCGAGTGAACTGTATGCCCTCCATCGCACACACCTTGATCTGGCTGACCGTTTCTATTGTGTTGCCTAATCACACACAGTTCATCCTAGAGAACTATATGCCGTATATCGCACACACCCTTATCTGGATGCCCGTTTCTGTTGTTCTGCCTCATCGCAAATAGTTCTACTGGATTAACCATATGCCACGCATCACACACGCAACTCTAATCTGAACCGTGTTTGATGTCACAGCCATCGCAAACGTTTTGTATCTTTTTTGACGGTTTTATTACATCACCGTTTGTGATTAATGCATCGCACACAGTTTCGTCGAAGGGTCTCTGATTGGACTGTCGTGTTTGGACCAACCAGCAGTAGTGTGCCCACGCCTAGTGGAAGCCCCATGCTCCGTGCTGGTGGGAAGACTAGAAGACTAGTATAGGCGCCGAACGCGGCTGTTCTTTTGCTTGCTTTTGTAACCCAGTTGCCACTTCTTGGAATGAAATCTGAAGTTCTCGCGTCTTTATTCGTCGAAGGGGGAATTTTCTTTTCTTACAATTTTTTCTCTCTTGGATTTCGCTTTTAAGAGGTATGGTAGCTACCCGTGGCTCCCTCCATTGCGTCCCGCGAGCGGGGGCTGGGCACGGTGTGCATGCTTGGGCCAGCCCGGTGGTGCTGAGGACGCCCTGAGGTTCCAGGCCACGACAGCCACGAGGCCGCCTGTGCGCACACCTCGCCAAGACCTTGGTGTCCGACTCCTCGCGCGACGCTCTCGAGCGAGCCAGCGGGCGCGCGCGGCCTGAGGTTTTCAACCAGCGTCCATCTCCTGACCTCGCCTCCTGACCTTGGTCAGGCACCGCGGCCCGGTATAACAATAATGATCCGCCTTTGCCCAGGGGCTGCGGACGTGCGATAAGCAAAGGGAAGGCGGCATAAGGGAGTACAACGTCACTTGATACATCATAAAGGAGTTTCCATAAAAGTGCTTTCACATCCCCGCGGGGTCACATTCAAAGTCTTAACAGGAAAACAGGGGAAAGGTAGCCTAGGGAGACGCGGCGTCACCATCGCTGCTGCCGCCATCATCGTCGTCAGCCCCACGCTCCTCAATCACAGGCAGGCCCTCGTCGCCAGCAGGGGCAAGCTCCATGATCAGGTCGTCCATGTGATCCTCCACCCAGTCCGCCAGGGCACCTTGAATCACCTCGGGCATGGGGGCCGTCACGGCCTCGAAGTCAAAGTAAGGATCGAAGCGAAGAAGATGGCTGAAGACACGCGAGGCCGCGCGCAAGAAGGTCGCGGCTCTTCTCTTCAACAAGTTGGCGCACCTTCTTAGCCCCACTTTCAAGATGTTCCACGACCCTAGTGAAGAAACCGAGATAGCCGGCGTCACCGGCGACAAGCGGGCTGGAGACGTTCTCATCACAGATGTTGCCCAGGGCCCGGTTGGCCCTATGCTCAAGGGCCTAGAACATCTCAAAGCATGTGTGTTGTAGTCCCCGGGCTCGCTCTGCCTCGTCTGAAGCCTTCTCTACGAGGGAAGTGACATCCTCCACCTGCTTATAGAGAAAAGATAGCTCAGCCTCGACCGCGACCTGAGCATCCACCGTGGCCTTCTCGCGCCGCTCCGCCGTTGCTAGCTTCTTCTTGAGGCCATCGGCCTTGCCCTTTAGCTTGCTGCGCCGCATGTAGAAACAGGTCTCCTAAAGCTTCAGCCTTCGGTGGTAGTCCTCGGCGAGGGCCCTGCGGACCCCCCTACCCTCTCGTTGACCTCCCCCTGGATCATCGCCTCCCAGGAGGCGAGGGCGTCTTCGACGGCGGCTACTTGGCGTTCCATCACTTCCAGCCGTTCGCACTCCAGGCTTTGCTCCAGCGCCTCCAGTGTCAGCGTGTCCTCGAGCGTGCGGAGCCTCGCTTCGCCCGTAGGCGGCCCTCTCACCGAGGCGGCGAGCGCAGCCTTACGCGCCTGGACTTCCCGTTCGAGGACGGCATTTGAAGCGCGAAGCTCCTCCCCGCGCTTCTCTGCAGCCTCGTGCCGGCGGTCCGTGGCTCGGGCTTCCTCAAGGGCGTGGTCACGGGCCTCCTTCGTCGTGGCAAGGGATTCCTCAGCCTCAGTGTGAGCATGCTCGCACTGCAGGCGACCGAAGTTGATGGCGACCTCGAGTTGGCGCCATTCGCGCACCAGGCGTGAGCACTGCGCCTCAAGGCGCCTGTCGACGTCGCCAAGCTCCACCCCGAGGCGACCCAGAGCGCTTGCCGCATCCTGTAGAAGGCCGTTCCTGACGGCGTTGTGCCCGCGTGCTAGCTCCAACGCTTGACCGGGGCGGTCCCCTGCGCCCTGGTCAGCAGTGGAAGCGCCCGAGGGCCCGCCCGTCTCTGGCAAGGGCCCGGGGACTGGGTATCCGTCGTCCATCCCTCTGGTGCGAGGCAGAGCTCGACGCGAACTCACCCCCCTACTTGAAGATGGCGCTATCACGCGAGCCGCCCAGTCGCCGGTGAGAACTAGCGGGGGAGCCCTCGACACCGCCCCTACAACCTGGAAGCCACCCCTGAAGAAGGATGCCAGAAGCACAGGCCCGAGGCCCCCCAGGGGTGGCCTCGGCTCGGGCACGGGCGCCTCCTTATGCGCGACCACACGGCTCGCGAGGCATGAGACCACCATGGGGCCAGCACCCTCCAGAGGTGGCAGCGGAGGCGCGCTCGTTCCTTTGTCAGAGGGGGGCCTGAGGAACAAGAGTCAGAAACGCACACTGTATGAAGATCAGAGAAGGCCGGACACTTACTCATCCACGGCGATCCACTTCCTCTTCTTCAGGACCCTTGGGGTAGAGCTGTGGCGGCCTCCGGACTCCTTCCTCTTTCGGGGTGCGCGAGGGCTTGGGGACGATGCGCTGGAGCCCGGCGCGTGGCCTCACGCGGTGAGGGCAGCGGCCGTATCTCCCGGTAATGCACCTCATCCGCCGCCCGGAGGGGCGAAGGCGGACGCTGGAGAGGTGCACGGCTCGGAGCGCCCCTCCCCCCCCCTCCCCCCCCCACCCCCGCAACTGCTTGGGGGGCATACACCTCAGGACCCCTGGGCCTTGGGGCCACCATGAGGGGATTGTCGCGAGGCCCCACATGGCCCTTCGGGAGCAGCCCCCACTCATCGAAGTGCGGCATCTTCTTGGCGAAGGCTTCCGCGTTTGGGTAATTGTACATGGGGAGTCCTCCTGAAGGAAGCACGGCGGGCTCTCCACCAGTCAGGAGGCGGAGCACTCTGCGCAGTGTGCTGGAAGGGAGGGAAGGCTCCTGAAGTCTCATGCCGTCTGTGGGGCCGGTGAAGGCCCACATCGGACGAGAATGGCGCTGGAGTGGAGCGATGCGCCACCAGACGAACTCCTTCACCACTATCGCCATCGTCCCCCCGCCTTCCTCAAGCTAGCCAGCCTGGCCATGACTCGCGCGAGCCGCGGGTCGACGAGCTCCACGTGCTCCCATCCAGAGCTCGGTTCCGCGGGGGCCGACGGAATCAGAAGCAAGGGGCTATACACCGCGGCGTCAACGTACACCGATTGCTTCCGGAATCCCCCCGCGTCCGGGTGGAGTGTGGTGTCGATACCAGAGCCCGCGGGATGGGATCATTTCCACCCTCTCCACAATAGCCCTCGCGAGGCTGTTCATCCACTGTACTTGTTCTTCCTCAGCCCCTTGTGAGGCCAATCCACCACAAAGCAGGAGTAGGGTTTTACACCGCAAGGTGGCCCGAACTAGGGTAAACGACCATGTTCATCTTCTTCCCCGCTCACGCGAATCCGACGAGGCTAGGCTGTAGGGTGGCGAGCTTGAGACTTGAGAGGTTGAGATCTTCGCACACGCCCCAGAGTTCAAACCTTCTTGGGTCTGCGGAGCCCTGAATCCGACAGATGTTGACAAACCTGGTGAAACGGTCGCAAGGCTTTGTGGCCATGCAGTAGTGGTAGATGAGGACATGATGGCGCACGCATAACTGGGAGACGGCAACCATATGATCTATCCCGGGATGACCGTCGATGTACTGGAGGTCGATGCCAATCACTTTGTACTTGTGTCGAGCAAGCAAGTGCTCCACGAGGTTGATGTAGTCCTCCACCATAGCCGGGTCAATGGTGTACACCACCAAGAGATCCGTCTTCCTCGCGTGGGTCTCCACTTGATTCATGCCAAACTCCATTGGAGCGCCGCTAGATATCCTCTCTGTATGTGTCGTCGTGGGTGTGCTTGTTTTGTTGTGGGTGTGATCGAAAGCTTGAAGAGACTAAGGTTATAATAGTCACGGGAATTAATGGGGAAGCCAGACGGCCTAGAATATTGGCACGGTCGGATTGCAGGTTTTTGCAGCGTGTAACTCTATCGTGTCGCATGTAATTGCATCACGGTGATGCGCACGATGCAACCGCATGCATATGGGGCCCCCAACGTGATCGTGCGCCGGCCCCAACTGCTGGCAGAGCGCGCGTGAAGGGATGCGAGAGTAGAGCACGCGGAGGGACGCGAGCAGAGCGCTCTGTAGCTGCCTCAACGGCGCGCAACCATATGCGTATAGCAGTTGAACATGCAGGGAAAAACTGTCCACAAGCCGAGCGCGTGGAGGGACACGAGCAGAGCACGCCGTGGTGCCTGACAGCGAGCAGAGCACGCCGAGGGACGCGAGCAGAGGCTGGCATGGTGATATGTGGCAAATAAGAAAAACTATGCGTGTGATGGCGGAGACATCAAGCACGATTCAGATTAGAGTTGCGTGTGTGATACGTGGCATACATTTGATCCATACAAGCTGTTTGTGATGAAATAAGCCATGTGTGTTATGGGCAAATGCTTGCTGGTATACAATTGTTAGCGATTGATGAAATCATCACCGACGGGTTCCCTAGTTTAGCTCGTGCATGATGTGATATGCTCTGTTTGCACAACATCTATGCTCTGTCTACAGAAGAAGAACATATATACTTATAACAGGACATGATTGCATAACCAAATTAAACATCCAATTACGTTATATAGCAAATACCATAAATATTGCAAGGTTCAAATTCCAGCATTACAAGGCCCAAATTCAAAGATTACAAGGTTCAAACTATTCTAACAAATCAAATTCATCTTCTTCAGCAGACTAAGGCATAGCCTAGTGGTGGGAAGGGGCTGATGCGTTCCCACCCACCCAGGTTCAAGGCATGGTACTTGCAATTTGGGTTTGTTGCACCAATTATACTATAGGGGGTTCCCTTATAGTCTTTCTGTCAAAAAAATTCATCTTCTTCAGAATCTTTTTCATGCATTATTTCTGTGAAAGGATCAGCCACTGAGAAGTCATATAGCGGCTTGATACAGTGACTTCTGAATAATCTGTCATATGAAGTTACAAACTGAAATTCAACTTCTGCAGAGCCTTTTCCATTCAATTGTAGACGCATGCGCTCTTTAGCAAACCATTCACTTCTGCGCACTAAATATAGGGCAAACCTCATTACCTTGAGCAACCTTGCTTTTCCAACAAAGAACCTGCGAATTTAATTTCTGATGTGGTACCTCGGTACTCATTAAAAGTAATTTCTATGAGATGAAGATCAAGGCATTCAATGGGATTGTTATATTGCCCAACATTTTCCACTTTCGGGCTTGCTAGTATCTGCAAACGAGGACAACATATTAGTGCCTAGCTGCAAATTTGAAAACTTTGGGCCTCTTTGATTTGCAGGATTTCTGAAATACACGATAAGAGTGACATGCCACCTTTAATCGTTCATGATTAACATCTAAAAAAAAATATGTATTGAAATCCTCCAAATTTCTTTTAGAAATCATACTACATTTGTCATCGTAATCATGGGTAAAAGTAACAAAAAATTGAACTCCGTTGTGGTTAACAATTAACAGGAAAGGAGCATCACCTCGATGTATAGCTTCTCCGTGCAAGGAAAGCATCTAGGGAATCTAACAACTTCATCCAGATCGGGGCCGACAGATTGTAGTGCCAAGATCTTCACTGTGCACAGAGACCGGGTCAAGCTTGTGGGAATCATTTTCTGGATGACAGACGAACATAAATCAACAAAAAATAGATAAAATGTGATGTACAATAATATATAATAAGGAGAAGAAGAAGACTGTTGTACCTGAATAGATAATGATCCAGTAACAAGTTCGGAGAATTCAGCACATGAATATCCCAACACTGTCAATTTCGGTGCGTGAATGACCCTGATTTTTGTTGGACCTAATTTATCAAGTACATATAATCTCTCGATGAAAGGCGCGTTCTCAATGACCATATCATGAAACACCTCAACTGACATACTTGCGCTGCGCTCACATAAATCATACGTGCATTCGTCAAGGTTATGTCGAGGCTACTGAACCCATCCATCACTTGAAGACGAAGGTACTCCAGCGATGTACAGACGCTGAGCAGGTGCTCCAAATCCTCCTTCGAGATGCGGACGCCCATGAGCTCGAGGTGCTTCAGTTTAGGAAGATCAAGAGCGTGTGCGGCATCAATCAGGGGGAAAAGGCACTGCATGAACATAGCACGGCGCAACGTGGGCGCGAGGCAAAGCACGGATGGCTACAGCGAGTGCGGATGTCCAGCATGAAAGCTGAGCTCCTTGAGCCAATCTAGGGCTGGAGATAGGAACCAGTAGTGAAACCTGGGTTCGGCCTTGCAGTTGGAGTTGAACTTGCCGATATCAAGGCGTCTGACTGGCCCAAGGTGCATGGAGAGGATGTGGGACAATGCGTCCAAACGTTTGCGTTCCTCGCTGCAAAGCTCGTCATCGTCGATGAGGTCCAAGGGGGTGGAGTGCCAGAGGGGGCGCCACCACTGGGAGAGGACAGTGGTTTCCATACCAGATTTGATGGGGAGGAGGGATATGATGGTTACCAACATCTCGTCGGGGAGGCTGCTGATAAAGTCCATGCTCGCCGGAGGCTCTTGCGGTTCTGGCCTGACCTGCCCCTGTTTGTTGGCCAGCTCGTCCTTCATCTCGCAGCAGGTGGCGATCCTCGGCAACGGTGCTTGTAGATGAGAACAGAGGACTGTTCTACGTACCTTCCCGAGGCGGCTGAAACCAAAATCAGCAATAAATTGGCAGCGCTTGCGGCTCGCTTCCTGGTACAGTGAGCGTGCGTGGCTGACTGCTCGTAGTCGTCCTGTCTAATCAAACAGTTGCCCACAGTAGTAAATGGTTAGTTGAACGGCCACGTTTGGAATAATACAACCGGTCGCGATAATAACATGGCAGCCATTTGTTCCGAAATGCACAGAAAAATCAATCTATAAAAAGGCAAAACGAACCCTGAATAATTTCATATTTTTAGCACGACACTCCTATAGTTGCATGTTGCCTCTGTAAAATAAATCAAGGTGGGAAGAGACAGCGTATGTCATTTCACATACAAAGGTGACCAAGTTCCCTCTCGGAACCATGAGGCTTCTGAGAGAAGCTCCGGTTTGTATGAAGGAAAATATGGGTCAAAGTCGAGTTGAAAAGGGCAACAATATCTAACTCCAGCTTACAAAAGGTACAAAAGCATGAGGATTAATTGTTCATCAGGTTTAGACAAAATCCAGATTGAATAGGATAATAACATCTAACTCAACCAAAGTTTTCGGTAGTCACAATCAAATGGATCGGTCTGATCCATAAAATCAAGATCATGGGCCAGAAAATCTACTGGTACATGAAGACAAGTTGTTGTAAATAGAAGCCGAGCACGATCAGAGGCCCTTTTGTCCACCTGAAACTTCTTTTTATACTGTTCAAGGTGTCCATCCATGAGAAAGTTTTTGTTAAAAAACTTAATCCTCACGGACAATAGTACCCTCGCATTCAACAGGAAGAATGTTACAAAGCTAGTGTTTGCATGGTTGGATGCATATCCTTCCAGCGTTATTGTCCTCAAACGAATGTCATGAGAACTGAGAAATTCCCGGTGCTTCTTATGCCACTGGTTGGTTATACCTTTTTGTCCATGTGCTTTTGCCTAAATAGACATGAAGACTGAAAACAGTTAATGTCTAAAAAAGAGTTTGTCGAAAGAGCGACAGCTGAACGGTTAATTCTAGTACATTATATATGGGCTTTCAATGTGCTTGAAATCATTACGTCTATATACAAATTCTCCAGACATGGAAAGCATCGCATCAAGCCAATAATCGTGTTCAGATCAAAACACCACATACTGATATGTAAGGTCTTGACAGAATCCAGCACCATTGATAGGGTATCCATGGACAAACTCTTCATTGAGCATAGAACATAATATTAGTACCAAAAGTGTACTCCAAGATGATATAAAACTTATGCGCACAAATGAAAATAGCAGCTTATGATTACAGAAGTGTTGATGATATAAAACTTATGCGCACAAATGAAAAATGCAGCTTATGATTACAAAAGTGTTGATGATAATATACAGTAGCTGAATAAGTGTGGAGCCAACTGTGGCAGCCCGATAGAGGGCCGACGCACGCCAGCCCCAGGATAAGACCTGGCGCACATCAAAGACATGGTACAGCAATTCCAGGCACAAAACTGGCTTTATTATATAAAATGGAGTATTACAATACTGTTGCTTACAACAATATTACATAGCTCCAAGGCTAGCTAAAATGGCAGCGAAGGTCTTGGTTCAGCGGCAACAACGTCTCTGGCTGGGCTCCACAACTCACAGGACTGGCTGGGTTACGATCTAGCATGACGGATCTTCTCCTGCAACTGGCCACATGCAAGGCCAGGTGAGTACTTTGAATGTACTCGCAAGACAACCAAATACATAGCATCCAAACAAGCAGATAACAAAGCAAGCCCTATGCTATGCAAAAATTTATTCTAAACATGGCATGGAATTAATAGGAAAACATGAATCAAGCATGGCATAGCATACCTATCTTGCATTTCTAATTATCATGTCATAGCAAGGTTACCTGGCATGATTAAACATCTAGCAGCATTGATCATCATGACCTAACGGGGTTATCTAGCAAGATAACTACTGAAGTAGAGTAGAGTAAAGTAAAGTATGTATCAAGTAAATAATCCATATACTGAATAATCTCAAGACCCAATCTGAAACCGATCCAAATCCAAGTCTCTCGGTCATCTGACCATCTCTTCCATAGCCATCCCATGGCTAACATACCATGTTCTTGACAACATCTGATGTCTATGCAGGGCAGGTTCTTTCACCATTATTATCATCATTATGGTTGATCACCTAGCGAGGTCTGGACGGGCTGTCCAATACCATGGACGCGGCTATTCGAATAGATTTCACACTCTGCAGAGGTTGCGCACTTTACCCACACTATGGAGCACTGACCTCGTGATCCCATTCGGGTGGATCAGCATTGCCCCAACGAAACCTGCCTGACCCGTGACTCTCCCATCGTACCACCGGCATTCATCCTCCCCCGGAGTCCTGCCCTGGGTGGCCCCTATGTCACTCCTGACACCTGCAACCGTCGTGGCCAAACAAAACTATCCCAAACGGGGACGGGTACCCAAACAACTCAACTGGGCTCACAGGGTTATCGCCGCCTATCGGGCCAGGGCAACGCGCACGCATAACCCTCCCTGTCGGGCGGTACCGGTGGAAGAGCACGCGATCAGACCAAGTCAAGGCCGTCCCATACCGGCAAATGTGGTTGCACGGATAAGCCCGGACAGGTGACTCTTAATCAACCAATTTAGTTTATTAATTCAGTTTAACATCTCGGTCACAGTCACTTAGCAACCACATAGCCAAATCATGACAATCTTGACAAACATGGCATGAGATCATGGTACTAACATGATAATGGTATTAATAAGATCATGGCATAATATGGCATGTAAACAAGTCATGCCATTAGATGAAAAGTAATGCTAACATCTAATACAGATGACATGACAGGTGTATGCAAGTGCAGGCTAACAGGTGATACAGATGTACTACAATGAACACACAGGGTGCAAGCAAAGTCATCACACAAGTCCGGAGCTCATGGAAGAGATTGGCTTGCCTGGGGTCGATGAATACGCCGGGAAAAAGTGCGAGAAATCTTCGGAAAGATTTGCCGAAAAAGTTTCCCTCTCGGAGGGGCTGATTGAAGGGCAAGGACAAAACGGCCATTTTCACCGTGTGAAAACATTATGAAAATGACGGCATCGGAACGGGCTCGACGAACTGAAGACGTGGGCGTTGGCTTTAGCTCAATCGGAGTTACGGTCGCGAAGTAATGGACGTTCATGCGTTAGGCAGAGAAGCGGACAGAATAGTGTCCATCTCAGCTCTTAACTAATGAACGTTTATAATATAGTAGTTTCGGCCGCGAGCTGGATCTGAAGGCGTATTTTACAGAATGCGCTTTCTGAACAGAGAGGCGTATTTCTGCGCTAGGCCAAGGCAGAGTACGTTTCCTCAATATGAAAATGCCATCCGGGAAATACGCTTTCACTTAAACCAGCCGGGCCCGGGCTAGCACTCACTTACGGGTGGGCCCCGCCCCATCCCTTTCCTCTCTCCTCCCGTGGGTCGTACTCATCCCGACAGAAGCATGGACAGGGGTGGCCGGCCGCCGGTGCAGCTGTCGCCTCGCCGCCTCCCAGGTCCGGCCGTCGCGCGTAGGGGCACCGCCACCCTCTACCGCATCCGCAGGTACCCGCGGGGTCATCGGGGAGGGTCTGCAGAGCCCTCGTCGTCGCTCAAGGCGCATCGGCCGAGGAACTCCGGCGGCACCACTCCGGCAGAGCTTTCCCTAGCGAAAATGAAGACGGAGGCAGCCCGCAGGTACACAAGGTGGTCGAGCACGAGGATGGAGAGAAGGGGAAGGGCCAGGGCGCCGGCCTGGCAGAAGGGAGTTGGCGGCGGCCGTCTTAGCCATTGAAGCGGACAGAGAGCTCGAGGAGCTCGAGGGGGAGAGCTGGGGAGTTGCTGGTGGCTGAGGAGGGACTCAGGGCTCGCTTAAATAGCTGAGAGAAGGACTACGCGACGATGGCCGAAGCTCCGAGACGCTCGGCGAGGTGGCGATGTCCGAGCTGGGAATCAATGTCGGCAGAAGCATCCACGAGCTAAGGGACGTGTGCGGTGGAGAGCTCGCCGGCACGCCCGGACGAGCTAGAACCCGCTGAAGGTGAGCTCCTGAAGGCTCCAATGTACAGAGCGCCATTTTGGCGTGCTCTGCCCGTGGTCACCACGTGGCCACGGCATTGCCACACCCCACTTGATGCCAAAAAGTGTCTGGGATGATCTATGTACTTCTCTGAGTTGACCTATGCAGCTGGATGGGATGGAAGAGGTCTGGTGTGACCACACCCTGGTCAAATAGTTTCCTGCAGCAAACTTTGCACACGTGGTGTGGCCACCACAGTGCACCTATTGGCATGATTTTAGGTAGGGGACAATCATCTACTAAGGTAGTCATGCTGAAAAAATTCAGCTCAAATGGGCAAAGCTAGAGGGTACTTCCTTCACAAAGCACCAATCTGACCAGAAATGCAAATGAGGAAGTAGGGGTCAAATGGATAAATGGATTTGGATGATTTTTGGTGTAGAATGATGATTTGGTCATTAGAGATAGCTGGAAAAGTTTCAGCTCAAATTGCTCATCTATGAGGGTACTTCCTTCACAATGATGCAATCTGAACAGAAACTTAGATAATTTACTGAGGAAGATTGGCTAGATGGAATGAGCTGATTTATGGTGTCCGGGGGTAATATATCATAATGAATCACCCTGCAAAATTTTAGCCCAAGGAGATCAAGGAATCAAGCACTTCCTTTGCAAACTGGAAATCTGGACAGAATTTGCAAAGTGGTGTTGTGCTCAAAATTTAATTGGTGGAACTTGTGATGTTGGTGGAAATGGTGAATATATGGATAGAACAAGCTCCACAATTTATTTGGGATTTTTCCTAATTACCAAAATGGTAGTTCCTTTGGAAAGGCCCCAAATTGAAATATTGGCTTAAAATAGGAAAATGCAATTTCCCCTATTTAATTATGGCCAATATTTTTATGAGAGCTCAATATGATTACAAAGAATATCTCCACAAGTTTTCATGAACTTCGGAGATGGATAGATATTTTTCCGGATTTAATTCCTCGAAAAGGCAGAAAAAGGAATTAATTCTAGATGAGAAGTATTGCATATGACTTGGCAATATTTTTGCACATCTAGGGTTTACGAGTGAAGGATGATCTCTGGAAATTTTGGGAGGATCAACTGAGCAAGAAAAATGATAGCTCCTTTGTAAACGCAAAGGCAGGATTTCTAGTTCCGATATTTTGGAACTAGGGTTTAAATGAGGTTCGGGGTTTACAGACGGGAACTTGACTGGCACAAGAGCATGGAAAATTCATGGAGAGGCTGAGGATTGTCTGAATTCACCTGGTCATTCACCAGATTCCAGAGGAAAAATTTGGGAGGGAAAAGCTAGAAATGAATAACAGCACAAAAATCGATAACCCGATTTTTGGGGTGTTACACCAACCACCATCTTGTAACCTTTAAACGGATCAGGAATTACACCCAAGGTCTTAGTTTAAGCGCAGAGACCACAGTTATTTGCGAAGGTGCATAACGAAAATCAAGCAGCAACCTTTGGAGCGAAAGGGCATCTTTGATGATGAGCTCCTGTCCTTTAAAACAAATTCCAATGCTTACAAGTTGAGGCGACTTTATTTGGAGACAACGGATACATATTTCTTTTCCAAAAACAAGTAGCAAGCACTCCAGGGCAGGGCAGCAGGAGTGGATGATGCTGTGTAGTGAGGCCTCCGACAGATCAACCACCACAAGCGCAAGTTTTTTTAGCAGCGAGAGTCAAAGCAGTTGTACCAGATTGTCTGCTAGCTGGCACCGGGCCAAGGTGGCGGTGTGGAGAGAGGAGGAAAACCATGAGATGGACATCGGTGGTGAGGGCACAGCTACAACGCTTGGTGGGAAGCTATTTTCGTAGTAATGGCATTGTTCAAAAAATCTTCCGATTCAGCGATTTATCGTCCGATTTATCGCTACTCTTGGGGTGACCGATAAGATTATGCCTTATCTTCACCGTTTATCATTTGGGCCGATTTATCGCTATGACAAGCGATTTATCGGGAATCTATCGATAAATCGGGCCTATTCATAGCACTATGTTTGCAAAAACTAGGTTTATTTGCGTTTTGTGGACATTGTTATGCTAGATGTACCGTTGTCCTATTTTGTTTGTCATTATATGAGGATTCAAAGGCTAGGAATCAAGGTAACATTTCTGCCCAATATTGTTTTGGTGTTGAATATAGCATATTTTAGTGTGGGGAACCTGGGATTTGCAAAAAATGGCTGATTAATAGCCAACCGATAAAATCGATTAATCGGCTGATTTTCGATTAATCTCTAATGCCCAGCTGACCGAGATGCTAACGATAAGCGATATCCTCAGCATTGAGTAATGGTAGAACGCAAGCTGCTGGAGTTTTTCGAATTGACGGGATGTCAGCCAGGCGTCCACCATGCAGGGTATGTTCAGCAGGCAGCATGCTGGGATGCAGAGGTATTGAATGGAGCCCTGGTGGGAGGAGATGATGGCTCCGTGGAGTTGAAAATCATGAACGACAGATAGCTGGCAACAGTCGAGATTAAGAGGGGCGGCGTGCCACAGAGTGCGCCACCGAGATGCGAGGACCTGTGTGCGGCAGCCATCCTTGGTGGGAGAAGGGAGATGACCTCCCCAAGGATGGCGTCCGGGAGATCGCTGATGCGGTCTGCCCAAGATTCTACGGGGTCCTCGCATCCAGGGGCCGTGGCCGTTTCTGCCCGCACTGCCAGGTGCAGGATCTACAACCAGCGGGGCCACTAGCCGGAGCCTCATCAGTGTACATACCAATCCAGGGGGAAAATTGGCACTAACATATATGTAGGACATTCTAAATCAAATTTCAAGATCTGGAAGAAAGAAATTGGCACAAACATATATGTAGGACATTCAAAATCAATTCTAAAGATCTGGAAGAAAAAAATGGCACAAACATATGTAGGACAATCAAAATCAATTCTTAAGATCCGGCTATGAATTATTAGCACGAACGCTAACCCTAGTCGGATTATTAGCAAAAAATCATTTGTACAGAACAAACAATTAATCACTAACCATAGACAGATACCATTCAAACAATCAACATACTACATGGATCTAACGAATCTTACTCTGATTTCATGGCCTAGGAGAACATAACCTTAGGATTTCTATTCCAAAAAAGAGGGGACTAACCGATTTTCCGTCAGAGTCGGAGTCATTGCCAAAGTAGTTGTGGACCTCCGACTCCGGCTGGGGAGGCACGACGGCGGCGACGAAGTCAAGGTCGCGCTGCTACCCGCGCGAGACCTCGTCGGCGGCGACCGCAACCTCTGTGCCCAGCTTCACGCGTTGCGTGGGTGCTTCACGAGCCCCAACGTTGCCACTCCCTCCGATGGTGCGCTTCGGTGGCATCCTCATACACTCTAAGCGGCGGTAACCACTGTGGACCGGGGGGTGCGGCCTCCTATTATGACCAGCGGCTCGGGCGCGCCATTAATATGGAGTAGTGGGAGCAAGGTGGGCGGCGGTCAAAGGGCTGGCTCGCCTCCCGGTGAGCATGCGCAACGGACTGCTTGCATGCATACCATCATTTTACACTGCTACTAGCACGCCCCTGGTGACACTGCACAACGAACACATGCACACCTCCCGATCTGCCTGCGTGGCGGACTGCTCGCATGCGTCCCGTCAACTCACGCATGCTCGTACAGCGCACGGGACACTTGGCGACACATATTATATTGTTTTTCCTCTTTGATGATTAATTCTGCCGCTTTATTGCTTAACCGAAGCACGACACGTACATTGCTGGTCTAACGCCCACGGTTCGAATAAATAATCCGTTTGTGATATTGGTTGCTAATTATTAATAATTTCCTGTCTATAAGAAGATTATATCAAAACTTGTCTCAAATTTGACAAAAAAATAAAATATCTCAGTCTATTGGTGTCCATATGACACCATGATAAGTTTCATGAATTTCAACTTAGTTTTGGATTTACTGGATTTTAAAATCAAGATTCTCGATGTTTGAAATTTCTTGCATGGGGACTAAACATGCACCTAGGGACACGTACACATATGATTTTCCAATCCATTTTGGTGCACTATCACGGGTCTCATGTAGCTCAAATTTGATTTTTGCACATTAAATCCCTAGGAAATCAAATATGTATAAAAACGGCCGAATGATCTCTGATTTTTTTTAATTTTTAACACTACATTCCTTTGGTCACATGTTCGCTGCAGAAAAAGTTTGACATGCCTCTTTGGGCCACATGCACGCGGTGGTCCTAGGACACTCACTCGCATGTGACACTCTCTATGGGCCCATGAGGTCATCGTCCATCACTATGACCTACAGCGAGAGAGGTTAATTTGACCAACAAGGATGGTTATTTTTTGGTTTGTGTTACGTACGGTAGGAGTATATATATAGTACGCATCGAAGAGGGTGGGGGAAACATATACTAGCCGTCATATAGGACAGTCACGCGCATGCGACGCTTCCATACGTGGGTCCGCGAGATCTTCCTCCATCACTTTGACCCAACGAGAGAGGTTAATTTGACCAACAAGGAGGTTTCTTTTTGGTTTGTGTTACGGTAGGAGTATATAGTACGCGTCGAAGAGGGGGGAGGGGGCCAACACATACGACACACGTGTCATGAACCTTGCTCCGTGTGGGGACTTTTCGGTTTCCGAGGCAGGTGCTACATCGAAGGTGTGCATATTGGCTATTCAAACATCACAAACACCTCTTTGGGCCACATGCAGATGGTGGTTGTCACCCACTCGCCTGCGACACTTCCCTCTGTGGGCCCACGAGGTCATAGTCCATCACTAATTTGACCCAACGAGAGAGGTAAATTTGACGAACAGGAGGATTATGTTCGGGTTGTGTTATGGTAGGAGTATATATTACGCGTCGAAGAGGGGGAGACCAACATATACTACGCGTCATGAACCTCGCTCTGTGTGGGGACTTTAAGGTTTCCGAGGCACGTGCCACATCAAAGTTGTGCATATTAGGTATTCAAACATCACAACCACACATCTCCATAGATATGTTTTGCCCATATGCAAGCGATGGCAGTTGTCCTCTAGCACTCACTCACGCGCTTATCGGCGAGATGCTTCGTCCATCTGTGTGCCCGCTTGGTCCAACACTTTGACCGACAGTGGTAGAGGTTAATTTGAATTATAAATAGGAGGGGATTAATTTTTGGTTCGTCTTACGGTACAGGTCATGCTTTGAGATCACATAATATACTTTGAGCGCATGTGTACGCATGAATTCCTCCCACCGGATCAAAGTGGGGGGGGGGGCGAGCACGCGACGCGTCATGAACCTGGCTCTGTGTGGGAACTGTGCAATTTTCGACACATGCGCCACATCAATGTTGTGGTTTGGGTATTCAAACACATGCATGCATCACACACCTCCATACATATGTTTGGGGCACATGCATCCAGTGGTTGTCTTCGGACGCTCTCCCTCGCTTGGTTATCATCGACAGCCTCTATATTCGTGGGCCCGCCTAGATGTCCATCACTTCAACCAACAACGAGAGAGGTTACCTAGGTGGATTCTTCTTCTTTTGGTTCGTGTTACCGTATAGTCGTACGTCGATCATGGTGATATTCCAGACCTAAGTTTGAGCGCATGCATACACATGAATCCCTCTCATCGGCTTGAAGTGGGGTGACATACGTACATATATATATATATATATATATATATATATATATATATATATGTATATATATATATATATATAAACACTATTCTGATCATGAAATGAGAATAATATTCTGATAACTACCTGACCTGTCCCAGCAGTAGTAGTTGAACTTCCCCCAGTACTAGGTTGAACTTTCGCAAACATTGCCCAAATGGGGCTTGCAATATACCGTTGGAAAGCTATGGAAAGGAGTATCATGACCCAAGTTAATTTTTGGCAAAATCTAAGAGGTTTAAGAGCATTTTTGAAAACCATTTTTTCTGCATACAAAAAACCTGAATCTTATTTTTTGATCCCATTTCTAAACCATTTATCGGAATGAGGCAAATAATATGGCGTTGGAAAGCTGCTGCAAATCCGCTCCTTCCACATGTACAAAGTTTTCTCTACTTCCCTATGGTTAAAGAGTAATTTGAAAAATCGTAAAATTTCGCAAACTGAACAGTTTATCTCGTATTTTCGATGCCATTTCTAAACAGCTAATCCAATTGAGGCAAATGATATAGCGCTGGAAAGATTATGAAAATGCGCTTCTTTTTCATGTACAAAGTTTTTTCTAATTTTGAACTATTTAAGAGTAATTTAGAAAATGGTCAGAGTTTCACCGAGTTAGTATTTTCGAGTTAATTGTTTAACCATACGTCGGAATGTAGCAAATGATATGGCATTGGAAAGCTTAAAGAAATACGAAACTTTTTGGTATATAATGTTTCTCCCAATTCATTACGTTTTTAAGTCAATTTTGAAAATGGTTAAAAATGTTTTTTGGTCGTAATTTTTGCAAACTTTGTCGGAATGGGGCAAATAATATACCGTTGGATAGCTATCCAAAATGCGAAACTTTTCCGTGTATAAAGTTTTCTCTAATTCCCAATCATTTTCAAGTAATTTAGAAAATGGCGAGATCATGATTTCTGCCTTCATCGCGAAAGGAAATGCACTGCGAGAAGTAGTTGAACTTCTGGGGCATGTCTGTTTGAACTTCGCTCTGTTTTGGACGTACTATTTTCTGCTCGTAACTCCCAAACCACTTACCAGAATTGAGCAAATGATATACCGATGGAAAGTGTTGAAAACACGCAACTTTCCTGTGTTGATCAGTTTTTCATACTCGCGATGGTTCAAAAGAATTTTTTGAATACATAAAACATGCTTTAAATGATTTACATGAAAATCTTAAACCGTTCATCGAAATGTAGCACATAATATACCATTGGAAAGCTTATGAATAACAACAAGTTTTTCATGTAGACAGGTGTTACAAATTCGTTGCCGTTTGAGAGCAGTTTTTAAAATGGCAAAAACAACGTTGTTTTTTTTTGCCTTTTTTCAACATGTAAATGAATGACGGGACATCTCGCACATGAATTTTGAACTATGCAAGGAGGAGCACGTGAACTTCTTGTAACAAACCTTTTAAGCTTTTTGTTTTCTATTCTTATATTCTTATCTTAAACGCATTCCGTGTACTAGTTGAACTTCCCGCTGTTTTCACCTTGAACTTCTGTCACATATTTTTGTTCAACCTCTCTCGCAAGAATTTTTGAACTTTTCACGCCGAGCACTTGAACTTCTAGCAACAAAACTTTTAGCCTTTGCTTTTTCATTTTTTTAATACAAAATGCACACCGTGTAGTACGTGAACTTCTGGCTCTTATCAATTTGAAATTCTCTCTGTTTCTCTTTAGTAACATTAAAAAAATGAGTTTTTATAGACATCGAACAGCTCTAACTTTTTTATTCTTATCTGAAACGCATTCTGTGTAGTAGTTGAACTTCCCGTTGTTTTTCACTTTGAATTATGTCATGTATTTTTGTTCGTAATTTCTCACCCATTCATTGGAGTTACACAAATGATATACCTTTTTAGAAACCTATTGAAAAGATGCAAATTTAATACAGTCAAAATTTTGTTTTGAACAACATACACAGATTCTTTAACTGTTTATTTTGAAATAGAGCATACGATATACCCTTGGAAAGTTGTTGAATAGGAGAAACTTTTTCACATAGAGCATTTTATTTCAAATTTGTAATGGATTAATAGAATTATTTTAGAACATCAAAAACTACATATTTTTGTGTATGTTTTGAACATGTAAATACACGGCGAACCTCTCTCACAAGAATGTTTGAACTTTCTCCGGCCAAGGACTTGAACTTCTAGCAACAAAAATGTTGGACTTTGCCTTTTTATTCATTTTTTCTCATACGAAACACACACAATGTAGTACGTGAACTTCTGGTTGTTATCACTTTTGAACCGCTCTCTGCTTTTTTTCCCTAAGTCCTAAAACACTCATCAAAATTGAGCATGTAAATCCAAGGTTATTATAATCTCTGAACTTCTCTGCTTTTTTAATTTGAACTTCTTAGTTTTATTCTTTGAAAATAAAAAAAGTGATTTCTATGTAAACATGTTTTTTAAACTGAACTTCATACTTTAATTTTGCATAGAAACTAGAAAATTTGAGTTTTTTGTAAACTTTGAACTACTCCGTTTATTCATTTGAAATTCTTGATTTTCTTTTTAAAATCGAATTGCTCCAAAAAATTCTTAAAATGCCAAAAATGACGCTACCCTTTAGCAATGAAAAAAATTGACTTTTTATAGACATCAAACTGCTCTCTTTATTCAATTTTTGAACCTCTTTCTGTATTTCTAGAAATGGGAAAATTTGGATTTTTTTAGTAAATGTTGAACTTCTACGTTATTTCAAACCGAACTTCTTGGTTTATTTGTTAGTAACGGGAAAAATTTGAGTTTTTATAATAAATATCAAACTGCTCTATTTTTTGAAATTGAACTTCTTGGTTTATTATTTAGTGATGAGGAAATCTGGATTCTTCATATACATTGAACTATTCTATTTTTAAAATTGAACTTCTTGGTTTTTTCAATTTGGACTTCTTGGTGTTATTCATTTGTAACGGAAAAAAATCCTAGTTTTGTAATAAACATCGTACAACTTCCTGGTTATTTTGAACTGAACTTCTTGGTCTATTCATTAGTAACGGGAAAATTTTGAATTTTTATAATGCTCCATTTTTCGAAATTGAACTTCTTGGTTTTATTAGTAACGAGGAAAACTAGGTTTTATATACTTTGAAATTCTCATATTTTAATTTGAACTTCTTGGTTTATTTAGAAAAAAATATGTTTTAAATAAGCATTTAACATTTAAAAAATATAATCTCATACTTTATTTTTCCTAGAAAAAGAAAAGAATGTTGAGTTTTCCGTATACATTGAACTTCTTCCTTTTTAATTGAACTTCTTCATTTTTATTCTTTTGTGATAAGGAAAATCTTATATTTTATAAATATTGAACTTCTCCGTTTTTGTAATTTGGACTTCTTGGTTTAATTCTTTTAGAAATGGAAATATCCTAGTTGTAATAAATTGGACCGACGTTATTTAAATTTGACCTCTAGAGTTTATGAATTTGATCTGCTCTATTTTTAAAATTTGAATTTTTCTTCTTTAGAAATGATGAAATATTCTGTCTTGGTTTTAGAAATGGAGAAAATTTGTTTTTATATTCTTAATAAACTTTGGACTTCCCTGTTTTTTAAATTCGAACTTCTTGGTTTTGTTATAAACACTAAACTTCTGTGTTATGTAAATTTGAACCTCTAGGTTTTTAGAGAACGGGGAAATATGAATTTTGCATAAACATTGAACTGCTAATTTTTTAATTTGGACTTCATGGTTTGATTTCCTTTAGTAACGGAAAAATTTCTAGGTTTGTAATAAATATCGAACCACTCCGTTAGTTTAGTTTGAACTTCAAAGTATTTTTTTAGAAATGGGTGAATTTTTTTTTGTAAATTTTTTGAAGTACTTAGTTATTTTGATCTTACCTTATTGGGTGTATTTTAAACATGAAAAAGATGTTTTGTGTTACATATTTTTGAGCTTCTTTGTTATTTTTAGTTTGAATTTTTTGTTATCCTTTTTGAATAAGAGGAAAATTCATGGCAGAAATTTTTTGTACCGCGATATCATTTTTTTTGAACTTTTCAATTTATTAAAATTGAACTTCAAGAGTTAGCATTTTTCTAGGTGACGCTTCATTTCTTCTTTGATATATAAACATCGAACTTCTCTATTTTTATTTTGAACTTCTTGGTTTTACTTCTTTTAGTAATGGAAAAATCCCACTTCTCTTTTTCTTTTTTTCCTTCTCTTTTTTCAGAATATCTGTTGGTTTTATGATGTCCCCCTAGTTGAACTTCTATGGTTTTATTTTTTCCTTCTCTTTTTCAGAACATCCGTTGGTTTTTTGTCTTTTGTTTAAATATAGAACTGCTCATTTTTTTAAACTTGAACTTCAAAGACAAATTCAATTTTGGTAGACATATGAACAAAGACTATTAATCGCACAACTTTTTTTGGACTTCACTTTTTTTGGGAGCACTTGCAACTAAAAAAACTGCATAAGCACTAATGCACATACTGACATACCACTGTTTGCTAGTACTAGAAAACTATGGTTTCTACTAACCATAGTTTTATGTTACAAAGTGTCCACTCTACAAAAACCATAGTTTTCAAATTTCTGAGCTCAATGAATCAGCTAGAAAAGAAGAGCACAACATCCGAACCTCCCATGGCCATGGGTCACGAGCATTGCCACACAATAGAAAATAGGACAATACCAATTATCCACCTTTTACAAATTTTTCAGTCTGGTAGTAACTAGCTCAACCAAATTGCAGGTCAATCTATTTGGTTCAGGTTCACTTTATCCACTACTAATAAAGCACGAGCTCTAAAATCCAGCACTACAATTTTTTATGGCTTGTAGTACTAGATCGATCAAATAGTACAATCCCGCTCTTCTCCATCATAAGACGACCATTTGGTGGAGTCTGCAGAGTTGCATTTCTGTGTCATTATTGTTGCGACTCTGGTAGTAACTTGACCACTGTACTATTCTTCTTCAGATGTTCAAATATGGTGAGCTAAACTTTTTCATAACAGTAGCTCAATCGAAGCAACTTATGATGACCTGAACTTTTGAAGAAGAATACACAAAAAATGTAGGAGATTAAGTGGGGGCGAGGTGATGCAAGGGGGTGGTGATGGGTGGAGTTGTAGCTAGATGGCTGGGGTTTCAGCGCTGAGGCGGTGACCGTTCGGGGGCTCCGTTGTTAAACGCTCGGAGGTAGCGGCTACGAACTTCCTGAACTCTGCTGGTGGCACCAACCAGGAGAGGGAGGAGCGATGTGGATCCGTTTTGAGCAGCAACACATCGGGCGGTGGGTGGCGGGGGTCGGAGGAGGTGCTATAGTCCTGGGCAGGAGAGGAGGTGCCGGAGCTGGGGGTGGATGCGGGAGGTGCCCCGGCACCCTATATAGAGGGCAGCGGATGTTGGGGAGGAGGAACACCGACCGTGCGGGAGGAAGCTCGCCGCTCGCGGTGGAGGAGGCACGCCGGCCATGGGGGAGGACACTCGGCAGCTGTGGCAGAGGAGGCACTCTGGCTGTGGGGGAGGAGGCACGCGGCGGCGAGAACCAGGGAGGGTGGTGGCGGCGGCACGATCCAGAGGGTGGTGCGGCGTTCGGTGGAGGGGATCAAGGGAGATCGGGTGGGGATCGGGGGCAGCGGATGGGGTGGGCGTGGGCTTTTTCTGTAATCGGTCCGGTGGATTTCTCCAGATCTCAGGAAGATGTCATCGGGCCTATATAGAGCTCGTTGTTATCAAAATAACTATTCTACTCCTGGGATTAGAATAGTTTATTCTAATCCGGGGATTAGAATAGTGTTACTCTATACATATATATATATATATATATGTGTGTGTGTGTGTGTGTGTATGTGTGTGTGTGTGTGTAAATATATACTACGCGTCATGAACCCTCGCTCCGTGTGGGGACTTTCTGGTTCCAAAAGCATGGTGCCATATCAAAGTTGTGCATTGGGTATTCAAACACCACACAACAGTTCCATACATATGTTTGGGCCACATGCACGCAGTGGTTGTCTTCAGGCACTCCCTCGCATGGTTATCGGCGACAAGCTAGCCCATTTGTGGGGCCGCATGGACGTCATCACTTTGACCCAACAACGAGAGTGGTTATACGACCAAGGTGGTGATTCTTCTTGGTCAGTGTTACAGTACGTCTTGGTGAGGTGCCCCCTCCCACCGACTCAATGTGTGTGGGGGGCACTACTTCACACTGCGTGAACCTCCGTGGGATCGGGGATGTCCGGTTAATTTGCGAGGTACATGTGCCACAAAAAATTTGTGAATTGGGCATTTAAATATCACACCACACCATTTTAATACATATATATAGTTGGGCCATCCGCAGGTGGTTCGTACGTGGTATCACCCATCTCGCGCCACAAGCACACATTTGTGGGCCCGCACACGGTCCACATTTGACTGGAAGCAAAACGGGGGTTTGACCATGATGGACTCCTATCGGTTTTGTGTTACGGTAGGGTGAGATGTCAGACCTAGCTATTTGCGGGCATGTGTTCATAGCTAGGATTCCCCCCCCCCCCGCCAACATGAAGTGTGTGTGTGGGGGGGGGGGTGGCGGACTAGCAATAATAACGTGTGCTTTGTGAGCAGGTCCCATGCTACTTCTTGAGCTTGCGTTGGTTTTTCCCTTGAGGAGGAAAGGGTGATGCAGCAAAGTAGAGATAAGTATTTCCCTCAGTTGAGAACCAAGGTATCAATCCAGTAGGAGGAACACACAAGTCACCAATGATTGCACCTACACAAACAAACAAATACTTGCACCCAACACGATAAAGGGGTTGTCAATGCCTTCACGGTTACTTGCAAGGATGAGATCTGATAGTGATAGATATAAAAGATAAGTAAAAGTGCAAAATAAAATAAAGGTAAATAAATTGCCGCAAGGTATTTTTGTGTTTTTGGTTTTATAGATCTGAAAATAATATTGATAAAAGAAGACCCGGGGGGCATAGTTTTTACTAGAGGCTTCTCTCTTGAAAGAAAGCATACGGTGGGTAAACAAATTACTGTTGAGCAATTGATAAAAAAGCACATAATTATGATGATATCCAAGGCAACAATCATGTATATAGGCATCACGTCCGTGACAAGTAGACCGACTCCTGCCTGCATCTACTACTATTACTCCACACATCTACTGCTATCCAGCATGCATCTAGTGTATTAAGTTAACAAGAACGAAGTAACGCCTTAAGCAAGATGACATGATGTAGAGGGATAGATCCAATCAATATGAACAACCCCCATCTTTTTATCCTTAGTGGCAACAATACAAATATGTGTCATGTCCCCTTCTGTCACTGGGAATAAGCACCGCAAGATTGAACCCACTACAAAGCACCTCTCCCATTGCAAGAAAAATCAATCTAGTTGGCCAAACCAAATCAATAGATAGGAGAGAAATACAAAGCTATCTTAATCATGCATAAAAGAATTCAGAGAAGACTCAAATAATATTCATAGATAATCTGATCATAAACCCACAATTCATCGGATCTCAACAAACGCACCGCAAAAGAAGATTACATCAAATAGATCTCCAAGAACATCAAGGAGAACATTGTATTGAAGATCAAAGAGAGAGAAGAAGCCATCTAGGTACTAGCTATGGACCCGTAGGTCTGTGGTAAACTACTCACACATCATTGGAAGGGCAGCAAGGTTGATGTAGAAGCCCTCCGTGATCGAATCCCCCTCCAGCAGAGTACCGAAAAAGGTCCCCAGATGGGATCTCATGAAGACAGAAACTTGCGACGGTGAAAAAGTATTTTTGGTGTGCCCTCCGGTTTACGGGGAATATTTGAGTATTTATAGAAGAAGAATTAGGGCTAGAGGAGCAACAGGGGGCCCACAAGCTTGGGGGCGCGCCCTGTGAGCTTGTGGCCATCACGTGGCTCTTCTGGCCTCCTCCCAAAGCTTCTAGGGTGTCTTGTGGTCCAAGAAAAATCGTCAAAAAGTTTCGTTCCATTTGGTATTGATTTTCTGTAAAGACAAAAACAAGGAAAAAAACAGCAACTGTCACTGGGCACTAGGTTAATAGGTTAGTCCCAAAAAATGATATAAAATAGCATAATAATGCACATAAAACATCCAAGATTGATAATATAATAGCATGGAACAATAAAAAAATTATAGATACGTTGGAGACGTATCAAGCATCCCCAAGCTTAATTCATGCTCGTCCATGATTAGGTAAATGATAAAAATATAATTTTTGATGTGGAATGCTGCCTAACATGTTTATCATGTAATCTTTCTTAATGTGGCATGAATATTTAGATCCATAAGATTCAAAACAAAAGTTTAATATTGACATAAAAACAATAATACTTCAAGCATACTAAAAAGCAATCATGTCTTCTCAAAATATCATGGCTAAAGAAAGTTATCCCTACAAAATCATGTAATCTTGTTATGCTCTATCTTCTTAATACAAAGTATTTATCATGCACAACCCCGGTGTTAGCCAAGCAATTGGTTCATACTTTTTAATGCCCTTCAGCTTTTTCAACTCTCACGCAATACATGAGCGTGAGCCATGGATATAGCACTATGGGTGGAATAGAATATAATGTTGGACGTTGTGTGGAGAAGACAAAAAAGGAGAAAGTCTCACATTGACGAGGCTAATCAATGGGCTATGGAGATGCCCATTAATTGATTTCAATGCAAGGAGTAGGGATTGCCATGCAACGGATGCACTAGAGCTATAAGTGTATGAAAGCTCGAAAGAAAACTAAGTGGGTGTGCATCCAACTTGCTTGCTCATGAAGACCTCGGGCATTTGAGGAAGCCCATCATTGGAATATACAAGCCAAGTTCTATAATGAAAAATTCCCACTAGTAATATATGTAAGTGACAAAATAGGAGACTCTCTATCATGAAGAACATGGTGCTACTTTGAAGCACAAGTGTGGAAAAGGATAGTAACATTGTCCCTTCTCTCTTTTTCTCTCCTTTTTTTCTTTTTTTCTCTTTTTTTCTTTTGTTGGGCACTTCGGCCTCTTTTTTCTTGGGCTCTTTTTGGCCTCTCTTTTTTCGTCCAGAGTCTCATCTCGACTTGTGGGGCAATCATAGTCTCCATCATCCTTTCCTCACATGGGACAATGCTATAATAATGATGATCATCACACTTTTATTTACTTACAACTCAAGAATTACAACTCGATACTAGAAGAAAAATATGACTCTATATGAATGCCTTCGGCGGTGTACCGGGATATGCAATGATCTAGCGTGACATGTATAAAAAATATGAACGGTGGCCAACCACAAATACTATACCAACTATATGATCATGCGATGCAATATGACAATGATGGTATGTGTCATAATAAAACGGAACGGTGGAAGTTGCATGACAATATATCTCGAAATGGCTATGGAAATGCCATAATAGGTAGGTATGGTGGCTGTTTTGAGGAAGATATAAGGAGGCTTATGTGTGAAAGAGCGTATCATATCATGAGATTTGGATGCGCCGACGAAGTTTGCACCACAACTCAAGGTGAGTAAGGGCAATGCACGGTACCGAAGAGGCTAGCAAAATGCGAAAAGGTGAGAGTGTGTATAATCCATGGACTCAACATTAGTCATAAAGAACTCACATACTTATTGCAAAAGTTTATTAGCCCTCAAAGCAAACTACTACTACGCATGTTCCTAGGGGGGAGGTTGGTAGGAGTTAACTGATAACCCACAAGTATAGGGGATCGCAACAGTTTTCGAGGGTAGAGTATTCAACCCAAATTTATAGATTCGACACAAGGGGAGCCAAAGAATATTTGCAAGTTTAGCAGTTGAGTTGTCAATTCAACCACACCTAGAGATTAAATATCCATAGCAAAGTGATCAGTAGCATAGTAGTATAATAGTTTTGATAGCAGTGGTAACAGTAGTAGTAGTAGCAGTAACAGTGATAGCAATGGTTTTGTAGCAAGTGTAACAGTAACAGCAGCAGTAGTAACTTAGTAAGAGCAATATATGGAAAACTCGTAGGCATTGGATCGGTGAATTTATTGGATGATATTCATCATATAACAGTCATAACCTAGGGCGATACAGAACTAACTCCAGTTCATAAATATAATGTAGGCATGTATTCCGTAAATAGTCATAAGTGCTTATGGAAAAGAACTTGTATGACATCTTTTGTCCTACCCTCCCGTGGCAGTGGGGTCCATAAGGAAACTAAGGGATATTAAGGCCTCCTTTTAATAGAGAACCGGAACAAAGCATTAACACATCGTGAATACATGAACTCCTCAAACTACGGTCATCATCGGAAAGTATCCCAATTACTGACACCCTAGGGTTTACGGATCATAACACGTAGCAGGTGCATATAACTTGCAAGATTGGATCAGGAACATAGATATAATGGTGAAAACATAAACGGTTCAGATATGAAATCATGGCACTCGGGCCCTAGTGACAAGCATTAAGCATGGCAAAGTCATAGCAACATCAATCTCAGAACATAGCGGATACTAGGGATCAAGCCCTAACAAAACTAACTCGATTACATGATGAATCTCATCCAACTCCTCACTGACCAGCGAGCCTACGAAGGAATTACTCACTCTCGGTGGGGAGCATCATGGAATTGGTGATGAAGGAGGGTTGGTGATGACGAAGACCGGAGATTTCCCTCTCCGGAGCCCCAAACGGGATCCAGATCTGGCCTCCTGATGAAGAACAGGAGGCGGCGGCTCCGTATCATGAAACGTGATGAAACTTCCTCTCCTATTTTTTCTCCAAAAATAGGATTTTATAGCGTTGGAATTAGGGTCAGGGGGGCCTCGAGGTGGGCACAACCCACCAGGGCGCTCCAGAGGGGGGCGCCCTGGTGTCTCGTGCCCAGCCAGGGCACCCCCTCTGGTGGTTCTTGGTCCCAGAATATTTCTTTTATTGTAAAATAATTCTCCAAAAAGTTTTGTTCCATTCCGAGAACTTTTATTTCTGCACAAAAAAAACACCAGGGTAGTTCTGCTGAAAACAACATCAGTCCGGGTTAGTTTCATTCAAATCATGCAAATTAGAGTCCAAAACAAGAGCAAAAGCGTTAGGAAAAGTAGATACGATGGAGACGTATCAACTCCCCCAAGCTTAAACCTTAGCTTGTCCTCAAGCAATTCAGTTGATAAGCTGAAAGTGATAAAGAAAAACTTTTACGAACTCTTTTGTTCTTGTTTACATAAATAAGCTTAAGTAGCACCCAGGTTTTCAGCAAAGATCATGACTAACCATATCAGCAATAACTCTTAAAAATTATATTAACTCATATCAATGGCATAATCAACTAGAGCAATAATAAAATATCTCAAATTTAAACTCTTTGTCAAAACAACCATGATATAATATGACAACGGTGGTATCTCGCTAGCCCTTTCTGAGACAGCAAAACATAAATGCAGAGCACCTCCAAAGTTCAAGCAGCGACTAAACATTGTAATTCATGGTAGAAAAGATCCAGTCATGATGCATTCAACATTAACTATCACAATGCATGAGGATGACAATAGTGCTCTCAGATCTGGCGCTTGTCTGAGAAGGTGATGACTCAACAAAAATTAAATGGACAGTCCCTTCGCAGAGGGAAGCAGGGATTTGCAGAGGTGCCAGAGTTCAAAGCTTAAATCAGAGATAAATAAATTTTGGGAAATGCACCCTTCCTGTTCACGTCACGACCAAGAGTTATCAATATCTTCCATGGTAAACACATTAGCGGTGGTTCCCAAGCGATAAAAGTAAAGGTTTACTCCCCCTCCACCAACAAACACACTCCACAGCTAGCCGAATCCATGGGTACTGTCCATACCAACAACAATCCCGGGGGAGTTTTGTTTAATTATTTGCAATTTTTTATTTCGGGACCGGGAATCCCTATTACCGCCCCTCTCATGCAAGGACGAGTGAATAAACACTCATCATGAGAATAACCCGCTTAGCATGGAAGATACTGACTACCCCCTGTCACTCTATGAACAATCCAGGAACACAAAAATAGATGTTCATTTGAAATTTTAGAGGTGGCACATGCAAATTTACTTGGAACGGCAGGGTAATACCGCATATAGGTAGATATAGTGGACTCATCTGGAATAACTCGGGTTTCAAGGATTTTGATGCACAAGCAGTATTTCCATTTAGTACAGGTGAAGGCTAGCAAATAGGTTGAGAAGCAGCCAGCTAGAGAGTGAAAACGGTCATGAACACGCATTATGAATAATGAACATTGAATATTAGCATGAGTAGGATATGAACACCATGAACATAAATATCATAGAGGCTATGTTGGTTTTGATTCAACTACATGCATAAACATGTGCCAAGACAAGCCACTTGAAACATTCAGAAGAGGATACCATATCATCATACTACATCACAATCATCTTAATGCAATGTTGACATCCAAGATAAATCATTATCCACTCCTAGCTACTTGAGCATGGCATGAGAAACTATAACCTCTAATTGTCATTGCAAACATGTTTGATCATAATATGATGAATCATGGATACTAGGTTAAACATATTTACAAAAACAGAACAAGTTGAGTTCATACCCGCTTCTCTCTGCCATAGTCACTTCATCAAATATCGTCATTATTGCCTTTCACTTGCATGACCGAATGATATGAAAATAATAATAGTGCAAGAATGTCGTGGACTAATCTGGAATCTGCAAACATTTTATTCAAAAGGAGAAGACAAGGTAATTTGGGCTCTTTGTTAGATCAACAGTAACACATATGAGAGCCACTCAACATTTTCATCGTGGTCTTCTTAGTACGACTCAACAAAAAGAAAAGAAATTCAAAGAAACAAACTGCAATATTTTTGGAGTTTTTAGTTTTTCTTGAAGAAAGCAAATTAAAGAAATACAAAATAATAAAAACTATTTACACAAGAAAGCTCCCAACAAGCAAAAGAAAAAATGAGAAATCTTTTTGGGTTTTCTTTTAATACTACAACTAATTAAACTAGAAAGAAAAACCTAAAAGAAGCAAGAAATATTTTTTTGGATTTTCTCAAAGTTTTTCAAACACGCAAGAAGAACGCGAGAAAATAAATCTAGCATGGATAATACAATGAAAAAGTGTGGACACCGACAACTGGAATGAAATGTGTGAACATGAATATAATGTCGGTGGAAATACGTACTCCCCCAAGCTTAGGCTTTTGGTCTAGCTTGGTAATCACCATTCGTACCCTGGATAATAATCTGAGTGATAGCCCACGAAGGCTCTTGGTGCAGCCTCCTCAGCCCGCCGAGCTGCCTCGACCTCCGCCTTATACGAGCGGGCCTCGTTTTCGAGAACATAATATCTTCTTTTGCTGTGGAAATCAAAGAGAGCAGGCTCAGGCAAAACAATAGGTACAATCGGTTCTTTATGGAACCTCAAGTTACAAGTATAATAGGTGATTGTGCCCTTAAGGAACTTATGGCGCTTCATGGCCTCAAAGTCTAAGTACTGGGTAGGTAAAATGGGATCATTAGGCCAAGGTGATACACCCAGCTCCTTTGCTACACGGGAAGCATAAATCCCACCATAAAAGTGACCACTACCAGCATTATGTTGCAATCTCCTTGCAATGATTGCTACAAGGTTATAACGTTTAATTCATGTCAGAGCAGTGTGTATGAGGCTCAAGTCAAGGACACACAGTATGCTACAATCTTGCTTGCCCACGATGCATTTTCCATTAAAGAGTGCAAAGTAATGAATTGATGGAAAATTAATACTTTTTATTCTAGCTTGTGTCACTCCTCTATCCTCACCGTAGTAAAGATTAATCAAAAATGACTCATACTCAGATCTTGGTGGCTTGTCCAGTGAATCCGAATAAGGAATTTTGCAGGCCTCACAGAACACAGTTAGAGGCATGGTAAATGGATGATCATAAAGACTAAATGAAACTCTAGACTCACGAGGATGATAATTAATTTCTTAGTGAACATTTCTGTGAGGTTGAGATGCTGGATGCACTTATATTCGATGTAGGGACCGAGCTCGGTGTTGTGAACATATTGCTCAAATTCTTCTTTAATACCTGCACTCACCATGAAAGCGTTACACGGCCATAGGCATGATTTGGTAGCGGCATCCCGCATTTAGCTTGCACTTGGCTCAACATAAGAACAACGTATTGAGCCACTACTCGATGATGCCTCCGAAGACCTCCTCCTCGAAGAACTCCTAAATAATTGCATTTTTATTTGCGAATAATTTCTGAAAAATTTCGGGACATAAAATTTTGTCAACAAAACTTCGCAAGATTGGTAGCAACTACTCATAAGGATGCCTAGAGGCCATTTTGAGCATTCAAACTACTTAGAACTCTAAGAATTCAACTTGCAAGCCCATTTACAGCAGCACTAAGAGTAGGTAATTGTTCAAAATATAACCCACTAAAGTAAAAACTAATTGGAGCAATGGAGGAGTCACATACCAAGTAGCAATCCCCCAGAACAGTTTCAGAAACGGAGCTTCGAGCAAAGAGATCGAAATCCGCTGGATTAAGAGCAAGAACACGAGAGAGAGAGCTATGGTGATTTTTTTCTGGAGGTAGGAGATGACATGGGCTAAAGAGATAAATTAGGGGACCCACGTGGGGGCATAACCCACCAGGGCGCCTGGGGTTGCTGGCGCGCCCTGGTGTCTTGTGGACACCAGGAGCACCCCCCCCCCCCCCCCCCCTCTGATGTTATTTGCACCAAATATTCAGAAAAAAATCATATTAAAATTTCAGGGCATTCAGAGAACTTTTATTTTTTGGCAGTTTTTTATTGCACGGGAAATTCAGAAAACAGGATAAACATGGCATTTTATTTTATTTAACAAAGAAAAACAGAAAACAAAAGGTAGGTACAGAAGGTTGTGCCTACTAAATTCATCAACTTCATACCTCTAAAAAATGATCCAATAACAAGGTTGATCAAGTCTTATTAACAACCACTTTTGATTAGCATGAAACCGAAGAACTTTCGTAAAACACTAAGTTACCTCAACGGGGATATGTATATCCCCAACAATAAGTATTTCATATTTCTTTTTGGCAGTAGGTAGAGGTAGTTGAAAACTTCCAATAGTGATTGTCGGAGATTTTCAATAACATTAATACCATTCACTTGGAATTGTTTCTTCAGAAAGTGCACCGTATGCTCATTACCATTGATATAAAAAGTGACTTTGCTTTTATTGCAATCAATAATAGCCCCTGCCGTATTTACAAAGGGTCTACCAAGGATAATTGACATGTTGTCGTCCTCGGGCATCTCAAGTATAACAAAGTCTGTTAAGATAGTAACATTTGCAACAACAACGGGCACATCCTCATAGATACCGATAGATATCACAGTTGATTTGTCAGCCATTTGCAAAGATATTTCAGTAGGTGTGAGTTTATTCAAATCAAGTCTTTTATATAAAGAGAAAGGCATAACACTAATACCAGCTCCTAAATCACACAAAGCGGTTTTCACATAATTTCTTTTGATGGAGCAAGGTATAGTTGGTATTCCTGGATCTCCAAGTTTCTTAGGTACTCCATTCTTAAAAGAATAATTAGCAAGCATGGTGGAGATTTTAGCTTCAGGTATTTTCCTCTTATTAGTGATGATGTCTTTCATATACTTTGCATAAGGGGCCATCTTTAGAATGTCAATCAAGCGGGGACACAAAAAGACTGGCCTAAGCATCTCAGCAAAGTGTTCAAATTCTTCATCATCTTTTTTCTTGGATGGTTTAGGTGGAATGGGAATGGATTTCTGAACCCATGGTTCTCTTTCTTTACCATGTTTTCTAGCCACAAAGTCTCTTTTATCATATCTTTTATTTTTAGGTTGTGGGTTATCAAGATCAACAGCAGGTTCTATTTCAACATCATTATCTGATTCTTTATCGTTGTCTGGTTGGGTATCTTCATGAACATTATCATTATCATTTTCATTATCACTAGGTGAATGTTCATTACTAGATTGAGTTTCAGCATCAGAAATAGAGACATCATTGTTATCTTCAGAACGGTTTTCTATCTCAGGTTCACTAGAGGCATGAGAAGTCCTATCATTTTTCTTCTTCTTTTTTGTTTTAGAAGGACTAGGTGCATCAGTATTAATTCTTTGAGAGTCTTGTTCAATTCTTTTAGGGTGTCCTTCAGGATAAAGTGGTTCCTGAGTCATTCTACCTCCTCTAGTCACTACTCTAATAGCATGATCATTCATATTATTATTCATTTTATCAAGAAATTCTCTTTGAGATGTAGCAACTTGTTCTAATTGGGTTTGCACCATAGAGGCATGTTTTCCTACACCTCTAACATCATTGGTGATTCTAAATAACAAGTTACTCAAGCGAGCAATCATATCAGAATTATATTTCAATTGTTTCATAACATTGGCATTGAAGTGGTCTTGTTTTCTAATGTAGTTATCAAATTCATAAAGGCATTGACTAGGATGTTTATTGTAAGGGATGTCACTTTCATCAAATTTCATTAAAGAGTTTACCTCTACCACCCGTGGGGGTGGTGTATCAAGTCCATGTATTTCTTCAATAGGCGGTAGATTCTTAACATCCTTTGCTTTAATACCTTTTTCCTTCATGCATTTCTTTGCCTCTTGCATATCTTCGGGACTGAGATATAAGATACCCCTCTTCTTCGGAGTGGGTTTAGGCGGTGGTTCAGGAAGAGTCCAATCATCATAATTTTTCAATATATTATCCAATAATTCCTCAGCTTGTTCAACAGTTCATTCCCTGAAAACACAACTAGCACAACTATCTAGGAAGTCCCTAGAAGCATCGGTTAGTCCATTATAGAAGATATCAAGTATTTCATTTTTCTTAAGTGGATTATCACACAAAGCATTAAGCAATTGGAGAAGCCTCCCCCAAGATTGTGGGAGACTCTCTTCTTCATTTTGTACAAAGTTAAAAATTTCCTGTAAGGCAGCTTGTTTCTTATGAGCAGGAAAATATTTTTCAGAGAAGTAGTAAATCATATCCTGGGGACTACGCACACAACCAGGAGCAAGAGTATTGTACCATATCTTAGCATCACCCTTTAATGAGAACAGAAATAATTTGAGAATATAATAGTAGCAAATTTTCTCATCATTAGCAAAAAGGGTGGCTATATCATTTAACTTAGTAAGGTGTGCCACTACGGTTTCAGTTTCATAACCATGGAAAGGATCAGTTCAACCAGAGTAATTAGCTCTGGGTCGACAGAGAATTCATAATCCTTATCAGTAACAAAGATAGGTGAAGTAGCAAACTTAGGATCACATTTCATTCTAGCATTCAAAGATTTTTCTTTTAGTTTGCATAGTAACTTCTTAAGATCATCTCTATCATTGCAAGCAAGAAAGTCTCTAGCTGTCTCCTCATCCATAACATAAACTTCAGGTATCTTAGGCAATTCATATCTAGGAGAGCTAGGTCTAACAGGTGTTTCAAGATTTTCAGTTTCAAGGACTTCATCAGTTTCAGTAGTTTCATTCTCTTTAGCTCTAGCAATTTGTTCATCAAGAAATTCACCTAATGGCACATCATCATCAAGCATAGTACTAGCTTCATCATAAGCATCATTCATAGTAGAAGTAGCATCATCAATAACTTGCGACATATCAGGATTAATAGCATGTGGTGGTGTTGCAAGTTTACTCAAAATAGAAGGTGAATCAAGTGCAGAGCTAGATGGCAGTTCCTTACCTCCCCTCGTCTTAGATGGAAAAATCTTGGTTTTGGTATCCTTCAGATTCTTCATAGTGATAGATAGACAATAAACCCAAGTGACTCAACAAATATAGCTATGCTCCTCGGCAACGTCGCCAGAAAAAGGTCTTGATAACCCACAAGTATAGGGGATCGCAATAGTTTTTGAGGGTAGAGTATTCAACCCAAATTTATAGATTCGACACAAGGGGAGCCAAAGAATATTTGCAAGTATTAGCAGTTGAGTTGTCAATTCAACCACACCTAGAGATTAAATATCTGCAGCAAAGTGATCAGTAGCATAGTAGTATAATAGTTTTGATAGCAGTGGTAACAGTAGTAGTAGACGTAACAGTGATAGCAATGGTTTTGTAGCAAGTGTAACAGTAACAGCAGTAGTAGTAACTTAGCAAGAACAATATATGGAAAACTCGTAGGCATTGGATCGGTGCATTCGTTGGATGATATTCATCATATAATAGTCATAACCTAGGGCGATACAGAACTAGCTCCAGTTCATAAATATAATGTATGCATGTATTCCGTAAATAGTCATACGTGCTTATGGAAAAGAACTTGTATGACATCTTTTGTCCTACCCTCCCGTGGCAGCGGGGTCCATAAGGAAACTAAGGGATATTAAGTCCTCCTTTTAATAGAGAACCAGAACAAAGCATTAACACATAGTGAATACATGAACTCCTCAAACTACGGTCATCACCAGAAAGTATCCCAATTACTGTCACCCTGGGGTTTACGGATCATAACACGTAGCAGGTGCATATAACTTGCAAGATCGGATCAAGAACATAGATATAATGGTGAAAACATAAATGGTTCAGATCTGAAATCATGGCACTCGGGCCCTGGTGACAAGCATTAATCATGGCAAAGTCATATCAACATCAATCTTAGAACATAGTGGATACTAGGGATCAAGCCCTAACAAAACTAACTCGGTTACATGATGAATCTCATCCAACTTGTCACCGACCAACGAGCCTACGAAGGAATTACTCACTCCCGGTGGGGAGCATCATGGAACTGGCGATGAAGGAGGGTAGGTGATGACGAAGACCAAAGATTCCCCTCTCCGGAGCCCCAAACAGGCTCCAGATCTGGCCTCCCGATGAAGAACAAGAGGCGACGGCGGCTCCGTATCGTGAAACGCGATGAAACTTCCTCTCCTATTTTTTCTCCAAAAATAGGATTTTATAGCGTTGGAATTAGGGTCAGGGGGCCACGAGGTGGGCACAACCCACCAGGGTGCGCCAGAGGGGGGGTGCCCTGGTGTCTCGTGCCCAGCCAGGGCACCCCCTCCGGTGGTTCTTGGTCCCAGAATTTTTATTTTATTGTAAAATAATTCTCCAAAAAGTTTCATTCCATTCAAAACTTTTATTTCTGCACAAAAACAACACCATGGTAGTTCTGCTGAAAACAGCATCAGTCCGGGTTAGTTTCATTAAAATCATGCAAATTAGAGTCCAAAACAAGAGCAAAAGCGTTAGGAAAAGTAGATACGATGGAGACGTATCATTGACCATTGCGCGCCCCCGACCTTCACGCAAAGGAAGTCAATCAAGGATAAATTGTGCTCCAACTTCATCACATACAGGAATCACAAACCTTAACACAAATATTCTTACTAAACCACAATTACTCACTAGCATGACTCTAATATCACCATCTTTATATCTCAAAACAAATGCAAGGAATCAAACTTCTCATATATTCAGTGATCTTCATGAAAGTTTTTATTATATCCCTTTTGAATACCCATCATATTAGTACTAAATTCATAACCCAAGAAAATTGCCATACTATTTATAATAATCTCAAAATAATATAAGTGAAGCATGAGAGTTCATCAAGTTCTTCAAAATATAACCACCGCCATGCTCTAAAAGATATAAGTGAAGCACTAGAGCAACTACCTAGCTCAAAAAATATAAGTGAAGCACATAGAGTATTCTAATAAATTCACGATTAATGTGTGTCCCTCTCAAAAGGTGTGTCCAGCAAGGATGATTGTGGCAAACTAAAAAGCAAATAAAGCAAAGAATCATATAATACAAGACGCTCCAAGCAAAACACATATCATGTGGTGAATAAAAATATATCCTCAAGTAATTTACCGATGGATTGTAGACAAAAGAGAGGATGCCATCCGGGGCATCCCCAAGATTAGATGCTTGGTTGTCCTTGAATATTACCTTGGGGTGCCATGGGCATCCCCAATCTTAGGCTTTTGCCACTCCTTATTCCTTAGCCCATCGAAACTTCACCTTAAACTTGAAAACTTCACAACACAAAACTCAACAAAAAAACTCATGAGATCCGTCAGTATAATAAAGCAAATCACCACCTTTAGTGTAACACCCTGGATTTTGCCCATTTTCTTTTGCTTTTAATTTTGGTCCGGATTTGCTTTTCTGTGACTTAGTGGTCTTGAAACCTGGAGAGATCACCTTTGATTCCTCTCCCCAGTGGCTTGTCAACTTCCAAACCATCCCAAGACCATGTCATTTCCATCTTGGACCAATCCCAATATTCTTTTTCTTGGGAATATTCATTTTTCTATTAAAGGAATAACCCCGTTTGCTCTGAGTTGTGAAGCAACCCACATTTCCATCATTCCCAAATAATTCTCATAAATTGTTTGGGTCATATCTTCCACAAATATGTCAAACTCTTCCTTGCCATGTTCAAAAATATTTCACAAATATTCATTTTCTGATTCTGCCCTATCTGTCAGATTGTGAAGCCAGTACCATTTATATTTGCTTGATTGCTCTCAAACTTTTTGTGAACTATTTCCTATCCATATCATTGCCACATGCCAAAATTCAACTTTATTTGGATAATAAATCTCCCTTGGCTAATTTCCAAAGTTCCTGGGCAACTGGAATCTTTGTGAAGCAAGTGCTAGCTAGGAGTATCCAAATGAGTTGAAATTTTGCAAGCATCTTCATATTCCAAAATCATGACTCTCCACCAAATTTGAGAATCATCCCTTCAACTATGTGAGCATAGCACCAAATCTTTGTTTCTGGTCATTATTCTGGGTTGTGAAGCAACTATGTTTTATGTTGCTCCATAACTCCTGAAATTTTACCAGGACATTAACCTATCTATATAACACCTCTCCACAAAATTTGGGCTCAATTCATCTACCCAATAATTCCCTAGAATTTCCCTAAGATTCTGTCCATTTGGAAGCTGTGTGAAGGAAGTACCATTTTGGTTTATCCAAATGGTATGAAATTTATACAGTACCTTCATATGCCCATATCAATCATCTCCTCCAAATTTCATCCCAATCCCATGTGATATGTGAGTGCTACTTCAAGATTGGCAAATCTGGTCAGTGAGGCCCTTTGAACAGCAAGTGCTATGTATCTTCATCCAATTGAGCTGCAAATCTGCAGACATGATCATCCTAGCATTTTATCACCCCATGCCAAATATCAGAGTCTAGATCCTGCTCGATCTCCCCCAGCCCACTCCAAACACCTTGCTGTTCTGGATAGACCTGCTATCTGTGGTCACCTCAAGCCTCTCTGTGCCTGTCTCTTTCCTCCTTGACCTCTTCCTACGAGTGACCGACCGAGTTGACATGTTGGAGTTGACTTGGACGCATGGCAAGGCCAAGTTCACGTGGTGACCGCCGCCCTGGCGAGCAGTGGTCATGAGCTGCGTCGTTTCTTGTCGGGGCCCCTCTCCTCCTTGTCGTTCCCGCACGAACGATCATGTCCAACACAGCCCTCTCGCCGTCCTCTTCTCCCTGAACCCCTCTCCCCCTCTCACGTCCCCTCCATCGAGCAGAACCGCCGCGCCCGCACCTTGTCTTCTCTGCCGCCGCCATGTCCCATCGCCTGCGAGCTCGCGAGTTTTCCCGAGCTCTCCTGACCACACCCGAGTCTTCTCCGCCCTTCCCCGACCTCCCTAGAACCCCCTCCTCTCCTCTGGGTGAGCTCCCGAAGCTCCGGGAAGCTGGAGTACGCACCACCGTGGCAATGGCCGGCCCTCCTCGCCGCTCGCCTATATATAGGCTGCCCGAGCCTTCCCGAGCTCACCACCAGCTCCACCTCGTTCCCCTACGCCTCCCCGTCCTCTCCCCGGAGCTCAAGCCGCCCTCCTTGCCTCTATTGACCGCCATGGACGCCGCCCTCCTCCAGCTCAAATTTGAGCTAGACCGACCCCTCCTCTCCTCCCTGACCTCTCCACAAGGTCCCCCACTCACCAGCGATCCTCCCCACCACCGCATCACGCCGCCGGAGCCCCTGTGGCCGCCGCTGCCTAGGTCCGGCCGCTGCTGCCGAGCCTCTGTTGCCTGCTGCCGCGGTCCCTCCTCTCTTCCCCAACGCCGGCCCTTCCTCTGGATGAGCTCGGCGCAGCCGCCCGAGTCCGCCGGTGCCTTCCGCTCAATCGAAGACGGTCTGAGCTGCCCAGACCACCGCCGGCGCCGCCCCTCCCCTGCCCCTCCTCTGCTTCGGTCGGGCCAGCGCGAGGAGGAAGGAGACGACTAGGCCAGGCGGGCCCCACCACCCAGTGGACCCCACCCGTCAGCCACAAGGCGGAGTCAACGCCCGGGCCCGCGTGGATAAGTGGAGGCGTAAACTCGGGTTTACGTTTTCACTTTCTGAAAGCGTACTTTGGTGCTTCTTCGGGCCCAAATGCGTTTTCTCTTCTGGAACGTGTATCTTTCAGAAATGCGCGATCTGTTTTTCTGCTGAGGACCCGTTTGTGAAGATTTTATTTACAGACAGGTCCCTGGCAGAAAAACTATCACAACTTTTTAACCGAGACTCCGATCGAGGTGAATCCAACGCCCACCTCTTCGTCTCGTCGAGCCCGTCATGCTGGTATTACTTTCACTATGTGGTCCCATAGTGAAAATGACCATTTTGCCCTTGTACGTAAACAGCCCCTCCGAGAGAGAACTGTTTCTCGCAATTTCCTCCGCGACCATTCCGCACTTCTTCCCGATGGTTCCTTCATCCCCAGGCAAGCCACAACTCTCATCTGCATCATCGCATTGCAATGTCATAGTTTGACTATTTACTTTATCGGCAAGTATGAGTAGCTGTGAAATGGATTGGATTATGCCATATTCGAGTTGATTCTCGGATAGGTGACTACTATGTTGAGTACTGGATTACTAGTGACTAGTAGTTTACACTCATTGATGCTATGATATTGAGATCACTGTCTATGATTATTTTGGAGTTCATCCGGTAGTTCGTGGAGATGAATTAGTAGCAGTGGCTTAAGCATACTGGTTATCGGAGTGTCAGCCATGACAGAAATATTACTCGGGGATTAGATATTTCATGGTTGACCTTGAGTCACCTGTCCGGACTTATTCGTGCAGCCACATTTGCCAGTATGGGACGGCCTTGACTTGGTCTGATCGTGTGCTCTTTCACCGGTACCGCCCGACAGGGAAGGTTATGCGTGCGCGCTACCCTGGCCCGGTAGGCGGCGATAACCTTGTGAGCCCAGTTGAGTTTTGTGCCGGCGTCCCCGTTTGGGACAGTATAGTTTGGCCACGACGGTGGCAGGTGTCACGAGGTGACAAGGGGCCACCCAAGGCTTGACTCCGAGGGAGTGCGATTGCCGGTGGTACGATGGGAGAGTCACGGGTCAGGCAGGTTTCGTTGGAGCAACGCTGGTCCACCCGAATGGGAACACGAGGTCAGTGCTCCATAGTGTGGGTAAAGTGCGCAACCTCTGCAGAGTGTAAAATCTATTCGAATAGCCGTGTCCACGGTATTGGACAGTCCGTCCAGACCTCACTAGGTGGTCAACCATGGTAGTGATGATAATGATGGAAGAACTCGTCGTATGATCAGAAGTACTCGGTGGTTCATGAGTATTCTGAGGGTTGTGAGACAACCCGGAGGAGAGTAAGTTTGTCAGACTTGTCGTGCAGATGGAATTAGGTATTTGATATGTTAGCCATGGGATGGCTGTGAGTTGAGTGGTCGGATGACCACATGCTTGGGGATTGGACTTGGTACAGGTTCGGATTGGAGCCTGAGATTATTTGAAGTATGGATTTAATACGCTTTACCTTACTGCAGTCATTTCAGTAGCTACCTTGCTAGATAACCATGCTGGTTAATTTTGGAGTGCTATGATGTTGTCTTGCTTTAATGCTGATGTTTGCTGTGAGCTTGCGAGTACATTCAAAGTACTCACCTGGCGTGTCATGCCAGTTTGCAGGTCATGCCATGATTGCTTGCTTGTCGAGGATCCTGAGTTTGCGACCTAGGACACGTGTTCTAGCCAGAGTCCCTGCGGAGTGGAGTCCATCACCGTCGTCGCTATTCCGCTGCCGAGAGAGAGTTACTTCGCTGTTAGCATAGAGCTACCCTGGGAAGGCGTAGTGTCGCCGTGCCGATGTAATCCATGTACCCTTTGTAACCATATCCATAGTAATAAAGAGCTGATTTGTTCTATGCCAACAGTGCCGTATTCCAGAAGACTCGTTCTTGGGCTGGAATACGGGGCGTTCCGGTTTACTCTGAGCCGGGGTGCCACACAAGTTGGTATCAGAGCAGGTCTGGCTATAGGACGCGCGGTCTAGGTGCGAGCGTTAGTAACCGGTAGTACAGGATCCAGTTGGTTGCTGCACCTGTTTGTTGCATTTGTTTGTGCATAGCATGCATCTAGACTAGATATCTTATCACTAACGATGGATCTGGTGAGTGTAGGTGGCATCGGTTTCGATTCCCTACCTGCGCTCTCCGGTTTGCATATTTGTTCCTTGGTGTGGTGTCATCTTCGTCCCAACGGAGTGATGCCAAGGTGCTTAGGGGTGGCGATCTCTAGCAAGATTGATGCACCGGTACCACACCAATATATTCTCTTCAGTCATCCTATCGTTTCGGTGATAGACAAGTTCTATCCCAGATCAGGCCATTCCACTAGCCGCTTCGGCAACCCTTACTGATCCTGGTTATCAGAAAAGGTCAATGCATGCAAGCCTTTGTCTCACTATTAACTCATTCCGCCACCTATCCTTTGGACGTGTACGGTTTTCTTCCGTACACTTGATGATGATGTGGTCGTAACTTCTGTGTTTCGACCCCCGATCACCAAGTTCGTCCTCGCCACCAGTTCCATCCGTGTTAAGCTCGTATTTGGTGTAGCCTTGTTTACACCAACTTTCTTCCACACATTGATTCACTTTCGTGCACATCGCAACAGCATGTTAGACCGTAATACCGGAGTTCTTGCGAGATTTGTGTGCTTAAGTAGGAATGCATATTATTGCTGTGGATGGCTGTAGAGTGTGATTTTGCTTGTGTGTGTGATCTTGCTGCTTTGTGTGCTTTTGTTTAGTCATTTCTTTTTTTTTCTTTGGGCCCTTGGTGTTACCTTATTTTCCCCTTATGGAAGTTGCTCACCGACCCTGAACCCAAAGAGTCAGTGAAGAGACAGCCATTTGGAAGCACAGCTCAGCAATATGGAATCTTCAGCAGACTGTGTTATATCAGGAATATCGGGCCTGAATATAAATGATATCCTGACTGGATTGGTTATCAGCACCAAGTATACATCAGCGCAACTTTCACAACAGCGGCAATGATCAAATCAGCAAGAAGGCAAGATGTGTGCATGATCCACAATGCATTCCGTGCCGAAGGTATGATTCATATATGCAAGGTTTGAGTCTGCTACGAGTACAATTTGAACCCTGCCGTGCCCTGGAATCAAGCCAGAAGGTGCTATGAACTTAGTGTTCAGCAAGAAGGATAGCCGAATACCCTGTTGCATACAACAATTAACTGACAGCAGAAACGGTAAGGGACACATGTAACAGAGAGAAGTTTCAGGCGTAAGCAACCCAGTCTTCCTCCGCAAGCTATCTGAGAAGCGTATGATGCAAGGATCCCCGTGTCTTCCTCGATACGACACATGGACATCTTCCTATGCAAGCATATGACAATGCATCTTCAGGGTCAGATCCGCAATAGTTGGTCCAAAGGCAAAAATCAGTCAGGACACAAGCTTTTCTCGAGAATCAAGTGGCCAGCTACACATGTTTCCATAGATATGGTGGACATGCTGCCAAGATCATATGGGTTACTCATACAATGATGCCAGCCCGATGAGGATCCGACTATTGCATGAGCTATGTAAGAAGAAGAGAACGCCAGTTATACACTTCAGCGTGATGACCAACAACCCATGGAGCAAGTCGACAATTTGGTATATGCCCTATAGCATTGCTCTGTGTTATTCCGGCATGTTCAAATTATTATACTCATACCTGTATGCATAATAGTGAGCTGTATGGAACACGGATGAACCCTTGCCTGTTTTTCTGTGGTAATGGCACCACGCCTGTGTTCTGAGCTGTTTCCAGCAGTCCGGGGTGGAGGCCGACTTTTATTTCTCTTGTCAACAACTGGCCCGTGTTCTGAGCTGCTTTTCGGCCGTCTCGGGCAGCTGTTGAATTTCTCTCCGTAGCAATGACCCTATGCTCTAAGCTGTTTTTTCGGCCGTCTTAGGGAGTTGCTACTTTCTTCTTATCGACACCGTCTCATGCTCTGAGCTGCTTTTCAGTCGTCTTGAGTCGGGGTTGAGTTACTCCAGTAATGTCCCAGATCTGAGTTGTAAAGACCGTTCTGGTGGCTACTGGTTTATTTGCCAGTTTTATTCAAGGGTTCAGACGATCGTTACCCTACAGCTACAACTTGTAAAGTAACATGCCTGCCGGAATGTCACACCCGATAATACCTATGGTCACACAGAGAATCAAGAACACATAAAGCCAAGTTCTTTCAGTAAAGGATTCAGGCAAGGAGAACTATAATGAAAAAGCAAGATTGGCCATACAGATATGGTAATGGTTGCAAGAGCAACATGGTACAAATACTCCGGACAGTCTGGCTCGGTACCAGTCACCATGGGTACACACCCATGGGGTCTATTCCATTTGCAAGGACCCCATATCAAGACAACCCGCTCAGCCAACCAGGTATACCCAGAAATGGTCAGAAGAAGGCAACCAAGCTGGTCAGGTCAGCCGAAAGATTAACTCAGCAAGTTCAAATTCAGCGACAGTGTTAAAGCATTACACGGCCTACCATCCACATAGAGATACCGACAGACTGAGTAAGCAAAAAGTTGATAACAGTCTCAAAGCAGGTGTCCTCACGGATGGGAATCAGTTAAAGACTAACCTGCCGTGAACAAGACTCTGCTGTCAGAACCACTGATAGTCAAGTTTATGGATAATATCATAATAAGACCATACCCCTTTATGTTGGTCACGACAGGCGACAGTCAAATATTTGATAGGAATTTTATACCCAAGACAGTGAAGATACGCAAGATGACTCAGCAATCCGTGCGAGAAGACAGATTCCGCCAGGAGAATGGTACAATTCACAGTACTGTTTTGAGCCTGGTGGACACACAGCCATTTGAAGCCACTCAATGCAATGAGTAAAAGATTTTGTGTCCACCAAGAGAATCTGTTCACAACTTAGTGAACGGTTGTTCATATTGGACCCCGTCATAACACGTCCATGAGGAACCACCATCGGACTTACGAGCATGGCACATTGTTTGGTCAGGATAATTTATTGCCCCAGATAGGTCAGTAGACACAAAAGGATTGGAGTCAGAGTAGCATATGAGGTTAGATTTGCCAGAAAAAGGATCCAGTGAAGCAACCCACCCCGAAGCAAGGCAGTCAGACATATGAAATTCAGTGGGAACATTATACAAAGATAAAAAGGAAACCCGAATTAGAAACGGTTTCCTCAAAGAGGAAATGTTCATGTTTGATCCCTGAGCAACCAAATCTCGAGGACGAGATTTCTTTAAGGGGGGTAGGTTTGTAACACCCTGGATTTTGCCCATTTTCTTTTGCTTTTAATTTTGGTCCGGATTTGCTTTTCTGTGACTTAGTGGTCTTGAAACCTGGAGAGATCACCTTTGATTCCTCTCCCCAGTGGCTTGTCAACTTCCAAACCATCCCAAGACCATGTCATTTCCATCTTGGACCAATCCCAATATTCTTTTTCTTGGGAATATTCATTTTTCTATTAAAGGAATAACCCCGTTTGCTCTGAGTTGTGAAGCAACCCACATTTCCATCATTCCCAAAATTCCCAAATAATTCTCATAAATTGTTTGGGTCATATCTTCCACAAATATGTCAAACTCTTCCTTGCCATGTTCAAAAATATTTCACAAATATTCATTTTCTGATTCTGCCCTATCTGTCAGATTGTGAAGCCAGTACCATTTATATTTGCTTGATTGCTCTCAAACTTTTTGTGAACTATTTCCTATCCATATCATTGCCACATGCCAAAATTCAACTTTATTTGGATAATAAATCTCCCTTGGCTAATTTCCAAAGTTTCTGGGCAACTGGAATCTTTGTGAAGCAAGTGCTAGCTAGGAGTATCCAAATGAGTTGAAATTTTGCAAGCATCTTCATATTCCAAAATCATGACTCTCCATCAAATTTGAGCATCATCCCTTCAACTATGTGAGCATAGCACCAAATCTTTGTTTCTGGTCATTATTCTGGGTTGTGAAGCAACTATGTTTTATGTTGCTCCATAACTCCTGAAATTTTACCAGGACATTAACCTATCTATATAACACCTCTCCACAAAATTTGGGCTCAATTCATCTACCCAATAATTCCCTAGAATTTCCCTAAGATTCTGTCCATTTGGAAGCTGTGTGAAGGAAGTACCATTTTGGTTTATCCAAATGGTATGAAATTTATACAGTACCTTCATATGCCCATATCAATCATCTCCTCCAAATTTCATCCCAATCCCATGTGATATGTGAGTGCTACTTCAAGATTGGCAAATCTGGTCAGTGAGGCCCTTTGAACAGCAAGTGCTATGTATCTTCATCCAATTGAGCTGCAAATCTGCAGACATGATCATCCTAGCATTTTATCACCCCATGCCAAATATCAGAGTCTAGATCCTGCTCGATCTCCCCCAGCCCACTCCAAACACCTTGCTGTTCTGGATAGACCTGCTATCTGTGGTCACCTCAAGCCTCTCTGTGCCTGTCTCTTTCCTCCTTAACCTCTTCCTACGAGTGACCGACCGAGTTGACATGTTGGAGTTGACTTGGACGCATGGCAAGGCCAAGTTCACGTGGTGACCGCCGCCCTGGCGAGCAGTGGTCATGAGCTGCGTCGTTTCTTGTCGGGGCCCCTCTCCTTCTTGTCGTTCCCGCGCGAACGATCATGTCCAACAGAGCCCTCTCGCGGTCCTCTTCTCCTTGAACCCCTCTCCCCCTCTCACGTCCCCTCCATCGAGCAGAACCGCCGCGCCCGCACCTTGTCTTCTCTGCCGCCGCCATGTCCCATCGCCTACGAGCTCGCGAGTTTTCCCGAGCTCTCCTGACCACACCCGAGTCTTCTCCGCCCTTCCCCGACCTCCCTAGAACCCCCTCCTCTCCTCTGGGCGAGCTCCCGAAGCTCCGGGAAGCCGGAGTACGCGCCACCGTGGCAATGGCCGGCCCTCCTCGCCGCTCGCCTATATATAGGCTGCCCCGAGCCTTCCCGAGCTCACCACCAGCTCCACCTCATTTCCCTACGCCTCCCCGTCCTCTCCCCGGAGCTCAAGCCGCCCTCCTTGCCTCTATTGACCGCCATGGACGCCGCCCTCCTCCGGCTCAAATTTGAGCTAGACCGACCCCTCCTCTCCTCCCTGACCTCTCCACAAGGTCCCCCACTCACCGGCGATCCTCCCCACCATCGCATCACGCCGCCGGAGCCCCTGTGGCCGCCGCTGCCTAGGTCTGGCCGCTGCTGCCGAGCCTCTGTTGCCTGCTACCGTAGTCCCTCCTCTCTTCCCCAGCGCCGACCCTTCCTCTGGATGAGCTCGGCGCAGTCGCCCGATTCCGCCGGTGCCTTCCGCTCGACCGAAGACGGCCTGAGCTGCCCAGACCATCGTCGGCGCCGCCCCTCCCCTGCCCCTCCTCTGCTTCGATCGGGCCAGCGTGAGGAGGAAGGAGACGACTAGGCTAGGCGGGCCCCACCACCCAGCGGACCCCACCTGTCAGCCACAAGGCGGAGTCAACGCCCGGGCCCGCGTGGATAAGTGGAGGCGTAAACTCGGGTTTACGTTTTCACTTTCTGAAAGCGTACTTTGGTGCTTCTTCGGGCCCAAATGCGTTTTCTCTTCTGGAACGTGTATCTTTCAGAAATGCGCGATCTGTTTTTCTGCTGAGGACCCGTTTGTGAAGATTTTATTTACAGACAGGTCCCTGGCAAAAAAACTATCACAACTTTTTAACCGAGACTCCGATCGAGGTGAATCCAACGCCCACGTCTTCGTCTCGTCGAGCCCGTCATGCTGGTATTACTTTCACTATGTGGTCCCATAGTGAAAATGACCATTTTGCCCTTGTCCGTAAACAGCCCCTCCGAGAGAGAACTGTTTTTGGCAATTTCCTCCGCGACCATTCCGCACTTCTTCCCGATGGTTCCTTCATCCCCAGGCAAGCCACAACTCTCATCTGCATCATCGCATTGCAGTGTCATAGTTTGACTATTTACTTTATCGGCAAGTATGAGTAGCTGTGAAATGGATTGGATTATGCCATATTCGAGTTGATTCTCGGATAGGTGACTACTATGTTGAGTACTGGATTACTAGTGACTAGTAGTTTACACTCGTTGATGCTATGATATTGAGATCACTGTCTATGATTATTTTGGAGTTCATCCGGCAGTTCATGGTGATGAATTAGTAGCAGCGGCTTAAGCATACTGGTTATCGGAGTGTCAGCCATGACAGAAATATTACTCGGGGATTAGATATTTCATGGTTGACCTTGAGTCACCTGTCCGGACTTATCCGTGCAGCCACATTTGCCGGTATGGGACGGCCTTGACTTGGTCTGATCGCGTGCTCTTTCACCGGTACCGCCCGATAGGGAAGGTTATGCGTGTGCGCTACCCTGGCCCGGTAGGCGGCGATAACCTTGTGAGCCCAGTTGAGTTTTGTGCCGGCGTCCCCGTTTGGGACAGTATAGTTTGGCCACGACGGTGGCAGGTGTCATGAGGTGACAAGGGGCCACCCAAGGCTTGACTCCGAGGGAGTGCGATTGCCGGTGGTACGATGGGAGAGTCACGGGTCAGGCAGGTTTCGTTGGAGCAACGCTGGTCCACCCGAATGGGATCACGAGGTCAGTGCTCCATAGTGTGGGTAAAGTGCGCAACCTCTGCAGAGTGTAAAATCTATTCGAATAGCCGTGTCCACGGTATTGGACAGTCCGTCCAGACCTCACTAGGTGGTCAACCATGGTAGTGATGATAATGATGGAAGAACTCGTCGTATGATCAGAAGTACTCGGTGGTTCATGAGTATTCTGAGGGTTGTGAGACAACCCGGAGGAGAGTAAGTTTGTCAGACTTGTCGTGCAGATGGAATCAGGTATTTGATATGTTAGCCATGGGATGGCTGTGAGTTGAGTGGTCGGATGACCACATGCTTGGGGATTGGACTTGGTACAGGTTCGGATTGGAGCCTGAGATTATTTGAAGTATGGATTTAATACGCTTTACCTTACTGCAGTCATTTCAGTAGCTACCTTGCTAGATAACCATGCTGGTTAATTTTGGATTGCTATGATGTTGTCTTGTTTTAATGCTGATGTTTGCTGTGAGCTTGCGAGTACATTCAAAGTACTCACCTGGCATGTCATGCCAGTTTGCAGGTCATGCCATGATTGCTTGCTTGTCGAGGATCCTGAGTTTGCGACCTAGGACACGCGTTCTAGCCAGAGTCCCTGCGGAGTGGAGTCCATCACCGTCGTCGTTGTTCCGCTGCCGAGAGAGAGTTACTTCGCTGTTAGCATAGAGCTACCCCGGGAAGGCATAGTGTCGCCGTGCCGATGTAATCCATGTACCCTTTGTAACCATATCCATAGTAATAAAGAGCTGATTTGTTCTATGCCAACAGTGCCGTATTCCAGAAGACTCGTTCTTGGGCTGGAATACGGGGCATTCCGGTTTACTCTGAGCCGGGGTGCCACATTTAGGTACTGTTGTAAACTCATTCCAATTTTATATTTGCATTATATCAACTGTATTCTAACTTCACCATGGTTCATACCCCCCCCCCCCCCCCCCCCGATACTACCCATAGATTCATCAAAATAAGCGAACAACACAATGAAAACAGAATCTATCAAAAACAGAACAGTCTGTAGTAATCTGGATTTTAGCCAAACTTCTATAACTCCAAAAATTCTGAAAAATTAGGAAAACATAGGCAATTTGCATAACAACGTTGTGTAAAAAAAATCAGATCAAAAGCACGTTTTTGTGAGTTTAGAAAATTCCAGAACTGAGCGCAAAAGTTTCTATTTTTTAGCAGAATTGAATCAACTATCACCCAAATCATCCCAATGGTCTTACTTGGCACAAACACTAATTAAAACACTAAAACACAATCATAGCAGAAGTATAATTGCATATTTATTGAAAAACAAAAGAAAATGCAAAACAATAAAATAAAATTGGGTTGCCTCCCAACAAGTGTTATTATTTTACGCCCCTAGCTAGGCATATTGCATAGATCTAGGTATTGTCATCTTCTGTATTCAAACCCATAGATGCGTTTTTGTCGGGAGGTTTTTAAAATATAACATGAAACACATCATCCATAGAGATTTTAGCATTGGCAAGTTGCCCATCTGCAAATTCCCCTTGATTACTGGCTACAATCCAAGAATATTGTTGATTAACATCATTGAAAGCTTGTTGAATCATACTCAAAGGAGGAACTTCCTTTTTTAGGTTCTCATCAAAGATGTGATCATTATGCATTAGATGCCTTAATAAATAATCACTATTATAAATAATCTCATCTATCACCAGTTTTTCAAGGTTCATACCATAAAAAGCAAAGATATCCCTAGCCTCTCGCACTATGTGATCAAACTCATTCATAAGGACTAGGGTAGCTATCCTTTTAGCTCTAGGATTTTTCATAATATGCGACTCGTAAAACAATCTTTTCAAGGTAGGTGAGTGTGAATAAATCTGCATAGGTTTTAGTTCTTTTAAGTATAGGAACATCATCACAAGTCAAATTTCCAATTCAATTAAAGAATTCTTGGATGACACCTTTTCCTATAACATTCCCTTGTCCCAAGACAAAAATTTTAGCATCAAGATTAGTGGAACTTCCAATTTTAGGAGTTCTACCATTATCTGTTTCTGCCATACCAAAATCACTCATGGTGAAATTTTTTGAGGCAAGCAAACGAAAAGAAGGCAAATATTTTTGTTTTTTTTTACATTTTAGAAGTGGGGGAGAGGAAAACGAGAGGCAAATGGCAAATAATGTAAATACAAGAGATGAGGATTTATGATGGGTACTTGGTAGGCTTGATGTAGATCCTCCCCGGCAATGGCGCCAGAAATTCTTCCTGCTACTTCTTGAGCTTGCGTTGTTTTTTCCCTTGAAGAGGAAAGGGTGATGCAGCAAAGTAGAGATAAGTATTTCCCTCAGTTGAGAACCAAGCTATCAATCTAGTAGGAGAAACACACAAGTCACCAATGATTGCATCTACACAAACAAACAAATACTTGCATCCAACGCGATAAAGGGGTTGTCAATCCCTTCACGGTTACTTGCAAGGATGAGATCTGATAGTGATAGATATAAAAGATAAGTAAAAGTGCTAAATACAATAAATTTAAATAAATTGCAGCAAGGTATTTTTGTGTTTTTGGTTTTATAGATCTGAAAATAATATTGATACAAGATAGACCCGTGGGCCATAGTTTCGACTAGAGGCTTCTCTCTTGAAAGAAAGCATACGGTGGGTAAACAAATTACTATTGAGCAATTGATAGAAAAGCGCATAATTATGATGATATCCAAGGCAATGATCATGTATTTGGGCACTAGGTTAATAGGTTAGTCCGAAAAAATGATATAAAATAGCATAATAATGCATATAAAACATCCAAGATTGATAATATAATAGCATGAAACAATAAAAAATTATAGATATGTTGGAGACGTATCGTGCCACATCAAGGTTGTGCATTGGGTATTTGAACATCAAACCACCCTTTTCATACATATATTTGGTCCACATGCAAGTGTGTTCGTGTTCTGACCCTTTCTCGCATTTTTTTGCCAAATTTATAAACAGCAGACGAGTCGGATGCAGCAACCGTCTGCGATTGGGGACACAACAAACACGGTTCCCTCGGACTACCCGTGTGCCGAGCCCGTGCTGCTGTCACCCACATCAGCATAGTAGATTGGGCTCCACGAGGCTTCCCTCCCGCTCTCGAAAATATCTACTCCCTCGCAATCTCGAAAATATCTACCCGCTTGGAGGGTTTTTATGTTTGATAGCACACAATTATTATGTGTGGAAGGGGCTGATGCCTTCCCACCCACCCAGGTTCAAGGCATGGTACTTGCAATTTGGGTTTGTTGCACCAATTATACTGTAGGGGGTTCCCTTACAGTCTTTCTGTCAAAAAAGATATTATGTGTGGACCATGTGCGATGTTTGCTACTCCCGCTCTGCTTTAATCCCTAGATCCAAATTTTCAGTAGCCCCGGCATTTTACTCCCGCCTGCATCCCTCGCAATCTCAAAAATATCTGCTCGGATGGAGGGCTTTTCTTTTTGATAGCACACGATTATTATGTTTTGGCCGTGTGTGATGTTTGTTACTCCCTCTCTGCTTCAATCCCTTGATCCAAATTTTCAGTAGCCCGGCATTTTACTCCCGCCTAGTAAAATTTTCAGTAGCCACGGCATTTCCTCAAACACCACCTTGGCCCCGCTCCACACACACACCCCAAATCTTCCGCTCACACACACACACACACACACACCACCCCTCCCTCGCTCGAAACCCTAGCTAGGTCGCCGCCGCTGTGCTGCCTCCAACGTCAACTTCTGCCGGTCTGCCCATGCAGGTTACCCACCGATCTACATACCCTCGTCGCCCTGAGTTTCTTAGATGATGCATGCAAAACGCGCCCTTTCCCACAGAAACCCATCCCCACCCCCTCCCCCACCCCAGAGCATCGCAGCCTAAGCCTGGCTACGCTTCTCGGGGAGCTCGAGGAGCGAATGGCCCAAAAGAGGTTTATCGCGGCCTCTTCGCCCGACGTGGGCGAGGTGGCCGTCGAGGTATCCCCGTCGTCCTCCACGGTCTCTTTATTGAGCCGCCGTCGCCGGTCGCCCGATCCACCCGCCGTCACGCCCCTACGCCTGTTCGAGGACTTCCCCGTCCTCCCTCGGGCTCGGTCGCCGATGAGGTCCTACCTCGGGGTCCGGCACTGACGGTGGGGGACGTGGGTCGCCGAGATTACAGATCGGGAGACCCACACCCACCGGTGGCTTGGTAGCTTCCACATGGTCGAGCTTGAGGCCATGGAGTACGACCGCTAGCAGGTCTGCTACCACGGCGCGGTGGCTAGGCTCAATTTCCCCTTCAACACACGTCAGGTTGACCCCGTCCAGCCGGAGCAGGGGGTGGTGAGCTCAGCTATGGTGTGGGAGGACCGCGAGGCGAGGGAGCGCCTCAAGGACGAGGTCGTCGACGAGGCCTATATGCAAGAGCTCCGCCGGCAGCACCTGGAGCTCTTGGAGGTGGAGTGGATGATCTTTGTCGACGCGGAGGGCGGTGAGGTTACCGTGACCTCATCCGACAATGAGGTCAAAGGCGGCGAGGACGGTGGCATGGAGGGTGGCGAGGTGGGCGGCGAGGACGAGGAGATCGACATCGACGAGTGGAGGAGTGTCTTACTCAACGACCCCGACGACGGCACCGGCCCGAACCCAGCTCGCGGCACACCGTACCTGACAAGGAAGGATTGGCTCGACCTCCACTTTGACCGAAAGTAGTTTAGTTTAGTTTAAAACTATGTTTTATGTTCGGTTGTGCAAAACTATCTATGTTTATGTTTGAATGCTTGCTACTTTCGGTAGAAATTGCTTTGAACTTGATCAAATTGAAGTTTACTCCATTAAGTTTAGGGGATCGACTAGAAAAGACCAAAAATTAGTGGAGTTTATATACTCCACTAAGGGTTTTACTCCGTTAACTTTTAGGGGATCGGCTAGAGATGGCCTTATGCCTTGTTTATTTTAGTTATTCACAATGTTAAGCTCTATATGTGCAACTATTTACTGTGCAGTACAATTTCATCAATACCAGTTCAACGACCATATTTGTTTCCTGTTAAGCCTGTTGTAGGTAATATGCCCCCTCTTTTTTCACATTGTGATGTTCAATTATACAGTTTAATGTTTAAGAACAAGCTACGTTCTATGCAATTTCAACAATACCACTATGAATGACTTTATTTGCTTGTTGTTAAGCCTATTATAGCTAGCATATGCCTCTTTTAACGGTTTTTGGTTGTTCGGTTGTTTGTAGATAGCATATGTCTAGTTTCAATTGCTATATTTGGTTGTTCGTAGTATGCCTTGTTTATTACAGTTATTCACAATGTGATGTTCTATATGTGCAGGTATGACCTGTGCAGTTCAATTTCATCAATACTAGTTTCAACAATACCGTCGACAAGTGGAGGAGTGTCTTCCCCAACAACCCGGACGACGGCCTGGACCAGGCTCGTGGCACACCATACCTAACGAGGAAGGATTGGCTCGACCTCCACTTCGAGCGAAAGTAGTTTAGTTTAAATTTATGTTTTATGTTCGATTCTGCAAAACTATCTATGTTTATGTTTGAATGCATGCTACTTTTGGTTCAAATTACTTTGAACTTGATCAAATTGAAGTTTACTCCGTTAAGTTTAGGGGATTGACTAGAAACAGCCAAAAATCAATGGAGTATATGTACTCCACTAAGGGTTTTACTCCATTAACTTTTAGGGGATTGGCTAGAGATGGCCTTATGGCTTGTTTATTTCAGTTATTCACAATGTGATGCTCTATATGTGCAACTATTTATTGTGCAGTTCAATTTCATCAATAACAGCTTCAACAATACCACTATGAATGACGATATTTGGTTGTTGTTAAGGATGTTGTAGTTAACACACCTTTCCATTTTTTTAACAATAACTAGTGTACTTAGACCTGCACAATAACAGTTTGAATGACTATATTTGCTTGTTTTTAAATGTTATGCATGTTGCAGTTAACACACCTTTCCACTTCTTGTTTTGCTTAACTAGCGTGCTTAAACCTGTGCACTGAAGCTATCATTTGGAGATTATGTTGTCTACCATGGATATATTTGGTTGATGTTTAGCCTATTGTGCTTAACGTGTCTTTAGATGTACTTACACAGGACAATATTGGGAACAATTACTGTTTTCCATCGAGGTTAGTTTCATCCCATGGCATATATATACTCACTATTCAGGATATCAGTAGCTGGTACCATATAGGCCGAGGGCTGATAAGGGATTAATCGTCGAATCGGACATTTCACTGAATATATCTGTAACCCATTTATTTGTAGGTTAACTAGGGTCATATCTAATATATCTGAGGCTACATAGCAACATGCATTGTACTAAATGACTAAATATGCAATCCTAGGCTACATAGCAACAAGGAAGAGCGTTACCTTAATGTTCTGATGATGTCTAGATATACATAGAAGAGAAGCAGCAGTAGCAACAACAACAACAACAACAACAACAACAACAACACAACAGCAGTTAACTGTAGTTTATCGGTCGATATTTGTAACAATGTAATAAACTCCCTCTGCCCCATAATATAATATGTTAATTCATCCAATATGTGAGTATATCTAATGTAATAAGATCTTATATAATGGGACGGAGGGAGTGTTGTGCTACATCGTTGTGCAATTGTTGTTTAGCTTCTAATATTAACTTGGTGCTTCTAGGTATATATGTCCTCGGTAAAGATCCGCGCTTCGACCCTTTCTGCGTATGGGGCAATGAGATATTCATGAACCAGCATCAAGTGAGGAAACTGATAAAGATTGTTAGTAAAATGGGTCAAAAGATGGCAATTAAACTATTTGTTTACACTTTATCCAAGACAGCAGTGAACTGCAACATGATAAGTAAGAACTCTGTAGCCTTCTTTTTACTGCCCATAATGAGTTTTGTTAGATGACAATGTTTGAATCTTTTTCCTTTGCAGTGGTTCCCGAAGCCATTTACTCAAGATTACCTCTCAAACTACATGATTGGCGGTCGGCCATCACAAGGGGTTGGACTAGAGTTTTGCTTGCCTTCTGCATGGAGGAGAGCACAATAGGGGCATTCCGCTTCACCTTTTTCAGCAACTCGAATGCCTTTCGCCTCTTTCTTTACCGTCTTTAATAGTACAAGTATACAACCCTGGTTCATCATTCTTTATTTGGTGCTTATGTAATTCTTTTTTTAATGTAATTCTTGAACATATGTACCTATGAATCGAATAATGCATTGGTTGTTGAACCTGATGGATATGAATGAAGTTATAGTCTACTTTCAAATTCAAATTTGGTACAGTTTTAAATAGCAGCAATTAAATTATGGTGAAAATACGCTTTACAGGTCATTACGGCGCACACGGTCTGTCATGGTTTTGTCACGGCAGATGTCCTCATGAATGGACTTAGTCTTGAGGCCATCGCAACTAGGTAATAGCTTGAACGGGGTTGATCGGAATCGAGAGACAAAAGGTTTACCCAGGTTCAGCCCCTCTCGGTGGAGGTAATAGCCTACTTCCTGCTTGATTGATTATTGCGTGGGATCTCGATTACAAGGGTGCAACTTGGCTAACCTAGTACTCGAGAGCTTGTAACTTAGTCCCCCTACCCCAGGGGCTCCCCTTTATATATAGGTTGAGGCCCTGGGCTTACAATAGAGTCCAGGTCGTATTCCAACCCGTGCCCTAATCTTTTTCCTACTCACTGTTTTTCGCAAGCAAGGGAATTTCCATTATCTCCTTAGATGAGCCGGCATCCCATGCGTTGGGCCATAAGTCGGCCTACTTCATGAGTTGCCTTTTGGGCCTTGAGCTCCTTGATCTTCACGGCCCATCTATCAGGCTTATCGTTCAAGCCGCCACTGGATAACCTGGCCCTGAACGGGCGGGTCATACCGTGGGGCTATATCCCCAACATTAGCCCCCAGATTAACTTGGATTTATCCATGTTAATCTTTGGAATGACAATAATTCCGGGTCACCTTTCCGCGAACCAGAAATTCTCGCCTCTTGTATTTGTCTTGTGGCCGGGTCATATAGTATTGCCGGCTTGTAACACTTCTGTATTTTACCATTTCCTGCTCCCTCGCATCATGACATCACCTTCCGGATTTGACGGCGCTCAGATGTGACATCACAACGAATCTTGGTGTATATCCATCAGGCATGAGAATCGAGGTGCCCCTTCGCCCAAAAAGTTACTGCGCCTCCTCTTTTTCCGCACTTGCCTTTTCACCTTCTTGCCATATTATAAATATGCACGAGGGGCCGCGGTTTTCACTTTTACCGCTTCCATCGCTCTTCGTCTTCTTCCTCGCACCCGAGCCCCCTCGTGACCGGAGCAACGCCGCGCCCTCTCGAGTTCGTCGACTGCCTCATCTGCGACCTCAACATCGTCCAAGTTGCCACCGAAGCTCACCAAAACACTCCGGCCACTCTCTGCCGTGACCAGGTATACCCAAATCCCTCTCATTAGCTCCACCGCACCTCTATCCTCTCGTGCAGTTCATCATAGTTCATCAGTATCCACCACCCTCCTTTGGTAGTAGATCTAGATTTGTTTGCATAATCCGTAGAAATATTCCAGTCGCGGCCGTGGCACCATTTTTGCATCTGGAAACCTCATGCTATTCTCAAATCCCACCGATAGATTAGTTTGCACTTCCACTTCGTATTTTAGGTCTAGTAAATATTTATTTTTTGAACTATTTTGCAGATCTGTAGTTGTAACCGCTTTGTCAGAATCCTGTTCTTGCCAACACTTAGCAGAAAATCACAAGTCCTCCGAATAAGATGAGTCGGCTTATGATTTGCCGTCTCATCATTACATGTGTAGTTTGTATAACTTGATAGCCATAGCTTGAACATAACTGCCCTTTATCTTGTCAGCTCAACATTTTAAGTAGCTTGGCGACTCACCACTCATAAACGTACATGTTAACTCAACCCAGATCATAGCGGCCTCATTATTTGGCCGGCTTATAACTTGAACAAACCCGATGACTCATCGCCCATGAATATAACACGCCAGTTTACCATCCTTATTTAACTTTGCAGTTTCAATCCTTAAGCGACTCATCATGACCAAGACAGACAAGGCTAAGACTGATAAGGCCTGCAACTGGGTTAGATCCCAAGTTTCTACCATTGTGCTTGACGACCTTGTGGGGCAAGGCCTATTGTCGGCTCAAGGAACAATTAACTGGCGGGCGCCTGATGAAGAGAGACCCCCCCAGCCCGACGAAGGAGAAGTCGTTGTTTTCACAGATCATCTTCAAAGGGGCTTCTCACCACCCGAGTCAAAATTCTTCTGGGACTTCCTTAATTTCTTTGATCTCTGCCCTCAAGATATTGGTCCAAACTCAGTGACCAATCTTTGCCAATTTCAAGTCTTCTGTGAAGTCTATCTTCAGGCGGAGCCAACTGTCCCTCTCTTCCGGGAACTTTTCTACATCAACCACCAGACCGAGTTCACGGATGGTCCTAGCATAGAACTTGGTGGGATTTCCGTTCAAAGGTGGAAAAATAGTTCTTTTTTAGAGGCCAAGCTGGCAAGTCATCCGAAAGGATGGAACAAGACTTGGTTCTACTGTAAGAACACCGCTCCTGTAGGCGAAAACCTTTGTCGGGTTACAGATTGGATCGGCTTAACGCAACAATCGCCTTTCCAGGTTGGCTGGCTGATGAAAAGCGACAACAAGTCGCACCCACTTAATCAAAGCTGAGGGCCTTGACAGCCAATGGCCTCACTGGGATCGATCTGACTCGGTGTTAGATCAGCTGGCGAATCCAGCCATTAAGTCGAAGGGATGACTTAATGTGCAACTATATTGGTGACTTGGATGATGTGCAACGCTTCAGTCAAGTCAATTTGTCTGTGGATGAGATAAACAAGGCCACAAAAAGGCTGCTGGGAGAGCCTCAAGACAAGTGCAATAAGACTAGGCTTGCTCCCTGATTGCTTGTATCTGTGTTGGTATTTCCCCGAAGAGGAGAGGATGATGCAGCACAGCAAAGGTAAGTATTTCCCTCAGTTATGAAACCAAGGTTATCAATCCAGTAGGAGAACCAAGCAACACTATGTAAACAGCACCTGCACACAAACAACAAATACTTGCAACCCAACGTGTAAGAGGGGTCGTCAATCCCTCCATGATATTGAGATAGATTAAATTGTATAAGTTTTGGTAAATAGATCTAACTAAAACACAAAATAAAATAAATAAATAAATAAAAATCATAGCAAGGTATTTTTGGATTTAATATGATAGGAAATAGACCCGGGGGCCGTAGTTTTCACTAGAGGTTTCTCTCAAGAAAATAGCATACGGTGGGTAAACAAATTACTGTTGGGCAATTGATAGAAAAGCGAATAATCACGACGATATCCAAGGCAATGATCATGTATATAGGCATCACGTTCAGGATTAGTAGACCGACTCCTGCCTGCATCTACTACTATTACTCCACATATCGACTGCTATCCAGCATGCATCTACTGTATTAAGTTCATGGAAAAACGAAGTAATTCAATAAGAACGATGACATGAAGTAGACAAGATAAACTCACGTATGAATAAACCCCATCTTGTTACCCTTAATAGCAATGATACATGCGTGTCATGTATCTGTTTGTCACTGAGATTGAGCACCAGAAGATCGAACCCGTCACAAAGCACCTCTTTCCATGGCAAGAAAATCCAATCTAGTTGGTCAAACCAAACCAAAATTTTGGAGAAGAAATACGGGGATATAACAATCATGCATAAGAGAGTTCAGCAAAGACTCAAATAATATTCATGGATAGAACTGATCATAAACTCACAATTCATCGGATCCCAACAAACACACCACAAAAAAGAGTTACATCAAATAGATCTCCAAGAACATCGAGGAGAACATTGTATTGAGGATCAAAAAGAGAGAAGAAGCCATCTAGCTACTAGCTACGGACCCATAGGTCTAAGGTAAACTACTCACACATCATCGAAGGGGCAACAAGGATGATGAAGAACCCATTCGTGATCGTTGCCCCCTCTGGCAGAGTGCCGGAAAAGGCCTCTAGATTGGATCTCGTGGTTTTGGAACTTGTGGGAGCGGAAACTGTATTTCCTCGACGCCCCTAGGGTTTTTGGGATTTTAGAGTATTTATATAGGCAGAGGTAGGTAAAGAGGGTGCCCATGGGCTCCACTACCCACCAGGGCGCGCCTGGGCCCCTGGCGCACCCTGGTGCCTAGTGGGCCCCATGGGCCTCCTCCCGTGTGCTCCTTTGGCTCCCTGGGTGTCTTCTAGCAGAAAAAAATCTCCAAAAAGTTTCGTGGCATTTTGACTTCGTTTGGTATTGATATTCTGCAAAGTAAAAAACAAGCAAAAATCAGCAACTGGCACTGGGCACTATGTCAATAGGTTAGTCCCAAAAAATGATATAAAGTTGCTAGTAAATGTATATAAAACATCCAAGATTGATAATATAATAGCGTGAAACAATCAAAAATTATAGATACGTTGGAGACTTATAGCATCCCCAAGCTTAATTCCTACTCGTCCTCGAGTAGGTAAATGATAAAAACAGAATTTTTGATGTGGAATGTTACCTAACATGTTCATCACATATTCTTTTCTTTTGTAGCATGGACATTTGGAATTTTAGATGATTCAAAGTAATAGTCTATAATTGACATGAGGACATCAATACTCAAGCATATCAACAAGCAACCATGTCTTTCAAAATATCAACACTAAAGAAAGCTATCCCTAGCCCATTATGCTCAATCATCAATCCATTCATGAAACACACTCAAATATTAACTATATCCAATGCACAAGTATGATAATAGTGTTCCTTAGTTGGTGCTTTAGAAGAGAAGATGGAGACTCAACAAAAATAAAAATTGCATAAAAGTAAATAGATAGGACCTTCGCAGAGGGAAGCAATTGTAGAGGTGCCAGAGCTCATAGCTTAAATTGAGAGACAAAATTGTTTTGAGAGGCATACTTTTCCTGTCAACGAAAACGACCAAGAATTCCCAATACTTTTCATGCTAGATAAATCATAGGCGGTTCCCAAACATAAAATAAAGTCTATTTCCTTTTCCACCATTCTTTCACAATCCATGCCTAGCCGTATCCACGGGCGCCTTCCATACCAACACTTTCCAAGGAATTTATTATGAACAACATATATAAAAAAATTGGGACTAGGCATCCCTATTACCTGCCACACTCTCGTGCAATGACAAGTGAATAAACACTCATCTTGAGAATAACATATCTAGCATGAAAAATATTGGCCACCCGCTGCCGCTTCATGAGTGGTACGGGCACACAAAAAGGAAATTCATTTTGAAAATTAGAGTTGGCACACACAAATTTACTTGGAACGGCATGGAAATACCGCATATAGGTAGGTATGGTGGACTCATTTGGTGCAACTTTGGGTTTAAGGATTTGGATGCACAAGCAGTATTTCCGCTTAGTACAAATGAAGGCTAGAAAATAGATTGAGAAGCAACCAACCAAGAATAGAAAACAATCATAAATGAGCATTAAACATAACTAACACTGAATAATGCACCACAAGTAGGATGTAACTTCATTGCATATCTATTGACTTTCGTGCTTGCATAGGGAATCACAAACCTTAACACCAATATTCTTACTAAAGCTTAATTACTCACCAACATGACTCATGTATTACAATCTCCATATCTCAAAACTATTACAAGGAATCAAGTTTATAATATCCAATGATATTCATGAAAGTTTTTATTATATCCCCCTTGAATATCTATCACTTTGGGACTAAATTCATATATTACCATTGCTACTAACAAGCTCTCAAACAAATTTAAGTGAAGCATGAGAGCATAAATTTCTTCAAAATAATTTCCTTTCTCAACTCTCAAAATAATCTAAGTGAAGCATGAGAGCATATTTCTTCAAAATTTTACAAAATCTCAAAATAAGCTAAGTGAATCATGAGAGCATTTCTTCAAAATTTACTAACTCTCAAAATAATCTAAGCGAAGCACGAGAGCAATTCTAACAAATCATAGCATCATTATGGCTCTCTCAAATAGGTGTGTCCAACAAGGATGATTGTGACAAACTAAAAATCAAAACAAGCAAGGACTCATATGATACAAGACGCTCCAAGCAAAATCATGATATGTGACGAATAAAAATATAGCTCCAAGTAAAATTACTGATGGTCGCTAGAAGAAAGAGGGGATGCCTTTCAAGGCATCCCCAAGCTTAGTTGCTTGGTACTCCTTGAATATCACCTTGGGGTGCCATGGGCATCCCCAAGCTTAGGCTCTTTTCAATCATTATTCCTTCATCCATCGTGATCTCCCAAAACTTGAAAACATCAATCACACAAAACTTAACAAAACCTTCGTGAGATCCGTTAGTATAATAAAGCAAATCACCACTATAAGTACTATCACAAACCCATTAATATTTTATTATTGCATTATACCTACTGTATTCTAACTTTACCATGGCTTATACGCCCCGATACAATCCATAGATTCATCAAAATAAGCACACAATGCAACGAAAACAGAATCTGTCAAAAACAAAACAGTCTGTAGCAATCTGAATATTGACTATACTTCTGTAACTACAAAAATTCTAAAATTTAGGAAGACGTGGGCAATTTGTATATCAATCATGCGTAAAAAATTCAGAGCAAAATCACGTTTCTGTGAATTTTCAAAATTCCATAACTGGGCACAAAAGTTTCTGTTTTTCAACAGGATCAAATCAACTACCATCCAACATAATCCTAAAGGCTTTACTAGGCACAAACAGTAATTAAAACATAAAAACACATTCATAACAGTAGCATAATTGTGCAAACACAAAAGAACAGAAAAAAAGGAAAAAAAATATTTTATTCATTGGATTGCCTCCCAACAAGCGTTATTGTTTTACGCCCCTAGCTAGGCATAATGCATAAATTCAAGTATTGTCATATTTAGTTTTTGCTCCATAGGCTGCCCTCATGATTGACTCATATGATGGCTTAACTATAGTTCTAGGGAAGTGTTCCATACCCTTTCTCAAAGGAAACTGAAATTTAATATTCCCTTCTTTCATATCAATCACGGCACCTATTGTTCGTAAAAACGGTCTACCAAGTATTCTGAGGCAAGACGGATTGCAATCAATATCAAGCACAATATAATCTATGGGCACATAATTCCTATTTGCAAGAATAAGAACATCATTCATCCTTCCCAAAGGCTTTTTAATAGTAGAATAAGCCAAGTGCAAATTAAGAGAACATTCTTCAAACTTGGTAAAACATAGCACATCACATAGAGATTTAGGAATTGTGGAAACACTAGCACCCAAATCACATAAAACATTGCACTCGTAATTTTTAATATTGACTTTAATGGTGGGTTCCCATTCATCATATGATTTTCTAGGAATTGAAATCTCTAGTTCTAGCTTTTCTTCTAAAGCTTTCATCATCGCTTCTACAATATGTTTAGTAAAAGCTTTATTTTGTTCATAGGCATTGGGTGAATTTAGCATGCATTGCAACAAACAAATGCATTCAATCAAAGAATAACTATCATAATTAAAGTCTTTGTAATCCAAAAGAGTGGGCACATCACTAATTAAAGTTTTTACCTCTCCAAACCCACTTTTATCAAATTTTTCAACACGATTTTCACCCTCCGCATTATGGGGATGCCTTCTAGCTAAAGTTAACTCTTATTCAGTCCCCTTATCATCAATTTTAATATTACTAAACAAGGAATCAATAGAAGAAACACCAATCATCTTAACAACTTCATCATTACTATAAAAACAATCGGGCGAAAATGCTCTTTATAGAAATTCTCTTTTAGCCCTTAGCATAGCGGTTCTTTTCTTACTTTCATCCATAGAAACATATAGAGCTTTAATTGATTCATTGACATCAACCTTGGGTGGAAAATTTTTAATCTTGAGATTTTCTACATCATGTGTAATTCTATCAATGCTTCTAGACATATCATCAATCTTATTCAATTTTTCATCTATCGTAGTGTTGAAAACTTTTTAAGCATTGATAAATTTTTTAATATTACTCTCAAGATCAGAGGGCATCCTATTATTATAATAATTACCATAGGAATTGCCATAATTATTAGAGGAATCTCCAGGAAAAGGCCTAGGATTAAAATTACCTCTATAAGCATTGTTATTAAAATTGTTTCGCGAGACAAAATTCACATCTACGGGATTACTATTTTCTCAATCAAAGTAGACAAAGGCACATCATTAAGATCAATAGGATCATTTTTACTAGCAACCAATTTCATAGGTGCATCAACTTTTTCACTCAAAGTACTATATTCTTCAACAGAATTAACCTTTTTACTAGTAGGTGCTCTTTCGGCATGCCATTGTGAATAATTAGCCATAATATTATCAAGCAATTTAGTAGCTTCACCCAAAGTAATTTCCAAAAAAGTACCACCTGCGGCAGAATCTAAAAGATTTCTAGAGACAAAATTCAATCCCGCATAATTTTTTTGTATAATCGACCATAGATTTAAACCATGAGTAGGACAATTTCTTAGCATTAATTTCATTCTTTCCCAAGATTTCGCAACATGCTCAAAGTTGTTTGAAATTCATAATTTGGTTCCTAAGGGAAATAATTTTCGCAGGAGGAAAATACTTAGTAATAAAAGCATCTTTGCACTTATCCCAAGAATCAATACTATTTAGTGGCAAAGACGAAAACCAAATTTTTGCACGATCCCGCAAAGAGAAAGGAAATAATTTTAATTTCACAATACCATTGTCCACATATTTTTTCTTTTGCACATCACACAATTCTACCAAAGTGTTTAGATGGGACGCGACATCCTCATTAGGATTACCAAAAAATTGCTCTCTCATAACAAGATTCAACAAAGCGGCATTAATATCATAAGACTCCGCACTAGCGGCGGGAGGAGCAATAGGAGTACTAATAAAATCATTATTATTGGTATTGGAAAAATCACACAATTTGGTATTTTATTGAGACATAGTGACTACGCAAACAAGATCGCAAGCAAACAAAAGATCAAATAAGAAAGAAAGGCAAACGAAAAATATTTTTGTATTTTTGCAAAAAATATTTTAGAAGTGGGGGAGATGAAAATGAGAGGCAAATGGCAAATAAAGTAATTGCAAGGATATGAGAGTTTATGCGTAGGTACTTGATAGATGTTGATGATGTCTCCCCGGCAACGGCGCCAGAAATTCTTCCTGATTGCTTGTATCTGTGTTGGTATTTCCCCCAAGAGGAGAGGATGATGCAACACAGCAAAGGTAAGTATTTCCCTCAGTTATGAAACCAAGGTTATCAATCCAGTAGGAGAACCAGGCAACACTATGTAAACAACACCTGCACATAAGCATCAAATACTTGCAACCCAACGCGTAAGAGGGGTTGTCAATCCCTCCACAGTATTGAGATAGATTAAATTGTATAGGTTTTGGTAAATAGATATAACTAAAACACAAAATAAAATAAATAAATAAAAATCATAGCAAGGTATTTTTGGATTTAATATGATAGGAAATAGACCAGGGGGTCGTAGTTTTCACTGGAGGCTTCTCTCAAGAAAATAGCATACGATGGGTAAACAAATTACGGTTGGGCAGTTGATAGAAAAGCGAATAATCATGAAAATATCCAAGGCAGTGATCATGTATATAGGCATCTGATGACCCACAAGTATAGGGGATCAATCATACTCCTTTTGATAAGTAAGAGTGTCGAACCCAACGAGGAGCAGAAGGAAATGACAAGTGATTTTCAGCAAGGTATTTTCTACAAGCACTGAAATAGTCGGTAGCAAGTAGTTTGATAGTAAGATAATTTGTAACGAGCAAGTAACGGTAATGGTAAATAAAGTGCAGCAAGGTAGCCCAATCCTTTTGTGGCAAAGGACAGGCCAAAACGGTCTCTTATGATAAACAAAGCATTCTTGAGGGTACACAAGAATTTCATCATATCACTTTCATCATGTTGGTTTGATTTGTGTTCGCTACTTTGATAATTTGATATGTGGGTGGACCGGTGCTTAGGTGTTGTTCTTACTTGAACAAACCTCCTACTTATGATTAACCCCCTCGCAAGCATCCGCAACTACGAGAAAAGTATTAAGATAAAATCTAACCATAGCATTAAACTTTTAGATCCAAATCAGTCCCTTACGAAGTAGCGCATAAACTAGGGTTTAAGCTTCTATCACTCTAGCAACCCATCATCTAATAACTACTCCACAATGCATTCCCTTAGGCCCAAATATGGTGAAGTGCCATGTAGTCTACGTTCACATGACACCACTAAGGGAATCACAACATACATATCATCAAAATATCGAACACATGTCAAGTTCACGTGATTACTAGCAACATGACTTCTCCCGTGACCTTAAGAACAAAAGTAACTACTCACAAATAATAATCATGCTCAAGATCAGAGGGGTATTAAATAGCATAATGGATCTGAACATATAATCTTCTACCAAATAAACAATATAGTAATCAACTACAAGATGTAATCAACACTACTAGTCACCCACAAGTACCAATCTAAGGTTCCGGTACAAAGATTGAACACAAGAGATGAACTAGGGTTTGAGAGGAGATGGTGCTATTGAAGATGTTGATGGAGATGGCCATCCCAAAGATGGGAGAGTTGTTGGTGATGACGATGACGATGATTTCCCCCTCTGGGAGGGAATTTCCCCCGGCGGAATCGCTCCGCCGGAGGGCAAAAGTGCTCCTGCCCAAGTTCCGCCTCGAGACGGCGGTGCTTCATCCCGAAAGTCCTCCCCTTATTTTTCTAGGTCAAAATGACTTATATACCAGAAGAGGGGCACTAGAGGTGGGACGAGGAGGGCACAACCCACCAGGGCGCGCCTGGGCTCCCTGGCGCGCCCAGGTGGATTGTGCCCACCTGGTGGGCCCCCTCTGGTAGTTATTTGCTCCAATAATTCTTAAATAATCCATAAAAAATCTCCGTGAAGTTTTAGCTTATTTGGAGTTGTGCAGAATAGGTAGCTCTGACGTTATTTTTCTGGTCCAGAATTCCAACTGCTGGTATTCTCCCTCTTTGTGTAAACCTTGCATATTATGAGAGAAAAGGCATTAGAATTACTCCCAAAAGCATTATCATGCATAAAAACATTATAAATAACAGTAGGTAAACATGATGCAAAACGGACGTATCAACTCCCCCAAGCTTAGACCTCGCTTGTCCTCAAGCGAAAACCGAAATCAAAAACATGTCCACATGCTTAGAGAGAGAGGTGTCGATAAAAACAAAATACGGACATAGAAGCATCATGAATATTATTGTAACAGCAAAGAACTTTAGCATAAACTTTATCAAATAACTTTTGTCATATAACTTCTCATGAGCAAGTAACAATTCATCACAACATTGAAGTATAAAGCATAAACCTTATTGAAAACCAACAAACTATGTTCTCAGTCAACTTTGCAACTACAATTCATCATATTTTCAGGAAGGGTCACGTATCGGAGCCTTTAGGTAAGTCCACATACTCAACCATCTTTTAATCTTCTATGATTGCTAACACTCACAGCATACCCATGAACAAAAAGCTTCAACCGGACACATAGAAAGATAGGGGCTTATAGTTTTGCCTCCCAACGTATTCACCTCAAGGGTGATGTCAACAATAATAACTCATCCCCACTCATATTCAACTAGATATATGTGCCTAGATCTTTCCTCACCACATGATGCTTGCAAAAAGAGAAAATAAAAAGGAATAGGGAAGAAAACTTTGACTCTTCATAAAAGTAAATGCATAAAAGTAAAAGATAGGCCCTTCGTAGAGGGAAGCAGAGGTTTTCATGCGCTTATTTGTTTGTATGCCAAATCCCTTAATGCAAAAGAACGTCACGTTACATTGCCCCTTATGATGGCAACCTTTATTATGCAGTTTGTCGCTTTTATTATTTTGCCATCACAAGTTCGTGCAACGCTTGATTTTCTATTACACTAAATGATCCAACACATTTAGAAGCAATTTTTATTGCCTTTTTGCACCGATGACAACTTACTTGAAGGATCTTACTCAATCCATAGGTAGGTATGGTGGACTCTCAAAATAAGATTTGGGTTAAGGGTTTCGGATGCACAAGTAGTATCTCTACTTAGTGCGGAATTTTTGGCTAGAAAAGATATTGAGCAAGCACCACATGTTAAAGGATCTATGACAATATAACTTCTATGTGAATATGAACAAACATAAATCATTATGTTGTCTTCCTTGTCCAACGTCAACTATTTTGACACAAAATATTTAATGGGGGTTCACAATCATAAAAGATGTCCAAGATAGTGTATTTGCATGTGAATCTTCTCTTCCCTTATTAATTCTTTCATGAATTGCATCATTGACCAATGTTATGTTTGTCAATCTCCAACAAATTTTACCACTTATACTTTTCCTTATGTGATGTCATTACTTACCATAAGATTAGCATATGATATTTTTCATTTATTTTCCTTTCTTTTTATTGTAACATTAAAGTAAAGAAACAAAACTCAAACTACTCTTTATTATATATATCGAACACGATTACATCGATAGATAGATCACTAAGCAAACACTCAAAAAGAAAGGATCGAACTAAACTTTTATTCAACTAAATCATAAGAAAACTAAGGATCAGACTAAAATAGATGAAAGCAAAGATAGTGGTGGTGATACGATACCGGGACACCTCCCCCAAGCTTGGCACAAGCCAAGGGGAGTGTCCATACCATGAACTCAAGTCTCCTTTGGTGATGAAGAAGGTGGTGGTGGTGATGAGGTAGTAGCAATCTTATCTTTCTTCCTCAGCTTACGCTTGAGGATGGAATTTTCCTCCTTTAAGTCACCGATCTCCTTCTCAAGCTCTAATATCTTTTTGCATAATTCTTGCTTGTTTTCCTGCATGAGACGAAAGGGGATAAACTGAAACTTAGGTTTCTTTGCTTTGTTGGGGAGGCTTGACTTCTTGAATTCCACGTGCATATGCTCAGGTTGAGGCAATGGAACTTCATCTTCATCTGAGCTTGTCTCCTCATCCCCTTTAGGATCATATTCTTCTTCCTCCTCCGAAGTCCAACTATAATGCTCCACATCCCCATAAACCTTGGGGTTTGCGATATAATCAGCAACATAGCTCTCACCCTCCGAATCTTGGGATGACATATTTTTCAGATCAGTCAGGAAACAACAAGAAAGAAGAACAGAAGATTTCTCTGCGATACGGTGGTCAATAGGTTTGGGGGGTATATAAAGATTTTTTATCTTGGGAAATAAGTAAACGAGAGAAAAACGGAGTCCGAAAGGTACCCGAGGTGGGCACAACCCACCTGGGCATGCCTGGCTTGCCAGGCGCGCCCTGGTGTCTTGTGCCCACCAGGGTTGCCTTCCTGGTTGTTTCTTATTTTCCTAATTTTTGTTATATTCCAAAACTGACAAAAAATATTTTTGCGGATTTTTCGGAGTCCGTTTACTTACCGTATCACGTACCTCCTCTTTTTTAGTTATTCTGGAGTGTTCCGGAAGGTCTCTTTTATGTGTTCCTCAGGTGTCATGGTTTGAATAATATTGCTTTCAACATTAATGGGCGTACCTGAGATATAGTGTTTAATTCTTTGCCCATTGACCACCTTCAGGTTAGTACCTTCGGCATTATTTATTTTGATAGCTCCAAAGCGGTAAACTTCTTCGATGACATAAGGTCCTTCCCATTTAGAGAGAAGCTTTCCTGCAAAGAATCTGAAATGAGAGTTGTACAAAAGGACATATTCTCCAACTTTGAATTCCTGCTTTTGGATCCTTTTGTCATGCCATCTTTTAACTTTTTCTTTAAATAACTTGGCATTTTCATAAGCTTGGGTTCTCCATTCGTCTAATGAGCTAATATCAAATAACCTCTTTTCACCGGCAAGTTTGAAATTATAGTTGAGTTCTTTAATTGCCCAATATGCTTTATGTTCTAACTCAAGAGGCAAATGACAAGCTTTGCCATAAACCATTTTATAGGGAGGCATACCCATAGGATTTTTATATGCTGTTCTGTAGGCCCAAAGTGCATCATCCAATTTCTTAGACTAGTTCTTTCGGGACCTATTAATAGTTTTCTGTAGAATTAATTTTATTTCTCTATTGCAAAGTTCAACTTGACCACTAGACTAAGGATGATAGGGTGATGCAATTCTATGGTTAACATCATACTTAGCAAGCATTTTACGTAAAGCACCATGAATAAAGTGTGAACCACCATCAATCATTAAATATCTAGGGACTCCAAACCTTGGGAAAATAACTTCCTTAAGCATTTTAATAGAGGTGTTGTGATCAGCACTACTAGTTGGAATAGCTTCTACCCACTTAGTGACATAATCAACAGCAACCAAAATATGTGTATACCCATTAGAGCAAGGAAAAGGTCCCATATAATCAAAACCCCAAACATCAAATGGTTCAACAGCAAGTGAATAATTCATAGGCATTTCTTGACGCTTACCAATATTACCAATTCTTTGACATTCATCACAAGATAAAACAAACTTATGTGAGTCCTTGAAGAGAGTAAGCCAATAAAAACCAGATTGCAATACCTTGTGAGCAGTTCTATCTCCCGCATGATGTCCTCCATAAGCTTCGGAGTGACATTTCTGTAGGATTTGTTCCTGTTCATGCTCAGGTACACAACATCTAATAATACCATCTACTCCTTCTTTATAAAGATGTGGATCATCCCAAAAGTAATGTCTTAAATCATAGAAGATTTTTTCTTTTGTTGGTATGTGAAACAAGGTGGTATATATTTAGCAACAATATAATTAGCATAGTCAGCATACCAAGGAGTATTATGAGAAACATTTATTGCAGCTAATTGTTCATCAGGAAAGCTATCATCAATAGGTAGTGGGTCATCAAGAATATTTTCTAACCTAGATAAGTTATCAGCTACAGGATTCTCAGCTCCTTTTCTATCAGTTATATGTAAATCAAATTCTTGTAGCAAGAAAACCCACCTAATGAGTCTAGGTTTAGCATCTTTCTTTTCCATGAGGTATTTTATAGCAACATGATCATTGTGAACAATAACTTTAGAATCCACAATGTAAGATCTGAATTTGTCACAAGCAAACACAACTGCTAAAAATTCTTTTTCAGTAGTAGCATAATTTCTTTGGGCACTGTCTAGAGTTTTGCTAGCATAATGGATAACATTTAATTTTTTATCAACTCTTTGTCCTAGAACAGCACCAACAGCATAATCACTAGCATTACACATAATTTCAAAAGGCAAGTTCCAATCAGGTGGTTGGAAAATAGGTGCAGAAGTTAAGGCTTTCTTAAGTGTTTCAAAGTCTTCTACACAATCATCATCAGAAACAAATGGAACATCCTTTTGTAAAAGATTTGTAAGAGGCCTAGAAATTTTAGAGAAGTCTTTAATAAACCTCCTATAGAAACCAGCATGAACGAGAAAACTACGAATACCTTTAATATCCTTTGGACATGGCATTTTCTCAATTGCATCAACTTTAGCTTTATCCACTTCAATACCTCGTTCAGAAACTTTATGCCCCAAGACAATACCTTCATTAACGATAAAGTGGCACTTCTCCCAATTCAAGACAAGATTAGTTTGCTCACATCTCTGCAAAACTTGATCAAGGTTGCTTAAGCAATCATCAAAAGAAGATCCATATACAAAAAAATCATCCATGAAAACCTCAACAATCTTTTCACAAAAATCAGAGAATATAGCAGTCATACATCTTTGAAAGGTAGCAGGTGCATTGCATAAACCAAAAGGCATACGTCTATAAGCATAAGTTCCAAAAGGGCAAGTAAAAGTGGTTTTCTCTTGATCAGGTTGTGAAACAGGTATTTGAGAAAACTAGAATATCCATCAAGAAAAAAAAAGTGTGTGTGCTTTGATAATCTTTCTAGGATTTGATCAATAAAAGGCAAAGGGTAATGATCTTTTCTAGTTGCTTTATTTAATTTTCTAAAATCAATTACCATTCTATAGCCAGTAACAATTCTTTGTGGAATGAGTTCATTTTTATCATTGGGAACAACAGTAATACCTCCTTTCTTAGGGACACAATGAAAGGGACTCACACATCTACTATCAGCTATGGGATAGATTATACCTGCTTCCATAAGCTTTAGTATTTCAGTTCTTACCACTTCTTTCATCTTAGGATTCAAACGTCGTTGATGATCAACAATGGGTTTAGCATCAGGTTCCATATTAATTTTGTGCTGACAGAGAGTGGGACTAATGCCCTTAAGATCATCTAGAGTATATCCAATAGCAGCTCGGTGCTTCTTCAGAATTTTCAATAATCTTTCTTCTTCATGTTCTGAAAGGTTAGCACTAATAATAATAGGATATATCTTTTTCTCATCAAGATAAGCATATTTCAAAGTGTCTGGCAATTGTTTTAATTCAAACACAGGATCACCTTTAGGTGGAGGAGGACCTCCTAGAGTTTCAATGGGCAAATTATGTTTAAGCAGAGGTCGTTGTTCAAAGAAAATTTTATCTATCTCATTTCTTTCATGCTTATGCATATCATTTTCGTGGTCTAGCAAATATTGTTCTAGTGGATCAGTAGGAGGCACGGCAATAGAAGCAAGACCAATTATGTCATCCTTACTAGGTAATTCTTTCTTGTGAGGTTGTCTATTAAATTTGGAAAAATTAAACTCATGAGATTCATCACCAAAGCTAACACTGACAGTTTGTTTATGACAATCTATAGTAGCATTGACAGTGTTCAGAACGGGTCTACCAAAGATAATGGGACAGAAGTCATCTTGTGGGGAACCACGAACTAGAAAATCAGTAGGGTATTTTATTTTCCCACACAAGACATCAACATCTCTAACAATCCCAAGTGGTGTGATGGTGTCTCTATTAGCAAGTTTAATAGTAACATCTATATCTTCTATTTCAGCGGGTGCTATGTCATTCATAATTTCTTGGTATAAGGTAAAAGGAATAGCACTCACGCTAGCACCTAAATCACATAAACCATGGTAACAATGATCTCCTATTTTGACTGAGACAACAGGCATGCCAACAACAGGTCTATGTTTATCTTTTTCATCAGGTTTGGCAATCCTAGCAGCTTCATCACAAAAGTAAATAACATGCCCATCAATATTTTCTACCAAAAGATCTTTAACCATAGCAACACTAGGTTCTACTTTAATTTGTTCAGCAGGTTTAGGTGCTCTAATATTGCTTTTGTGAACCACAGTTGAAACCTTAGCATGTTCCTTTATCCTAATAGGGAAGGGTGGTTTTCCAATATAAGCAATAGGAACAACTGGGTCAACATTATAAATAATAGTTTCTTCTTTAGCTATGACCGGTTCTTTAATTTCTTCTTTAATAGGTGGGTGATATTTAAACCACTTCTCCTTAGGGAGATCAACATGAGTAGCAAATGATTCATAAAAGGAGGCTACTATCTCAGAGTCAAGTCCATATTTAGTGCTAAACTTTTGAAAAGCATCGGTATTCATAAAAGATTTAACACAATCAAATTCAAGCTTAATACCTAACTCTTTACCTTCGTCGAGTTCCCAATCTTCAGAGTTGTGTTTAATTCTTTCTAAAAGTTCCCACCTGAATTCAATAGTCTTCTTCATAAAAGAACCAGTACAAGAAGTATCGAGCATGGATTGATCATCACGAGAAAGCCGAGCATAAAAATTCTGAATAATAATTTCTCTTGAGAGCTCATGGTTGGGGCATGAATATAACATTGACTTAAGCCTCCCCAAGCTAGAGCAATACTTTCTCCTTCACGAGGCCAAAAATTATATATGTAATTATGATCACGATGAACTAGATGCATAGGATAAATTTTTTGGTGAAATTCCAATTTCAATCGATTTCAATTCCAAGATCCAATATCATCGCATAGCCTATACCATGCCAATGTTTTTCCTTTCAAAGATAAAGGGAAAACCTTCTTCTTAGCTTCATCTCTGGGCAAACCTGCAAGCTTAAATAATCCACAAATTTCATCCACATATATCAAGTGCATATCAGGATGCTCAGTTCCATCTCCTGCATAAGGATTAGCTAGCAGTTGTTCTATCATACCCGAAGGAATTTCATAACCAATATTTGTAGTAGGTGTAGTAGGTTGAGGGACAACTAATTGTGGTTTCGGTCGAGGTGAAGATACCCCGAACAAACCCCTCAAAGGATGATTCTCCATAGTAACAAGTGACAATAAATTTCAGCGCGTAGTAATAATTTTTCCTTACACTACTGGAATCAGCTTATTTGCCGTCCGCCATGCCGGAAGGCAAAGGCATAGATCACGGACGGCAAAATGCTTTGCCGTCTGCTAGCGGACGGCAAACTATCCGGGTGAAAGCCTGCCAGCAAAGGCCTTCTTTGCCGTCCGCTTCTTAGAAACGGACGGCAAAGGATTACGTCGTCCGCCATCCGAGGCCAGCTGATGGCAGTGCGGTGGCGTGAGAGCCGTTAGGGGGTTAACGACGCTCTTTGCCGTCCGCCAGCGGACGGCAAAGAGCCCAGCTAGGCAGCACTGGGAAGCTGCCACGTGTCCAGATATGCCGTCCGCTAGCAGACGGCAAAGAGGTTTGAATCATTGCTGGCAGACGGCAAATAGGCAGCCAGTGTTCCCAGTTTGCACAGGTGACTGCCACGTGTCCTCTTTGCCGTCTGCTAGCGGACGGCAAAGAGGCTATATATCCCCTGTTTTTATTTAAATCCCATTAATTAGACATGGTTTCAAACACAGATATACATGCATACATATCCAACATATCCAACAGCATGTCCAACAACATATTTCATCCAATCCAACAACATAGTTCAACAAAGTCCAACATATCCATATATACATAACCAGAAACAAGTTTCCAACAACATATCCATATAGACATACATATCCAAACAAGTTTTCATAAACAACAAGGAAGCACCACAAGAATAGTACACTCCATGAATCCAAGCTTCCTCATGTAAAGCAAATCTGCAAATTGGGAAAGATGAAAGTTAGAAGAAGAAGAAGAAGAAGACTAGTTAGAAGAAGAAGAAGAAGATTTTTTTTCTTCTCTTTCTTTTTCTCCTCTCCTCTTCTTTATCTTCTTCTTCTTCTAACTAAGGTAGGTAAAAATGTCATTTTATTGCTAAGCTAGGTAAAAATGCTAAGTGTAGGTCATTTTAGAGCTAAGGTACGTAAATAGGTCATTTTGGAGCTTAGTAAGGTTATTATGTCATTTTGGAGCTTAGTAAGCTAAGTCTAGGTCTTTATGCATTTCGTAAGCAAAACACTAGAGAAAACTTACCGTCATCACGGAGGTGAAGGATCTTCACTCCTCCTTCTTCTCCTTCTCCTTCATCATCCTGATGCGCTTACAGCGACGAGGCAGTGGGATGTACTCTTCTACCACAATTGGCATGGTCCTGTCGCCCAGCTGTGGGATCGCCGGCGCCACCACCATCGCGAGGTCATTGTCAGGCACCACCACCATCATGAGGCCATCTTCAGGCACCACCATCGCTAGGTCATCGTCAGCCACCACCATCGCTTGCCCGTCGTCAGCCACCACCATCGGTAGGTCATCGTCAGCCACCACCATCGCTTGCCCATCGTCACCCACCACCATCGCGAGGTCATCGTCAGACAAAATAGGCTGCACCTCCTCATCCCTACTCTGCTCCTCTTCTTCCCCACTCCATTCCTCCTCATCCTCTATGCTGCTTTTGCTGTAGCCAGAGTCGCTGCTGCTTTTGCTGTAGCTAGAGTCGCTGCTGCTTTTGCTGTAGCCCGAGTCGCTGCTGCTGCTCCCATTGCCTGACCAAATGCAACAAAGTTTTTTTAACTATCCGTGTGAGACAAAGCCAAATGGAGAGGAAGAAGCGGCAGAGCGTACTGGCATCGTCGTCGTCCTAATAGCGCATGCGACACATAGTCGTGTTGAACACCTTCACGGTGAGCGTGGCGTTGCTGTCGTACCTGAGGACAAGGAAGTACCCGTGCCGCAGGTCGTAGGCACGGATGAACTGCTCCCAGCCACGACATAGGTACATGTGGTCATACCTAAACACCACCTCCATGTCCCACAGCCTGCGAAGCCCGCTGCCAGCCTGTCGCAGCTTCACATTCTTTAGCCGATGGCCGTCCAGCATCTTCATAAAAGTGTCAGGCAGCCTCTGCAGCGTGGGTCAAGCAGTGATGTAGCAAACAGCAGAGTTATGATAAAGAGATGGGTGAAGGGGAGATCTCTCCTTTTATATACCTGCCTCCTGGAGGAATTCTCAAGTATGATCGTGAAGAACTCGAAACCTTCCAAGTCGCACTCCGGTGTGGCAGAGCGCAGCCTGCGGTGGCGGCCTCCCCCCATCTCTGATAAGCAGCAGAAGAGACCAATTACTACCCTTACAACATTATCATACAACATTACAGCAGCAAAAGTTTTGAGCAGAAGATAATCAACTACACCAAGTTATCATTTCACATTCAAAAAGCAATGCACTTGTGGACATTTATGATGGCAACAGCTAGAATCATATCTACTATAAATGGACCATATCTATAAACACAGCTAGAACCATATTTGATAAATGGACCATTTGCATATCTACAGAAACTTGGCCCTAATCCAACTTGGCTCTAATTCAACTCTATCATATTTGATAAATGGACATAGTTGGAACAGAGCCAAGTTTTTAGACATGAAAGAAAACTGAGAAAAAAAAAAGCAATGCACTTGTGCTCAACAACATCAACAACACTTAATTAATTTGGTAGGTTAGTTCGCAATGGCAATTGGCACCCTTCAAAACTAGGGATTTCTTTAGACATGAAGAAAACTGAAAATGTAAACCAAATTGATAGTGATACCAATAAGAAAACATTACCACTACCAACGATATTGATGGTGATATTCAAAGATAACACAAGGTTCAAGTGTAACCAATATTTTTTCATTTATTTTTGGTAGAAAAATTATTTGAAATTTGGTGAAATATAGGCATCTACAATTTAACTTAAACTAAATTTGGCCCGAGTTCTTCACATCCATGCCTGCAATGATCTGCTACTAGATATGAATACTCCAAGGCAAGATACCACACTATACATGGTAATAGCATGTTTAAATTCTTCCCCATTTTAATGATAGTTAATCAAAACTTCAGAAGCCTTTGACAAAGATGGAAATACAGAATCCTCCTCCTTGCTAAGCTATCTATATAATTGTAACGTGATATAAGCAATTTTTCTATAACTACAGGATCCTTAAAATTAATATTCATAGCTACAATTAGATTACATGTAGAACCGTTCTAGTTATCTAAATAAAATATGTCGGTAAGATCAGTAGCTCTTACATCAAATGTACTGATTAAGTTAAATTCTTGATCATACAGCCGGTGAGGAGGAAAATCAACAAACACCCCAGCTCCATAAAAATATAGACATCAACCAGCACACACATTGCCCAGCACATCGACAAGTGAAAAACTAAATCTAAAAAAAATACAAGGTCTCACCGGAGCAGGGGTCGCCGGAGCGGCGGGGCGGCCGCGGGGGTGGATGAGAGGGGTGCCGGGGTGGCCGGGGTGGAGCACGGGTCGCCGGAGCGGCGAGGCGGCCGCGGGAGTGGAGGAGAGGAGAGGGGCGCCGGGGCGGCCGGGGTGGAGGAGGGGGCGCCGGAGTGGCGGGGCGGCCGCGGTGGTGGAGGAGAGGGGCGCCGGGGCCACCAGATTGGAGGAGGGGGGCGTCGCGGTGACGGGGTTGGCGCGGGGCGGCGGCGGCTCGGGCACGGGGGCGGGGAGGGGCAGCACGGCGACGGGGGTGGCGCGGGGCGGAGGAGGGGGTCGCCGGGGCGGCGGGGGCGGCGCGACGACGGGGCTGGCGCGGGGCGGCCGGCAACGGGGGTGGCGCGGGGCGGCGGCGGCTCGGGCATGGGGTGGAGAGAGAGAGGGGACAGAGAGAGGGGTGGGGCGCGGGCGTTGGCGTTGGCTTTTAAGTTAGGGCACGGTTCTTTGCCGTCAGCTAGCAGACGGCAAAGAGCCTAGCTAACGGACGTTAGTTTGGCCACTTTCTTTGCCGTCTGCTAGCAGACGGCAAAGAAAGTGGCCGTTAGGTGGCTCTCGCTAGTGGGCCACCCTCCCTCTTTGCCATCTGCTAGCGGACGGCAAAGATTCTTTGCCGTCTGCTAGCAGACGGCAAAGAGACGGCTGACGGCAAACAATATCTTTGCCGTCCTCTCCTTCTTTGCCGTCAGTTTTCTGTAAGCTGATGGCAAAGACCATCTTTGCCATCAGCAAACAGACGGCAAAGAGACGGCTGACGGTAAAGATCCTGATTCCAGTAGTGTTACCAATTTCCACTTACCAAGAGCGCTTCACTCCCCGAAAACGGCGCCAGAAAAGAGCCTTGATGACCCACAAGTATAGGGGATCAATCGTAGTCCTTTCGATAAGTAAGAGTGTCAAACCCAACGAGGAGCAGAAGGAAATGACAAGTGGTTTTCAGCACGGTATTTTCTGCAGGCACTGAAATAGTCGGTAACAAGTAGTTTGATAGTAAGATAATTTGTAACGAGCAAGTAACGGTAACGGTAAATAAAGTGCAGCAAGGTAGCCCAATCCTTTTGTGGCAAAGGACAGGCCAAAACGGTCTCTTATGATAAGCAAAGCATTCTTGAGGGTACACAGGAATTTCATCATATCACTTTCATCATGTTGGTTTGATTTGTGTTCGCTACTTTGATAATTTGATATGTGGGTGGACCGGTGCTTAGGTGCTGTTCTTACTTGAACAAACCTCCTACTTATGATTAACCTCCTCGCAAGCATCCGCAACTATGAGAAAAGTATTAAGATAAAATCTAACCATAGCATTAAACTTTTGGATCCAAATCAGTCCCTTACGAAGTAGCGCATAAACTAGGGTTTAAGCTTCTGTCACTCTAGCAACCCATCATCTAATAACTACTCCACAATGCATTTCCTTAGGCCCAAATATGGTGAAGTGCCATGTAGTCGATGTTCACATGACACCACTAAGGGAATCACAACATACATATCATCAAAATATCGAACACATATCAAGTTCACGTGATTACTTGCAACATGACTTCTCCCGTGACCTCAAGAACAAAAGTAACTACTCACAAATAATAATCATGCTCAAGATCAGAGGGGTATTAAATAGCATAATTGATCTGAACATATAATCTTCCACCAAATAAACCATATAGTAATCAACTACAAGATGTAATCAACACTACTAGTCACCCACAAGTACCAATCTAAGGTTCCGATACAAAGATTGAACGCAAGAGATGAACTAGGGTTTGAGAGGAGATGGTGCTGTTGAAGATGTTGATGGAGATGGCCCTCCCAAAGATGGGAGAGTTGTTGGTGATGACGATGGCGATGATTTCCCCCTCCGGGAGGGAATTTCCCCCGGCGGAATCGCTCCGCCGGAGGGCAAAGTGCTCCTGCCCAAGTTCCGCCTCGAGACGGCGGCGCTTCATCCCAAAAGTCCTCCCCTTATTTTTTCTAGGTCAAAATTACTTATATACCAGAAGAGGGGCACCGGAGGTGGGACGAGGAGGGCACAACCCACCAGGGCTCGCCTGGGCTCCCTGGCGCGCCCAGGTGGGTTGTGCCCACCTGGTGGGGCCCCTCTGGTAGTTATTTGCTCCAATAATTCTTAAATAATCCATAAAAAAATCCCCCTAAAGTTTCAGCTTATTTGGAGTTGTGCAGAATAGTCAGCTCTGGCGTGCTTTTTCTGGTCCAGAATTCCAGCTGCCGGTATTCTCCCTCTTTGTGTAAACCTTGCATATTATGAGAGAAAAGGCATTAGAATTACTCCCAAAAGCATTATCATGCATAAAAACATTATAAATAACAGTAGGTAAACATGATGCAAAATGGACGTATAAGCATCACGTCCAAGATTAGTAGACCGACTCCTGCCTGCATCTTGTACTATTACTCCACACATCGACCGCTATCCAGCATGCATCTAGTGTATTAAGTTCATGGGAAAACGGAGTAATGCAATAAGAACAATGACATGATGTACACAAGATAAACTCATGTATGAATAAACCCCATCTTGTTACCCTTAATAGCAACGATACACGCATGTCATGTCTCTTTCTGTCACTGAGATTGAGCACCGCAAGATCGAACCCATCACAAAGCACCTCTTCCCATGGCAAGAAAAATCAATCTAGTTGGCTAAACCAAACCAAAATTTCAGAGAAGAAATATGAGGCTATAAAAATCATGCATAAGAGAGTTCTGCAAAGACACAAATAATATTCATGGCTAGAACTGATCATAAACTCACAATTCATCGGATCCCAACAAACATACCGCAAAAAAGAGTTACATCAAATAGATATCCAAGAACATCGAGGAGAACATTGTATTGAGAATCAAAAAAAGAGAAGAAGCCATCTAGCTACTAGCTATGGACCCGTAGGTTTATGGTAAACTACTCACGCATCATTGGAGGGGCAACAAGGATGATGAAGAACCCCTTCATGATCGTTGCCCCCTCTGGCAGAGTGCTGAAAAAGGCCTCTAGATTGGATCTCGTGGTTCTGGAACTTGCGGTGGCGGAAATTGTATTTCTTCGCCCTAGGGTTTTTTGGATTTTAGAGTATTTATAGAGGCGGAGGTAGGTCAAGAGGGTGCCCGTGGGGTCCACTATGCACCAGGGCACGCCTGGGCCCCCTAGCGTGCCCTGGTGCCTAGTGGGCCCCATGGGCCTCCTCCCGTGTGCTCCTTTGGCTCCCTGGGTGTCTTCTAGGCAGAAAAAAATTCGAAAAAGTTTCATGGCATTTGGACTTGGTTTGGTATTGATATTCTGCAAAGTAAAAAAGAAGCAAAAAACAGCAACTGGCACTGGGCACTATGTCAATAGGTTAGTCCCAAAAAATGATATAAAGTTGCTAGTAAATGTATATAAAACATCCAAGATTGATAATATAACAGCATGAAACAATCAAAAATTACAGATACGTTGGAGACGTATCAGTCCCTTCTGCATAAAAAACCCTGTGCCTCCAGTAAGTATTCTTGCACTTTATCTTTCTCCTTCTGTGTTGATCTGTTCATCTTAATCTTGATTTCTGGCTTATCATATATACAAGCCGATGACAAGTTCTGGAAGAAGAAGAAACCTCGCAAGTCTACCCCTGCCCCAATTCCTCAAGAGAATGAGTCGGTCAATGGAGATGAGCTAGCTGCCGAGAATGAGTCGGAGGTAGAAATTGACTCGCTCGGCCTTCTTTTTATTCAATTGGCTGACGCCCCTTCTTCTCAGGATAATGCTGAGACCAGTTGAGCCGGCCACGATGAGGTAATTTGAGTTTCATCAAATTCGGAAACACTTGTCCTGAAGAGAATGAGACGAGCCGTCCGCAAAGTAAAAAAATTCACATCCAGATGCTCATTTAGACCCAAAATTTCTTTTGAAGAAACTGCAGCAGATAGGTGCATCCAAACGCAAGCTCCGAAGTGGTTCTGGTGAGTTGTCTACTGGCTTATCAGATGAGCCGGTTGCCCGTAGGTGACGAAATGAGGTGTCTCACAGCCCAACTTCATCTCTTCCATGATCCGGACTGATTAGGCTACCACTTAACCCTTCTAACTAAAATTATCAGGAATCGTCCCCCTCATGTGGAGAATCGACCGCCTCCCAGCTCCCGCCATTGGTCATTAAGCCTGGGTAAGTATTTTAGTAATTCATACTTTGTCGTAACCATTGTTTCATTTATTTGACTATACTCATATGACTGTAGGGCTAAGGCCATCAAGAAAAGTAGAGTTGGCGAGTCATCTTCTTCTGCAGCGATCCCTGGGTCCCAAGACCCGCCCTTGGTGACTCCAGAAGTACAAATCTAAAAACACAGGCGAAGACAACCCTAATCAAAGGGTTGAGCCACCCCAGCAAAATGAGCCGGCTGGTGCTGAAGAAATGGCGACAGTGGAGCCAGTCCACATGGATGTGCAAGGCGGCCCGGATGACGCAGCACACAATATTGACCCGCCAAGTCTAGCTCGTGCCTCCAGTCCTATGAAGGAGACTGAAGATATCATTCCATCACACACAGTGGCCAATGATGAGGTCAACATCACTGGAGAAGTGTATAAAGCTCCGGAGGTATCAAATATGTTGGCTAAATTCATGGCCAAGGATGAGTCGGCCACGTCTGAGAAAGGGAAGGCAAAGATGTAATTGCCAAACTTTGAAGACCTCAGCGTGGATGAGCTCCATCGGGGTTACTTGACCCGGCTATCTACAAGCTGGGATATGGAGGCGAGCATGGTTATCATGCTGAAAAGAAAGTATGAGGTACAAAAAGCTTCCTCTTTCCAATACTATATATACTTACGTAGCCCCCAAGTCTTAGACATAGGAAAGCATGAGTATGTGTAAGACTTGCGAATGATATTGACAAGCACATTGTAGCCCCCAAGGGCCGGGTTGTTATGAAAATAACAAGCCGGTTCTTCAAAAATATGTCCTTATCCATGTAATGGAAAAAAGTAACATGTAGCTCCCAAGGGCCGGCTCATCTCTGTGAGAGAGGCGGGTCTTCAAAATGTTGACCTTAGCTAATGGACAGAAAGAAAACACTATGTAGCCCCCAAGGACCGGCTCATCTTCATGAGATGGTCGGGTCTTTTCTTTTTTTTTGACTGGGAACTGTGGGGCAACACCCCCACAGCATATCAAAAGCTTTATTAAGACAAAAGGGAACAAGTACAATATAGGGATTACAAGAGGTAATCAGACAGAACTAGATTAAAAGAAAGAAACAAAAGATTACAAAACTATGCCTCAAGGGGGCAGAAAAGAAACCCATCTTAGGAGATCATCCTTGTAGGCAGATTTTACCCTGTATTGCATAAGACTGATATCATGCCGAAAAGCACATCTCCATTTATTAAAACTGGCCCTCTCACTCCTGAAAACTTTGGCATTTCTGATGATCCAAATATTCCAACAGGCAATAAAGACCACTTCAGTGAAGAAAGGTTTGTCAAAACTTCTCCTGGCCTGAATAACCAACTCAGTGATTGAGTCTCCAAATGACCAATCAATCTGCAGATAGTTCCACACTCTCACACTGAAGTTGCAATTAAAAAATAGATGATCCCTGGTTTCCCTTGCTTGCAAAGGGCAGAGCACACAATGAACTCCATCCTCCATGTGCCAATGCCCTCTTTCCACCATATCCTTTGTGTTCAATCTGTCCATAGTGAGCATCCAAGCAAACACCTTGATTTTCATAGTGCAAGGGGATTTCCATATCCAGGATGTCAATGGATTAAAGGTTTCAGTATCAAAAGTGTGGGAATAGAACATCTTGGGCTTGTACTCTTTGGAGGAGGCTTGCCAAAACCAAATATCCTTGGTCCCAGGTATTCCGCTGTGGCTGTCCATCAAAGACTGCAACTTAACCAAGTCTTCATATGCCTGAGCTGACAGAGGAAGATGAAACTGCTGGTGGATATCTTGTGTGTCAAAAATCTCCTTAACAGAAATCCATGGGTCCTTAGCATATGAGAAAAGCCTAGGAAATCTGGACTGTAGGGTAGAAACCTCATGATCAAGTTTCCAGTTGTCAGACCAGAAAAGAGCAGTGTCACCTTCATTTATCTGAACCCAGGAACAATCTCTGAAGCTCTGCATTACCTTGCAAATATCTCTCCACCAAAAGGAGCCACAATGAGAGGTTCCCTGGGGTACCCTACCATGGTAATATGAGTCCCAAATTAAGAACACCCAAGGAAGATCCTTCCTATTTAGGAAATTATTGGCATGCTTGAGGAGCAGAGCCACATTCTGTACCCCCAGATTAAGAATACCAAGCCCTCCTCTGTTTTTGGGTCTACAAATAAGCTCCCAAGCAGCAAGGGAAGGAGCTGGCTCATCTCTATGCTTCATCCAAAGGCACTGTCTCTGAATTCTCTCAAGCTGTTTCAGAATGCCAGCAGGGACAGCCAGACTACATAGGAAGAAGATAGGCATAGAAGACAAAGCAGAATTTAAAAATTGTAGTCTTTCTCCTTGATTTAGAAATGAAGAGCTAGCAGTCATTCTCCTCTCCATGCAGTCCACCAGAGGCATAAAATCAACCATTTTTGGCCTTGTGGTTCCTACTGGCAAGCCAAGATAAGTGAAGGGCATTTTCCCAATTTGACAGCCAAAAGCAGTAGCCAGTTCATTCATCTGTGCAGTATCAACATTAATTGGGATTATGAAGGATTTGTGATAGTTCACATCAAGACCAGTGGACTATGAGAAAACCTTGAGCATGTCTTTCAGAGCAATAAGCTAGGCCTTGTCAGCATGTAAAATGATCAAAGTATCATCTGCATACTGGATCACTGGGTAATCCTGATCATGACAAGGGATTGGTAGGTGTAGAAAAAAGAACTTGCATTGCAGCTTGCATCTACTTGGGACTTGAGTATATATTAATTTTCGCGTCTTGTAGCCCCAAGTGCCGGGTCGTGCGATCTCGCCGGCTCGAGACTCCAAAGTATTTAGAATAAATTTGCATTGTATATGCCAGGATATGCTCAACGAGGCTAAATCAAAAGTTTTTGGCATGCAAGAGCAACTAAAAACAGAGAAAAGGCTGTGTGAGAAGGCAGAGTCATCTTCTTCTTCATTGCAGAAGTCTTTGCTGCTTGCGCCACAAAACTTGAACTCCTTGAAGGCCACATACGAAGAAGAAAAAGCAACATTATTGAAACATGCTGAGGAGGCAGAGAGCCGGCTTGAGCCGGTCACTGAGGAGCTGAACACTTTAAAATGCCACATCACCAACATGATAGTCGCCATCTTTGGTAAGTAATATAGCCATAGTCAACTCTGGGTTAACTGTTGTAGCCAGCTCATTGATGTTTGTCTGGTCCTTTGTGCAGGTAGGAGAAATAATATTGGCATCCAACTTCCATTGGTGAAATTGAAGGCCATTTATACCTATGTAGAGCAACTATACACAGGTGATGTGTATGTAATCATGGTGGTAAACAAAAATGCGCCGCCACCCCAATGTATCAAAGAGATGCTCAATGAGTTATCCACTGTTCCTCAATGGCTCCAAGAGTTGGTAAAGTTGGTGGCTCGTGCTGGGACCGGCATGGTTCTTGTCGGCGTGCGACACCTATGGGACCCTCAAGGAATCCCTTTACGATTCAGCGGGGGGAGAGGTATGCGCAAAGAGCAGAACCAACGATCAACGCGGGGCGATTTTACCCAGGTTCGGGCCGCTAATCAGCGTAAAACCCTACTCCTGCCTTGTTTTATTATGAGTGTTCTTGAGCCCAGGCTCCAGGAGCGCTCGCAATGAACAGTACGTTCAAAGAGCAGCTACGCATGCAGAATGGGCCAGAAGATCCTCCTCCCTGTAGCAGTTGCCTTGGGCCTCCTTTTATATGCTCAAAGGGGTCACCACAGTGGCAAAATGTATATACATTGAGGTGTAAAGTAGCTACAGGGTTATCATACCTAACCACTGACGGATTAGGACGAACGCATTTAATGTACCGTGAGGTGTCCGTTTAGGTGTCCTCACTTTCTTGGGGACGAAAAAAGGGGCCATCCCATCAGCACCGCTTAAGCTCTCCTCCACTGGCGCGTCGCCACGCATCCAAAGAAGGACCCAGAATGTCGGGCTCATTGCTATGCCAGAGTGGTGGCACAGCAACAGAATCTTGCCGGGCGCCGGACCTTGCCGGGCGCCGAATCTTGCCGGGCTTCGCAGGCCACCCCGGCAAGATCTTGCCGGGGAAGCTGGCTTTAGAATTGTAGCTCCCCTTATCTGCTGATCCTCAGATCTTTGACTTGAGAATTTCTTTGGTAGCCTGAGTCAACCTCAAACTGTTCCCCGACAAGCCTTGTCGTGAGTATGGCTACAACTGCCCGTGCACAAGTACGGGGTACTAATGGCCCAATACTTAGTACACCGACAGGAGCCCCCGGGCCTAGGCCACACACGAGTGCGAGGCGTTGTTGGGCTAGGCCCAAACAGTGCACGGGCACACGAGGTAGGGAATTAACCGCTTGTAAATATCCCGTTTACTGTGCCCCCACTACGCGCGCTGAACGCACGACGTGGGAAGCGTGCGTCAAAGGCTGCAACTGCAACACGCCTGCAGAGGCGCATTCACATTGGGGAGTAAAAGAGGTGGCCCCGCACCTTCCCCATAAAAAGGGAAACTGCAAAGGCACAGCCTATTTACCTCCCTCTTCTTCTCAATCTAGTCGCCGCCATTGTCTTCCTTCTCTTGAGCTCAGAGCAAAGCCTTCCCTCATCTGCCCGTCGCCTCCACGCCCGCTCCATCCCCGGTTTCCGCCCCTGCATCCGTCATGCCGCCCAAAGCCAGCAAAGGCAAGGGCAAGGAGACGAAAGCCAACGTCCCGGAGAACGAGCTGGCGAAGATGCGGAAGAAGCACGTTGTCTTCGCCCCGTCGCTTGATGCGAAAGCTCTAAAGGGGCGGTACCAGTGTATGTGGGCGAGAGAGACGCAGGCTCACCCCGCCACTCGTGTGATTCCAGGTTCTTGCTCCAAGAGCGGGTCAGACAGATATCCCTTCTTTGCTGCTTATTTATATTGCGGGCTCTGTCCCCCATTTTCTGACTTCTTCAACGACATTATGTACACATACGGCTTCCATCTTCTTGATTTCACGCTGAACGCGGTACTGTGCATGTCCATCTTTGCCCATCTTTGTGAAAATTTTGCCGGAGTGGTTCCCAATACTGCCCTTTTCTGCCACTAATTTTTCCCTCGTATCCAAAAAGGGGAGGCCCTCTCTGGTTCTATCGCCTGGATTCCAAGGGATTGGAATAAGGAAATATACCCAGAAGGGGTTTACCGCGAGAAGTGGCACGAATGGCGGGCTGAGTGGTGCTGGATCCAGGAGGCAGATCCCCATCCGTTCTGTCTGCCTCGACAGCAGAAAGTGGTCCGCGGCAGTGGCTGGAGCGATCTCGCTGCTAAAGATGAAAAACTCACAATCGCCACCACCAGGATCCTTTGCCTGAAAGCTGCCGGGCTAACAATGGAGATGATTGGCTTCGATTTCCTCCACTGCCGCATTGCCCCCTTGCAGAATAAAGGGAGACCAGCTTGGGAATACCGAAACGTAGCAGACGTCATGAGATTGCGCCCCGGACTGAACAACAATTTGACTGCTATGCAACTTGGCGCTCTCCGTCAAAGGCTATTCCAGCGCGACAACAAGCATCGGTTGCCGGCAAGGATTGTCCCTCTGTGCAACAACTCTGCCCTGGGGTCGATTATCGCCACCATGCCACTGTTCAATGCCCACAGTCTCGACGCGACATGGGTTGAGCCATCCGAGTAAGAGGCACAGAAGTTCTTTGATAACTTGACGGAGAGGGCCATCCGGGAAGAAACATACCTCATCCGAGCTACTACCGATGAAGAGGTGGCATATATCGCCACTAGGGCAGAGGAGGCGAATCTTGCCGCGGAGGCTGGCAGCGTCGGCTTCATAGAATGGGAAACCAGTAACGCAGAGGTAGTGGTGGAAGAAAATCCTGCCGGGAAGGACAAGGCTGCCGGGGGACAGAGCAGCACAGCCGCTGAGAGCTCGTCCGACGAAGAGGCGGCCGAAGAAGAACCGCAAGAAGAGATTGCAGCCCCGAAGAAGACAAAGCGTGTTCTTCGAAAAGCTGCATCTGGCATCCCGGCAAGCCATCCTTCCTCGAGCAGTGAGGCTCCCGGCAAGGAAGTGGCCGGCAAGACTGCGCCGCGGCAAGGAGTTCGACAGCAACCTGCGCGGCGTGCGAGACCCACACCAGCGGCAACTGCTGAGGCGGCAGGGGTGTCCCGCACTACCGCACCGGAGGCTGAGGTGGCGGAAACACACCAACCCCCCGTGCCTGCTACAGCCAAGCGACCTAGGACCCCTCCTCCGCCTCCTCACACAGACACTGCAACAGAGGTCGATTTCACATCTCCGGCTTCAGTCCGGAGCGAGAAGAGGAAGAGTGAGTATCTTGCCACAGCTTTTATCTTCCAAATTCTGGATCAATCTTATTGACTTGCTTGTATTGTCTCTGCAGTGATGCAGAAACCTTGGCGGAGAGGATGGCGAAGAGGGCAAAGACTTCCACGGGCGACGAGCCCCCGGCAGGCTCCACGAGCGCGCCGGAAACTACTACCATCAGCCCGGATCTTAGTCCTCGACGCAGCCCCCAGCGCAGCCCCCAGCGTAAGTTCATTACTCTTTTTCCGTTGGGGAATGCTGAGGTTCCTATCCTTGCCGCTGATATCTTTGGGCTTGCAGGAGAAGGACGGCAACAAAGGGAGTTATCAGGAGATACCCTCATTGCGCCACCTCTGTCAACCGCATCGCCCTCAAGCGCATCCCCGGCAAGAGATCACATCGACGAGCTTGTCTTGGTTGAGGAGGAGCCGACAACTATGGATACTGGCATCCTACCCCCGGCAACCGAGGTTGCCGGGAGGGGCGAGGCCACCTCTCGACAGCCCGATGCAGGTAACCAATTGCCTCAGTGCGCTTGCTATTCTTTCCTTTATCTCTCTTTCTTTTGTCTTCTTGAACTTCAATCTTGATCTCATTCTGTTTCTCTCCCTTGTCTTTTAGAATTCCCTGAGATGGAACACATGGACATCGACGCTGTCATTGAGGAGACCGCCAGGGATGTTTCCGCCGAAGCCGACAAAATCGCTGCCAGCGAGGCCGCCATGGATGCCACCGTAGAAGCAGGCGGTGCTTTTGCCGATGAGGCCGCCAAGACTGCACAGGAGGAACCCGCCAAGGAGTCTACTGAAGAGGGCGGCAAGGAGGCTGGTGACCGTACTGACGGCATTCCTGCCGCAGGAGCGCCAGGAACTGCACCGGCCACGGAGCCCCCTACTACTGGTGAGGCGGTTGCTAAGGATCAACCGTCAACATCCGAAGGCCCCTCATCCAGCAAATATCTCAAAGTCGGCGAGAACCTGTTTGTAACTTGCCGGGGACGGCAAGCATTGGGGCACCGGCCGAAGGGGAAGTCTTCGATGAAGAAGTCATCGCCGCTGCTGGGCTCGAGATTGTTGATGATCCAAGCACCAGCAATGGCAAATCTGAAGAGGATCAGCTCCTTCAGGCCATGGGCGAAAATTTCCGCAAGCTCCAGGCACTTCACCGTGCTCGGAAAGAGAAAGCAGATTCCAGAATGGCAGTTGTCGAGGCGGCCGAAGCAGATTTTCAGAGGTGCGTCGAACAAATGCAAGTCTGGTACGCTGAGGCCCTCCAAGAGTTGACTGCCAGCCGGGAGCAAGTGAGCCAAAACTGGACAGAGATCCTTTTGAAACAATCTGACATGGAGAAGGCGCAAGAGGAAGTTACGCAAAGAATTGCTGCTGAAGATGCTCTCCTGACGGCGCGTCGCATTGTGCTTGATGCTCACGAGGAAGACCTTCCTGCACGTGAGCAGGCGCTCGCCGCCAAGCTTCGCAGCAAAGATGAAGATATCGAGAAGCTTGTCGCGCGGCGGACCCAGGAGCTGGAGTAGAAGCACAAGGAGGCGCTCGAATCTCTAACTGTAGATCACGCCGGCAAGCTCAAGGAGGCCGTCGATGCTGCCGAGGCTGCAGAGGCCGCCAAGAATGAGCTGAGCGACAAAGTCAAGAAACTGGAAGTGGATCTTGAAGAACACGGCAAGGAGCTCTCGACGCTCAAAAGCGACAGGGAAAAAACCCTCCACACCCTGGCGGAGATGCAAGTTGCCATGTCTGACAAGACCAAGCAGCTCTCTTCAGCAAATGACACCATTGTCGATCTGGGGCTGAAGCTGACCACGTTGGAGAAGTCTCTCAAGGACGGCAGGGCCCGCGAGAAGGCCCTATGCAAAGATCTCCAGGAAGAGAGGAACCTGCTCAAGAGCGCTACCGCCACCCAAGTTGACTACGAGAAGGGCGTGCAAATCTAGACTGAATACCTCGTCGACGCTGCAGAGAAACTCACTGCAGAACTGTCAACCATGGGCCTGTCAAACTTCAGATATTCCTCCGAAGAAAGGATATCTTCGAGTGCCAGGTTGACGATGTTCTTCGAAAGCATCATTGATGCTCTGAAGCTGCTTTAGTCTAACTGGGCGACCCAACTGGCCAACGAATGCCGCCAGCTTTGTCGGGCCGTCCTCCGCAAGGTACTCATCAAGGTGGTGCACAATAATCCTGGCATCGACCTCACCAACGTGCTCGGCCGTCTGCCAAAGGACGCAGACCTCAAGGCACTTGAGGAGCTTGTCGCGCCCATCCTTGAGAAGGTGGACTCAATCAAAAGGGTCGAAGGCCAGCGCAGAGATTAGATGCTCCACCTCTTCTTGCCGTCGCCATTTCATGCCAAAGACAATTAAGTCTTAAGTTAGAACTGTGGCAACGTACTAGTGTAATATAACTTGCTTATGTTTGGGTATATGTATGCTATCTCCCTTGTCTGATTCCTTTATGTATGGAGTTCACCCTACGCTTACTAAAAAACTTGCCGGCGCGCAACCTGCCGCGAGCGCTGGGTGCGGGACTTCAGCAGCCTGCCGGAGGTGCAGCGGCCGACAAGGCTCCTTGGCGTTCTCAGTGCAGCCACTTAAATCGTTGAGCGGACTCGAAACAAAATAAGGGCGCAACCGATTACGACAAGGGTTCTTTCGCGTGCAGGTTTTCCATACAAAAGTCGAAATCATCCAAGGAAAATAACTTTGCAATAAAGGAAACTTGCCCTAAGTTTTAGAACTTAGCTTTCTGTCGCTGTCCTTCCTCCGATGAGCGTCAATTCTGAACGTCGCCAATTGGTACCCATATCCTCCTTTCCCCCGACAAACGTGCACGCGAGGAACCCTTCTGTCTTTTGAGAAAAAGAAAGAAGAGAAAATAAAGATATGAAACCTTGGCGGTTCGTTAGAACTTACCGGAAGCAAGTGTCATACAACATCTTAGACAAACATGCATATATATATATATATATATATATATATAAACATGAAAATCAATAAGGAACTGCACAACACTTAAAATTATTCATCTGTGCTCAGGGTCTGCGCCTGGCTTTGTACAAAGGATTATACGCCTTGCCGGCAAGACTTGTACAAAAGGGTGGTTGCCGGGGGCCCCCGGCAACCGCGCCCTATGGGTAGAACTTGCGAAGATGTTCGATATTCCAGGAATTGCTCACTGGAATGCCATCTTCGGTCTCCAAGCGGACAGCGCCGGGCCTGGTGACTCGTACTACCCGATAGGGGCCTTCCCACTTCGGCGTCAACTTGTTTGAATTCTTGGCGGACTGAATCCGCCGAAGAACAAGGTCGCCTTCCTCAAGGCTTCGGGCATGAACTTTGCGGCTATGGTAGCGGCGCAAAGCTTGCTGGTAGCATGCGGCTCGCACAGCAGCCTGAAGACGATTCTCCTCAAGGAGCACAGCGTCGTCTTGTCGCAGTCGCTCTTACTCAAGCTCATCATAAGCGAGCACTCGAGGTGATCCGTACGTGAGTTCCGTGGGGAGAACTGCTTCCGCTCCGTAGACCAGAGCGAAGGGTGTCTGGCCGGTGGCTCGATTTGGTGTCGTTCTGATTGACCAAAGAACCACCGGCAATTCATCAATCCAGCGTCTTCCGCACTTTCTCAGCCTGTCAAAGGTTCTTGTCCTAAGACCGCGCAGCACTTCAGCATTGGCCCTCTCTGCTTAACCGTTGCTTCTCGGGTGAGCAACAGAGGCAAAACAAATTTTGCCGCCAAGGTCTTGGACGTACTGCATGAAGGTGCGGCTTGTGAATTGCGTGCCGTTGTCGGTGATGATCCTATTGGGCACACCGAAATGGCAAACTATCCCTTTAAAGAACTTGACGGCTGACTGTGCTGTCACCTTCCTCACTGCTTCCACCTCCGGCCACTTTGTGAACTTGTCGATAGCAACGTACAAGTACTCAAAGCCCCCGGTAGCACGGGGGAAAGGGCCCAGTATGTCGAGCCCCCAGACCGAAAATGGCCAGGAGAGAGGGATCGTCTGAAGAGCTTGAGCTGGCTGATGCGATTTCTTCGAATGAAACTGGCACGCTTCACACTTGGTTACTAGTGCAGTCGCATCCTGGAGAGCGGTGGGCCAAAAGAAACCTTGCCGGAATGCTTTCCCGACAAGTGCTCTTGATCCTATGTGAGAGCCACATATGCCTCCATGTATTTCTGCCAACAGCTCTAGTCCATCCTCCCGAGGAATACACTTCAATTTCACACCGTTTGGTCTCTTTCTGTACAGGACGTCATCGACGAACTTGTACATAACAGACCGACGGGCTACTTTTTCCGCTTCTTCCTGTTCCTCCGGGAGTTCTCCTGTCTGAAGGAAATGGACAATGTGATGCGCCCATGCTGGAGCCTGGGGCTCGACAGCTAGGACTAAAGGCATCTCCTCTGCCGGGGGAACGTTTGTCTCGACGGCAAGGGCCTGAGCCCCTGCTGGAGCATGTTGTTCCCCGGCAGGCATGTCGTTGATCCCGGCAACTTCCTTGCCGGCGGCTCCCGGGAGCTCTGCCGGGAAGTACTGACCAGAATTCAACTTTCTTCTCTTTTCTTGCCACATTGATGGCGCCACGGATGGTTGAGTCAAATGGAGCACAAAAGTTCCTGGTTCCACAGGCAACTTGAGGGCGGCACGCTTTGACAGGTTGTCAGCAATACTGTTCTCGGCACAAGGGATGTGCTCCATTTGCAGACCGTCAAAGTTCTCTTCCATTTTTCTCACTTCATCCATGTAGGCTTGCATCAATGGACTCTGATAACTCTTGTTAACTTGCCTGATGACAAGCTATGAATCGCCTCTGATGACGAGCTTTTTGATACCAAGGTCTGCCGTGATCCTGAGACCGGCAAGCAAGCCCTCGTACTCCGCAGTGTTGTTCGTCGAATTCTCCCGGGGAAAATGCATTTGGATTACGTACTTGAGGTGCTCTCCGGTGGGTGCAACAAGCAGCACGCCGGCACCGGCGCCTTGCAGCGAAAAAGCCCCGTCAAAGTACATAACCCATTGTTGATCAATTTCCTTGCCGGGGAGAATTGTTTCTTGAACCTCTTCGTCTGGCGTTGGGGTCCATTCCGCAATGAACTCCGCCAAGGCCCTACTCTGAATTGTCGAAGTGCTTTCAAACTTGAGGCCAAAGCTCGACAACTCCAACGCCCACTCCACAATCCTGCCGGTTGCTTCTGGATTTCGCAAAATTCGTTGCAACGGGAAGCGAGTGACGACGGTGATTTCATGTGCTTGAAAATAATGGCGCAGCTTCCTCGAGGCCATAAGGAGGCCGAAAAGCAACTTCTGCATGCCAGAATATCTTGACCTAGCTCCTTGCAAGAGAGAGCTAACAAAATAAACTGGGCGCTGCACCACCTTTTTCTTCTGCACTGGCTCTTCTGATTGCACAGATCCTGTCTTGCCGGGATCAACCCTTGCCGGGGAAGATCCTGCCGCGTCGCCTGACGGTCCTGCCACTGGTGTTGCTTCCTCATCAGCTTCTCTCTGCGCCACTAACGCAGCACTAACCACTTGATTTGTTGCTGCCAAATATAGCAGCAACGGCTCTCGTGGTTTAGGCGCGACCAGCGTCGGTGGAGAAGAAAGGTATTTCTTCAAATCTTGCAGCGCAGCCTCTGCCTCCGGAGTCCATTTCATCGGACCTGCCTTCTTCAAGATTTTGAAAAAGGGCAGGGCGCGCTCAGCAGATTTGGAAATAAACCTGCTTAGAGCAGCAATACAGCCGGCAAGACGACGGACATCCTTGACGCGTCTTGGTGCTTCAATCTGCTCAATAGCTTTGATCTTGTCGGGGTTCGCTTCGATTCCTCGTTGAGATACAAAGAATCCGAGAAGCTTGCCGGAAGGAACACCAAACACGCACTTCTCAGGATTGAGCTTTAAGTTGATCTTGCACAGATTTGCAAATGTTTCTTCTAGATCTTGTATGAGCGTTGCTTTGTCCTTGGTTTTGACCACTATATCATCCATATATGCCTCTATATTTCTATGGAGCTGAGGCTCAAAACCAATTTGGACCGCTCTGGCAAATGTAGAACCAGCACTTTTCAACCCGAAAGGCATTCGTATAAAACAATACGTACCACATGGGGTGATAAATGCGGTCTTTTCTTCATCTTCTTTTGCCATGAAAATCTGATGATACCCTGAATAGGCATCAAGGAAGGATAGTAGATCACAACCAGCGGTGGAGTCCACAATCTGGTCGATGCGCGGCAAGGGAAAGAGATCTTTTGGACAGGCTTTATTGATATCCGTATAATCGATACACAGCCTCCATTTCCCATTCGCTTTGCGCACTACAACCGGATTGGCCAACCAGGTTGGGTGAAGTACTCCTCTGACCAATCCTGCCGCCTCCAGCTTCCTGATTTCTTCGGCAATGAATTCTTGCCGCTCCAAGGCTTGCTTCCTGACCCTCTGCTTGACGGGCCGTGCGTGAGGATAGACAGCAAGGTGGTGCTCAACTACCTCCCTGGGAACACCGGGGATGTCAGATGGTTGCCATGCAAACACATCGACATTCGCCCGCAGGAAGGCAATGAGCGCGCTTTCCTATTTCTCATCAAGGGTGGAACTTATGGTGAAAGTTCCTCCCGTTCCGTCCTCTTTGACGGGCACTTTCTTGGTCTCTGGTGGAGCGGCCTTGGATCTCTTGTTCTTGCCGGTGGAACTCTCTGGTGCGTCCTCAACGGAAGCGCAGCACTCCGAGGAGGTGCGCTTACCGGAGTTCGCGCCAAGATTCTTGCCGGTCTTCTTCTTCCCCCCGGGAGTTCCAGCGGCAGGAGCAGATGCCTTGACGGCAGGTGCTGCAACTGCTTCCCGGTAGAGTTGATCGGCACAGATGAGCGCATCCTTCTTATCGGAATGGATAGTAATGACACTCAATGGCCCAGGCATCTTCAAAACATTATACGCGTAGTGTGATGCCGCCATGAACTTAGCCAGCGCTGGCCGACCAAGGATCCCATTGTATGACATAGGGATCTTGGCAACATCAAACACTACCTTCTCGGTCATGTAGTTGAGCTCGCTACCAAATGTCACCGGTAGCATAATCTTGCCCTTTGGCTGGGTTCTTCCGGGATTGACCCCTTGAAACGTGCCCGTTTCTTCGAGATCTTCATCAGGAATTTGGAGCCTCTTGAGCACATCCGGTGAGATTAGGTTCAGCCCAGCCCCACCGTCAACTAGCATTTTCGTCACCTTAAGGTTGCGGATTGTTGGTGAGACCAACAATGGCAAGCACCCGACCGTGGTTGTGCGATCAGGGTGATCCTCGGCGTTGAAAATGATAGGCGTGTTGGACCACTTCAGGGGCTTACATGCATCCAGCGATGGCTCTGTTGCATTGACTTCTCGCACCCACTGTTTGAGCCGACGGTGGGAAGAATGCAACGAGGCACCCCCGTCGATACACATGGCCTCTGTAGCTTTCTGGAATTCTTGCTCACTGGACTCATCATCTTCTTCATCATCATCTTCTTCTTTGTCACGGCCTCGAGTGGGCCTCTCCCTCTGTTGCTTGGCCTTGCCGCGGTGACCCCCTCGGCCACCGCGCTTCTTGCCGGACCCCTCAGCACCGTCATGGGCCTTCTCCTTATCTCGCCTTTCATACTCAGCCCTCTGCTTCTCGACAAGCTGTTCAACTTGCCGACAGTTTTGGAGATCGTGACCCTTGATGCGATGGATCTTGCAGTAGTGCTTGCCGAATTTTTTCGACTTGTCGGCAGCCGCCAAGGCCTGACATGAGGAACACCCGGCAAGTTCCTTGCCAGGGTTGTCAACCTTGGCCTTCTTGGTGGTGCCGAGGTTGCCGGATTCCTCGACAGCAAGCACGGCCTTGCCTTTGCACTTTTTGTTCCGCCGCCGGCCTTTCCTTGACGGGGTTGCAGCGTCGTCGTCTTCTGATTCGCTCCCCACGCCAACAGCCTCGCCAGGGAGTTTCCTTCCCTCTTCAGCTCGGGCGCACTTGTCGGCCAAAGCGTAAAGCTCGGCAATACTCCTGATTTTGTTCATTGCCAGCTCTTCCCGCATTCTGCGGTTACGCACGTTCTGGTGAAACGCGCTAATAACAGCGGCAGGGTGAACGTCAGGAATATTGTACTGCACCCGGCTAAATCTCTGCATAAACTTGCGCAGGGGTTCGCCCTCCTTCTGAGGAATGATATGCAAATCACTCTCTTGGCCAGGAGCTTGGTGGCCTCCGACAAAGGCGCCAACAAACTAATGGCATAGATCTGACCAAGAAGAAATAGAATTCTCTGGTAGATGCATCAACCACGACCTGACATTGGGTTTGAGTACCAACGGGAAGTAGTTGGCAAGTATCTTGTCATCTCGGCCCCCGGCAGCCTGCACCGCAATGGTGTAGATGCTCAGGAACTCCGAGGGATGAGTCTTGCCATCATATTTCTCCGGGACCTCTTGCTTGAAGGTTCGGGAATTGGGCCACTGGACTTGCCGCAGCTCACAGGTAAACGCTGGAGTCCCTACCTCGTAAGGCAAGTCACCTATGTCCCCTGGCGCAGGCTCGTCGACAGCCGGCCCTGCGTGCTTATCAGATTGATAGCGCGCTTCCCGTCGCCGCTCGATGGTGGTTCGAGCATCCTCTTTGCCTCGTTCCTGGAGAACTTGACGCTGGTCGCGGCGCATCCATGGATCGGACGATGCCGTAGAATCATCATCATGGCGATCGACCCGATGGGTTGTCGACCGCCGCTGGTGTCGCGGAGGGGAGTGCACCGTGGTTGCACCACCTCCAGTTTTCTCCACATCGGCTCGCGCCGGATCGATGGGCCGCCGCTGTGAGGGCCCTGCCTCCTGTGGTCCATCTTTGTTGGCGAAGCCGATGAGGCTCTGAATAGTAGCTCGCCACTCCTCCATCTTCTCCGGAGCAGGAGGGAAATCGAGGAGCAGCTGCGCACGTGCCAAGGCTTCCGCTGGCGTAGGCGGCGGCGACAGGTGCGAGGTACGTGAGGTGCTCTGACTCCTAGCCATGTTAGAAGGAGCACCGTCACGGTCACGCGACCGCGCACCACCTCCACCGGCAGCCCGGTGTGCATGCTGGGCCCGCACACCTTGGGATCGATGCACAGAAATCTTTTCATGGGAACGGCCTGAACCACCAGTGCCATGACGTTGCTCATCGTGCACGGCCTGGGAAGGCCGTGACGCTGGCGCCGGCGCGGGAGCCCCAGAAAGCATCCTCCGATCTCTGGAATTCGTTGTGCCACCCGTAGGCAACACAGCTCCATCTCTGGATCCAACGGCGTGTGGGTTGCCGCTGCCGCTGCAAACGACACCGCTCGCCTGGCTTGGATCACCGGAACGCCGTGGAGGCTCTAATCCTCTTCCTTCTGCACCCACGCCATCGCCCGTACGCGAGGGCACAGGTAAAACGGACATGGATGGTTGCGCCGTTGCGGCGCTCTTCTTCTTGGGTGGCATGATGAAGATGATGAAGAAACTAAGGCGCCGATCACTGGATCAGGTTCACACAACCTACGACCCCCCTACCTGGCGCGCCAAAGATGTCGGCGTGCGACACCTATGGGACCCTCAAGGAATCCCTTTATGATTCGGCGGGGGGAGAGGTATGCGCAAAGAGCAGAACCAACGATCGACGCGGGGCGATTTTACCCAGGTTCGGGCCGCTAATCAACGTAAAACCCTACTCCTGCCTTGTTTTATTATGAGTGTTCTTGAGCCCAGGCTCCAGGAGCGCTCGCAATGAACAGTACATTCAAAGAGCAGCTACGCATGCAGAATGGGCCAGAAGATCCTCCTCCCTGTAGCAGTTGCCTTGGGCCTCCTTTTATATGCTCAAAGGGGTCACCACAGTGGCAAAATGTATATACATTGAGGTGTAAAGTAGCTACAGGGTTATCATACCTAACCACTGACGGATTAGGACGAACGCATTTAATGTACCGTGAGGTGTCCGTTTAGGTGTCCTCACTTTCTTGGGGATGAAAAAAGGGGCCATCCCATCAGCACCGCTTAAGCTCTCCTCCACTGGCGCGTCGCCACGCATCCAAAGAAGGACCCAGAATGTCGGGCTCATTGCTGTGCCAGAGTGGTGGCACAGCAACAGAATCTTGCCGGGCGCCGGACCTTGCCGGGCGCCGAATCTTGCCGGGGAAGCTGGCTTTCGGATTCTAGCTCCCCTTATCTGCTGATCCTCAGATCTTTGACTTGAGAATTTCTCTGGTAGCCTGAGTCAACCTCGAACTGTTCCCCGACAAGCCTTGCCGCGAGTATGGCTACAACTGCCCGTGCACAAGTACGGGGTACTAATGGCCCAATACTTAGTACACCGACAGTTCTCGCTCGAGCCAAAGCTTTCCTTCCAGAGATGGATCCTTCTGAGATGGTTGCTGGGTTTTCCCAGTATAACACTTATGGTACAGAATTCTCTCTAGAGGATTTTGCATGATGTGTAAAGGAAACCTGAGTGGTGGCGACTCAACTGGTAGTAGAGCTGGACTTGGTCAAATATCAACCCGCCTACTCAGAAGATAACAAGCGCATCAACCCGCCTGAGTTCAAACCGCTGACTCTCACGCCTCCTCGACGTAAGCAAATTTTTGCCCCTGACGTTGATCCGTCTGCTATAATCACCGATGATTCAAACTTCCAAGCTCTGTCCACCATCCAGTGGAAAGCAAGGGACCTCCAGACCGGGCAAGATGAGCTGGCGCAAGGTGACACAACGGCGTTTGATGCAGGAGATCAACTTGAAGATGTCCCGGAGAGCTCTTAAGCCAGCTTGATTGAGCAGCCTTGTTTTGAAAAACTTTATGATATGCAGCCAACTTTGAGGCTTGTAATAGGGCTCGAAAAAATACTTGCATTTGTCGGTAGTGCCACCATGCACTTGATACTTTTGGCCAGATTTTGTGGTGGAACTTGAGCCGATGTGGTTTATAACCTGCCGATTGCCTGTTAATACTTGTAGTATTTTTCTGCTCTGCAGCAATGAGCCGTTTGAATGATATCCTGGATCATATGTCCCGGCAACTCTTTGGCGATAGAAACTCAATCTTGATCAGAAATAAGCCGGGAAATTGTTTGATTTGACGACTCATGGTCGATGTAATAAATGATAAAGGAGCAAAAAATCCTATAAAATAGAATAAAAATTCAAAGATAGAGATAACGTTAAGCTGGCTTTCGAGGCACGACAAGAAGACCGGCTTTTGAGGCTCGAGTCTTGCTTCAATGAAGCTGGCTTAATAACCCATGGTTTATCCTAGCTTTTTGTAAGCCCGCTCTCATGTGACATAAGCCGGCGTTTTAACCTTGACAAGTTCAGGGTCATAATAGATTGACTGTCAAGAGTACACCGGGTCACGTTGGTGGAGTAGCATCAAGCATACAGGCAGGTTTAACCAAGATATATAATGAAATATGTCGGGTCAAGAGGGATGTTAATAGCTAAACTCGATGAGTTGGAAGCCCCAAGTGACCAATGATCAAAAAATAAAGACTCATACACAATATTTAAGATGAAACGACAGAGGCCCCGAGTTTTGGGGATGCCGGCTCTATTATAATGATCATAAAAATATATACACAAAAAGGTATGTACAAAAAACTAGAGCCAGTGGCTCTAAGTGTAATAGGGTCGGAGATGAGCAATATTCCAAGGTCTGTTGGTCTCCTCCTCAGATGTACGTGACTTATTACATTCTCGTATGTCAATTAGGTAATATGACCCGTTGTTGAGATTCTTGCTGATGACAAAAGGCCCTTCCCATGGAGGTGAAAGCTTATGCATGCCGGCTTGTTCTTGGATCAGCCGGAGCACTAAGTCACCCTCCTGGAAAGTACGGCTATGAACTCTACAGCTATGATAGCGACGTAGGTCTTGCTGATAGATTGTTGATCATGCTGGAGCAAAGTCACGTTCCTCCTCCAGAGCATCCAAGGAGTCTTATCGAGCTTGCTCATTATTTGCTTCAACATAAGCTGCAACTCTGGGGGAATCATAACGAATATCGTTGGGTAACACAGCTTCTGCTCCATAGACCATGAAGAAAGGCGTGTATTATGCGGATCTGTTGGGGTAGTCCGTATGCTCCAAAGGACAAAGGGGAGTTCTTCAACCCAACAACCCGGAGTACGCTCAAGAGGGACCATGAGTCTTGGCTTGATACCTCGTAAAATCTCCTGGTTAGCACGCTCTGCTTGTCCATTGGACTGAGGATGCGCGACTGATGCTACATCAAGCCGGATATGTTCCCTTTGACAGAATTGCTTCATAGCTCCCTTGGACAAATTAGTGCCATTATCAGTGATGATGCTATGTGGATAACCAAAGCGAAAAATCAATTTTTTCAGGAATTTAACTGTTGTGGCTGCATCACAATTGCTGATCGGTTCTGCTTCAACCCACTTGGTTAATTTATCGACAGCGACCAAAAGGTGGGTCTTCTTGTCCTTGGATCGTTTGAACGGACCAACCATATCAAGCCCCCAGACTGGAAATGGCCAAGTGATAGGAATCATTCGGAGTTCTTGAGCCAGTAAATGAGCCTGACGTGCAAACTTCTGACATCCATCACACTTGCGCATGATATCCTTGGCATCTGCATGAGCCATGAGCCAATAAAAACCATACTAAAAAGCCTTAGTGACCAGGGACCTTGAGCCGGCATGATGACCACAATCACTAGAGTGAATCTCATTGAGGATTTCTCGGCCTTCGTCAGAGAAAACACATCGTTGAAAAACACCGGTGATGCTTCTTCTGTGCTACTCGTCATGGACAATAGTCATAGACATGGAGCATCGGACGATCTGACGAGCAATGAGTTCATCCTCAGGGAGATTGCCTCGATTTAGATAAGCCAGATAAGGAACCGTCCAATATGGGATGGCACAAAGAGCCGCCACCAACTACGCCTCTGGGTCAGGTATAGCGAGGTCTTCCTCTGATGGCAATTTGACGGAAGGATTATGGAGTACATCAAGGAACACATTGGGAGGGACCGGCTTACATTGAGAGCCGAGTCGTGACAAAGCATCAGCCGCCTCATTGTGTCGTCGATCTATGTGGTCCACCTGATATCCTTTGAAATGTCCCACGATGTTAGTCACTGCTTGTCGATAAGCTGCCATGAGGGGATCCTTCGAGTCCCACGTTGCAGAGACTTTCTGAGCGACCAAATCAGAGTCGCCTAGGCATCTGACCCGGCTAAGATTCATCTCCTTGGCCATACGGAGACCCTGAAGGAGGGCTTCATACTCAGCTTCATTGTTAGGGAAACATGATCCTCAGAACATAGCAAAATTTATCACCTCGTGGGGAAGATATAATGACTCCAGCCCCCGAGCCCTCCAATTGTCTGGAACCATCAAAGTGAATTGTCCAATATGTGTTGTTTGGCTTATCCTCGGGAATCTGAAGTTCAGTCCAATCGTTGATGAAATCCACTAATGCTTGAGACTTGATAGCTGTCGAGGGCACTTATTTCAGATGATGCGGCCCAAGCTCGATCGCCCACTTAGCAACACGACCTGTAGCTTCCCTGTTCTGGATGATGTCTCCCAAAAGGGCTGAGCTTACCATAGTGATGGGGTGCTTTTGGAAATAGTGCTCTAACTTACGACTAGCCATGAAGACGCCAAATACCAGTTTCTGCCAGTGTGGATATCTCTGCTTGGATTCTGTCAAAACTTCACTGACATAATAAACCGGCCTCTGGACTGGATATTCCTCCCCTGCCTCCTTGCGCTCCACGAGGACTGCAACACTTACCGCTTTATTATTAGCGGCGATGTATAGGAGCATAGGCTCTTTGTCAATAGGGGCAGCCAGGATGGGCGGCTCAGCCAACTGCTTCTTGAGGGCTTCGAAAGCTTCACCTGCAGCATCACTCTAGACAAAAGTTGTCAGTCTTCTTCAACTTCTGATATAAAGGAATCGCCTTCTCTCCAAGGCGGCTTATGAACCGGCTCAAGGCGGCGATTCGACCCGCCATATGCTGGACATCGTTGATGTTGACCAGCTTAGCAAGGGAGGTCACCGCCTTAACTTTCTCCGGATTAGCTTCAATGCCCCGCTCAGATACCAGAAAACCTAGCAATTTGCCTGCAGGAACACCAAAAACACATTTGGTCAGGTTAAGCATCATCTTGTAGACCCGAAGATTGCCAAAGGTTTCCTTGAGATCATCCAGCAATGTTTCCTTCCTTTGAGTTTTGACCACAATATCATCAACATAAGCATGAACATTGCACCCGATCTGATTGTGAAAACAATTCTGTACGCAACGCTGATAAGTAGCTCCCGCACTCTTAAGCCCAAAAGGCATAGAGACATAGCAGAAAGCCCCAAAGGGTGTGATGAAGGTCGTCTTCTCCTGATCCTCAATAGCCATCTTTATCTGATGATAGCCGGAGTAAGCATACAGGAAACATAAACTCTCACAACTAGCAGTGGAATCGATGATCTGATCAATGCGAGGAAGGGCGAACGGATCCTTAGGGCAAGCCTTGTTAAGGTCTGTGTAATCAACACACATTCGCCAAGTCCCGTTTTTCTTCAACACAAGCACTGGATTTGCCAACCACTCTGGGTGAAAAACTTCAATGATAAACCCGGCTGCAAGGAGTCGAGCTACTTCTTCACCAATAGCTTTTCGTCTCTCCTCGTTAGAATGATGGAGGTATTGCTGGACTGGTTTCATCTTAGGATCAACGTTGAGGTGGTGCTCAGCGAATTCCCTCAGTACACCAGGCATGCCAGAAGGTTTCCATGCGAAGATGTCCAGATTCTCATGGATGAACTCAATGAGCGCGCTTTCCTATTTGGGATCCATGCCAGTCCCAATAGTGAACTGTTGGGATGAGTCGCCAAGGGTGAAATCAACCTGTTTCGTGTCTTCGACCGACTTAAACTTGAGCAGGGGATCAGACTCTGTGGTGGGTTTCTTCACGGGGGTCATGTCGGTCGGGTCAACATTGGATGTATAAAACTTCAACTCCCCTGCTATGCAGGCCGACTCAGCATAAGCCGTGTCTCCCTCTTCACACTCGCAAGCAATCCTTCTGTCACCATCGACTGTGATAGTGCCTTCTGGCCTAGGCATCTTGAGCTTGAGATAAACATAGCAGGGTCAGACCATGAAACGAGCGTAAGCCGGCCGCCCAAAAAGAGCATGATATGGGCTCTTGATTTTGACCACCTCAAACATCAGAAACTCCGTTCTGTAATTGTACTCATCACCAAATGTGACTTCCAACTTAATCCACCCAGTAGGATAGGTAGACTTTCCGGGAACGATCCCGTGAAAAATGGTCGAGGACGGCAGGAGTTGTTTCTCTGACAAGTTCATGCGCCTGAAGGTATCATAGTAGAGGATGTTGATGCTGCTTCCTCCATCCATAAGCACCTTGGTGAGCTTATAGCCGTAAACTTGAGGTGCCACCACCAAGGCTAAACAACTCAGATTCTTCACCCGGGGTGGATGATCCGCCCTACTCCACATGATGGGTTGCTCTGACCAATTCAAGTATTTAGGAACAGCCGGCTCAACCATATTAACGGCACGTTTTTGAAGCTTGCATCCTGCTTGCACGTACTTGTTGTGAAGACGTGGTACTACCCACTATTCAACTGTTTTGGATTGCTCTGAAAACCGGACTGGTTGCCTTGTTGCTAAACTCCTTGGCCAGAACATTGATTTCCACCATTGTTACCAGAACCTTGATAGCCAGCCCCCGAGCCGCCGGAGCCCTGATAGCCAGGATTCTGGAAACCACCAGATGAGTCGGCCCCGGGAAGCCAGATCCTGAGCCGCCTGCTCCAGGTTGACCTGGGTTTCCACCGCCTCCACCCTGGTGATTTTGGTAAGCCTGATTACGAAATTGTTGCACAATATAACAGTTTTCCCCAGAGTGATTCACCGGCTTATCCTGGGTGTTGTGTTTCGGGCAGGGGGCTTTAAGCGCTTCCTCGTAATTACGAGGCTTGTTCCCATTCTAAGGCCTTCCAGAATTATTCCGCCGTTAGCCTTTGAAACCGGTGTTGGTGTTGGCAACAAAGTCTGATCCGCCCTCCGGGTGTTTGCACTTTCCACCATTACCCTGATTATTGTTGTTGCCATTATACCCGGGGTGACCCTGCTACTGGCCCTTGCCACCACCGTTTTTCTTAACCTTGCCAGCCTGATCGTCATCTGGACTAGGGTCCTTCATGGTGTCTGACTCAACATATCTAGTATGCACGTCCATGAGCTCGCCCATGTCCTGTACTTTTCGCTTGAGCCGTCCAAGTTTCTGAACAAGGGGATCAAAATGACAATTCTTTTTCCAAAATCAAAACAGCCTGAGCAGGTGTTATGCTGTCAGAGGAGTGGATGATGTCCGCAACCCGGCGCGACCAGTGATGAACCGACTCTCCGTCACGTTGGACACAATGCTGTAAATCGACAATCGTTATCGGGCGTTTGCAAGTTTCTTGAAAGTTCTTGATGAAACGTTCCTTCAACTCAGCCCATGTTGATGGAGTTGGGGGGCAGGTTCTTCAGCCAAGTATGAGCCAGCCCTTCCAACATCATTGTTAAATACTTTGCACAAACCGCGTCACTGACATCCAGCATGTCCATGGCAATTTCATAACTCTCAATCCAGGCCGCCGGCTAAAGATTAGCTGTGTAGTTAGAAAACTTGTGGGGACCCTTGAAATCCTTAGGCATGCGCTAGTTTCATAGAGCCGGCACCAGACATGGGATCCCAATGGTCGTGGTACTCGATCCAACAACTTGCGAAGCCAAAGGGGTTGTAGTAGGTGATGGTTGAGCCGCTGCGTTGGCTGCTTGTGCTTCTCGCTATGCCCGGGTCGTGTCAATGATCTCCTGGGCGTCCAAGGCTCCATGCCGAGGCGGGTCACGCGGTTGTTCGCGCCACCGATGGGCGCTGCTAGAGACCGCTGGTGACTCAGCATGGCGGCTCCTACTACGGCTTGGATGCAGGGTGGAGTGGAGTCGTTGTTGACTGTAGGAGTAGTTTGCTTCCTCGGCAACCGTAGTCTTTAACATCTCGATGGCGTTTAAGGCCTCGATCTCAACCGGGGTATTCCCCGTGATCGGAAGTGCGGCGAGGTTGGTAGCTGCCGCCAACAAGTTATCAACGGGATTGGAGAAATGACCCGTCGGTGTCACAAAATGGTATGGAGTAGTTTGAACAGGTGGCGGGCGTTGGGCCAGCTCGAGCTGGTGCTGTTGAGCCGGTTGACGAGGCTGAGCCGGGGGTGGCCGCCCAGCTCCATCCTGGGGTACAACCCAGTTCGACTAAGGTATAACTGGATCCCCCGAGGTGCTTGTGCTAGCCCCCGGTGCAGGTGTATTGAACAGACATATGGGCTCAAGATTGGGGGCAGACGGCTCACGTGCCTCCTCCGATGAACCATATCTGAAGTGTTCTGTCGTAGACCCATGCGCCAGGCCTCTGTCCTCAGGCCTTCCGCCTCATTGTGAATCTGGGCTCGTAGCCCCACCATGCGAGTGCTCTCGGCGTTGATGTCCTCCTGGGCTTTAGCCATCTGCTCGCGAAGTTTAGCTACCTCCGCATTGCGCTCCACCTGGTTCTCTACCATCAGCAACGACTCTAGGAGCATTGTCAACGAGGCCACTAGCTCCGAAAGAACTTGAGCCGGTGGTTTAATCAGGCCAACCACATTCAGATCTGTTGCCGAAGTACCAGTTCCTCCCATGGCGCCTGCTGCGGTAGAGTCGAGAGCTGGCGCGGTGCCTGCCATGTAGATGGTTGTCTGATGGAGCGGCTCATAATCGACTGGGGCCGGCTCGTCATCGGAGTAGCCCCCAAGTCTGCCGTCGAACAGCGGGAGGATTGACTCAGTATCCCCGACCGATGACTCGCCGTCTGAGTGGACAAGAGAGTCCTCACCAGATACAAAGTTGTCTGCGAGATCGACCCCCTGGGTGAAACCGACGAAGACGTGGTTCCGACGGGCTTGAGCCCAGGCGGGTTGCGTGCACCGAGCCGGCTCGACGATGTCGGTGCAGATGTCCGGCTCGGGTCCTGACTCACCGATTTTGCCGATCTAGATGTGGATCTTGCCGAAGGGGATCCGGTACCCTTACTCGATTGAGTCGGCCTCGGGACCCCAGCTTGAATCATCGATCTAGAGCTTGCCGCGGTGACTCTTGGTCATGCGGCTGATCGCATACCCCTCGATCCCTAAGAGAGCTCCCTCCAAGAACTCAACACCACCAGGCGATAGCCCCACGGTGGGCGCCAACTGTCGTGGTTTTCTCATGACAGATGTCCTCATGAAAGGACTTAGTCGTGAGGCCATCGCAGCTAGGTAGTAGCTTGAACGGGGTTGATCGGAATCGAGAGACAAAGGGGTTACCCAGGTTCGGCCCCTCTCGATGGAGGTAATAGCCTACTTCCTACTTGATTGATTATTGTGTGGGATCTCGATTACATGGGTGCAACTTAGCTAACCTAGTACTCGAGAGCTTGTACCTTAGTCCCCCTCTACCCCAGGGGCTCCCCTTTATATATAGGTTGAGGCCCTGGGCTTACAACAGAGTCCGAGTCATATTCCAACCCGTGCCCTAATCTGTTTCCTACTCGCCGTTTTCCCCAAGCAAGGGAATTTCCATTATCTTCTTAGATGAGCCGGCGTCCCAGGTGTTGGGCCATAAGCCAGCCTACTTCATGAGTTGCCTTTCGGGCCTTGAGCTCCTTGATCTTCACGGCCCATCTGTCGGGCTTATCGTTCAAGCCGCCACTGGATAACCCGGCCTGAACGGGCGGGTCATACCATGGGGTTATATCCCCAACACGGTATGTAAAGCACAACATGTGTGATATACATCATAATCCGACACGGTTCACAGAGAGGAAACGTGTGCAACCATGCACACAGTTGCCGTTTGCAAAGCGTGTGTGATGTCAGACAATATCACAAACGGTGCGCGCAAACTAAATGTTTGTGATAGTAACCTTATCATACACGCTTTACAATCATGGACTATTTCTGATGTGGTACGCATCGTAAACGTTGCACTACAGAATAGCGTGTGTGATAGTTATCCTGTACGACACTGGTACGACGGTCCGACGTTTCCTAATCCTATATGACACTCGTATGATGATTAGCTAATCTTCTTAATTATATATCACATACGGTTCGGGAGAAGTGAATGTGTGTGATTGTCTGCTTATCATACACGTTCTATAATCATGAACTATTTGTGATGGGCCACGCATCGTAAACGTAGCACCACAGAAGACCGACTGCGATGGTAATGTGAGCACAAACGAGTAGCAAGGATGGAGCGTTTGGGATATTCGAGATATCACAAACAGTTGTCTAAAGACTCGTGTTTGGGATAGATGACGGCATCGCATACGCTTAGTTATGCAAAACGTATGCATTCCTACTCCCTATCCCCGACGGTTTCTGGGTCGTGTGGGAAGGACCCCCCTATCTCACACACTGGCAAGGCGACGGTTTAAAATGCCGTCACAGAAAGGGGTTAAAAACCGTTTGTATAGAAGCTCATTGTACGAGTGTGTGACGACATCCATAATCGGCTGGCCAGACATAGGGGACTATGTCACGGGGATGCCGGAACACTTCAACGAGAAAGAAGAACAAAACCGGCAATGGGATCAACGGTATAGTGAGCATGTGCATGAGTCAGGAGGATACTGATGCACCCCGGGTTTTGTAAAGTATCATGAAGCAAAGAAAACATCACATAATAAGCAAAGGTTCACTCGAATGTCACTCGTGTAATCATAGGGATCGATATGGACGTCCATGGTATTACTATCGGTCATTGAACGAAGGGATTTCGTTCATGTCTATGATGAACGAAGGGGTTTCGTTCATGTCTATGATTTACCGAACCTATGGGGTCACAAGCTTAAGGTAGTCACGATCGTATGAGTATTAGTATGATGAGAGTATCAAGTATTTATTTGTTTAATTGTTTCATTAATATTCGGAATAGTTCCGTGAGGAACCAGAAGCGTTTCGGAGTCACCGGAAGGGTTTCAGAGTTTATCGGGCAATACCGGGTACTATCGATGATTAATATATAGGTGGAAAATGTTTTCGGTGATGTTAAATTATATATAAATATGCTCTAGTAATTGTTATAGGGCTTTTATAATTAATTTAATATCAACGGGCCTAAAAAGGCCAAGTGGTGGAAGGAAACTTCGGCCACTAAGGCCCAAGTAGGGAGGCGCCCGCTTCTCCTATTGAAGAGGAGGGAGGGAGGCCGAATTGCGGAGGGATTCCCCCTTCCCATGGTCGGCGCAAGGGGGAGCACCTTCCCCTTTGTGTGGCGCCCTCCTCCCCTCCCAACCTATATATACTTGAGGTATTAGGCCCTTTTGAACACAAGTTTTGGAGCCTCCTCTATTTCTAGTTCTAGTTGATCCTAGTTGATCAATTAGAGCTTGACCTAGATCCTCTAATCCTCATAATTAGAAGCCCGGTGAGGTTCTAATATCCTCCCTCTAACTCTCCAGCGACGATTAGCTCTGGATGGCGAAGCGCTGCCGAATTGTGAAGACCGTACGCTTGCAACCAAGTAGAGAGGCCGTGTTTTTGGTCTTTCGTTCGAGGGATCGTTCGAGGGCGGTTTGCGGGGTCGTCGTCAATAGTTTGAGGGGCTCCATGTACGATATACACGGACTCGTCTACTTTCGCTGCACTCTGGAGTCGGTAACGATCGTTGATCCAAACCCTATATGCATCTTCATATTGTTCCTGGGTGATCGTAGGGTGATTTGTTTTCTATGTTTCCCAACACTATGATCCTGGAATATGTAATTCAGTGGAAAACTCATATGCACGTGTAGAACGATAAACGGTAAAATAAGGTTCCTAGTCTCACCTCTAAGACTAGCTCAAGTGTTGTTGGTAATCATGTTTTTCGGATCTTGAGATATCGTTAAGTGTAACAATAGTCTCAAAACAACATTGAGAGTATGACGTTAGAAGAACGATCATATTAAATCGACCCAAACTTGTTTGTTATACTTTGAGATAATATCATCATAAGTCAATTGCTATAACACGGAGTGTTAACTTGTGATTTTAGTTCCTTAGACAATGAGAGTATCATAGTTTCTTCTTACTGTACGATGAGGTTTGGGGTTGCTCAAACGTCATATGTAACATGGTGATCATAACGACAACTTGCGGGTTCATCGGAAAGTTTGACAAGGGACACGATATCTCAAGAGTGGAATTTGCTCCTCCGACGACGGAGAGGTATTCTTAGGGCCCTCTCGGTGTGACGGCATCCATCATCTTCTGGCCAGACATAGGTGATAATGTCACGGGGATGTCGGAACACGACAACGAGAAAAAAGAACAAAATCGGCAACGAGAAGACCGGTATAGTGAGCATGTGTATGACTCAAGAGGATACTGATACATCTCACCTCAGGTTTTGTAAAGTATCACAAAGCGAAGGGAACATCACATGATAACCAAAGGTCCACTCGAATATCATTTGTGTAATCATAGGGATCGATATGGACATCCACGGTTCCGCTATCGGTCCTTGAACGAAGAGGTTTTGTTCATGTCTATGATTTACCGAACCTACAGGTAACAAGCTTAAGGTAATCACAATCTGCTGAGTGTTAGTAGGACGGGAGTATCAAGGATTTATTTGTGGAATTGTTTCATTAATATTCGTAATAGTTTCGAGAGGAACCGGAAGCGTTTCGGGGTCACCGGAAGGGTTTCGGAGTTTATCAGGCAATACTGGGTATTCCCCATAATTAATATATAGGTGGAAAATGTTTCTGGTGATGTTAAATTAATAATAAAAGGCTCTGGTAATTTTTAGAAGGCTTTTATATTTAATTTAATATCAACGGGTCTTAAAAGGCCAAGTGGTGGAAGGCAACTTGGGCCACCAAGGCCCAAAAGGAGTGCTCCCCCTTTCCTAAGGGGGAGGCCGAATTGGACAAGGGGAGGGACTCCTCCCCCTAGGGCCGGTGCAAGGGTAGGGGGACTCCTCCCCTTGTGTGGCAGCCCCTTCTCCCTTCTTATCCTATATATACTAGAGTTTTGGGCACCTTTTGAACACACAACTTTTGGACCCTCCTCTAGTCCAATACTGCTAGTTTTAATTGTGACAATTAGAGCTAGTTCTAGTTTCTCTAATCCTCATAATTAGAATCCCGTGTGGCTCTAATCTTCTCCTTTAATTCTCCGGTGGCGATTAGTTCTCGACGGTGAAGCGCTGCCGGATCGTGAAGACCGTAAGCTTGCAAACTGTAGAGAGGTTGTGCTTTCGGTCTTCGGTTCGAGGGATCGTTCGAGGGTGGTTCGCGGGATCATTCATCGATGGTACGAGGGACTCCAAGTACGATCTACACCGACTCATCTGCTTCCGCTATAACTCAGAGTTGGTAATGATCATGATCCAATCCTCTAATGCACCTTCATATTGTTCCTAGGTGTTCGTAGGCTCATTTTTTTCTACTATGTTTCCCAACAAGAATTTATTTGGACCTGCTGGTGACATGTTAGACATTTCTCTTGATATTGACATGCTAGTAGTATTGGAGCAATTTTAGATAGGATTTTTACTCTGGAGGAGATTAAACTATTGTTTTTTAGATGAAACATAATAAGGCGTCTGGGCCTGATGGCTTACCTATAGAGTTCTACCAGAAATATCGGCACATATTAGGTCCTGATTTGTTAGATCTGTTTAGTGATTTCTACGAAAGAATGTTATACCTAGCCAAATTTAATTATGGTGTTTTAGCTCTTATTCCCAAATGTGGAGATGCTGAGACCCTCCAAGAATATAGACCTATCTGCTTGCTTAACGTAATTTTTAAGATCTTTACTACAGTTCTGAATAATAAGCTATAAAAATTGCACATAAAATAGTAGCTCATGTTCAAACTGCCTTCATACAAGGGAGATATATTTTAGATGGTGTTATAGTTTTACATGAGATTATGCATGAGATTCACATAAAAAGGAGAATGCAGTTTTATTTAAAGTAGATTTTGAGAAAGCATATGACAAAATTAATTGGATTTTTTAATATTTGTTACGATTAAGAAAGGGTTTTCTTTTAAATTTATTAGTTGGGTCATGCAAATAGTTTAAAAAGGGAAATTAGATGTAATGGTAAATGATCCCATTGGTCCTTTTTGAAACAAAAAAAAGGTCTTGGACAAGGGGATCCTTTCTCCCCCTTACTCTTCAATATAGCTATGGATATTCTTAATCTGCTCCTAATTAAAGCACACGATAGTGGATTAGTCCAAGGAGTAGATCAAAATTTTGTTAGTGGTGGTGTTAGTATGCTTCGATACGGTAATGATACAACTTTTATGTTTGAAGATAACTTGGAGAGTGCTAGGAATGTTAAGTTAATTCGTTGCTTGTTTGACCAACTTTCTGGCTTGAAGGTAAATTTCCACAAAAGTGGTATTTTTTGTTTTGGGGAAGCTCGAGCTAACCATGAGAGCTATTCTACTAATTTTACTTGTGCTATACGAAAATTGCCGTTTAAATATTTAAGAATACCTACTGATGCAGTAAGCTTGTGTAATAGTGATCAGAATTGGCCTCGCGAGGAAATGGAAAACAAACTTAGTGTTTGGAAAGGTAGAAATACATGTTATGGAGGTAGGATTATCTTGATCACTTCTAGTTTAAGTAATATACTTCTCTACACGATTTGTTTGTTTGAACTTCCTAAGGGGGCTAGTAAAAGAATGAATTTATTTATGAAGAGGGTGTTGTGGCAGGAAGAAGAGAATGTTAAAAAATAGCATTCGATAAAATGGGAAGATGTTTGTAGACCAAAGGAAATGGGAGGTTTGGGTGTGCTGGACCTGGACATGAACATTGCCTAGCCTAGTTGGTCAATAGGCTTTGCTCTAAAGCATGACCAGAGCTTGAGTCCTGGTACTCGTACATATTCTTATCATGTTGGAAACTACTCAAGTTAGAATGAAAACAGAATGAGCGAACACAACGGCGATTCATCCGGTTCTATCGCTAAATTCACGTGGTTCGCTGGTTAAGTTTCTTCATTTCCTTGTCAATGCCAAGAATCAAACTCAGGAGCTGCCGCTAGGAAGCAACAAGAGCTAACTATAAAACTCAAACCCCGTGTAGTATTGGTGGCTACGTTACTATAGCTTGTTACTGGGTCGGTCTGGTCTGTTAGCCAACGCAGCGTCGCTCACACAGTAGCTTGCCATCGCTCCATTTGGGCCGGTCCATAAAACCTCTACGCCCTCATCCACTGACCTGGCACCCGATCTGCTCCTTTTTTTTAAAGTACATATGTTTATTAACAATAGGGTGCATGTGTGTACTAACAAAAGTGTGAATGGTTTTTATTTCGATCATTTTTTATATTATTGGTTTTTTATTTCTTTAAGAATTTTAAAATGTTCGCGAGGAAATGTCTGCATGTTTAAAAAAAATCATAATTTAAGAAAATGTCCATGAATTTAAAATATGTTCACCAATTTGAAAAATATTCCCAAAAAATATTAAAATACTTACAAATTTGAAAATGCTCTTAAAATGTGCATGAATTTGAAAAAAGGTACATGAATATGAAAAAAAATATGTTCAAGAATTTAAAAATTCTTCACAAATCTTATAAAGTGTTCGTGAATTTGAAAAGAGTTCACCAATTTTATAAATGAATTGAAAGTTATTAAAAATTTGTAAAATATTCACGAATTATAAATATAAAAGGTAAAGGAAAAATGAAATGCAAAAATAAAAAGACAAAAGGAAATGAAAAACCGGAAGAAAACTGAAAATTCAGTAGAATATAGAGAGAAAAAACAATGGAACCTTCTTGAATTCGCCAAGAAGTTTCCTAAAACAGCCAAAAATACCAAAATCGCCCCCAACCACCACTTCTGAAGAAGGTTTGACTATGATGTTAGCCCATGTACTCAACCTTCACCGGCGGTGGTAAAAATGGTTCATGTTAAACTTGTCCTTAAGCGTTAATTTTTTAATTTTAGCCTATTATTTCATTGTGAGACGTGCAGTTCAACAACCACAAATTGAGTTGGGCCTAACTCTCTAACACGGCGTAAAGCAAGTTGGAATATCACTGTCGAATCAAATTGGGGTGCTACTCGCCGGCCTCGACAAAGGTCAACTTAGTGACCCAACAGAAAGGCTAATGTTGAATTAATGATGGTTAAGAAGATACTAAAAAGTAAAAAGCAACCGTGCTACTCCCTCCTTCCATCTATATAGGGCCTAATGCGTTTTTCGAGGCTAACTTTGACTAAATGTTAGAGCAATAATATATGACATGAAACTTACACAAAGCATACCGTCAAATTCGTATGTGAAAGGAGCTTCCAATAATATAATTTTCACATTATACATCTCATGTACTATTAATCTTGTCAATAGTCAAAGACGGTCTTGAAAAACACATTAGACCCTATATAGATGGAAGGAGGGAGTAGCATTTTGATCGGGTCAGTCCATCGTCTCCTCGTTACCAGAACTAGCTAGGTAGGTAGGTTAGTTGTCTAGAATTATTGCACATGTTGTAGCTGAACAGATCGATGTGTGGTACTCCATCCAGATCCTGCAACTCTGGTGCCACCTTTTCCTTACTGATAATTAAGTGGTGCTATCTGCCTATAATGGAGCAAAAGTTAGATAATAACAGACACAAATCTGATTTGCTAGTTTCTTAGACAAATACTCCAAATGCTTCTGATAAATGGAGTTCAAATTACCAGTATTAATATTTAAACCGGGTTTAGCTGAAGTTTAGGGTTTTCTAATAGATAGCTAATTTTTCAGGAGCAACTGATAAAAAGATCACATGCCTGCATTAACTTCTAGATCAGAAGCAACATATCTTTTAGGTTCTAGGACGGCAACTCATCACCGTCCAACTATAGGCCCTTTATAAAGTACTCAACCCAAAGAGTACTACTACTACTTAACCATCCAATGATAAGAACTTGACATGCATCATTCACTCATGCATTTAATCCAAGCACACCATGATTCCAGACATCAGAGATATGAAAAAAGGATTTCAGCAAGGCGTATACAGCACACTGGACCTGCAAGAAATGAGACTAATCACGCTATGTCATCAGTCATCGTGAGTAATTAACTGTTCTTTGCATGTTACAACGAAATCTACGTGGGTTACATTTGTTTTTTTCCCCATGTCCTCGCTACAAAGAAAGACGAAAAAGAAGTGTTCAAGGTTTTTTTTTTGTGTGTGTTCAAGGTATGATATTAACCAGGGAAGAGAAAGAAGTCTAAGATTTTGGCTCGATGATCTTCTTGGCCCTGGTGATGCGGATGTAGCAGAAGACCGCGGCGATGATCGCCACCGCGAGGCCGCCGAGTATGATCTTGCCCCCGGCGAAGTGCCTGTCGAAGGGGCCGTGCCGTAGTCCGTGGTCAGGCGAGCCCATCGGCGACCCTGCGAATCTGGACTCCAAAAGGGAGTGCCTATGCAGACGCGAGGCATCGGAAGCAGAAGCAGACGGAGCGTCTGCTGCCATGGCTACACCACCGACGAGGAAGACGGGGAACTGCCGCGCCATGATGGCGGTCACCGCGAAATGGCTAGACACCAGGCACAAGAGGAGCAGCCGAGGCATCGTTGGAGAGATCGATCCACTGAATGGATTTGTATATAGGAGATGGAAGAAGCTAGAGCTAGCTGTGAAGGAGTGGACTTGGTGTTGATGTGCAGAAGATGACGGCCAGGAGGGGCTCTTATATAGGCGACGGCCTGGCTGTGCCGTTCTCCGGTTCAGTTCAGTTTGATATTTGTGATGACTCGCGTGCATGCGTGCGCCCACTCTTTACGGATCTTGATTTGCTGGGGGGAAATGTCAGTCGCGTGGCTGGTGGCTCTTAGAAAATGATTGGAGGGTGGTGAGTTCTGCTGTTCTAGGAATCATTGGGCGTGGGTGCGATGAGCAACTGACATCTGGAATTCTGGATGGAGAATCTCTCTGAATGTTGCAGAAAAAGTCAGCATGCGGCAAGTCAGCTTACAGCTGCATCCAGGGAGAAGGGGAGGGAGGTCTTGGACGGAGCAGCATGCAGATTGCAGGTGCAGGGCCTTGTGTTCATCAGTTTGTTGACATGGTTTTGGGGGCAGGTTCTTGGAAGGTGATCTGAAACTCCAGCTCGCAGACCTGGATCTCTGACATGGCTGCTAAATAGGGGGCAAATGCCGTTTGAAGGTATTTCTTGATTGGGTACAAAACTAAACTCAAAGGGAGCATGACGTTGCTGCTGCATCTCCGAGAAAGTGTACAATGTGTTGCTTACCGATGTACTCCGAGCAGTTTAGCTACACATCAGTCAGCCGATTCGAATTTGACTATTTGATTTTTGAATGAAGGAAGGAGAAGGGAGGGCCTCGCCGGAGAGAAGGAAGGGGCTCGCCGTCACCACCCCAGTATCTATCTTAGGGTTCAGGGTGGGGGTGGTGGTGGACGGCGGTGGTGGGGGCGGCGGTGGGGCGGTGGTGTGGGGATTTGCCGGAGAAAAAGCTCAGCACGGGGGGCCCTAGAGGGATGGCCGGGGCGGTGGGGAGTGGTTTCAGGGAGGGCGGGGTGGCGAGGCGGCGCGGGTGCGCCGCCGGGGCGGCGGGGGCCGACAGTTAGGCTGCTGGTGGTTGGCGGCTCAAGGAAGGAGATGCGTCGGGAGGTTGAAGAAAGATCGTGGGCCATTGATTTCACATCCAACGGTTCTAGAATCGACTGACCTCAAACAAAATTTTCAACTGACTGATTTCTAGCCACGCCCTACTCCGAGTGGTGTCATTGGTGGGGAGATATGTACAAATCTCAGTTTGGAATGAGGTTGCTGAAAGTTGGGCTGAACCTATAGTAGGAAATTATGAAAGTGTTATTTTTCTTTTTTATTAACTTATAATGTAGCATCAAGCTATACAAAGTAACGCAAAATAAGAATGCACAAAGCCAAAACCAACAATCTGACAACTCAAAATAAGGACACAATGACAAAAGTAAAGTCATATAAGACCGGCACTATGCATATGTCGATGGAGGTGGTGGTCCGATCCAGAGATTATGTTGTCACTCATGTTGGGTAATAAGCTCCCTGGTCATCCACTCTAACCACATAAACACTGCCGTAAACAACAGTCGGTACTCTGTTTGTTGCAGTGCAAAACCACATATGAAGCCAGTGCGTACAACAGTAAATAACCTGCATGGGAGAAGGGGTTTCGTTGTTATAAACAACATCATTTCTACATGCGGAGGGAATGGCATTGCGACGTTTTTCTTTTTCACCGGTTACATCTTCGTTTAATGAAGTTTAACCAGATACGGCTCCGTGGGGGAAGTTGCGAGGTTTGTGTCCCCCTTCTCTAACTGACCATAGTTGGGATAATCGTCTGGCCCTCTTCCTATTGCCGGCGCGAATATTAGAGAATGGGGGACGAAAGTACCTTTCTGCTCCGGAGCTCAAATGAGCTCGGTGAACAGTAAAATCGAAATAAATGAAAAAAATCCAAATTTTTTTTGGGAGAAACATTGACAAAAGTTCTAAGTCCTTGCAAAAATTCATCATGGAATCACATTCCTGTAAGGTGTGGCAAAAAAACAAATTCAGTGCTCCAAAATGTAAGGTGTGGCAAAAAAAACAAATTCAGTGCTCCAAAATGCTTTTGAAAGTAGCATTTTCAGAGTACCGAATTTGTTTTTTTGCCATGCGTTCTAGGAATGTGATTTCGAGATGAATTTTTGCAAGCACTTAAAACTTTTGTCAATGTTTCTCTCAAAAAAAAATTAAAATTTTTGAATTTTTTTCGATTTTGTTTCGATTTTATTGTTCACCTGAGCTCATTTGAGCTTGGGTGCAGAAACTCTGTGTCCAATGGGGGATAGAAACTAGCAGCGAAACTATGCTACTTCCTCCGATCCATACTAAATTATTAATTGACGCTGCTTTAGTACAACTTATCGAAGGGAGTAGCATATGTTTAGACAGTTAGGGTTCAGTCTGCACTTTAGAATGTTCAATGCATCCATGATGGGAGGTCTAAACACTATGCAATGCTGGAATACGATAACCTCGAAAATACATGTTGGATTCTCTCATTTATGCGGAAGAAATCATGGAGCTAGAGAATATTTGTGCAACCCCCAAAACAACAAGAGTATGATGGAAACACGAACTAATGATTTCCATGGAGTATAACTATGATCAGGAACCTCTAGCCATAGATGCGAACATTTCAGTTCAGATGCTCCCGTTAATTGTTTATGGTGTATCTCCTCAGCATGACACTCCATGTGCAGCGCAACACGGGACAGAGCTTAGACAAGCTCCCAATTTTAATACGCCCCTCAGAATACTTCCCATTCCTACGTGTTGGCGTGAAGCAGCAGCAGGAGACAAACCATGGATACAGGTGTTGAATTCGTCGGCTCGTCTGGTCTCCAAAGATGCCATTCTGCTCCTTACAGTGAACATAGGATGAGAGGTCGAAGCTTCTGGGTTCTGACTGCTGTGTCTGAAGAAGGTTCGTTGTAGTAGTGAAGATAGGATGAGAGGTAGGGTAGAAGCTTCTGGGTTCTGACTGCTGTGTCTGAAGAAGGCAAGTCAGAACAAAGCACAAACCACTCCCCCACCTGTTCCGGCCGACATTTTCTCCTGGTAACCAGATTGTCTCGAATACCACGGCCAGGTAGCTTCACTGACCAGGTACCAAATTGCCTCGAATTCGATGCTGTTACATACTACGTCTTCTAGTCATTGTTCCTTGAAGAAGAAAACGAAACGGAAAATATGGCAACATAATCTGAATGTGCCCGACTCAGAACCATGCCTGCATGTTATTTGGATTGTGATTATGTTTGCCACATTATTTTTATTACACTTGCCACATTTGCCTAACTTTGCTCAAATTGTTAGCCACACTTTGGCTTGCATAAGGGAATCTTGCCACACTTTTTCTGTCTATGACATATGGGGTTCACTTCTCATAAAAAATTCTTGCCTTAGGTGTGGCTAGAACCAAACACCCACCTAACTTGGTCAAACTTGCCTAAGGTGAGGTGTGGCAAAGTGTGGCAAGATGTGGCTAGAAACCAAACAGCCCAGCAGGCTTTTGGTACTTGATGTTGGAAATATTAACACTTTTTCGACTAATCTAATCCACGAGTAAACAGTAAGCATGGCAAATACGGTATGCATCTCATACCGATACCTAAGCATGTGAGCACGTACAGTACATAGAACCGAAACATCTATGAACAACATATATACGGCCAACACATGAACGGGCGAATAGGGGATGAACGAGTCATACCCTTCGGTTGGCCAGGCCAACGCGGCGGCTGCAGCGGCAGCCTCGGCATCGGCCGAGGCCTTCTTCTTGGCGGCGTCATCGTTAGCCATGGAGTCGATACAGGGGAAGTAGTGAAAGCAGAGGCGAACGGAGACGGGGACGGATCGGAAGCAGTCGCGTCGAGACGCTCCCCAAAAACCTTATTGCCGTTCTCCCGGACAGGATCTCGAACGACAGGATTCCGGAGGCACCTGCTCTCCCGACCAACCGTGCACGCGGTCGTCGGGATGGGATCGCCGGAAGCAGCACAGAGAGAGGAACAGTAGATGACGGTTAGGGTTGTGCGAGAGGGAGTGAGTGAACTGAGTTAGGGTTCACTCCACTGGCCAGCGCCTTCTTATATAGGCCGTCGGGTAGATGGGCCTGGGCTGAGGCCCACGACCGAGCCCATGAACAGCCCACGGTCCAACGTCTCAGATAGTGGCACTTCCGTAAGCCACTCGTTAATTAATCCGAGATTAATTAACCATTCCTGACCGGCAAAAATAAACTTCGGCTTAGTTCATTCCCGCAACCCGCGGCGCGCGCGTGCGCGTCGTGACGAGGCGTAGCGAGGCGAGGCGAGGCGAGGCGGGCGGCGGAGGAGGAGGAGCGCGCGTGTACAACTCCTATTCCTAAGCTCCCAATAGCAAGTGATAGAGCAGCCCTTATAAAGAGGTCTCAATCTTCTTACTGTAGCAGTATGGTACTAAACTTTCCACACTTCCCACCACTTGCCGTACACATGCATGGGCCTTAGAAATTAACCAGGGATTATTGTCTTATATGGGCCTAAGCCCATCCATAATCCATCAATCCCCCATCAGATCTCGAGGCACATAAGTTTGTCAACTGTTCCAAACAATATTTGATATACCAGAATTTTCAGTGGAGACTGTTAAGTTGAACTTCCACCTAGAGCAATAGGATTAGACTTCTTCACAACTGAACAATGGACTATGCCTTGAATTGTTAGTTAGGCATGTAGAAGTTTCGCCTATTGTCAGCTGATACATGGCTGCCGTAGGCTAAACCCCACGGGTGGAGCTTATTAGTCATACTCCATACCTTCTCATGAGCTTCCTAGAGATCACCCAATCTCATAGACTGTGACCAGCAGTCGGGCTCATATAGGTGTGTTCCTCCAAAGAATACTCTGTAGGTTAGCATCTTGCGTAAATAAGCTTTGGAGCACATTAAGACAAAAGTCAGCCTGCCTTACAGAATTGAGAGTATTATTGCATCTCCAATGGAGTGGGTTAATCAAGGATACTCTCCTCAGTTGACCGCTGGATTGTTTTCCCAGGTCCTAATTCACGGGATCTCCGATCACATAGGTTGGGTTACCCCATGGCAACTTACGTGGGTCTCATACCCATCTCTCTCGATGCATTTTCTATCACAATCCGTGATAGCCCTTTCGTAAAAGGGTCTGCCAGATTTTTAGCAGTCTGGAGATAATCCAACGCTATCACTCCGGAGTTTCTTGATTTTCTGACAGATTTTAATCTTATTCTTATATGCTTTATGGATTTCATGTTGTCCTTTGAACTCTTAGCCTTGACAATCACCGTTTGATTGCCACAGTTCATAAGGACAGCCGGGACTGGTTTATCAACCACCGGCAAATCCATCAAAAGCTCTCGAAGCCATTCTGCTTCGACGCATGATGTGTCTAATGCTATGTGTTCTGCTTTCATAGTCGATCTCGTTAAGATCGTCTGCTTGCAAGACTTCCATAAAACAGCACCACCACCAAGTGTGAAGACATATCCACTTGTGGCTTTTATCTCATTAGCATCAGATATCCAATTCGAATCACTATACCCCTCAAGTACCGTCGGGTACCCAGAATAGTGAATTCCATAGTTCACAGTACCTTGCAAATAACGCATCACTCGCTCAACAGCATGCCAATGCACATCTCCCGGATTGGAAACAAACCTGCTCAGTTTGCACACAGCAAATGAGATGTCAGGACGAGTAGCACAAGCTAGGTACATCAGTGAACCAACCACTTGAGAATATCTCAATTGATCTACAGCCGTGCCTTCGAACTTTCGTATCCGCACGCTTGGATCATATGGTGTTGCAGAAGGTTTGCAGTCCGAATATCCAAAACAACTCAAAATCTTCTCAACATAGTGGGATTGCAAAAGTGTACTCCACCCTCAGTATTTCTCGGTAGCTTGATGTTCAAGATAACATCAGCCATGCCCAGGTCTTTCATCTCAAAATTATGAGATAGAAAAGCCTTGACCTCCTCAATGACTTTGAGGTGGGTCCCAAATACCAGAATATCATCGACATACAGACACAGTATAACTCCTTCGCCCCCACCATAGCGATAGTATACACAATTGTCAGCTTCATTAACAACAAAGCCAACAGATGTCAAAGTGTTATTGAACTTCTCATGCCATTGCTTAGGCGCTTGTTTCAGGCCATATAAAGATTTCACTAGCTTGCACACCTTTCTTTCCTGACCTTTTACTACAAAGCCATCTGGCTGTTGCATGTAAATTTCCTCGTCTAGCTCTCCGTTAAGAAAAGTCGTCTTAACATCCATCTGATGAACGAGAAGACCATGCGAGGCAGCCAATGCGAGTAATACTCGAATGGTTGTTAGTCTAGCCACAGGTGAGTAAGTATCGAAGAAATCCTCTTCTTCTTTCTGGGTATAACCCTTGGCCACAAGCCTAGCCTTGTACTTCTCAACAGTACCATCGGGCCTAAGCTTCCTCTTGAACACCCGCTTACATCCCAATGGTTGGCAACCATAAGGATGATCAGTGATCTCTCATGTCCCGTTAGCCATGATGGAATCCATCTCGCTACGGACCACATTCTTCCAGTAGTCAGCATCCGAAGATGCATAAGCTTCTGAAATAGAACTGGGAGTGTCGTCATCCACGAGGTACACAAGGAAATCATCACCAAAAGACTTTGCGGTCCTTTGTCTCTTGCTCCTAACAGGAGCTTCCTCGTCATCCTCCGTGAAACTTTCATCACTTTTGTGTTCATAGTATTCCATCGGAATGGCAGGTTCAGGAGTCTCATCAGATTCCAGTCTAGAAGTGCTTTGCATATTTCTCATGGGGAAAATATCCTCAAAGAATGTAGCATCCTTAATTAGAATGTATAATTGTACCGACCTTCTGGTCAGGTACCTCAGATTTCACTACTAGAAATCTATAGACAACGCTATTCTTAACGTAGCCCAAATTAACGCAGTCCACGGTCTTTGGTCCAAGCTTACGCTTTTTGGCGATCGGCACATTGACTTTCGCCAAACAGCCCCAAGTGCGTAAGTAAGAGAGTGCAGTTCTTTTCTTTTCCCATTGCTCATAGGGAGTAGTCTCATTATCCTTCGCGGGAACTTTATTCAGGACATGATATGAGGTCAATACAGCCTCCCCCCACCATGCCTTGGATAAACCCGATGTATCTAACATGGCGTTAGCCAAATCTGTTAGAGTACGGTTTTTCCGTTCGGCAACCCCGTTTGACTGGGGTGAATACGGAGGCGTCCTCTCATGAATAATACCATGTTCCGCACAGAATAAATCGAACTCACTAGAAAAGTACTCTTCACCACGATCAGACCAGACTCATTTTATTTTCTTCTCAAGTTGGTTCTCAACTTCAGCCTTATAGATTTTAAAGTAGTGTAGAGCCTCATCCTTTGTATTTAACAAATACACATAACAGAATCTAGTGGAATCATCAATCAAAGTCATGAAGTATTTATTTCCATCTTTAGTCAACACACCATTCATCTCACATAGATCTGAATGTATGAGCTCTAGTGGTGCCAGGTGTCTCTCCTTCGCAGGCTTGTGAGGCTTACGAGGTTGCTTTGCTTGCACACACGCATGGCACTTAGAGCCTTTGGCTAAAGTGAAACTCAGGATTAGATTCATCTTAGCTAGCCGCGTCATACAACCGAAATTTATGTGACAAAGACGTGAATGCCAAACCTCACATTCGTTCACATTAGAATAAATTTGGTTCACGACTTTATTACAGAAATCCTTCAGGGAAAGGCGGAACAAACCACCACAATCATATCCTTTTCCAACAAATAGTCCATACCGAGATATGACTACTTTGTTAGACTCAAATACTAACTTAAACCCTTCTTTACATAGAAGGGAGCCACTAACGAGATTCTTCTTGATGGCGGGGACATGCTGCACGTTCTTCAGTTGCACGATCTTTCCTGAAGTAAACTTCAGATCTACCGTGACAACACCATGAACAGAAGTATGCAAGCCGTTCCCCATCAGGACGGAACAATCTCGTGCGACCTGGTAAGAAGAAAACAAAGACACATCAGCACACACATGAATATTGGCCCCAGTGTCAACCCACCAATCGATGGACTGACAAACTGAAAGTACGGTAAACAGATTACCATACCCAAATGCCCCATCATTGTTGCTCAGAGTGACATTGACAGACTTGACGTCCTGTCCTGGCTTCTTGTACTTGTTTGGGCACTTGTTTGCCCAATGTTCCTCTGAACCACAAGTAAAGCAGCCATCTCTCATTTTGTCTTTCTTCTTACCCTTCTTCTTAAAGGTAGTATTCTGTTAGACAGAGTTCTTTCCCTTGAACTTGTGGAAGTTCTTCTGCACCACATTGACGCTAGAAGAACCCTCTGCCCCTTTCACGTGTGAGTCCTTTGCTCTCGAGTTCTGCTCAACACTTAGATGACCGATGACATCCTCAACAGAGAATTCACGTCTCAAGTGCTTGAGAGAAGTAGCAAAGTTCCTCCATTCAGGAGGGAGTTTTGCAATAATGCAACCCGCGACAAACTTCTCCGGTAACTCACACTTCAGGAGCTCCAGCTCCTTAGCGATGCATTGTATCTCATGAGCCTGGTCCAATACAGAACGGTTATCAACCATTTTGTAATCATGGAACTGTTCCATAGCATACAACTCGCTTTCAGCATCGGTTGCGCCGAACTTAGCTTCGAGCGCATCCCACAAATTCTTGGCAATGCGCATATGGAGATATGTGTCGACTAGCTTGTCTCCGATCACAGTAAGAACGGCTCCCACAAAGATGGTGGTTGCCTCCCTAAACGCATTCTCCTGTTCAGGAGCAATCGTTACCGTGGGAGACACACCACCAACTCAGAACACGTTCATTGCTGTGAGCCACAAGATAGTCCTCGTCTGCCAACGCTTAAAATGCGTCCAATAAACTTTTCCGGTTTCAGAGTAGCAGCGAAGCCATGAGTCGAAAAGTGCCAAAAATTAACTTCTCGGACAGTGGCACTTGCGCGTCGTGTCGTGACGTGGCGTGGCGGGGCGGGCGGCGGAGGAGGATGAGCGCGCGTGTACAGCTCTTATTCCCAAACTCCCAATAGCAAGTGGTAGAGCAACCCTTATAAAGAGGTCTCACTCTTCTTACTATAGCAATGGTACTAAACTTCCCACACTTCCCACCATTTACCATACACATGCATGGGCCTTAGAGATTAATCAGGGATTATTGTCTTATGAAGGCCTAGGCCCATCCATAATCCATCACTCGAGATGCCCCATAGTTAGACTGATGCAAGAATCTAGTCAAGGGGGAGTAGAGTTTTATACAAACAGAAAAAAAGGTTGAGGAGTACTCGTGCCCCCGTTCTGATTTGTGGATCGAATTACGGGAGCTAAAAGGTCAGCGAGATTTAGCTGTGGACAGCAGGACAAGACGAATGCCTGGGCGAATCGAACGGCACCACCAAGGAATCTAGGTTTCAGGACACGATGAACCTGCCTGCACAGATGAAGCTTCCCCGCGCCACGATTAACCTGGACCGACCGACCAGCTCGCGACCGACAGCCAACCCCCTCGTGCAACCAAAACTAAAGCCGCCGAGATCTCCCGATGCGGCGTCGTCGTCCAGTTGAGATTGCTCAGATTGTTTTCACACCCGGACAGCAAGAGTGAGCTGTCATTCGTGTTGAATATCAACGATCTCTCGTTTGAATATGAGTCATCTTGTTTGGGCGTGATTAACCTGCTTATCACGGACAAAAAAATGGCGTATTTTAGGACAGGCGACTTGGCCCGTCAAGGTGCTGGCGTCTGTTAAGATCTCCATGAGAAGCAGATCGTCTCTCTCGTCTTGGTGATCTGAGAGAGATTCCACGACTAGGCGCAGAGATATACAGTAAGATATTACAAGTGGCGCAAGATGAATGTACTTGTTTTCACTCTATTTGTAGGACGCTGCTGCTGTGAATCACGTGACCAACTTGACAACTTGGCTTGCCAGTTGCCGCCTTGAACTCCGATGTCAACGGTAGGGAAGGGAGCTCGACGTATCTCGAGACGACAGGTTCAGTATCAGATGAAAACATGTCGCAGCAACGTTCAGTGCTGTCTGTCTGCAGATTGATAATAACCTTCCTTGCGCTAAACTTCAGATTCATTTTACGACACCACTGATCTAGGCTAAGCACTTCATGGTTCAGACTCCCAGGTTCTCAGCATCAAACTCTACACAGCTAAACAGCGTTAACATGGTCCTGATTAGCAAGAAGAGACTCTCAGATGATAATAAGTCACTGCTGTCTACTCCCCCCTTTCCTAAATATAAGTCTTTTTAGAAATTTAGGCAATAATCAGTATGGTCGGGAATGATCGTTAGGGTTGTGCACCATAATTAGCACAGCAACAGATGGTACAACTGCACAAAACCTAGCCACAGAACCATACTGGTATTTGTTTGGCATAGTACTCGATAAGAGGAACATGTAAGTTTCAAAACAAACCAAACGACGGAAAGCGTAAATGTAAATGGACAAAAGCATAAAACTGAAGCCATTAAATGTAAACGACCGAAACCGAAAGCATAAAACTGAAGCCAGTGGCCCTCTGCGGCTTAAATGGCTGTTACATGTAGGGATGTCGCACTCTAGTAGTAGCCGTCAGCCTTCATGGCCTCTCTAGTAAAACCCATCCACGAAATTGCGGATGAGCCCACCTGAAGAGGATGAAGTGTTATGGAGCAGGCTAGAAGAATCCCCTCTGACCGGTGCACCGATAATGATAAACCTGAAGAAGAAGAAATGGTTTCTGCCGAAGGAACCATCCATTGCCAGCCACCTCGGGTCACTGAAACCACACGTGAAGAGGTCTCCCAGCACCAAGAAACAGGCAATGATTATAGCTAACTGAAGATATTCACAAGGCTAGATTCATTGACAGACGTCGTGAACATCGAAACATCAGTAACCTTCATGCCTGAAGACGCTGATGATGATCAACTCACATCAGCTGGGGAAGTTGGAATTGCGATGTCTATCTCACATGGAGAAAGCAAGAAAAAGGCCACCAAAAATTTGAATTGTTAGTGCCTACCTTGCATTCCTCCAGTGACCTGCTTCAAAATTCAACACACTGAAAATCATTCAGCAAAGATGTCCAAATAACATCAGGAAATTTCAAAATTCAGAATTGTTGGGGCTTTCTCACAAGAAGAAGACACCCTTCAAAAATTAGGGTATGCTGCTTAGTGTGGCGTGCACACGGTATTCTTTAGTAAAAGGCGAAAGAATAGTTCGCTTTGTGCTCACCACGCAGCTGCGTGCCTCTCCATGTTCGCAACCCGACCTCTTATGTAGCCCCGCTCGCTGCCCTACTTACCTTGACCAGGCGAGGTGGGACTAATCAAGCGTTTCGCTTCCTGTGGTGCCTCCTCCCCGCACCGCACCAGTAAAGCCCACAGCAGGAACGGCCGGCCCAAGTAAACTAACCGTGGGCATGGGAAGGAGTTGCTCTGCTGGGCTTTCCTTTCGTACGGTTGGATCTGATTTTTTTAACTTGTGTGCGCATGGTCGCTTCGTCTCACCTTTTTTTTTTCTGGAGACTCGTCTCACCTTTGTTCGTGAGTCGCGACTATGGAGATGAAGAAAGTAAGAAACCATGCACCCATCTTTCATAAAATATGGGTCCTGTACGTGTATCTTAGACCAAATGTTGGTGTAAACTTGTGGCCAGTGCCCGGTGCATGCTAGCAAGGCTTACACGATCAATCCATCCATCGATGGTTATGGTTGGAGCCCCCGCGTGGGCAAGCTACAAGACCAGCTACTGCTACTCTTCACGGAGTAGTAACTGTGGACGGTCTGATCTATACCGGGCGCCTCATATCCGCCGCAAACACCTGGTCGGACGGTTCGGTCATTGATCGATCAAAAAATAAAACAACCTAACGGGATTTCTTAAATTGGTCTCAAACGTCTGAACTGACTGGCACCCCTCGTATCCGCCTCAAACGTCTGGACGGACAGCCTAGTCATTGATTGGTAAAAAAAAAGAACCTAGTCGGGCTCCTCAAACCGGACTCAAACATTCCTGCTGACCGGCACCCCCTCATATATAGCCCAAAATTAGGACGGATATGGGGATGGCCGGGCACGTCCGCACGTCGGATCTAGCCCACATTGATCCACTCTGACCCAATATATATTCGTCCCCATTCGATTGCCGGATCAAATCCTAACCACTCCACTTCACTCCCCTACCCTCCACCCCTAAGCTCACTTCTGCCGATATCCGGCCTTCTCCGGCATGGCGGGTAGCGGATTCGAGTCCTCCATCAGCCGATCTATGAGCTGGGACCTCATCCTAGTCAAGCCCGAGGAGGAGATGGTCGTCCGCATCACGCTCCGCCACGCCCATGAGGAGAATGCCCGACAGCGGTCGGACTCGATCCGCCGGGAATCCATTGCGTCCGCCAAAATGGCGCGTGGATCCAGCGCTAGACGCGTCGTCGCTGCCTCGCTGGAGACGGTGCCCTCCGTCTGACGTTTGAACGTTGTGGTGGGCGTGCAACCCCTTCGTTGGCGCGCTGACGACGAGGCCATCTATGGCCCATCCGCTGAAGGTATGGCGCGGCATGCCCACTGTGCGAGGCAGAAGGCGCGGGCGTGATGGACGTGTTGGCCTCCGGCCACAACGGATCCATCGTCGGCCTCATATCGACCGGCGACGTGCAGGCGACGAGCTACGACGAGGAAGAGTAGGGCATGAGGGACGTTGGCGCCTCAAGTCCCGTGAGCTGGTGTGTGTCCCGTGTTTTACTCTACCTCGTCGGCGACCGCACCAACACTCCGAAGAGCGCAGCCAGCCGTTGGACATGGGCACGACGGAGCAAGACAGGCTCTGCTTAATATAATGTTTCACGTACACGTTATTGTATGTATTTAAGAATTGATAATTGAGGTGTCCGATTGTGAAAACGGCTATTTAAAGTGTGATTAATCATTGCCCGTGGATGCGTCGATGGATCGGATTTGATGTATCCGGCTGTAGATGTTAGGTGGTTTTATCAGTGCGGCCGCATGTTGTTGCCGCTCTTCACCGCACCGGCATACCACATAGTATCACCTACTCCTCACAGTTTCTCAAAACAAAAAAAATCACTGAGATGAGATATCCGTTACAGCTGGTGCAAGATGAATGACTTTTTTTCACTGTATTTGTACTAGGACGCTGCTGCTGTGAATCACGTGATCAACCTGACAACTTTGTTTGCCAGCTGCCGCCTTGAACTCTGATGTCAACGGTAGGGAACTCGACGTATCTCGAGACGACAGGTTCAGTATTAGATGAAAACATGTCGTGCCAACGTTCAGTGCTGTGCAGACCAGTAAGAACCTTCCTTGCAGTGGACGTCGGATTTTACAACGGCAATGTTGCTGCCGATGATCACATAAAAAACGCAGAGGAAGAGGAAAATATTGAACATCAAATATCATTAAGAGGCATAATATGCTGAAGACTTGAAGCACTAGTAGCTAGAGTTCTCTTGCTTTATTAACAGCTTATTAGCTCAGCTTGATGTAAAAAAAAAAAAAAGCTTATCAGCTTACTGAGAAAACAGTGATTCCGCCACCATTGGGCACTACAGAGTTCAGACTCCCAACCATTGGGAACATGTGGTTAGCAAACTCAAAATTCACAGAGTTCAGACTCCCAGGTTCTCACAATCAAACTCTAAGCAGCTAAACAGCGCTAACATGATCCTGATTAGCAGGAAGAGATTCTCAAATGATAATAAGTCACTGCTAGCTAGGCAATAATCAGTATGGTTGGGAATGATCGTTAGGGTTCTGCAGCATAATTAGCACATCAATCAGATGGTACAACAGCACAAAACCTGGCCACAGAACCATATTTGTTTGACACAGTACTTGATAAGAGGAACATGTAGGTTGCAAAACAAACCAAACGTCCAAAAGCGTAAATGGACAAATCTATTTAGTTCTGAAGAGCCGAACAAAGTTAACGTACAAATGGTCACTAGTTAGTGCACATACCTACTCCATTTGCTTCATCATCATTTTAGTATGAGCACTTTGTGCTAGTCATTACAATGCATCTGCTTCACTTTTATTCTGTTAGCCTCTAGTCATTCAGTGCTTCACTTGACCATAATCAGAAGTTCATAATAACCAGGAAAAAGATGCCTTCATGTTCATCAAAAGTTGGTTTCTAAAGCGGTTAGGGAAGGAACAGCATGAAAAGTGAGCAGTGTACTACTCTAACAACCTAATCATACAAGTGGACCCAACAGTTGAATGTTACATCCCGCTGCCTCACAAGATCCTGGATTACGGGACACGCAGTGGCAATTGTTGAAGTGAATAAATGGAGGTCGCCTGAACAATGTACTTTGTGTAACCATAGACACAACTAATCCGAGCAACACAAAAATCTTTTTATTTCTCCATAAAGCATTACCATCCACAACTTCTGTGTATCACCTGACAAATTCTGAATTCTTGTGATGCAGGTAATCAAATAGCCCGAGCAACTGGCTGATCTGATTAAATCTAAAGCTCAGCAGGTTCATGTGGCCATAAAAACTTCAACTTAGTGCATTCCAAATATTTCGTCTGGAGGGTCATAGATATGCCTCTCTGGGAATAGCTCTTCAAAATCTTGCTTCACTCTGTTCCTTAATAGTGGATGAGGCAAAAGACCCTTCAATAATACCCTGAAAGGCAACTCCTCTGGTGGATCAGGCGATCTTTTCATGTCCTCATAAATGTTCATTGCATCTGATGGGGAACCATATCTCAAGAACCCTCTTATGACTTCTGCATAAGTCTGTGAGTCGGGAAACAGGTTCTCCTCTTTCATGTTTCCCCAGATATCCATTGCTTCATCCATCTTCTTACACTTGGCTAGAGCAATTATCAAGTCCTTGTACATGTAAACATCTGGCTTATACCAGTCCTCCTTTTGTATGATCCTGAACATCTGCAAGACCAATGTTTAGAAAATGGCCAAGTACAACAACGGCAAGCATCAGAAAACATCAATCATCTTCAAATTGGACATGAAAGAATGAGGCTTAGTGTACATTGGCTATATTCGGTATTGCAGTTATCCAGCCATTTTCAGTGTTGTGACAATTATTTTCTGTTTAGTTTTGATTAGTTAGAATATGACAAATAGCACAATATTCAATCAAGGACAATAATCAAACATTTCCCTGGAGTTAGCAGACTTAATTGACTACCCAAACATTAGTATATGGTTTTCTTATGAGTGCGCACTACCTGTCAGGTAGTGAGAATAACAGTACGATCTTTTTTTTATGGTAATAACAATAAGATTTATACTACTCACTTGAAGCTTACCGGCCTCTACTCCAAATTTGGATCCACCTTACATAATCAACCAGACCCATATGTTCGCACAACCAAACATGAACAAACATACGAGAAAAAGGGAGATCACACACTACGAGTGTTACCAGGTTTTATAAAATTATCTAGTGCCATGAAAATAAATAAAACTAAAACTAAAGCAAAGTGTGATTGATAGGGAAGAAACGAAAAAAAAAATCAGGGAGTCTATATATAGCAATTGTCTCGTAATGGACCAAAACAGCCTCTTTCTCTTGAGCCATAAGGGCACGTCCAACGCGAGCGCTTAGGACAGACGCCAGGGTCTAATTCCCGGCCAATTAGCAGTTAATTTGTTGAATCCCGGTGATACACGAGGCGTCGACGCAAGATGATGCGTCGAGCGCTTGGCCGTTTTCCTGCCTGCTGGAAGCGCCTTGGCTGTTTAATTACTCCACGTGATTAGCGCCTGCCCGTTGCAAGCCAAGGCGCTTAGGTGATTTTCTTATTTTTTGATCTTTATTTTTTTTTTCCAGTAAGTGCCTATGTTAGCGGCTGGCATTGTAGATGCCTTAAGAGGGATAATATTTGATTTATTCTGGGTGATCACGAAAATAGTCCACCCAATAAGATAATTTCCCACCTTTTAGAGCACAACTAATTCCACCTTGGCCATGGCAAGGAAATCTAATTTAGGGGTACAAATCCATTCCTCAAAGCATAAATTCACCCTTATCGAGCAATTGCAGCCGAGATTTTCAACAAATTTACTTAAACACAAATGGTAGCCCCACCGACTAAATAAATTTTACCTTGACATCCTAATACTGAAATTTCCCCAATCACCTCTCGAATTCATTCAACACATCTCTCAATCTCAAGCAAATAACAAGCATTTCGGCACTTCAACCAAATTATCAATACGGCAACACCATAGGTCCAATTTAAATGTATGAAATGTTCCTCTGGCTCGCCTACATTAGACAACCATCTCAGCGATCACAACCGTGTATCCAGCTGCTCTCCACTCGATAAATCACCAAACCCTAAGATAGATGGGGGAGCAGAAATGCCTCCTTACCTTGACAGAAAGGTCGACCTCCTCCTGGCGCTCCAGCTCGCCGAGCACGGAGAGCTTGTCCGCCTTGAGCAGCCGCGCCACGTGCCTCTTGATGAACTCCCGCAGCTTCTCCTCGTCTCCCTTGAACCGCTTCAGCCCCTGGATAGCAAACAGGGCCTCCTTCCCAATCAGCTTTTTGCTCCGCCACAGCGGCCCGCGCGGCCGCCCGTCGTGGAACGCGCGCCGCCACTCGCCGAAGGGCCGCGGAGGGAGCAGCCGCGTGGGGACTTCTCCCCGGAATAGGCCGTCGGGTGGGGAGAGAGGCGGGATCTTGGGGCGGAGGAGGAGGAGAAGGCGGCGAGCGAGGAGACCTCGAGAGGCCGCCATGCTTCGGGGGAACTCGGGAGCCAAACCCTCCTCGGCTCGGCTTGGGTCGGTGTTGGGTTTGGGAGGCCGTCGACACTACCAAAACACTCTCTCGAAACATATTAGCTTTGTAGATAGATAGATAAAGCCCAAACGACCGAATCAATACAAAATAATAAGAAAATCTTTTATAAAGCAGGTCAAAAAAAATAATAAATGAGCCCCATCTAAATAGCGATTCTGTCATGCTATGTGAGTCCTTTATCGGCATTTCTCCACTTCAATCTCTGACGGGTGTTGTTCTAATTAAATTTGAACCCTTCAGCAAATAAAAGGGACGTCTGTGCCGCCGGCGTCTTCTAGGTCCACGGAGATCAGGTGAATGAGATGGCGGGCATCCAGATGAATTATCTGGATTACACCCTCCACAAATTCGTGAAGGACTAGCAGGTGGCTTGGTTCTACATCGTCAATGTGTCACCAGGCTTGCCAGAGTTCATGATGGTGCCTCCAGAACCGAGACCTTGATAGAGCGACATGCCAGACACGAAGACTCATGAATATCTCCCCCTCTTTAATGAAATTATTCTGCTGAAGGTGGGAGAGAGGTTGACAATATATATTGTACTAAAGACCTTTCTGCGTCGCCGGATCCAGCCCATGACGATCCGGACCGGCTACATGTCACAATACATTTGAGAAGAGGACTCCAATCAGGTCGTCAGACGGTCAGAGCTCCTATTGTTGGAAATATGACCTAGAGGCAATAATAAAGTTGTTATTATTATATTTCCTTGTTCATGATAATCGTTTATTATCCATCCTATAATTGTATTGACCGGAAACTCAAATGCATGTGTGGATACATAGACAACAACATGTCCCTAGTAAGCCTCTACCGGACTAGCTCGTTGATCAAAGATGGCTATGGTTTCCTGGTCATAGACATGAGTTGTCATTTGATAACGGGATCACATCATTAGGGGAATGATGTGATGGACAAGACCCAAACTATGAACGTAGCATATGATCGTGTCAAGTTTACTGCTATCGCCTTCTGCATGTCAAGTATATGTTCCTATGACCATGAGATCATGCAACTCACTGACACCGGAGGAGTACCTTGTTCGTACCAAACGTCGCAACGTAACTGGGTGACTATAAATGTGCTCTACAGGTATCTCCGAGGGTGTCTGCTGAGTTGGCATGGATCAAGACTGGGATTTGTCACTCCGTATGATGGAGAGGTATCTCAGGGCCCACTCGGTAATACAGTATCACAATGAGCTTGCAAGCAATGTGACTAATGAGTTAGCCACAGGATCTTGTATTACGGAATGAGTAAAGAGAGTTGCCGGTAACGAGATTGAACTAGGTATGGAGATACCGACGATCGAATCTCGGGCAAGTAACATACCGATAGACAAAAGGAACTACATACGGGAATAGCTGAATCCTTGACATCGAGGTTCGACCGATAAGATCTTCGTAGAATATGTGAGAACCAATATGGGCATCCAGGTCCCGCTATTCGTTATTGACCGTAGAGGTGTCTCGGTCATGTCTGCATAGTTCTCGAACCCGCAAGGTCTACACACTTAATGTTTGGTGACGATATAAGTATAGTTGAGTCATTATGGTGGTTACCGAAGGTTGTTCAGAGTCCCGGATAAGATCCCGGACGTGACGAGGAACTCCGGAATGGTCCGGAGGTGAAGATTGATATATTGGACGAAGGGTATTGGAGTCCGGAATTGTTCCGGGGGTACCGGGTGATGACCAGCATGACCGAAAGGGGGTTTCGGGGGGCCCCGACAAGTGTTGGGGGGCCTCATGGGCCAAGGGGAGGGGGCAAACTAGCCCACTAAGGGGTTGTGCACCCCCCTCACCCTTTCCCACGTAACCAGGAGAGGTGGGGCGTCTCCTCTAGGGTTCCCTCCACCTGACTTGGGGCGCAAGCCACCCTAGGGTTTCCCTAGGGGGCGCCCCCATCTGCCTTGGCCGCCGCCGCCTAGATGGGATCTAGGGGCGCCCCCTCCTCCTCCCTCCCCCCTATATATAGAGATGTGGAGAGAGGGCAGCCACACCCATACAGATCTATTCGTGCTACGGCGCTGCCCCTCCTCTCCCTCATAGCCATCTTCTTCTCCGTAGTGCTTAGCGAAGCTCTACCGAGATTTCTCCACCACCACCGTCACCACGCCGTCGTGCTGCCGGAGGACTCAAGCTACTACTTCACCATCGCTCGCTGGATTGAGGAGGTGAAGGCGTCATCAAGCCGTACATGTGTTGAACGCGGAGGTGTCGTCCGTTCGGCGCTAGAACGGGAGTTCGCGGGACGGATCGTGATTGGATCGCGAAGACGTTCAACTACATCAACCGTGTTTCTTAACGCTTCTGCTTAGCGATCTACAAGGGTATGTAGATGCAATCTCTCCTCTCGTAGATGGTCATCTCCTAGATTGATCTTGGTGAGTGTAGGAAATTTTTTGTTTCCCATGCAATGTTCCCCAACACCTATGGGCGATGGCGAAGTTGTTTCTAGGATCAAGGACTTCATGGACACCCCAAAGGAAGACTGTGGTTGCCTCTATAGCCTTGGAGAAGGCTTCCCTGAGTTTGACGCAGCTCATTCACCGCCGCGGGTAAGCCTCCGACTCAGTAGATTTACTTTGGTATTTATTTTTCTTCTGTCAGAACTCCTTTCTAACTCTGGATCCTACTTTTCTTCTCATACCTTTGAAGGATATGCCTCTAATACCCCTCTCTCGGAGGATCAGCCCGAGAACAATCCGCGCTACGCCAAGTCAAGTTTTGTCGGGGCTGGGAAGAAGTCTTCGAAGAAGGTTGCTCCCAACAACGCGGTTTCGGAGGTGGTGAGGGAAGAAAACCCCCGCCGCCAACACAAGGAAGCTGAAGTCGAAGAATGGGATTTGCATTCGGGATCCCATCAATGCCTCATCTATTCGTCAAGCGCACCCTAGAGCCAGTCTATCGCGACGAGCGGCAGTTCTGCTAGATCTGTCAAGGCAGCATGGCCCTCTGCCAAGGCCGTAGATGCATCCTCTTCTGCTCTAGAGAGGAGGAAGGGAAGCATCAAACCACAGAAGGCGTCAGCGTAAGTGCCTTATCCATTTCCATGATCTTCATAGTGCTTAATCTTTTTCTTAACTTAACACTTTTGTTTTCTGTTCTGGTAGCCGAGAGGCTGTCACAAACCAAACATCACTTGATAAAATTTGGCATATGAATCTATATGTATTCCGATGAACATAGGCTATTTGGTAAATCATTTCTCCTTAGGGAGAAGATTATATTTCGGTGTGTTGTCTTTGTTGCTAATTATTGTCTTTGTTTTAGAATATTGCCCTGATGTTGAGGGTGAGGTTGCACGCGTGGCAGACCAGGTGGCAGTGATTCCTCATGCTGAGCAGACCGGCTGGAGTTTAACCGTGTTGGAGGACTGACTAGGGCAGACCATTGGCCTGTTGGAGAGACTAAAATAAATCAGACAAGGAGTATGCACATCCTTGTGGTTGGATGAACTCGCTCCAGTCAAAGTCCCTGATTTGGTCAACCGACTGCTAGATGCTCTAGTTCCTATCGCCCAGTGGAAGGAATCGTCTGCACGGGTCGGAGCCAGAACATCATTGGCTCTCGTGCCAGGCCATTTCCCTCATGACAAGGGCCTCACCTCTGTCAAGAAGGGTCTGCCTCTCGATAATGAAGGCGAACATGTTGACATCTGTTGGAAATATGCCCTAGAGGCAATAATAAATTGGTTATTATCATATTTCCTTATTGAAGATAAATGTTTATTATTCATGCTAGAATTGTATTGACCAAAAACTTAAATACATGTGTGGATATATAAACAACACTGTGTCCCTAGTGAGCCTCTACTAGACTAGCTCATTGCTACTTCTTGAGCTTGCGTTGGTTTTTTCCTTGAAGAGGAAAGGGTGATGCAGCAAAGTAGAGTAAGTATTTCCCTCAGCTTTTGAGAACCAAGGTATCAATCCAGTAGGAGACAACACTCAAGTCACCGAATACCTGCACAAACAAACACCAACCTTGCACCCAACGCGATAAAGGGGTTGTCAATCCCTTAACGGTTATTTGCAACGTGAGATCTGATAGAGATGATAAACGGTAAAGTAATATTTTTGGTATTTTTGGTTTATGGAACGGAAAGTAAAGATTGCAAAGTAAAAGAAATAGGAAACGGAAATTGTAGATCGGAAACTTATATGATGGAAAATAGACCCGGGGGCCATAGGTTTCACTAGAGGCTTCTCTCAAGATAGAAATTATTACGGTGGGTAAATAAATTACTGCCGAGCAATTGATAGAAAAGCGCAAAGTTATGACGATATCTAAGGCAATGATCATGAATATAGGCATCACGTCCATGTCAAGTAGACCGAAACGATTCTGCATCTACTACTATTACTCCACACATCGACCGACTCCTGCCTGCATCTAGAGTATTAAGTTCATAGGAACAGAGTAACACATTAAGTAAGATGACATGATGTAGCGGGATAAACTCAAGCAATATGATGAAAACCCCATCTTTTTATCCTCGATGGAACAATACAATACGTGCCTTGCTGCCCCTACTGTCACTGGGAAAGGACACCGCAAGATTGAACCCAAAGCTAAGCACTTCTCCCATTGCAAGAAAAACCAATCTAGTTGGCCAAACCAAATCGATAGTTCGAAGAGACTTGCAAAGATATCAAATCATGCATATAAGAATTCAGAGAAGATTCAAATAATATTCATAGATAAGCTGATCATAAATCCACAATTCATCGGATCTCAGCAAACACACCGCAAAAGAGTATTACATCGAATAGATCTCCAAGAACATCGAGGAGAACTTTGTATTGAGAATCAAAAAGAGAGAAGAAGCCATCTAGCTACTAGCTATGGACCCGTAGGTCTGAAGTAAACTACTCACGCTTCATCGGAGAGGCAATGGTGTTGATGTAGAAGCCCTCCGTGATCGAATCCCCCTCCGGCAGGATGCCGGAAAAGGCCCCAAGATGGGATCTCACGGGTACAAAAGGTTGCGGTGGTGGAAAAGTGGTTTTGTTGCCCCTCCTGGATGTTTTTGGGGTATAAGAGTATATATAGGCGAAAGATCTAGGTCAGAGGGGCTACGAGGGGCCCACAAGGTCGGGGGGCGCGCCCTCCACCCTTGTGGCCGCCTCGCGGCTCTTCCGACTTGCACTCCAAGTCTCCTGGGTATCTTCTGGTCCAAGAAAAATCATCGCGAAAGTTTTATTCCGTTTGGACTCCGTTTGGTATTCCTTTTCTGCAAAACTCTAAAACAAGGAAAAAACAGAAACTGGCCCTGGCCTCTAGGTTAATAGGTTAGTCCCAAAAATCATATAAAATAGCATATTAATGCATATAAAACATCCAAAACAGATAATATAATAGCATGGAACAATAAAAAATTATAGATACGTTGGAGACGTATCAAGCATCCCCAAGCTTAATTCCTGCTCGTCCTCGAGTAGGTAAATGATAAAAACAGAATTTTTGATGTGGAATGCTACCTAACATATTTATCCGTGTAATTCTCTTTGTTGTGGCATGAATGTTCAGATCCGTAAGATTCAAAACAAAAGTTTAATATTGACATAAAAAACAATAATACTTCAAGCATACTAACAAAATAATTATGTCTTCTCAAAATAACATGGCCAAAGAAAGCTTATCCCTACAAAATCATATGGACTGGCTATGCTCCATCTTCATCACACAAAATATTTAAATCATGCACAACCCCGATGATAAGCCAAGCAATTGTTTCATACTTTTGACGTTCTCAAACCTTTTCAACTTTCACGCAATACATGAGCGTGAGCCATGGACATAGCCCTATAGGTGGAATAGACGTTGGTTGTGGAGAAGACAAAAAAGAGGAGATAGTCTCACATCAACTAGGCGTATCAACGGGCTATGGAGATGCCCATTAATATATATCAATGTGAGTGAGTAGGGATTGCCATGCAACGGATGCACTAGAGCTATAAGTTTATGAAAGCTCAAAAAGAAAACTAAGTGGGTGTGCATCCAACTTGCTTGCTCACGAAGACCTAGGGCAATTTGAGGAAGCCCATCATTGGAATATACAAGCCAAGTTCTATAATGAAAGATTCCCACTAGTATATGAAAGTGATATCATAGGAGACTCTCTATCATGAAGATCATGGTGCTACTTTGAAGCACAAATGTGGCAAAAAGGATAGTAACATTGTCCCTTCTCTCTTTTCTCTTTTTTTTATGGGCCTTCTTTCATTTTTTGGCCTCTTTTTTTTTCGTCCGGAGTCTCATCCCGACTTGTGGGGGAATCATAGTCTCCATCATCCTTTCCTCACATGGGACAATGCTCTAATAATGAAGACCATCACACTTTTATTTAATTACAACTCAAAATTTACAACTCGATGCTAGAACAAGATATGACTCTATATGAATGCCTCCGGCGGTGTACCGGGATGTGCAATGAATCAATAGCGACATGTATAAAAATATGATGAACGGTGGCTTTGCCACAAATACGATGTCAACTACATGATCATGCAAAGCAATATGACAATGATGAAGCGTGTCATAATTTCTCGGAATGGCTATGGAAATGCCATAATAGGTAGGTATGGTGGCTGTTTTGAGGAAGGATATGTGGTGGGTTTATGGCACCGGCGAAAGTTGCGCGGTACAAGAGAGGCTAGCAATGGCGGAGAGGTGAGAGTGCGTATAGTCCATGGACTCAACATTAGTCATAAAGAACTCATATACTTATTGCAAAAATCTATTAGTCATCGAAACAAAGCACTACACGCATGCTCCTAGGGGGATAGATTGGTAGGAAAAGACCATCGCTCGTCCCCGACCGCCACTCATAAGGAAGACAATAAAAAAATAAATCATGCTCCGACTTCATCACATAACGGTTCACCATACGTGCATGCTACGGGACTCACAAACTTTAACACAAGTATTTCTCAAATTCATAACTATTCACTAGCATGACTCTAATATCACCATCTTCATATCTCAAAACAATCATAAGGAATCAAACTTCTCATAGTATTCAATGCACTATATATGAAAGTTTTTATTATATCCCTCTTGGATGCCTATCATATTAGGACTAGTTTTATAACCAAAGCAAATTACCATGCTGTTTAGAAAGACTCTCAAAATAATATAAGTGAAGTGCGAGAGTTCATCGATTTCTATAAAATAAAATCACCGCCGTGCTCTAAAAAGATATAAGTGAAGCACTAGAGCAAATTTGCCTAGCTCAAGAAATATAAGTGAAGCACATAGAGCATTCTAATAAATCACGATTCATGCGTGTCTCTCTCAAAAGGTGTGTACAGCAAGGATGATTGTGGCAAACTAAAAAGCAAAGACTCAAATTATACAAGACGCTCCAAGCAAAACACATATCATGTGGTGAATAAAAATATAGCCTCAAGTAAAGTTACCGATAGACGAAGACGAAGACGAAAGAGGGGATGCCTTCCCGGGGCATCCCCAAGCTTAGGCTTTTTGACATCCTTGAATATTACCTTGGGTTGCCTTGGGCATCCCCAAGCTTAGGCTCTTGCCACTCCTTATTCCATAGTCCATCAAATCCTTACCCAAAACTTGAAAACTTCACAACACAAAACTCAACAGAAATTCTCATAAGCTCTGTTAGTATAAGAAAATAAATCACCACTTTTGGTACTGTTGTGAACTCATTATTTATTTATATTGGTGTAATATATTCTTTATTACAACTTTTCCATGGTTCATACCCCCCGATACTAGCCATAGATTCATCAAAATAAGCAAACAACACATAAAAAACAGAATCTGTCAAAAACAGAACAGTCTTTGAATATATGAATTGTTCTAATACTTATGTAACTCGAAAAATTCTGAAATATTAGGAAAACATATGAAATTAGTATATCAATCTTTTGTAAAAAATTAATAGTTATTCCACGCTCCAGTGAATTTAAAAAATTCTGGTACTGGACGCAAAAAATTCTGTTTTTCAGCAGGATCAAATCAACTATCACCGTAAGCCATCCCAAAGGTCTTACTTGGCACAAACACTAATTAAAACACAAAACCACATCTAACCAGAGGCTAGATGAAATATTTATTGCAAAATAGAACCTAAAAAGAAAAAACAAAAAATAAAATTGGGTTGCCTCCCAACAAGCGCTATTGTTTAACGCCCTTAGCTAGGCATAAAACACGAATAGATCTAAGTATTATCGTCTTTGGCATGCAATCCATACGTGGCTCTCATAATAGATTCATAAGGCAATTTAATTTTATTTCTAGGGAAGTGTTCCATGCCTTTCCTTAATGGAAATTGGAATCTAATATTTCCTTCTTTCATATCAATAATTGCACCAATCGTTCTAAGGAAATATCTACCAAGAATAATAGGACATGTAGGATTGCAATCTATATCAAGAACAATGAAATCTGCGGGCATATAATTCCTATTTGCAACAATAAGAACATCATTAATTCTTCCCATAGGTTTCTTAATAGTGGAGTCCGCAAGATGCAAATTTAAGGAACAATCATCAAATTCACGGAAACCTAACACATCACATAAAGTTTTCGGAATCGTGGAAACACTAGCACCCAAATCACACAAAGCATAGCATTCATAATCTTTAATCTTAATCTTAATAGTAGGTTCCCACTCATCATAAAGTTTTCTAGGAATAGAAACTTCCAAATTAAGCTTTTCTTCATAAGATTGCATCATAGCATCAACGATATGTTTAGTAAAAGCTTTGTTTTGATTATAAGCATGAGGAGTATTCAACGTGGATTGCAACAAGGAAATACAATCTATTAAAGAGCAATTATCATAATTAAAGTCCTTGAAATCCAAAATAGTGGGTTCATTGCTATCTAAAGTTTTCACCTCTTCAATCCCACTTTTATCAATTTTTGCATCAAGATCTAAAAACTCCGAATCATTGGGATGCCTTCTAACTAAAGTTGACTCATCTCCAGTCCCATCTTTATCAAGATTTACATTGGAAAACAAAGATTCAATAGGAGTCACATCAATCACTTTAAGATCTTCATCATTATTCTCACGGAAACTAGAAGAACACGTTTTTATGAACCAATCTTTTTTAGCGCGCATCTTAGCGGTTCTTTCTTTGCACTCATCAATGGAAATTCTCATGGCTTTGAGAGACCCATTGATATCATGCTTAGGTGGAATAGATCTAAGTTTCAAAGAATCAACATCAAGAGAAATTCTGTCCACGTTCCTAGCCAAATCATCAATCTTAAGCAATTTTTCTTCAATTAAAGCATTGAAATTCTTTTGCGAACTTATAAATTCTTTAACACTATTCTCAAATTCAGAGGGTATCTTATTAGAATTTCCATAAGAATTGTTATAGGAATTACCATAATTATTAGAGGAATTACTAGGAAACGGCCTAGGATTAAAATTACCTCTATACGCGTTATTACCAAAATTGTTCCTACCAACAAAATTCACATCCATAGATTCGTTATTGTTTTCAATCAAAGTAGACAAAGGCACATCATTAGGATCAATAGGAGCACTCTTATTAGCAAATAATTTCATAAGTTCATCCATCTTTCCACTCAAAACATTGATTTCTTCAATCGCATGCACTTTTTTACTAGTGGAAGATCTTTCGGTATGCCATTGAGAATAATTGACCATAATATTATCTAGGAGTTTAGTAGCTTCTCCTAACGTAATTTCCATAAAAGTACCTCCCGCGGCCGAATCTAAAAGATTTCTAGAAGCAAAATTCAATCCGGCATAAAAAATTTGTATAATCATCCACAAATTCAAACCATGAGTAGGGCAATTTCGTATCATCAATTTCATCCTCTCCCAAGATTGTGCAACACGTTCATGATCAAGTTGCTTAAAATTCATAATATCATTCCTAAGGGAGATGATCTTAGCGGGAGGAAAATACTTGGAAATAAAAGCATCTTTACACTTATTCCATGAATCAATACTATTTTTAGGCAAAGATGAAAACCAAGTTTTGGCATGATCTCGAAGTGAGAACGGAAATAACTTCAACTTAACAATATCATTATCCATATCTTTTTTCTTTTGCATATCACACAAATCAACGAAATTATTAAGATGGAATGCGACATCTTCATTGGGAAGGCCGGAAAATTGATCTTTCATAACAAGATTCAGCAAAGCGGTATTAATTTTACAAGATTCCGCATTAGTAGCGGGAGCAATCGGAGTACTAATAAAATCATTATTATTGGTGTTGGAAAAATCACACAATTTGGTATTCTCTTGAGTCATCGTGACAAAGCAAGCAATCCAACACACGAGCACGCAAAGCAAACGAAGAAGACGAACTGAAGAGGAGCGAAAAAAGGTATATTTTTTTGAAAATCGTTTTAGAAGTGGGGGAGAGGAAAACGAGAGGCGAATGGCAAATAATGTAATGCGAGGGATGAGAGTTTATGATGGGTACTTGGTATGTCTTGGCTTGGCATAGATCTCCCCGGCAACGGCGCCAAAATTCTTCCTACTACTTCTTGAGCTTGCGTTGGTTTTTTCCTTGAAGAGGAAAGGGTGATGCAGCAAAGTAGAGTAAGTATTTCCCTCAGCTTTTGAGAACCAAGGTATCAATCCAGTAGGAGACAACGCTCAAGTCACCGAATACCTGCACAAACAAACACCAACCTTGCACCCAACGCGATAAAGGGGTTGTCAATCCCTTAACGGTTATTTGCAACGTGAGATCTGATAGAGATGATAAACGGTAAAGTAATATTTTTGGTATTTTTGGTTTATGGAACGGAAAGTAAAGATTGCAAAGTAAAAGAAATAGGAAACAGAAATTGTAGATCGGAATCTTATATGATGGAAAATAGACCGGGGGCCATAGGTTTCACTAGAGACTCCTCTCAAGATAGAAATTATTACGGTGGGTAAACAAATTACTGCCGAGCAATTGATAGAAAAGCGCAAAGTTATGATGATATCTAAGGCAATGATCATGAATATAGGCATCACGTCCGTGTCAAGTAGACCGAAACGATTCTGCATCTACTACTATTACTCCACACATCGACCGACTCCTGCCTGCATCTAGATTATTAAGTTCATAGGAACAGAGTAACACATTAAGTAAGATGACATGATGTAGCGGGATAAACTCAAGCACTATGATGGAAACCCCATCTTTTTATCCTCGATGGCAACAATACAATACGTGCCTTGCTGCCCCTACTGTCACTGGGAAAGGACACCGCAAGATTGAACCCAAAGCTAAGAACTTCTCCCATTGCAAGAAAAACCAATCTAGTTGGCCAAACCAAATCGATAGTTCGAAGAGACTTGCAAAGATATCAAATCATGCATATAAGAATTCAGAGAAGATTCAAATAATATTCATAGATAAGCTGATCATAAATCCACAATTCATCGGATCTCGGCAAACACACCGCAAAAGAGTATTACATCGAATAGATCTCCAAGAACATCGAGGAGAACTTTGTATTGAGAATCAAAAAGAGAGAAGAAGCCATCTAGCTACTAGCTATGGACCCGTAGGTCTGAAGTAAACTACTCACGCTTCATCGGAGAGGCAATGGTGTTGATGTAGAAGCCCTCCGTGATCGAACCCCCCCCCCCCCCCGGCAGGATGCCGGAAAAGGCCCCAAGATGGGATCTCACGGGTACAGAAGGTTGCGGCGGTGGAAAAGTGGTTTTGTTGCCTCCTGGATGTTTTTGGGGTATAAGAGTATATATAGGCAAAAGATCTAGGTCAGAGGGGCTACAAGGGGCCCACAAGGTCGGGGGGCATGCCCTACCCCCCTGGGCGCGCCCTCCACCCTTGTGGCCGCCTCGCGGCTCTTCCGACTTGCACTCCAAGTCTCCTGGGTGTCTTCTGGTCCAAGAAAAATCATCGCGAAAGTTTTATTCCGTTTGGACTCCGTTTGGTATTCCTTTTCTGCAAAACTCTAAAACAAGGAAAAAACAGAAACTGGCCCTGGGCTCTAGGTTAATAGGTTAGTCCCAAAAATCATATAAAATAGCATATTAATGCATATAAAACATCCAAAACAGATAATATAATAGCATGGAACAATCACAAATTATAGATACGTTGGAGACGTATCACTCATCGATCAAAGATGGTTAAGGTTTCCTGACCATAGACATGAGTTATCATTTGATAACAGGATCTCATCATAGGAGAATGATGTGATGGACAAACCCAATCGTAAGCTTAGCATCAGATCGTATCACTTAGTTTATTTGCTACAACTTTCTTCATGTCAAGTATATGTTCGTTAGACCGTGAGATCATGCCACTCCCGGATAACGTAGGAATACTTTGTGTGCTATCAAATGTCACTTCGTAACTGGGTGATCATAAAGATACTCTACAGGTATCTCCGGAAGTATTTGTTGGGCTGCATGGATCGAGACTGGGATTTGTCACTCCGTGTGACGGAGGGATATCTCTGAGCCCTCTCGGTAATACAACATCACAAGAAGCTTGCAAGCATGTGACTAATGAGTTTAGTCACGAGATCTTGTATTATGGAACTAGTAAAGAGACTTACCGGTAACGAGACTTCCCGCTACTGGTTATTGACCGGAGATGTGTCTCGGTCATGTCTACATAATTCCCGAACCCGTAGGGTCGCACACTTAACGTTCGGTAGCGCTAGGGTGATGTTGAGATATTAATAGTGGAAAGTCTGAAAGTAGTTTGGAATCCCAGATGGGATCCAAGACATAATGAGGAGCTCCGAAATGGTCCGGATGTCAAGATTTATATATGGGAAGCCATATTCAGGGTTCCGGATAAGTTCAGAAATTTTCAGTAGAGTATCAGGAAGGTTCTAGAAGGTTTCGAGGGTTCCACCGTGGGGCCCAATGACTCGGGAAGGGCCCACATGGACCGAGGGGTGGGGCTACTGCCCACATGGGCTGGCCGCACCATTCCCCAAGACACATGTCGTTTAAATCTAGAGATAAGATGTTATCTCCAAGTTGAAAGGGATTTCTCCCTTGTGGCCGGCCCTAGGAGGGTTTTGGACGCCCTCCCCTTCCCCCTAGCCTATATAAAGAAGGGGCGCATGGGGGCAGCCACCCCTTCTCCCTTGGTCGTTGCCTCTCCCAACTCCTCACACCAATCTCCCATACGCGCTTGGCGAAGCCCTACCGGAATTCCACTGCCACCACCACCATCACCTCGCCGTTGGGATGGTCTCGATTTCATCTACCTCTTCTCCCTCTCTTATTGGATCAAGGAGGAGAGGACACCATTGAGCTGAACGTGTGCTAAACTCGGAGGTGTCGTTTGTTCGACACTAGATCGGATTGGATTGCGAAGAGTACAACTACATCAACCACGTTACATACGCTAACGCTTTCGGTCTACAAGGGTATGTAGACTCACTCACCTCTCATTGCTATGTATCTCATAGATTAGATCTTGCGTGTTTCACAGGAATTTTTTTGATTTTCATGCAACGTTCCCCAACAACATCGACGAGCACCCGAAGTTCCCATATGTTGTCATCAGAGTGGCCACATTCGTAGACCTGGAAAACTTCATGGAGGAGACAGTCGATGATGCTGAAGTTGAAGATGAGGAAGACTAGTCCGATGAGTTGTGGCACAAAAAACAATGTCTTAAATTAGCCGCAGAATGTCGAGTGATGGTGTAAAACTTTAAGTTCGACTAGTGGTGGTGCTGCTTTAAGTTTTATCGCGCTAAGTGCTTTTGCTAAATCTGACTAAATTTCTTTACCATTTTTCTGACTCATTCCCCTTTGGTTCTTTCGCAATTAATAATTTGGTCAGTCAGATTTTCCTTTGGATTTTTCCATTGCCAACCAGGCAGACGGACTACAGTCAGGTTGGAGACAAGGACTGGGCCTTAGGGTCCGAGACAACTTACTTTGATATTTTTTCTAAGAAAGAAAGGAAAACGAGTCAAGGACATGTTGACTGGTGATGCACGCCTGTAGCCAGTCCACAGCTGCCGCTTTTACTATCTGGAGCGGTTGTACCGCTCCGGTGTTTTTCTACACGACAACGATTTGTGGGGTCCTATAAAAGGGGGTCTTCTTCCCCAAAGCTAATAACGGATCTTGAGCAAGTTTCCCCCACCATTATTGACCTCTTGGAGCTTGCTTTCTCTCTATTCCTCCCATGATTCTTGCATCTATTTGAGGGAAAAGAGAGAGGAGATCTAGATCTACATTTCCACCAATCCATCTCCTCCTCTAAGTGAGGGGAACCCTTTGGATCTAGATCTTGGAGTTCTTGTGTGTTCTCCTAATTTGTTCTTCCTCTCATATTCTTCCGGAGCATTAGTTGTTGTCGTGGGATTTGGGAGGGACTTGAGCACTCTGTGTGCTCTTGCCATTGCATTCAGTGCATCGGTTTGAGTTCTCCGTGAGGACTCATGGAACTGACTGCTACTTCTGAGCTACGTTGGGATTTTCCCCGAAGAGGAAGGGTGAAGCAATATAGTAGCAGATAAGTATTTCCCTCAGGCTTCGTTTCGCGTAAGTGGATTGGAGGGGTTTCAAAGGGATTTTCCTCACGGGGGCCAGAAACCCCAAAAATCCCCGACGACCCATTTGGTACAGGGGATTTCCATGGGCCAATCCTCTCTAATCCCCTTCAATCCTCTCGAACCCACGCGACTCGGAACCTCATCGACGGACTCAGGGAAGCGCTTGTCACCGCCAGCCTCCTCCACGCCACCGGGAGGAGGAGTCCCGTTGCCGAATCTTCAACACCCCGCCATCACCACTGAGGGGAGGAGCCCCGCCGCTGCCACTGAGGGGAGGAGCCCCGCCGCCACCGAGAGGAGGAACCACATTGTCGGATCTTCAATGCCCCCCCGTCATGAGAGAGTCAACGTCCTCCTCCGCTGGTTCTTCTCGAGGTGATTTCTCCCCTCTTCTCCACTTCTCCATCCCCTCCCCTGCAAACCCTAGGGCCATGGCCGGCGACCTTCTTGCTCCTTGGTCCGACACGTCTAGATTAGGCTAGATTAGGCCTTCTTGTACTAGATTAGGCTAGATTGTTGGCACTGATTAGTATAATATCATGCCTGGTGTTCTTGAGGCCAAGATAGCCTAATGTTGTTCTTGAGCATGGTGTGATTCCTCTAATATTGCTAGCACTGATTGGAATAAGGATGCTTTTATTCCCGCAGAACATTCTTGTGACATTCTTGCTGTTGACGTATATGTTTTCTTTCCTGACTAAGAAATTTTGTAAACTGGGTTTGGTCACATGGCTATCTGGTTATCATCTAGTTTGCCATGCGATTGCTCCAAACGGATGCAGGCCTGGAGTGACATCTTCCCTTATTTTAGTGTGCCCAGCTGAAATCCACTTACAAAATGTTTAAATGGTCAATAGATGAAGAAGCACATGTGTGCTCTGTGTGCACACTACAAGTGGGCACCAACACAACGTTCCCCTAAAAGCGTAGGAAAACTATATCAAAATGCAGATCAATCACTTGTGTCTACTGCTACAGTTCAAACAAAATATATGTAATCTGTAAGAAGATTAACTTTGCTCATTCCTTTAAATCCTGATCAACTTTACAAAGTGACAGCTTGTCATTTCTTCATTTACTTTCTTAAGCATGATGTAGCTGATGAATTTGTGGGTCATCTTTGATTTTCAAAGTTGACTGAGATTAAGGTGTGTTGATACAGCCAGAATTAGGATGAAATTTTGTTAAACAATGAAACAAGGAAATTATGTTTGTAGTTTCTCATTCCTTAAGCAGCCTATTTGTAGTTTCTCATTGCTTAAGCAGCTGATCTTAGTTTAATTTGTTAAACAATAAGCAATGAAATTCTCCACTCCCATTATTTAATTCTGTTTGGCAGTGGAGCTAGCTTCTAATGCATCTATCTTTTCATCTAGCTAGCTAGCTAGCTAACTTGGTGCTCATCATTTGATTGTAGTCTGGGTCCTCCATCTCCCCTTCTCTTGCTGGTTTTAACCAATCTTAGTTGTATTACAATATTCTCCAGATCAGTAGTCCTCTTATGACTCTAGGTCCTTGAGAATCTGAAAGATGGCCACTATACCCTTGTTCAATCTTTTAGAAAATGTATGATACATGTTTCGTCCACATCCCATTCCTTTATAACTGAGTATAGTTGTTCTTGCTAGATTGAGAGCACCTGTGCTAGCTTAGATATGATACATGTTTCTTCCACAACCCAAAGGGAACTATTCCCATGTCCTTCTGCAGTCCATAGTCTTCAGCTATTGTGGATTGTTATGACTGACACATCTGTGATGTCCATTTACAAGGGTTTAAATGGCTAATTTTGAAATCTGTGTTCCCTGGACCGCGTGACAGACACCTCATAACATGAGCCAAAATCAAATATTACAATAATGTTCATTTTTTGCACATTAAGTGTCATAAAAATTTCTACTTGTACTCCAGTTTTGTTTCTTGGCAACCATTATTTAAGCTATAGCTTCTTCTCAGCCGTTGGATCAATGGACATTGGGTATATTTAGACTAAATTGTTCGTTTCCTTGGCTTGGATTAGTACTAACTAAATGTGATGCCTCCAATTTCACATGTTTTTGTAATGTACATTTTTTAGGATCATTTCACAATAGTACTGACCTGGAACCTTTTTAGGTTCAATGCTAGTTCATTTGAGTTTGTCTTTTTTTATTTTAGAGTTGTGGTGAGAAACTAACTCTGAATTATGTGCCTTCAAATTTTAAGCAATACTAGAAAAATTAACCTTGTTTTTTGAGACGCATATATTCACTTTACCTACTCGAGTAATTCTTTTTGTTCTCAACCGGACGCATATATTCACCATATCTATCACCTCTCTTTGGTTCAAAAGCAAGAAAATTCATGGAACTTCTATTGTTAAGAGTAGCAACATTACCTTGTTTTCTTCAGTATCATCAGTTATTTCTGGTCTCACTAAATTAGGTTGAGAAGTGGAACAAGCAGAGGGAGAATGTGACGTTTGCAGGGTCCCTCTAAATCATCTGTTTGAGAGTCTCTCCTCAGTTGCTTTGGTGTCGATGCTACTGCTGAAGGAAATATGCCCTAGAGGCAATAATAAAGTTGTTATTTTATATTTCCTTATTCATGATAAAAGTTTATTATTCATGCTAGAATTGTATTGATCGAAAATCTAAATACATGTGTGAATACATAAACAAACACCGTGTCCCTAGTGAGCCTCTACTTGACTAGCTCATTGATCAAAGATGGTTAAGGTTTCCTAACCATGGACATGAGTTGTCATTTGATAACGGGATCACATCATTAGGAGAATGATGTGATGGACAAGACCCATCCGTTAGCTTAGCATAATGATCGTTCAGTTTTATTGCTATTGCTTTCTTCATGTCAAATACATATTCCTTCGACTATGAGATTATGCAACTCCCGGATACCGGAGGAATGCCTTGTGTGCTATCAAATATCACAACGTAACTGGGTGATTATAAAGATGCTCTATAGGTATCTCCGAAGGTGTTTGTTGAGTTGGCATAGATCGAGATTAGGATTTGTCACTTCGAGTATCGGAGAGGTATCTCTGGGCCCTCTCGCTAATACACATCATAAGCTTGCAAGCAAATGACTAAGGAGTTAGTCACGAGGTGATGTATTACGGAACGAGTAAAGAGACTTGTTGGTAACAAGATTGAACTAGGTATAAAGATACCGACGATCGAATCTCGGGCAAGTAACATACCGATGGACAAAGGGAATAACGTATGTTGTCATAACGGTTCGATCGATAAAGATCTTCGTAGAATATGTGGGAGCCAATATGAGCATCCAGGTTCCGCTATTGGTTATTAACCGGAGAAGTGTCTCGGTCATGTCTACATAGTTCTCGAACCCGTAGGGTCCGCACGTTTAACGTTCGATGACAATTTAGTATTATATGAGTTATGTGATTTGGTGACCGAATGTTGTTCGGAGTCCCGGATGAGATCACGGACATGACGAGGAGTCTCGAAATGGTCGAGAGGTAAAGATTGATATATAGGACGATGGTATTCGGACACCAGAAGTGTTCCGGAGGGTACCGGGTACATATCGGGTCACCGGAAGGGGTTCCGGGCACCCCCGGCAAAAGATATGGGCCTAATGGGCCAAGAGGGGAAACACAGCAGCCAGCAGGGGCTGCTGCGCCCCCCATATGGGCTGCACCAGAGGAGAAGGAAAGAGGGGAAGAGAGAAGGAAGGAGAGGGATTCGGCCTCCCCCTTCCTTCCCTCCTCCCTCCTATTTCCTTCCCACTCCGGTAAATAAGGAAGGGGGGGCGCACCACTTGGGAAACCCCAAGTAGGATTCGGATCCTACTTGGGGCGCCCCATGGCTGCCTCTCCTCCCCTCCCACCTATATATATGTGGGGAGGGGGGCGCCTAGAACACACAACATCAACTGTAAGCCGTGTGCGGCGCCCCCCTCCACAGATTACACCCTCGGTCATATTGTCGTGGTGCTTAGGCGAAGCCCTGCGCGGATCACTTCGCCATCACCGTCACCACGCCGTTGTGCTGACAGAACTCATCTACTTCCTCGACACTTTGCTGGATCAAGAGTTCGAGGGACGTCATCGAGCTGAACGTGTGCAGAACTCGGAGGTGCCGTACGTTCGGTGCTTGATCAGTCGGAACAAGAAGAAGTTCGACTACATCAACCGCGTTGTCAAACGCTTCCGCTTTCGGTCTACGAGGGTATGTAGACACACTCTCCCCCTCTCGTTGCTATGCATCTTCTAGATAGATCTTGCGTGAGCGTAGGATTTTTTTTTGAAATTGCATGCTACGTTTCCCAACAACTGTTGTCTTGTGGTTGGAATTTATGCTCTTGTCATGTACTCTCTTCCAACAATCACTGCAGAACATCAAGTGATGCTTTTCTCTATGTTGCACAAATAGTTCAGCATGCTTAAATGTATGCATGTCTTTCCCGAGACTTGCGAATGCCGAATACCAATGAGATATTATTGGTTCCAAGTCATGTTGCTGTGATATGTTGGTGATGTGACTGCACAATTATGTGATAATATATTGATTCCAAGTCAAGCAAATTATGTTATTGGTGTGAAGAACTATTGCAAGATTAGATTTTTAACTATTTTACACCATTTCAATTCAATATGGAAGTCTCTCCCTATCAAATGTTGTTATATATAGAGGGGATGTGTGGCTGGAGGGGGGATTTGAGGTTTCAAGGGGTTTAGGTGGAAGATGGGGATTCACCAAATCCCCTCCCCCCAAAACCTCCACAATCCCTTTGTGCCAAACGAGGCCTCAATGAGAACCAAGGTTATCGAACCAATAGGAGAACCAAGAAAATCCTAGTAAGCAGTACTTGCACACACAAGAGCAAATACTTGCACCCAACGCGGGTAAGAAGGTTGTCAATCCCCTTGAACATGTTACTTGCAAGGATTAAATCTGGTAGTGATAGATATATAAATTGAAAAGTAAAATAAAAAGAGTAAAATTGCAGCAAATTATTTTTGGTTTTAGCAATATGATAAAAGTAGACCCAGGGGCCATAGTTTTCACTAGAGGCTTCTCTCATAGCAGACGCTGGGTAGATAAATTACTGTTGGGCAGTTGATAGAAAAGTGCATAGTTATGATGATATTCATGGCAATGATCAGGTACATAGGAATTACGTTCGTGACAAGTAGACCGAAACGATTCTGCATCTACTACTATTACTCCACCAATCGACAGCTATCCAGCATGCATCAATGGTATTAAGTTTATGACAAACAGAGTAACGCTTTAAGCAAGATGACATGATGTAGACAGAATACACTCAAGCAATATGATTAAACCTTGTCATTTTACTTTTTAATGGAAACAATACAAATAAGTGCCTCGCTACCCCTACTGTCACTGGGTGAGGACACCGCAAGATTGAACCCATTACAAAGCACCTCTCCCACTGAAGATAAATCAATCTAGTTGGTCAAACCAAACGGATAGACCGGAGAGAAATACAAAGCTATAATAATCATGCATAATAAAGTTCAGAAAAGACTCAATTACTTTCAATGAATATTCCAATCATAAACTACAATTCATCGGATCCCAACAAACACACCACAAAAGAAGAAGATTATATTGAATTGATCTCCGAAGAGAACATTGTATTGAAGATCAAATAGAGAGAAGAAGCCATCTAGCTACTAGCTATCACTACTGTAGGATGCTGCTTACATGACACTACAATCGGAGACCCTTCGACAAAACTGTGTGCGATGCATTAATCGCAAACGGTGTTGTAAGAAAACCGTAAAAAATGATACAAACTGTTTGCGATGGCGGAGACATCAAACACGGTTCAGATTAGAGTTACCTGTGTGATACGTGGCATACAGTTCACTCGAATGAACTGTTTGCGATGAGCATAATACCAGAAATAGTCAGCCAGATGAAGGTGTGTGCGATATACAGCATACAATTTACTCGAATGGACTGATTGTGATTAGGCAACACAACAGAAACGGTCAGCCAGATCAAGGTGTGTGCGATATACGACATACAGTTCACTCGGATGAACTGTTTTCAATTATGCAACACAACAGAAATGGTTCAACTTAACAAGATGTGTGTGATATGTGGCAAACAGGTCCGTAATCTGAAATGTGTGCGAAGACCGATAATAACACAGACGATTTCTGCTAATAGGCCGTGTGTGTTGTGGTCAAATGCTTGCTGGTATACAATTGTCAGCGATTGATGAATTCATCACCGACGGGTTCCTAGTATTGTCCGTGTGCGATGTGATTGCATACAAAACAACAATATATATACTTATAAGGACATAATTGCATAACCAAATTAAACATCCAATTACATAGGTGGCTAGTACACACATGACATTTGCACACACCAAAGTAAACTATTACATGCATAATTAACTAGGATAAACGATCATCTGATCATCATCTACTTCTTCTTGTGACACTTCCCGCCACTGCTCTGCTGGTGGCTCGATCCCTCGTTGATTACGGGAAGGAGGCACTCCCTCATGTCAACGACCCGCCTGTGCATCTCGTAGCATGTGTACACGTTCTTGGCCACGAACTTGAGGTGAGGTTCATCCACTTTCCGCATCTAGGCCCCGTGTCACGATGCGGGATTTTTCTTGGCATCCTCCTTCATCTTTTTGTAGTAGGGGTCGATGATGGCCGAGGCAAGTTCAACCAGGGAGTCCTTCTTCGTGCTGCCCCCGACCCTGTAGTGGCCACGGATTTTGACAAGCTTCTGGCAGGCCAAACCCGAAACTTGGAGTGCTTTTACATCGTCTGTGGTTTCCATCATAGCGAACTTGTAGTTGGTGCTGTTGACAAACCTGACGAAATGGTCACAAGGCTCTGTGGCCAGGCAGTAGTGATAGATGAGGACGTGATGGCGCACGCACAACTGGGCGACAACCACCTTCTGATCTATCCCGGGTTGACCGCTGGTGTACTGGAGGTCGATGCCAACCACTTTGTACTTGTCTTGAGCAAGCAAGTGCTCCACGGTGTTGATGTAGTCCTCCACCACAGCCGGGTCGATGGTGTACACCACCGAGAGATCCTTCTTCCTCATGTGGGTCTCCACTTGGTGCACGCCAAACTCCATTGGAGCACCACTAGATATCCTCTCTGTATGTGTCTTCGTGGGTGTGCTTGTTGTGTTGTGGGGTACGATCAAAAGGTTGAAGAGACTAAGGTTATAATGGTCGCGGGAATTAATGCGAAGCCGGACGGCCTGGAATATCGACACGCCCGGATGGCAGTTTTTGCAGCGCGTAACTCCATCATGCCGCACGTAACTGCGTCGTGGCGACATGCATGATGCAACCGCATGCATATGGCGCCCCAACGTGATCGTGCGCCGGCCCCAACCACTGGCAAAGCACGCGCAGAGGATGCGAGAGCAGAGCGCGAGGAGGGATGCGAGCAGAGCACTCCGTGATTGCCTCAACACTGAGCAACCATATGCATATAGCAGTTGAACACGCAGCAAAAGCCATCCACAAGCCGAGCATGTGGAGGGGCGCGAGCAGAGCGCGCTATAGCACCTAACGGTGAGCAAAGCATGCCGAGGGATGCGAACAGAGGCCGGCACAGTGAGGTGAACACAGGCAACGGACAAGGGTGCACCGGTTAATTGTGTGGGAAGACCGATAATAACACATACATTTCCTGCTAATAAGCTGTGTGTGTTCTTGGCATATGATGCTTGTTGGTAAATTATTGTCTGGCATTCTTGAAATCATCATTGGCCTGTTCCTTAGTTTAATCATTTGCCATGATTTTCTCAGTCTGCACAACATCTACGCTCTCTGTGTACAGAATAATATTCTTTACTGTGAATAGTGTGCTCTGTTGGGCACACGAGTATATGGATCACAGCCTTGGGCAAGCAATGTGCCCGCACACGTCGTGCTAGCTCACGGCTCCTTCTATGCTAAGTTTCCATTAATTGATGGTGTTTTATGAACACACCACCATTTCCTACCACATCCTCATCGGTTTCCCACCGCCACCCAGCGATATTGCGCATAAACCTGGGCGGCGTGCGACACACCAAGGCAACAAGCGCAACCTATAGCCCCTCTACCTTTTCCAAGGATGCCAACCCACTGAAGCGTCACCTCTGCCATCAACCTCCTTGATAAGGAAAACGATAAGGTGCCACGACCCGTCGAGGTCGAGGATGTCCCCGGCAACGCGATGGACGACGTCGTGCTGCGCGTCATCGCCGGGGTTGAGCAGACCCTTGGCGCACAACGCTTCAGTGTCGCGGATCAAGATAAGCATGTCAGCGTCAAGAGGCTACAGCTCACCACACAACATGATCGGTGGTGTGCCACAGAGCAAGCTAGGAGCGTCCGCGCCGATAGGCTGCGGCTCGCCGCACAGCGAGACCGTTGGAGCGCCGCACAGCGAGAGGCACGGCGTGCCGCACAGCAAGGGCGGATCTATCGGCGCTTGCCTGCTGTCGACAGGGAGCCGCAGCTGGGTACATGACCCATTAGTAGCCCCATTGCTCGCCAGGAGTGGGCAGAGGCCAGGCTCGAGTGCCTCCTTGGCCCAGGTGTCCACCTAGGCGCAGTAGAGGAACATGGCCGTCGCATCCTCAAGCTGGTGATCTCGATGAAATAGCCAACTTGGAGCTCGAGATCTCACTCCAGATGTACCGCGAGCGTGTCGACGGCTTGGACGAACGTCTGCACGAGTTTAGGCAGAGCCAAGAGCTACCATAGGCAAGGCTGCCGGTCATGGATGCGTTTTAGTTTGTTGAGTCGTTTCGACGTTGATTGCTATGTATTCACAACAATCATAATATTGCTCTGTTTATTGCTCTGTTTCAATGTGTGTACTCTGTTTTCCGTTCTTATATATTGTTCTGTTTCAATGTGTATATATATATGCTTTCCATTCTGTATATGTGGATGATAACAACTAGATACAAATTAGTATACGAAAACAGATAGAAAAATGGAATTCATAATATATATTAATTGTTCATTAGTTCATCACATAATATATATAATATCATCACATATACGTGATGATACTTAACTACTATGTACAATGCATAAAATTAAAAACAAACAATACTAAAACTAATAATCCCTCCTTAGGGGGGCAGTATTCCGGCAGCCCCTCACCAGCAGCTCCCTGGTGCGCGGCGGCTTCCCAGTGCGGAGGCAGTACTCCGCCTCCTCCGCCTCGTAGTGCTTGACGTGTCGATCTGCCTCTTGCCGGCATACGCGCGTGAATGATCTTGCCATTTCATTGGGTGCCCACCGGAGCTCCTCATCGGTAGCACGCTAGAGCTTATCGGCCCACCTCCACGCAGTGATGAGGCGCCTAGCACCTTTGGCCTTCCTGGCGAAGTACCGGCCATCTTCGTACAACTCCTCTACACGTCGACGCGCCCGCCCCCAAAGCTCCACCGCCTCCTTTTCCCAGGCGGCTTCATGGGCCACCTGGTACCTGACTTTTTCCTCCACCATCTCCTTCCTTAATGCCACTTACCTGGCTTTCTCAGCCAGTGGCAGCGCCTTCCACATAGAAAGATTGTACTGGCCCCAAAACCACTCCAAAGTTGGAGGGTCCGGCACAACCTCGTCCGACGTCACATAGGGGTCCTCCTCGTCGCTGCTCTGCGACTGAACGTCCTCGGGGGGCGGCGCCTCCTCCTCGGCATGTGGGCAGATCGACGGTGCCATGGCAGAGTTTTATGAGAGAGGTGGGGGGGGGGGGCGAGATAGGAATGGTTCAGATGAGAATGCAGGCGGGATGACGTGAGCAGGGTAGTATTTATTGGCGGCCGAAATCTAGATCGACGGGAATAGTACACACGCTGGTCGCCGGAATTTATGAGTACTGTAGCTTAGATTGCACACGATTCCCGCAGCAAAAGCCGTGTGTGAAATTAATCGCTAACGGTTTCCAATACAGAACCGCGTCTGATTAATAACCCATGCCCGACGCCACTCGCCTTCCAAACCTCGAGGCACGAAATAGAGTGCCAATCATGTGGGGCCCTATTGTCTTACTAGATATTTACATTTTCTTTCCAAATGTAAGGCACAAATGCTTTTTTTGTGTTCCATGATATTATTGTATAATGTAATGTAATACATAAATGATTTTTCCAACCCATGATGGTTTGCTATTGCATGTACATGTGGTTCAATTTGAATTACGACCATTAAATGGCTAGAAAATCACTTAAATGTCTTAAAAGAGTCAAATGCCCCCTGAAAATTTCCAAATTTTAACATGATAGTTGTATTAGTGCATGTTAATGGTAGAAAATGTTTCGAGGCCATTCGACGAAGCTACCGCCGGTGTCTCATCAAACATGAATTGTTCCCTCTCGGAACCACGAGTCTTTTCTCGTGAGATGCTCCGGTTTGTGAGGGGTATGTGTCCATACTTTCGTCGAATAGGCCAAAAAATTTACCACGGCATCTTGGTGCCATGCCATTACATCAAGCAAGGTTCCATGTATTTCTGATCATTTTTTTTTTGTAATTTAAAAGCCATGGAACTCGATGCTTGTGTCCAAGTCATGACACCAATATGTTTGAAAATTCCTTCCAATTTACTGCACAGGATATTAACTCGCACATGAGGACACAAATATGATTTTCCAAACCATTATGGTTAGCTGTTGCATGTACATGTAGTTCAAATTTGAATTACGGTCATTAAATGACTAGAGAATCACTTAAATGTCTTAAAAAGGTCAAATGACCCCTGAATTTTTCCAAATTTTAACATGACAGTTGTATTAGTGCATGTTTACGGCTGAAAAAGTTTCGAGGCCATACGAGCAAGCTACCGCCGGTTCCTCATCAAACATGCATTGTTCCCTCTCAGAACCACTAGTCTTCTCGTGAGATGCTCTGGTTTGTGCGGGGTGTGTGTCCAAACTTTCGTCGAACATGCTATTTTTTTTACCACGACATCTTGGTGCCATGCCATTACATCAAGCAAGGTTCCATGTATTTCTGATCATTTTTGAAATTTAAAAGCGATGGCACTCGATGCTTGTGTCCAAGCCGTGACACTAATATGTTTGAAAATTCCTTCTAATTTACTGCACATGGCATTAACTCGCACAAGAGGACACAAATATGATTTTCCAAACCATTATGGTTAGCTGTTGCATGTACATGTAGTTCAAATTTGAATTACGGTCATTAAATGGCTAGAAAATCACTTAAATGTCTTAAAAAGGTCAGATGACCCCTGAATTTTTCCAAATTTTAACATGACAGTTGTATTAGTGCATGTTAACGGTAGAAAAAGTTTCGAGGCATGATACGTGTCCAACGTATCTATAATTTTTGATTGTTCCATGCTATTATATTATCAATCTTGGATGTTCTATATACATTTACAAGCAACTTTATATCAATTTTGGGACTAACCTATTAACTCAGTGCCCAGTGCCAGTTGCTGTTTTTTTTACTTTGCAGAATATCAGTACAAAACGAAGTCCAAATGCCACGAAACTTTTTGGAGATTTTTTTGGGCAATAAGGGACCCTGGAAGCTTGAGGAGGGAACCAGAAGATGAAGGAATGGCCCACTAAGCACCAGGGCGCTCTAGGGGCCTCTGGCACGCCCTGGTGGGTAGTGGGGCCCACGAGCCTCCTTTTGACCTACCTCCGCCTCTATAAATACTCTAAAATCCCAAAACCTACCGGAGAGTCCATGAAATACTTTTTCCGCCGCCTCAAGTTCCAGAACCACGAGATCCAATCTAGAGGCCTTTGCCGGCACTCTGCCGGAGGGGGAAACGATCACATAGGGGTTCTTCATCATCCTTGCTGCCCCTCCGATGATGTGTGAGTAGTTTACCACGGACCTATGGGTCCATAGTTAGTAGCTAGATGGCTTCTTCTCTCTTTTTGATCTTCAATACAATGTTCTCCTCGGTGTTCTTAGAGATCTATTTGATGTAATGACTTTTTGCGGTGTGTTTGTTGGGATCCGATGAATTGTGAGTTTATGATCAGATCTATTGAAAGAACATGCGGTGCCCCCATGTTTGGTTTTGGTAATTGATGACATTCTCTATGGACTAATGGTTGCCTTGAGTTATATTTGAAGGATTTGTCCATATGCATTTCTTGAAGTCCATGTGTTAGTTTCAAGGAGTTTATGAGTTGACCAAGGTGCTATTCAAGGAATTATGCAAAGTTTGGTCAGAGAGAGGACATGATACAAGGTTGATCAAAACTAAGTCAAGGAGTGAATCAAATTGATCAACACACAAAGCGTACAAGATGTACCGAGAGGGATCAAGTGATCCCATGGTATGGTAAGCATTGTCCATTATGCTTTGTGTACTAACTCGTGGTCTATGTGAGAGTTGTTTGTGGGGTTAGGTATGTTTCCATGGTCGTGCATCAAAAGGAAGATATCATATAACCCATGGAGGATGACATCAAGTGGTGATCGTCATCAAGGTTGCGGTGTGCAAGTTCAAGTGGAGCATCATGAAGAGATCGTGCTTGAAGCTTGTCGTCCATTGTGGTGACAATGGACTTGTGAAGATGTGCCGAAGAGTAGTTCACCCATAGTGGAGTATGGGGGAGCAATCAACTATTCTTCATCGAGCCAACTCAATCAAGAAAGGTGGTCCAACTTGAGGAAGTCAATATCGTCATCATCAAGCTCAAGTGGACTATGTGCAAGGCAAAGGTTTGCCCTTGGTAGGATTTCTATTTTATCGGTCTCAAGGTGGTAGTTGGGAGACCGGGTTATAGGATCATTTTCCGTACTATCAAGGGGGGCTCTCAAGTTAGTAGCTTGATCGTATCATTCGTAGAGAGATCAAACCATTGCATCCTTGCGTCATCTTTCTCGGTTCTTGTTTGGTTTTTCTCTGTGTGAGTTATAAAGCTTTTGGTCATCTTCATGACAAGCTCGAGTTCATCGAAAATGGAGTTCACGTATGCATCTTCTATGATGTTTTCGATGTTGGAGTTTTTGCCTGTTCTTCACCGATAGTTCTTGTCGTTCTCTATCCAACAAGCTAGAGTTTTCTCAATTTGGAGCTCATTTGTAGAAGTTATGGCAGTTCAGGTTTTATTGTTTCCATATGTTCTTGGGCTTCATTGTAGCACGCCAAGCGGTAGTACTGCTTAGCTGAGCGGTAGTAACGCTTATGGGCGGCAGTGCCGCGGGGCAGGGCCACGCGTGGTACCGCTGCTTTCGGGGATGCGATTTTTCGTGTCGGCTTTCGCGGCAGTGGGACAGTAGCACAAGCGGAAGTACCGCTTACAAGCGGTAGTACCGCCCTTGCACTACCGCTCCACTTCCGCTTCCCTTTCTTGTCGTTGCATGTTCTCAGCGGTAGTAGAGCGGCTGTGGTGGGCAGCACTACCGCCTGTAGGCGGTAGTACCGCGGGCTCCAATGGTAGTGCCGCTGATGCGGCTCTGCCTCGCCCCCTTGTTTTGCTTTGCCTCCTTAGTGCCCTGTGCTGTGACCCTAGCGATAGTACCGCTGGGGCGAGCGGTAGTACCGCTCTGGCGGCACTACCGGCTCGTGGTCTTGCACTATTGCACTGCACTACATGCACTACCGTCCGGGCGGTAGTACCACTCCTATGAGCGGTAGTACCACTTGTGTGCGGGCTCAACACATAACGGTTGGATTCGGGAGGCCCTATAAATGGGGGTCTTCTTCTCCATTGAACCTTATCCTTTGAGCTCGTGTTCTTCCCCCATTGTTGACCTTCTTTGAGCTTGCTATCTCTCAATCCCTCCAATGATTCTTGCTAGTTCTTGAGGCAAAAGAGAGAGGAGATCTAGATCTATGTTTCCACCAATCACTTTCTCCTCTATGTGAGGGGAACCCCTTGGTTCTAGATCTTGGAGTTCTTCATGTTCTCTTCTTCGTTCTTCCTCTCAATTTCCTCCCTAGCATTAGTTGCTTTGGTGGGATTTGGGAGAGAAGGACTTGGGCACTCCATGTGCCCTTGCCATTGCATTTGGTGCATTGGTTTGAGTTCTCCACTGTGATACGTGGAAGTGAAGTTGAGAAGCTTGTTACTCTTGGGTGTTTGGGCACCTTAGAGCTTGTTCCTCTTGGGTGCCTTGGTGCCCTAGACGGTTGGTGTTGCTAGAGCTCAATCATTTTGGTGTAAAGCTCCGGGCAAGCGTCGGGGTCTCCAATTAGGTTGTGGAGATCGCCCCGAGCAATTTGACGAGTACCGATGACCGCCCCAAGGGTTTCCAAAGTGTACGGGTTCGGTGACCGCCCCCAAGGGTTGCCATTTGTATGGGTTCGGTGACCGCCCTCAAGGGTCCCTTAGTGGAATCACGACATCTTGCATTGTGCGAGGGTGTGAGGAGATTACGGTGGCCCTAGTGGCTTCTTGGGGAGCATTGTGCCTCCACACCGCTCCAAATGGAGATTAGCATCCGCAAGGGTGTGAACTTCGGGATACATAGTCGGCTTCACGTGCCTCGGTTATCTCTTACCCGAGACCTTTACTTATGCACTTTACTTTGTGATAGCCATAGTGTTTCTTGTTATATATCTTGCTATCACTTAGTTGTTTATCTTGCTTAGCATAAGTTGTTGGTGCACATAGGTGAGCCTAGTTGTTGTAGGTTTTGTGCTTGGCAAATTAACCGCTAGGTTTATTCCGCATTCGTTCAAGCCTAAACCGTAATTATTTTAAATCGCCTATTCACCCCCCTCTAGACGACATCCACGATCTTTCATCTATCCATGAATATTATTTGAGTTTTCACTGAAATCTTTTATGCATGATTAATATATGTAAAACCCCCAGTGTCATGGTACAGTAACCTCACCCTAATGATGCCATGTCACCATGCTTGCTAAGCTAGTTATCACTTGATGAAAAATCAAAGTCAAATCCAAATTATAGGTGAAATTAAGAAATTCACAAACATGAAAACAAAAATATTAATGATGTGGCAAATAATCCATAGTCAATTATGGTGGAGAAGCCAACATTTTATAAAGTGTTTAAATGCCCTAAAATAATTAAAACAGGGGCCAAAACAATAATTTAAATGCTTTTTAAATTGTAAAAATTATAAAACATTTTCAATAAGTGCCAAACTTTTTGTGGCAGTGACCTAATTTGCAACACTAATTATGGTGCAAGTTTTATATTTTATAAAACTAATTTGCTATAAAAAGGAAGTAGGAAATCAGAAACAAATAAAAGAAAAATAGAGATTTTTTAAAAAGCCCCATGTTTGCCCTGGGCCTTAGCCCATAGGGGCAGACCAAGGCAGGCCGGCCCAGCCCACCCCAATGTCTCCCCCTTCCTCCTGTTCAGAGGGGATGGCGTGGCGCCCAGCCATGCCACCGGTGGCGCCGTGCCGGCCATCCCGTGGCTCGGCGGATGGATAAGGCCACCTCGTGCGCCCCTTTCTCCGCCATGAACCCTAGCCCCCCTCATTTCTTCCCCCTCGCGCCCCTCGCTTTCCCTCCCGCGTCGGCCCGATGCCACCATCACTGCCGCTCGCATGGTCCCGCGGCCATCGGCAACCCCCAGTGCCGCAACCTCGTTTGGAAGGTGCGCCGTGCTCCGCCACGTCGCCTGCATCCTTGGAACGGAGCTGGGAGCCACTCCATCATCTCCGCGCGCATCGTCTTCAACCTTTGGCCGCCTCGATCGCCGTCGTCGATTCGTCGGCCACCAGACTTCCCCGAGCCCGCTTCCCTCCAGGACCGGATCCCTGTGAGCTCCACGTGCCTACTCTCCCTCTGCTGCTCGATTTGCCGCTGCTGCTTGCCGTTGCCATTGCCGCTCGCTCCGGCTGCCGCTGATGTCCTTGCCGCCGCTTGCTCCAGCCATCTCCACTGTTGCCTCTTGCCTTGTTGAATGCGCACGAACGTCAGCGTTTGAACGCGCCCTTCCATGCATTAACCTGACGCCGCACGGTGAATTCTAGGCACAGCCGAGCTCCGGCCGCCGCACGAGTCGACGTCGCCGGCATTGTAGTCCACCTCGGCTCGCATGGTTAACTCCGTTGGGTGCGTGCTCGTCTGCTCGATCGAACGCGCTGCCCTGCCAGCCATTTGGTCGCCGGAGGGCAGATTCTAGCCACCTCCGCTGCGTCTGGCCTCTTCACCGGCGCGTGTCGGAGTTTAAACCAACCTGGGCCTATGACATGTGGAGCCCAGGCCGTCAGTATTTAGATTAGGGGCTAATTAAAATACTAACCCCCACTAACATATGTGGCCCACCCGTTAATTATCTATTTAAGTTAATTAAAACCCTAGATTTACCTGCTGAGTATGACGTGAGGGCCCAGACCAATATTCTAGTGGATAAGGCTGACCCAGTCAGCCTACTGACTAGGCAGCTGGCCCACATGTCAGCCTTTGCTGATTGGCCCCTTTGACCCAGTCAACTGGGCCCACTGTCAGCCTCTGTGCTGTACAGCTAGGCACCGTTTTGGGTGCATATAGCATTTTTTTAATTAATTTCGAATTTAATATAAATTCCAGAAATTTAGAATATTATTAAAACTTTGAAAAATCATATAAATTAATCTATAAGTCAGATGAAAATAATTTATATATGAAAGTTGCTCAGAAAAATATAACGAATCCGAATATGCGATCCGTTCATCTATCACATGCCTCTAGCATGATGAACATGGATCCTTCCCCTCCGATTCATGAGTCCGAAAAGTGCCAAACGCAGGGAGATGTTTTCCCGCTTCGTCTGTAACGTGTAGCACCGCGTTAGGTCACCCCTAACACTGCATTTTGCCATGTCATGCATCGTGATGCATCTATTTGCTTTATATTTATGGTTTCTTCCCCCTCTTCTCTCCGGTAGACACCGAGACTGATGTTGCTGCCGTTTATGACTGCACCCCTGACGTCCAGCCACTTGCAGCAGAGCTTCCAGGCAAGCAAAACCCCCTTGATCATTCCTATATGGCCCATTTCCTTCTCTCTCATGCTTGCATTAGAATTTGCTACTGTATTTGATTGATCCCATTTTGATGCATAGCCTGCTTTTGTAACCTGCTATTGTTACCTACCTGTTTATCCTATATGCTTAGTATAGGTTGGTTAGTGATCCACCAGTGACCCCTCACCTTGTCCCTGTTGCCCTCGCTTTATGATCGATGACTCGATCAACGTGATCGATGACCAGAGCCCGACACATCACCTCACACCCCCCTAGTTGTACAACCCTGCAGAGCTACTATCGAGTGTCGAGGGTGATACTTCGTATAACACTTCTGATGAGATATCAATAATGCAGTTAATCGATCGTGGTATACGGAGGGTGATTCCTCCTTGATCACCCCGATAACGACTCTGTCGTGCAACACCTCAAGTGTGAACCCTCGAGGGTGATTCCTCCAAGTTCACCTTGACGGTTACATCAAGTGGAATCCATCGAGGGTGATTCCTCGGATTCCCCCTTGGTGTGATGGACACAGGGTTACTTTGACTTTATCCCTAGAACCATATTAAAGACGGGCCACCCCTGAGGGGTACCCGCGAGAGTTACTGTTTCTGCGGGACTGGAGGGACAGGCGATACCACCCCAGTAGAGGTGGACCTGAGTTCCCGACAGTCTCTTGTGAGTTAGGTTGACTGTGAGGGTACCTGCGAGTGATGTGGAATCGGGTTGACCTGGAGGGTACCCGTGAGATAACTACATGGCACGGCCGGGCATTCTTAGCCCTTGCCATAAGTCCGTGAGACGGGGCGATGGGACCACAGATCGTGGATCATTCATCGTCCCCACGCGCTCCCAAGACACTAACGGGTATGGATATGTGATCCGAGTAGGCCTCTGGCCTTTTACGCACTAACCACCACGCGGGAATCAGTATGGGCACTCTGCGTCGTACGATTCTTTCGAAAGCTCACTAATGTCAGCGATTGAGCGGCGTGCGCCCGGTTGGACAGGAACCACCTGCAGCTTGTATTAGGGGGTGGGTCTGCTTCGGGTGGCCCTCGCAACATGCAGGACTGCACAGGACGATTGGCCCATGACCCCTTCATATTTAGGATGTAGACCGACGTGTTGGCCTCTCTATCGAGCCTAGGTGGGACTACGGCATGTCGATCAGCCGAGGCCAGGCATGACCCAGGAAAGTGTGTTTGGCCGGAGTTAATCAAGCGTGTTGGGTAAGTTTGTGCACCCCTACAGGGAAGTTAATCTATTCGAATAGCCGTGTCCACGGTAACGGACGCTCGGAGTTGTATCCCGATCTATACAACTAGAACTGGATGCTGAAGATGATAAAAGGATATGATGGCTCCGGGATTGCTTTCTCGCTGGGAGTTGAGAAAGGATCTCTGGGCGATACTACAACATACTTGCTACTTATATTTTGCTAATCTGCACTCTTCTAATGCTGCAAGATGCTAGTCTTCGATAGGCTAGGCTTTCCCTTCTCTTCTGGCATTTCTGCAGTTCAGTCCAAAGATATAGCCCCATTCCTTTGATACCGATGCATACTTAGCATAGATATGATGTAAGTCTTGCGAGTACTTTGGATGAGTACTCACGGTTGCTTTGCTACCTCTTTTCCCCTATACCCAATTGCTGCGATCAGATGACGGATCCCAGGAGCCAGCTGACACCACCGACGACTACTACTACCCCGAGGGTGCCTACTACTACGTGGAGGCCGCCGACGACCAGGAGTAGTTAGGAGGCTCCTAGGCAGGAGGCCTTGCCTTTTTGATCCATGATGATGTTTGTGCTAGCCTTCTTAAGGCGGACTTATTTACCTTATGTTTGTACTCAGACATTGTTGCTTCCGCTGACTCGTTTGTATTCGAGCTTATGTATTCGAGCCCTCGAGGCCTCTGGCTTGTAATATAAAGCTTGTATGACTTAATTTGTGTCTAGAGTTGTGTAGTGATATCTTTCCGTGAGTCTCTGATCTTGATCATGCGCATTTGCGTGTATGATTAGTGCACGATTATGTCAGGGCATCAAAATATAGCCTCGTATTTCTTCTCTGATTTATTGGTTTGGTTTGACCAACTAGATTGATGTATCTTGCCATGGGAAGAGGTGCTTTGTGATGGGTTTAATCTTGCGGTGCTTAATCTCAGTGACAGAAAGAGACATGACACGCATGTATCGTTGCTATTAATGGTAACAAGATGGGGTTTATTCATACGTGAGTTTATCTTGTCTACATCATGTCATCTTGCTTAAAGCATTACTCCGTTTTTCCATGAACTTAATACACTAGATGCATGGTGGATAGCGGTCGATGTGTGGAGTAATAGTAGTAGATGCAAAATCATTTTGGTCTACTAATCTTGGACGTGATTACCATTGAAAGAACATGCGGTGCCCCCATGTTTGGTTTTGGTAATTGATGACAATCTCTATGGACTAATGGTTGCCTTGAGTTATATTTGAAGGACTTGTCCATAGGCATTTCTTGAAGTCCATGTGTTGGTTTCTGTAACACCCCGGTAGTTAGGCTACAGTAATCCCACGTTAATGATGCCACATCACCACAGTTACTGTTGATTAATCTTGCGTTAATTCAAAACCGATTCGGAATTCAAGTTGAATTAAAGTCAAACGGAAAAACTTTTCAAACATTAAAACTAAAATGTTCCAGGTGTGACAAATAATCCCTAGATAATAATGGTGGAGAAACCAACATCTTTAAAAATGTTTGAATGTCCTAAAATAAATAAAACGGTAGCAAAAACAATTAATTAAATGCCTTTTTCAATTAATAAAATATCAAACTAAATTATTTGGTGACTAGACTTTTTGTGACAGTGGACTAAATTGAAATACTAAATTAGATGCTAAGTATATATTTTACTAAAACTAAAATAAAATGTAACTAAAATAAAACAGGAAAGAATAAATAAAAAGAGAAGAAATAAAACAATATAAAAACAAAAACAAAAAAAAACCCCAGGCCAATTGGGCCACCCGGCCCAACTCTCTTCCCCTGGCCCGACCGACCCACCCCGCACTCCCCATAACCCCCACTGCCGTACCCTAACCCTCCTATCACCCCCACTTCGCCCCCCACTCGTCCCACTCCCCCTCTGCCTCCCTCTCCGATCCAAATCGGGATCGGGGGCGCTCGATGCCATCGCCGCGCCGCCGCCACCCGAAACCCCCGCCGGAGCCACCCCGCCACCCGCCGTCGTCGGTGCCGCCTCCCCGTCTCCGACGCCCGACGCCGCCTCCCCTCGCCAGACCTCGCCGGCCACTGCCGCCTCGCTGGACGCCGCCACCACACTGCGCCCGCCTCCTCATCCTTCTCCCCGCTGGACCACCTCGCGCCATGCTGACCCCCTCCCCTTCAACGCTGGTGAGGCACCACCCCGGTCACCGCGCCCGCGCCCCCCTCCTCTCTCCCGCACGCCGCGCTCCCGCCACGCCCACGTAGCCCCGCTGTGCCCTGGCTGCGTGCTGCCTCTCCCGCCCGCGTGACTGTTGCGGCCCGCGCGTGGCTGCGCCCCCGCCCGCGTTTTGGCCGCCCGTGCTCGTGCTCGCCGCGGTCGTCACGCCCTCCCGTGCTCGAGCGCGCTCCCCCCTACTGCCCGCAGCGCCAGGCTGAGCCTGGCCACGCCAGGCCTGCCCGCTCCCCTGCCGGCCTCGCCCGCCGCCGCCTCGGGCCACGGTCGCACCTCGGTGGTGCGTGCACGTGCGCCCATTTCCCCCTATGCGGCTGTGTGCCACCAACAGGTGGGGCCAGCCCGAGAAAAATGAAAAAAAAGAAACTATAAAGAAAAATAGAAATAAAAATAATTAAAAGTACTAATTAATTAGTTAATTAATTCTGTTTAGATAAACTAACTAAAGATTAGTTAACTAACTAGGTAATTAAGAGTTAAGATGTTAATTAGGGCTGACTAGTCAATGACAGGTGGGACCCACTGGTCAGTTTGACCAGTCAACGGTCAAAGTTGACTGCTGATGTCAGCATGACATCAGGCTGATGTAATAATGATTTTTCTGAATTAAAACAATTCCAAATGATTAATAAAACTTTAGAAAATCATATAAAATAATCCGTAGCTCAGATCGAAAAACTTTGTACATGAAAGTTGCTCAGAACGACGAGACAAATCCGAATACGCAGTCCGTTCGTCCGCCACACGTCCTTAACTATTCGAACATGGAACCGTTCCCCTCCGGTCATCTGTCTGACAAATGTCCGGAACCGGGAAAACATTCCCGGATGGATTCCCCCTTCCTCAGTGTCGTGCAACCATACGTTAGGACACACCCGGCACTGCGTATTGTCATGTCATACATTGTGTTGCTCATGTTTGCTGTGTATTTATACTGTTTCCTCCCCCTCTTCTCTCTTGTTAGACCCCGACGCAGTTCCCGGTACCGACGCAGCTCCGGAGCCTGACGACACCGTTGACAACCTTGCCTTTGCCAGAGCAACCAGGCAAGCACCCCCCCTTTTGAGCATACCGATATCGCCTATTCTTTCTCTCTCATGCTTGCATTAGAATTGCTACTGCTACTGCTTTACCTATTCTGATGCATAGCCTGTTTATTGTAACCTGCTATTGATACGTTACCTGCTTATCCTAAACTGCTTAGTATAGGCTGGGTAGAGACCTATCAGTGACCCCACTTATCCCGACTGCCCCGCTGGATTATCCAAAGACCCGATCAACGGGATTGAAGATTAGACCCCAGCACCGCACATCACCCCCCTTAGTTGTAACAACACTGCAGCGTTACTATCGAGTGCCGAGGGTGATACCTCGTGTAGCACTTCTGATGTTAACTCTGTAGTGTAGCTAATCGGTCATGGTCATCGAGGGTGATTCCTCCTTCACCGCTTTCAATAACGACACCGTCGTACAACACCTCAAGTGTGAACCCAGCGAGGGTGATTCCTCCGAGTTCAGCTTGACGGATACATCGAGTAGGAATCCAATGAGTGTGATACCTCGGATTCCCCTGATGTTATGGACACACGGATACTTGGACTGTACTATTGTTACTTGGAAAGGCGGGTCGACCCTGAGGGGTACCCGCGTGTGATGTGAAGACGGGTTGCCTGTATGGTGCCCGAGTGATGAATACGAGGCGTGGCCGGGCATTCTTGGCCCTTGCCGCAAGTCCTCGAGACGGGGCGATGGGGTCACATCGATCGTGAGTCTCTGCTCGTTACCGCAAGCCCCTAGTCCACTAACGATTTGGATATTTGATCCGAGAAGGCCTCTGGCCTGATAGCACTAACCATCACGTGGGCATAGTATGGGCGTTCTGCATCGTAGCATCAGCCGAAAGCTTTGTCAGACGTCCAGTTCAGCACTGCGGCTGGGCTGGGCCGGCACCATCCTGAGGGGTGGAGCCTAGTTCGCCCGGCACGCAACGACCCGGAGGGCGAGGGGCGATGGCCAAGACCCCCTTGCGCTTAGGATGTAGACCGACGAGGACCTCTCTGCTGAGCTCTAGGTAGGGTTGCGGTGTGTCGTTTGGCCGAGGCCGGGCATGACCCAGAAAAGTGTGTCCGACCGGAGTTAAGCGAGCGTGGTGGGTAAGTTGGTGCACCCCTGCAGGGAAGAACTAAACTATGCATAGCCGGATCCTCGGTAACGGACACTCGGAGTTGTATCCCGATTGATACAATTAGAATTGGATACTATGGCTCTGGGATTGCTTCTCGCAGAGAGTCGAGAAGGGATCTCAGGACAAGGTTGATGACTGTATGGCTCTGGGATTGCTTTCTCACAGGGAGTCGAGAAAGGATCTCTGGGTGAGGTTGAGACTTAATGATACTACTATTCTATATTGTACTAATCTACACTCTTCTAATGCTGCAAGACCTCTGAAGATGCTAGTCTTCGATAGGACTAGGCCTCCTCTCTATTCTGGCATTTCTGCAGCCCAGTCCACATATACAGCCTTCCTTTGATAATGTTGCATATGTAGTGTAGATCCTTGCTTGCTGAGTACTTCGGATGAGTACTCATGGTTGCTTTGCTTTCTTTTTCCCCCATATCCTTTTTGATGCAACCAGATGACGGAGCCCCTGAGACAGCTGCCCACGCCGACGATCGCTACTACTACCCCGAGGGTGGATATTACTTCGAGCTTGCCGTCGACCAGGAGTAGGATCGGAGGGTCCCAGGCAGGAGGCCTGTGCCTTTCGATCATAGTGTTTTCTTTTGTCCCGCCTCTTACGGGCCTTTCTGTGTTTTCTTTTATATCTGTACTCAGATATCTGATGCTTCCGCTGGCGCTTGTATGCGAGCTTATGTATTCGAGCCCTCGAGGCCCCTGGCTTGTAATATAAAGCTTGTATGACTTTATTTATGTTTTAGAGTTGTGTTGTGATATCTTCCCATGAGTCCTTAGGCTTGATCGTGTGCATTTGTGTGTATGATTAGTGCATGATTGAGCCGGGGGCGTCACAGTTTCAAGGAGTTTATGTGATGACCAAAGTGCTATTCAAGGATTATCCAAAGATTGGTCATGTAGAAGACATGATACAAGGTTGATCAAGACCAAGTCAAAGAGTGAATCAAGTTGATCAACACACAAAGCATACAAGATGTACCGAGGGGGATCAAGTGATCCCATGGTATGGTAAGCATTGTCCATTACGCTTTGTGTACTAACACATGGTCTATGTGAGAGTTCTATGCGGGGTTAGGTATGTTTCCATGGGCTTGCGTCAAGAGGAGGATCTCATACAACCCATGGAGGATGACATCAAGTGGTGATTGTCATCAAGATTGCGGTGTGCAAGTTCAAGAGCATCATGAAGAGATCATGCTTGAAGCTTGTCGTCCATTGTGGTGACAATGGACTTGTGAAGTATTGCTGAAGAGTGGCTCACCCATAGTGGACTATGGGGGAGCAATCATCTAGTCTTCACCGAGCCAACGCAATCAAGAAAGGTGGTCCAACTTGAGGAAGTCAAGATCGTCATCATCTAGCTCAAGTGGACTATGTGCAAGGTAAAGGTTTGACCTTGATAGGTTTTCTATTTTACCGGTCTCCTGGTATTAGTTGGGAGACCGGGTTATAGGACAGACAGTCGTACTATCAAGGAGGGCTCTCACGTGAGTAGCTTGATCGTATCGTTCATAGAGAGCTCAAATCATTGCATCTTTGGCATCATCTTTCTTGGTTCTTGTTTGGTTTTCGTCTGTGTGAGTTTTTGAGCTTATGGTCATCTTCATGACAAGCTCAAGTTCATCGAGAACGGATTTCGTTTGCATCATCTCTTGTGTTTTCGTTGTTGGAGTTTATGCCGGATCTTCACTGATGGAGGTTTCGCACCTCTATATCATAGGCATACCTCTCTTGCCAGTTCTGAAGATTTCCACTCATGATTTGACAGCCCTTGTCGTTAGCTTTCTATCAAGCTCGAGTTCGTCTAAATCAGAGTCCATTTGTAGGAGTTATGGAAGTGTTAGTGTTGGTCTTACTTGCATTCATCTGTTTTACTTGGGCAATTTTATTGCCCCCAAGCGGTAGTACCGCTCGGTACCACGGTAGTACCACCTGTGGTACTTCCGTTGTGGTCTACCGTAGCCACTACCGCTTGGGATAAGTCCCGTGCGCATGTTTCTGTTGCCTGTTTTCTTTAAGCGGTAGTAGAGCGGTGATACGTCTCCAACGTATATATAATTTTTTATTGTTTCATGCTGTTATATTATCAATCTTGGATGTTTTACATTCATTTACTAGCAACTTTGTATCATTTTTTGGGACTAACCTATTGACATAGTGCCCAGTGCCAGTTGCTATTTTTTGCTTGTTTTTTACTTCGCAGAATATCCATATCAAACGAAGTCCAAATGCCGCGAAACTTTTTGGAGATTTTTTTTCTCGACAGAAGACAACTTGGGAGCCAAGGAACTGCACGAGGGGAGGCCCGTGGAGCCCACAAGGCACCAGGGCGCGCCCTGGTGGGTAGTGAAGCCCACGGGTGGCCTCTCCACTGACTACCAGCTCTATAAATACCCAGATATTCCAGAAACCCTAGGGGAGCCGACGAAAAACAATTTCAGCCTTCGCAAGTTCCAGAACCACGAGATCCAATCTAAAGCCCTTTTTCGGCACCTTGCCGGAGGGGGAAACGACCACGGAGGGGTTCATCATCCTCATTGGTGCTCCTCCGATGATGCGTGAGTAGTTTATCACAGACCTATGGGTCCATAGGCAGTAGCTAGATGGCTTCTTCTCCCTCTTTGATCTTCAATACAATGTTCTCCTCGATGTTCTTGGAGATCTATTTGATGTAATGACTTTTTGCGGTGTGTTTGTTGGGATCCGATGAATTGCAAGTTTATGATCAGTTCTATCTATGAATATTATTTGAGTCTTCTCTGAACTCTTTTATGCATGATCTTTATAGCCTCATATTTCTTCTCCGAAACTTTGGTTTGGTTTGGCCAACTAGATTGATTTTTCTTGCAATGGGAAGAGGTGCTTTGTGATGGGTTCGATCTTGCGGTGCTCAATCTCAGTGACAGAAGGAGAAGTGACACGCATGTATCATTGTCATTAAGGATAAAAATATGGGGTCTATTCCTACATGAATAGATCTTGTCTACATCATGTCATCGTTCTTGTTGCATTACTCCGTTTTTCCATGAACTTAATACACTAGATGCATGCTGGATAGCGGTCGATGTGTGGAGTAATAGTAGTAGATGCAGGCAGGAGTCGGTCTAGTAATCTTGGACGTGATGCCTATATACATGATCATTGCCTTGGATATCACCATGATTATTTGCTTTTCTATCAATTGCCCAACTGTAATTTGTTTACCCACCATATGCTATTTTCTCGAGAGAAGCCACTAGTGAAATCTACGGTCCCCGGGTCTATTTCCTATCATATTATTTTCAGATCTATTGTTCCAAAAACCCAAAAATACCTTGCTGCACTTTTTATTTCTTTATTTTATTTTGTGTTTTTGTCAGATCTATCTATCAAATCTCATAAATTTTTATCTATCTCAATACCGAGGAGGGATTGACAACCCCTCTTACGCGTTGGGTTGCAAGTATTTGTTATTTGTGTGCAGGTGCTATTTACATAGTGTTGCTTGGTTCTCCTACTGGATTGATAACTTTGGTTTCATAATTGAGGGAAATACTTACCGTTGCTGTGCTGCATCATCCTCTCCTCTTCGGGGAAATACCAACGCAGATACAAGCAATCAGGAAGAATTATGGCGCCATTGCCGGGGAGACATCATCAACATCTATCAGGTTCCTAATGGCAAATCTCATCTCATTGCAATTATTTTATTTGCCATTTGCCTCTCGTTTTCATCTCCCCCACTTTTTAAATGTTTTTACAAAAAACACAAAAATATTTGCCTTCTTTTTCATTTGCCTTTTTCTTGTTCGATCTTTTGTTTGCGTGTGATCTTGTTCACGTAGTCACGATGTCTCAAGAAAATACCAAGTTGTGTGATTTTTCTAATACTAATAATAATGATTTTATTAGTACTCCAATTGCTCCTCCCGCCGCTAGCGCGGAGTCTTATGATATTAATGCCACTTTGTTGAATCTTGTTATGAAAGAGCAATTTTCCGGTACTCCTAATGAGGATGTCGCGTCCCATCTAAACATTTTCATAGAATTGTGTGACATGCAAAATAAAAAAGATGTGGACAATGATATTGTGAAGTTGAAATTATTTCCTTTCTCTTTGAGGGATCGTGCAAAAATTTGGTTTTCATCTTTGCCTCACAATAGTATTGATTCTTGGGATAAGTGCAAATATGCTTTTATTACTAAGTATTTTCCGCCCGTGAAAATTATTTCCCTTAGAAATCAAATCATGATTTTTAAGCAACTTGAGCATGAACATGTTGCGTAATCTTGGGAGAGAATGAAATTAATTCTAATAAATTGTCCTACTCATGGTTTAAATCTTTGGATGATTATACAAGAAATTTATGCGGGATTGAATTTTGTTTCTAGAAATCTTTTAGATTCCGCCACGGGTGGTACTTTTATGGAAATTACTTTGGGTGAAGCCACTAAATTGCTATATAATATTATGGCAAATTATTCACAATGGCATACCGAAAGAGCACCTACTAGTAAAAAAGTTAACTCGGTTGAAGAAATTAGTACTTTGAGTGAAAAAGTTGATGCTCTTATGAAATTTGTTGTTAGTAAAAATGCTCCTATTGATCTTAATGATGTGCCTTTGTCTACTTTGATTGTGCAAAATAGTGATTCCGTAGATGTGAATTTTGTCTCGCGAAACAATTTTAATAACAATGCTTTTAGAGGTAATTTTAATCCTAGGCCTTTTCCTGGAAATTTCTCAAATAATTATGGCAATTCCTATGGTAATTCTTCTTATAATAATAATAGGATGTCCTCTGATCTTGAGAGTAATATTAAAGAATTTATCAATGCGCAAAAAATTTCAACACTACGATAGAAGAAAATTTGAATAAGATTGATGATATGTCTAGAAGCATTGATAGGATTTCCCATGATGTAGAAAATCTCAAGATTAAAATTTTTCCACCTAGGGTTGATGTCAATGAATCAATTAAAGCTTTATATGTTTCCATGGATGAAAGTAAGAAAAGAACCGCTATGCTTAGAGCTAAAAGAGAATTTTTAGAAAGAGCGTTTTCTACCGATTGCTTTCACCATAATGATGAGGATCTTAAAATAATTGGTGTTTCTTCTATTGATTTATTGTTTAGTAATATTAAAATTGATGATAAGAGGACTGAATAAGAGTCAACTTTAGCTAGAAGGCGTCCTCATAATTAGGAGGGTGAAAATCTTGTTTAAAAAATTGATAAAAGTGGGTTTGGAGAGGTCAAAAATTTAACTAGTGATGTGCCCACTATTTTGGATTACAAAGACTTTAATTATGATAGTTGTTCTTTGCTTGAGTGTATTTCTTTGTTGCAATCCATGATAAATTCACCCAATGCCTATGAACAAAATAAAGCTTTTACTAAACATATTGTGGATGCCATGCTAAAAGCTTTAGAAGAAAAATTGGAGTTAGAGATTTCAATTCCTAGAAAATTATATGATGAATGGGAACCCACCATTAAAGTCAAGATAAAAAATTATAAGTACAATGCTTTATGTGATTTAGGTGCTAGTGTTTCCACAATTCCAAAATCTCTATGTGATGTGCCTGGTTTTACCAATATTGAAGAATGTTCTCTAAATTTGCACTTGACAGATTCTACTATTAAAAAGTCTTTGGGAAGAATTAATGATGTTCTTATTCTTGCAAATATGAATTATGTGCCCATAGACTTCATCGTGCTTGATATTAATTGCAATCCGTCTTGTCCTATAATACTTGGTAGACCGTTTTTGCGAACTATTGGTGCCGTGATTGATATGAAAGAAGAGAATATTAAATTTCAGTTTCCTCTAAAGAAGGGTATGGAACACTTCCCTAGAACTAAAATTAAGCCACCATATGAATCAATCATGAGGGCAACCTATGGAGCAAAAACCAAATATGACAATACTTGAATCTATACATTATGCCTAGCTAGGGGCGTGAAACGATAGCGCTTGTTGGGAGGCAACCCAATGAATAAAATATTTTTTCCTTTTTCCTTTTGTTTTTGTGTGTTCACACAATTATGCCTCTGTTATAATTGTGTTCTTTATGTTTTAATTAGTGTTTGTGCCAAGTAATGCCTTTAGGATGGCTTTGGGTGATAGTTGATTTGATCTTGTTGGAAAACAAAAACTTTTATGTCCAGTATAAGAATTGTTACAAATCACTGGTGCGGCAAAAAACTCTGAATTTTTTACACAAGATTTATATATGAAATGCATATGTTTTCCTAATTTTTCAGAATTTTTCGAGTTACAAAAGTATGAGTAAAATTCGAGTCTTTGCAGACTGTTCTATTTTTGACAGATTCTATTTTCGTTGCATGGTGTGCTTATTTTGATGAATCTATGGACTATACTGGGGGGTTTAGCCATGGTAAAGTTAGAATACAGTAGTTATAATGCAATAACAAAATATGAATGGGTTTGCAACATTACTTAAAGTAAAGATTGGTTTTCTTATACTAATGGATCTCACGAAGGTTTTGTTAAGTTTTGTGTGATTGAAGTTTTCAAGTTTTGGGTGAGATCACGATGGATGAAGGAATAAGGAGTGAAAAGAGCCTAAGCTTGGGGATGCCCATGGCACCCCAAGGTAATATTCAAGGATAACCAAGCAACTAAGCTTGGGGATGCCCGAAAGGCATCTCCTCTTTCTTCTAACGACCATCGGTAATTTTACTTGGAGCTATATTTTTATTCGTCACATATCATGAGTTTTGCTTGGAGCGTCTTGTATTATATGAGTCTTTGCTTGATTTGATTTTTAGTTTGCCACAATTATCCTTGCTGGACACACCTATTTGAGAGAGCCATAATGATGCTATGATTTGTTAGAATTGCTCTATGTGCTTCACTTAAATTTTTTGAGCTATGGAATTGGTCTAGTGCTTGACTTATATCTTTTTGAGCACGGTGGTGTTTTAATTTTGAAGAAATATACTCTCATGCTTCACTTAGATCAATTTGAGAGTTAGTAAAATTTTGAAGAAATTCTCTCATGCTTCACTTATATTATTTTGAGGGATGAGAAAAATTATTTATGCTGATGTTCTTCACTTAAATTTGTTTGAGAGCTTGTTATAAGCAATGGTAAAATATGAAACTAGTCCCAAAGTGATAGATATTCAAGAGGGATATAATAAAAACTTTCATGAAGATCATTGGATATTATAAACGTGATTCCTTGTAATAGTTTTGAGATATGAAGATAATAATATGTGAGTCATGTTGGTGAGTAATTATGCTTTAGTAAGAATATTGGTGTTAAGGTTTGTGATTCCCTATGCAAGCACGAAAGTCAATAGTTATGCAAATGAAATTACATCGTACTTGTGGTGCATTATTCGGTGTTAGTTATGTTTAATGCTCGTTTATGAGAGTTTTTGTTTTCTGGTTGGTTGCTTCTCAATCTATTTGCTAGCCTTTCCTTGCACTAAGTGGGAATACTACTTGTGCATCCAAACTTCTTAAACCGAGTTGTGCCAATGAGTCCACCATACCTACCTATATGCGGTATTTCCATGCCGTTCCAAGTAAATTTGTATGTGCCAACTCTAATTTTCAAAACGAATTTCCTTTTTGTGTGCCCGTACCACTCATGAAGTGGTAGGGGGTGGCCAATATTTTCCATGCTAGATGTGTTATTCTCAATATGAGCGTTTATTCACTTGTCATTGCACGAGAGTGTGGCAAGGTAATAGGGATGCCCAATCCCGAAATGAAAAAAAATATTATGTTGTCAAATAATAAATTCCTTGGAAAGTGTTGGTATGGAAGGCACCCGTGGATACGCCTAGCCATGGATTGTGAAAGAATGGTGGAAAAAGGAATAAACTTTATTTTATGTTTGGGAACCGCCTATGATGTATCTAGCATGGAAAGTACCGGGAATTCTCGGTCATTTTCGTTGATGGGAAAAGCATGCCTCTCAAAATATTTTATCTCTCAATTTAAGCTTTGAGCTCTGGCACCTCTACAAATCTCTGTTTCCCTCTGTGAAGGGCCAATCTATTTACTTTATGCAATTTTTATTTTTATTTGAGTCTCCATATTCTCTTATAATGCACCAACTAGGGAGCACTATGATCATACTTGTCCATTGGATGTAGCTAATATTCGAGTGTTTTTCGTGAATGGATCAATGATTGAGCATGATGGGCTAGGGATAGCTTTCTTTAGTGTTGATATTTTGAAAGACATGGTTGCTTGTTTCTATGCTTGAGTATTGATTTCCTCATGTCAATTATAGACTATTACTTTGAATCATCTAAAAGTCCAAATGTCCATGCTACAAAAGAAAAGAATATGTGATGAACATGTTAGGCAACATTCCACATCAAAAATTCTATTTTTTATCATTTACCTACTCGAGGACGAGCAGGAATTAAGCTTGGGGATGCTGATACGTCTCCATTGTATCTATAATTTTTGATTGTTTCATGTTGTTACATTATCAATCTTGGATGTTTTACATTCATTTACGAGAAACTTTATATCATTTTTTGGGACTAAACTATTGACATAGTGCACAGTGCCAGTTGCTCTTTTGCTTGTTTTTTACTTCACAGAATATCCATATCGAACGAAGTCCAAATGCCACAAAACTTTTTGGAGATTTTTTCTGGACAGAAGACAACTTGGGAGCCAAGGAAGTGCATGAGGGGAGGCCCGTGGGGCCCACAAGGCACCAGAGCGCGCCAGAGGCCCTTGGCGCGCCCTGGTGGGTAGTGGGGCCCACGGGTGGCCTCTCCACCGACTATCAACTCTATAAATACCCAGATATTCCACAAACCCTAGGGGAGTCGATGAAAAACAATTCCAGCCGCCACAAGTTCCAGAAGAACGAGATCCAATCTAGAGCCCTTTTTCGGCACCTTGCCGGAGGGGGAAATGATCACGGAGGGGTTCATCATCCTCATTGGTGCTCCTCCAATGATGCATGAGTAGTTTATCACAGACCTACGGATACGTAGGCAGTAGCTAGATGGCTTCATCTCTCTCTTTGATCTTCAATACAATGTTCTCCTCGATGTTCTTGGAGATCTATTTGATGTAATGACTTTTTGCGGTGTGTTTGTTGGGATCCGATGAATTGCGAGTTTATGATCAGTTCTACCTATGAATATTATTTGAGTCTTCTCTGAACTCTTTTATGCATGATCTTTATAGCCTCGTATTTCTTCTCCGAAACTTTGGTTTGGTTTGGCCAACTAGATTGATTTTTCTTGTAATGGGAAGAGGTGCTTTGTGATGGGTTCGATCTTGCGGTGCTCAATCTCAGTGATAGAGGGAGAAGTGACACGCATGTATCGTTGCCATTAAGGATAAAAAGATGGGGTCTATTCCTACATGAATAGATCTTGTCTACATCATGTCATCGTTCTTATTGCATTACTCCATTTTTCCATGAACTTAATACACTAGATGCATGATGGATAGCGGTCGATGTGTGGAGAAATAGTAGTAGATGCGGGCAGGAGTCGGTCTACTAATCTTGGACGTGATGCCTATATACATGAGCATTGCCTTGGATGTCTTCATGATTATTTGCTTTTCTATCAATTGCCCAACAATAATTTGTTTACCCACCGTATGCTATTTTATCGAGAGAAGCCACTAGTGAAATCTACGGCCCCCGGGTCTATTTCCTATCATATTATTTTCAGATCTATTATTCCAAAAACCCAAAAATACCTTGCTGCACTTTTTATTTATTTATTTTATTTTGTGTTTTTGTCAGATCTATCTATCAAATCTCATACAATTTTATCTATCTCAATACCGAGGAGGGATTGACAACCCCTCTTACGTGTTGGGTTGCAAGTATTTGTTATTTGTGTGCAGGTGCTGTTTACATAGTGTTGCTTGGTTCTCCTACTGGATTGATAACCTTGGTTTCATAACTGAGGGAAATACTTACCGTTGTTGTGTTGCATCATCCTCTCATCTTCGAGGAGCGGTAGTACTGCTCCCTCGAGCGGTAGTACCGCTTGAGTATCAAGGGTTGTGCATGTTTCTGTTACCTGTTTTCCCTAAGCGGTAGTAGAGCGGTTGTACTGCTCCCTAGAGCGGTACTACCTCTCCGGCAGATCTACTATTCATGTTTTTCTGTCTTGTTGGGCTGTTTTGGCCGTGCTAAGCGGTAGTACCGCTCCTCCAAGCGGTACTACCGCTTGTGCACGACCAGTGGGCATAATGGTTGGATTCGGGGGTGCCTATTTAAGGGGGCCTTCTTCCCCAATGGACTCTATACTTTGAGCTCGTGTTCTTCCCCCATTGTTGACATTCTTCGAGCTTGCTATCTCTCAATCCCTCCAATGGTTCTTCTAGTTCGTGAGGGAAAATAGAGAGGAGATCTAGACCTACGTTTCCACCAATCACTTTCTCCTCTATGTGAGGGGAACCCCTTGGATCTAGATCTTGGAGTTCTTTGTGTTGTAACATCCCTATGTAATGGCTACAGTGATTGCCTTCTGATAATGCCAAGTCATCATGTTCAACAGTGCTTGATCATCATTAGAGTCATAATCCATTTCAAAATCGAATTCAAATTTCAACTCAAACTTAAATTGAAATTAAAAGTTGTTCAAATCCAGGAACTAAAATGTTCCTACTGTTGCAAATATTCCTAAAGCAATTATAAAAATAAGATCAACATTAGCTAAATTAGTTGAGTGACTCTAACAACTTCAAACAGTGGCAAACAACCCCCTTTTAAACCCATTTCATTTAATAAAAATCCAAATTAAATCAAATTTGGCCCAAACTAATTTTTGGTGTTTGAGAATAATGCACTATAATATTTGGTCTAGGTCACATAGTCTACAAAAATCAATGAGTGGCCTAACATTTTTGCTAATAGAAAAGAAAACAGAAAATAGAGCAGAAAAGGAGAAAATAGAAAAAGGCCTAGTGCTACTGTGCACTTAGGCCTGCTGCTACAGGGTCCGGCCCTGCCCAGCCGAGGCCATCGTCCTCCTCCCGCGTGCGTGTCGCCGTCCGCGCGCATCCGAGCGCCGATCGTCGCCGTGTCGTTGATCCCGCAGTTCCCCGTCACTGTTAAGTGCCTTCCCGAGGCCTCCCGCAACCCTAGCCCCCTCAGTCTCTCCCTTGCTCTCCCTTTCACACGAAAACGGCGGCGCCCGAACCTCGCCGTCGCCATGGCCGTGGACTAGTGCGGCCACAGCCTCCTGATCATCGCCCCGCTGAGCCCGTCATCTCCGCCACGCTCGATTACTTCATCTGCGTCTCGCCATCGAGTTCGGGGAGGACCGCAGAGATGGGATCGACCGCTACTTCACCTTCTCCATCCCTGACGATCACCATCGACACCGGCCACTCCGTGCACTCCCGACCACCGAGAGGCCTCCGAGTGCCTGCGCTGTAAGCCATGTCACTCCTCTCTGCGCCAGTTTCTCTCCTACACGCCGATAGCTAGCTCCGCGCCTCACCGTCGCCATTGCCAAACTCTGCTCCGCCGCGGAGCTCGCCGTAGCTGATGTGCCTGCCCGTTGACCGAACCAAGGGCACGAGCGTGTTCCTGGTGAGCACCTGCTTCGCCCTAGCTAGCTTGTGCGCTCGGAAACGGCTCGTAGCCGATTCCTCTCTCTGACCCGAAACTCGCCGCCGCCAAGCTCAACGCCGGCGCTGATTCCGGCCACTCCAGGGCGAAGTGCCACCACCACTGGATGCGGCTCTTCACGCCGGTTCCGTTCCGCCCAAGCATGCGCAAAACCGTGCCTTGTGCGCGTTTTCCGACGGTCACCCGAACCATCGCCGTGGTTCTGGGTCGCCGCCGATGCGCCACCATGTTTAAACGCCGGTGTGACGCTGCCAGGTGGGTCGTCCGCGTCAGGCCATTTGTTTAGCCCTAATGGCCCACTAACATGTGGGACCAGCACTGTAGCATTTAGGATTAGCGTTAATTAACAACTAGTTGAGTGACTCACTGACAGGCTAGGCCCATGTCTTAATTAGAGTATTTAAATTAACCTAACTATTGTTAAATTAACAGAGGCTGGCCACTGGGTCCCACTGGACCCAGTTGACCGGTCAACCAAGCTGACTGGACCAGTCTAGTCACTGACTGGTGGGTCCAGTGGGCCCCCTTTGACTAGTCAAGTCCACAGTTGACTGCTGATGAGTCAGTCAGCTGGGGCCCACTGTCAGCCACACCAGCACTCTGCTGGGTGCATAAGTGGGTACCCGTAGCATTTTCTATTAAATAATTTTCGAATTAAATTTAATTCCAGAAATTCAAATAAACTTCGGAAAATCGTAGAAAATAAACCGTAGCTCGGATCGAAAAACTTTCTACATGAAAGTTGATCAGAACGATGAGACGAAGCTGACTGTGCCATTTGTTTCCGTGTCGGGACCCTCTACGGATGTGAAACCGCAACTTTTAGCCTGTTTCTGTTAGGTGAATAGTGCATATACACCGGTTAATAAATCCAGCTTTAACCCTAAAATAACTAATATGACTTAGACATGCTTTAGGCACCCCTGCACCGCACGTTAGCGTAGCCTGCTATGTGTTGCTTTGTCTGCCATGTATTTACCTATTTCCTCCCCCTCTTCTCTCTCGATAGAGCCCGGTACCGACGTAGCCTCCGAGATCAACGCAACTCCGGTGATTGGCTACATTACGGACGACCTTGCCTTTGCCGCCGAGCAACCAGGCAAGCCCCCCCCCCTTTGATCATCCCGATATCGCCTATTCTATTTTCTCATGCTTGCATTAGAATTTTGCTACTGTTACTGGTATCCTATTTCTGCTGCATAGCCTGTTTATTGTAACCTGCTATTGATACCTACCTGCTCATCCTAAACTGTTTAGAATAGACCGGGTAGAGCCCCATCAGTGACCCCCCACTTATCCCGACCGCCCCGCTGGAGTATCAGAAGACCCGATCAACGGGATCGAAGACCAGGACCCGGCACCGCACCTCACTTACCCCTTAGTTGCTCGACACTACTGGGTTACTATCGAGTGCCGAGGGTGATACCTCGTCAGCACTTCTGATGATAACCTTGTAGGTTAGTTATTCGGTCATGGTCAACGAGGGTGATTCCTCCTACACCACCCCCGATAACGACGAAGTCGTGCAACACCTCAAGTGTGGACCTCGAGGGTGATTCCTCCTACGTCCACCTTGATATTACATCAGGTGGGAGTCCAACGAGGGTGATGCCTCGGATTCCCCCTTGATATGGTAGCCACACGGATGCCCTACATAACTGATGATACTGATACTTGGAAAGGCGGGTCGACCCTGAGGGGTACCCGCGAATGATGGATAGTTACCCGTGATTTATTTTACGAGGCGCGGCCAGGCATTCTTAGCCCTTTCAGCAAGTCCTCGAGACAGGGCGATGGGGTCACATCGATCGTGAGTCTCTGCTCATTACCGCAAGCCCCTAGTCCTCTAACGATTTGGATATTTGATCCGAGCAGGCCTCCGGCCTGATAGCACTAACCATCACGTGGGAATAGTTATGGGCACTCTGCATTATGGCATCAGCCGAAAGCTTTGTCAGACGTCCAGTTCAGCATTGCGGCACGGCTGGGCTGGCGCCATCCATGTATAGAGGTGGTACCGAGATTCACCCTGCTCGCAACGACCCGAAGTGCACAGGGTGATGGCCCAAGACCCCTGAGCGCTTAGGAGGTAGACCGGCGGGGACCTCTCTACTGAGCTGTAGGTAGGGCTGCGGTGTGTCGTTTGGCCGAGGCCGGGCATGACCCAGGAAAGTGTGTCCGGCCGGAGTTAATCGAGCGTGGTGGGTAAGTTGGTGCACCCCTGCAGGGAAGAAAACATCTATCGATAGCCGGTCCTACGGTAAAGGACACTCGGAGTTGTATCCCGATCGGTACAACTAGAACTTGAGATGATACCAGGATATGTGGCTCCGGGATCGCTTTCTCGCAGGGAGTCGACAAAGGATCTCTAGGCGAGATCGTTACTTGACACAACCACTACTATGTTATACTGTGCTGCTCTACTCTCTTCTATTTCTGCAAGACCGCTGAAGATGCTAGTCTTCGATAGGACTAGGCCTTCCTCTCTATTCTGGCATTTCTGCAGCCCAGTCCACATATACAACCTCCCTTGATAATGTTGCATATGTAGTGTAGATCCTTGCTTGCTGAGTACTTCGGAATACTCATGGTTGCTTTGCTTTCTTTATCTCCCCATATCAGTTTGTCGTGATTAGATGACGGAGCCCCTGAGACAGTTGTTCCCGCCGACGACTACTACTACTATCCCGAGGATGGCTACTACTTCGAGATGGCCGACGACCAGGAGTAGGTTCGGAGGGTCCCAGGCAGGAGGCCTGCGCCTTTCGATCGTAGCTTTTGTTTTGCCCCGCCTTCTTAAGGCTTCTTTGTCTTTCTTTTTATATCTGTACTTAGATATCTGATGCTTCCGCTGACGCTTGTATGCCATCGAGCTATGTATTCGAGCCCTCGAGGCCCCTGGCTTGTAATATAAAGCTTGTATGATTTTATTTATGTTTTAGAGTTGTGTTGTGATATCTTCACGTGAGTCCTTAGGCTTGATCATGTGCATTTGCGTGTATGGTTAGTGCACGATTAAGCCGGGGTCGTCACATGTGTTCTCTTCTTCGTTTTTCCTCTCATTTTCCTCCAAAGCATTAGTTGTTGTGGTGGGATTTGGGAGAGAAGGACTTGGGCACTCCGTGTGCCCTTGCCATTGCATTTCGTGCATAGGTTTGAGTTCTCCACGGTGATACGTGGAAGTGAAGTTTGAGAAGCTTTTTACTCTTGGGTGCTTGGTGCCCTAGAGCTTGTTCCTCTTGGGTGCTTGGGCGCCCTAGACGGTTGGTGGTGCCTCGGAGCTCAATCATTGTGGTGTAAAGCTCCAGGCAAGCATCGGGGTCTCCAATTAGGTTGTGGAGATCGCCCCGAGCAATTTGTACGGGTTCCGGTGACCGCCCCCAAGGGTTGCCAAAGTGTACGGGTTATGTGACCGCCCCCAAGGGTTGCCATTTGTATGGGTTCGGTGACCGCCCTCAAGGGTCCCTTAGTGGAATCACGAAATCACTGCTGGAATTAGAGGATTTGCCATCAGCCATTTCTTTGCCGTCTGCTAGCTGACGGCAAAGGAGGTCTTTGCCGTCCATTTTCAAAAAACAGACGGCAAAGAACAGGCTAATGGCAAGGATCCTATTTTCCATCAGCCAATTCTTTGCCGTCTGCTAGCAGACGACAAAGAGGTGGGCGGGGTCCAGTGGAGCCCAGCGGTTTAACGGCCCACCCCCACCTCTTTGCCGTCTGCTAGCAGACGGCAAAGAAATTAGTTCCTACCGGCCGTTACCCCCCACGCCTCATCTCTCTCTTCTCTCTCTCCCTACCCCGACCGCACCCGACCCCCACCGCCGGCCACCACCCCGACCCCCACCGCGCCCCCGCCGCCCCGGCCACGTCGCCCCGCGGCCCTAACCAGGCCGCCCGCCGCCTGCTGCGGCCGTCCCGCCGCCCAGCCCAGGCTGCCCCGCCCCCTCCCCTGCGGCGGCCGCCCGAGCCCTGCAGTGAGGCAGGCCGCGCCGTCGCCCCCCTCCCCTGCGGCGGACCTCCTCCACCGGCAGCCCCCTCCCCTGCGGTGAGCTCCTGGATCCTTTTTTTTTCTTTCTGTTTTTTAGTTTTAGGTTTATGTTTAGTTTAGATTTAGATTTAGTTTTAGGTTTAGGTTTAGTTTAGTTTTAGGTTTAGGTTTAGTTCTGAAAAACAAATAAGAATAATTAGAAGAAGAAGAAGAAGAAGAAGAAGAAGAAGAAGAAGAAGAAGAAGAAGAAGAAGAAGAAGAAGAAGAAGAAGAAGAAGAAGAGGAGGAGGAGGAGGAGAAGAAAAGAAGAAGAAGAAGAGAAGAAGAAGAAGAAGAAGAAGAAGAAGAAGAAGAAGAAGAAGAAAAAGAGGAGAAGAAGAAGAAGAGGAAAAAGGAAAACCGGGTCGAGGATCGCCGACGGGGTGTGTCGGCGCCGACGGAACCGGGTCGAGGATCGCCGGTCGCCAAAACTAGGGTCGAGGGTCGAGGATCGGCGATCGCCGAGGGGTCGAGGGTCGGGGCAGAGGGTCGAGGATCACCGGTCGCCGAGGGGATAGATGGTGGAGCCAGTGGGTCCCGCCGACCACGACGCCGTCCCCCAGGACGAGAATCCCCCGGTCCAAGTGCTGACCCGTCGATCGTGCGTCGCCATACCTGAGGGCGCCCGGGGACGAGCGGGTTAGGGGGTTCCTCAGCGTCGATGGAACCCTAAATGACGACTATTTAGGTTAGGGGGTGCCTTGGCATCGACGAAAGCCTAAATGACATCTATATAGGTTAGGGGTGCCACGACGTCGACGGAACCCTGAATGACATATATTTCGGTGGCATACTGTTGTAAATATTTAGTTAGGTTGATGGCAAAAACAATAATATGTTACTCATCTTTGGATTTAAATGTGCAGTTGTTTCGTCGCTGCGAGGGTCTGGTGTTCGATGAGCTCCGCCCTTGCGTTCGTGGGTGAGCACAAATGACATCTCCTCCCCCCTTAATTATTTGCTCTGTTCCGGTCTTTGTGCCGATGAAACTTGCTAGCTATAGGTGTCTTCAATCATCAGTATGCATGACCAGTGTGCGTCTCCCGTTCGAAAGGGTTACAGTTATAAATATGCATGCATTTGTATATTTATAACCATGATTCTTTCGAATTATCCAACGTTATCCATGGACAGCCTGAGTATGTGTAGATTGGGTTCGTTTTCCCATATGCTCTGCTCCGGATTCGATGCATAAATTTTGTCAGTGCCTCCCTGTTGTTCTCTGGGTACACATCCTCTCTATTTATTGCAGAGACATGTATCAGGAGAACAGTGGGGAGGTGCTGCCAAAATTTTGCGTCGGATCCGGAGCAGAGCATGGGAAAATGAACCCAATCTACACATACTCGGGTAGGATTAGGACCTATCTTTACCTATTAGAGTGTAGGTTGCATGGACGTAATAAAATTGACAAACTAGATTAACTGATGAATATATACATGGTGAATTATATATATATATTTCTTGTGTGTCCAGTAGCTAGGCAAGATGAGTGATCGTGCGTGGATGTACACCGGCCACACTAGTCAGAAAGACATGACCAATGAATGGTTAACAAAAACCAAGGGGTTTGTGAGAGCCGCATTTGCAAATGGCCAGAGGAAAACCTGGTGCCCCTGTGTCCAGTGCGACAATTGGCACAAGAGGACAGAGGATGAAATGGGCAAACACTTGCAGAAGAGTGGTTTTACGCCGGTTATATGGTGTGGACATTTCATGGTGAGTCTGCCCAACGTGCCAGAGCTGAGGTGGTTCGTCGTCACACCGACGAGCATGGTACCGGGATGGAAGACATGGTGCAGGACTTTGATGATGCTCGGGATTCATACGATGAGATTGAGGAATCTGCAAAGGCCTTCAATGAAATGTTGGAGTCTTCAAAATGTCCTCTCCATGAGCACACTGAGCTTTGTCAGCTAGATGCCATCTCACAAGTAATGGCTCTGAAGGCTCAATTCAACTTGGGCCGAGAATGCTACGACGTGATGATGATAGTATTTTGACACTTTCTACCCAAAGGCCATGTAATGCCTGCAAACCTGTACTAGTCGGACAAAATCCTCCTGTCGGTGTACTAAGTATTGGGCCACTAGTACCCCGTACTTGTGCACGGGCAGTTGTAGCCATACTCGCGGCAAGGCTTGTCGGGGAACCGTTCGAGGATTGATTCAAGCCACCAAAGAAATCATCAAGTCAGAGGTCTGAGGATCAGCAGATAAGAAGAGCTGGAATCCGCAGGCCAGCTTCCCTGATAAGATCTTGCCGGGGTGGCCTGCGGAGCCCGGCAAGGATCGGCGCCCGGCAAGGCTTGGCGCCCGGCAAGCTTCGGCGCCCGGCAAGGTTTTGTTGCTGTGCCACCGCTCTAGCACAGCGACAAACCCGACATTCTGGGTCCTTCTTTGGATAAGTGGCGACGCGCCAGTGGAGGAGAGCTTAAGCGGTGCTGATGGGATGGCCCCTTTTTCCATCCCCAAGAAAGTGAGGACACCTAAACGGACACCTCACGGTGCATTAAATGCGTTCGTCCTAATCCGTCAGGGGTTAGGTATGATGACCCTGTAGCTACTTTACACCTCAATGTATGTACATTTTGCCACTGTGATGACCCCTTTATGGTATAAAAGGAGGCCCACGGCAACTGCTACAGGAGGGGAAGGATCTTCTGGCCCATTCTGCATGCGTAGCTGCTCTTGAACGTACTGTTCACTGTGAGCGCTCCTGGAGCCTGGGCTCAAGAACACTAATAATAACACAAGGCAGGAGTAGGGTTTTACGCTGATCAGCGGCCCGAACCTGGGTAAAATCGCCCCGCGTCGATCATTGGTTCTGCTCTTTGCGCATACCTCTCCCCCCGCCGAATCGTAAAGGGGTCTCTTGGGATCCCATTGCTGATGACCTGTCAAAGCGTGCCGCCCTCAAGTTGCCTGTGGAACCAGGAACTTTTGTGCTCCAATTGACTCAACCATCCGTGGCGCCATCAATGCGGCAAGAAAAGAGAAGAAAGTTGAACTCTGGTCAGTACTTCCCGGCAGAGCTCCCGGGAGCCGCCGGCAAGGAAGTTGCCGGGATCGACAACATGCCTGCCGGGGAACGACAGGCTCCAGCAGGGCCTCAGGCCCTTGCTGTCGAGACAAACGTTCCCCCGGCAGAGGAGATGCCTTTAGTCCTAGCCATCGTCCATTTCCTTGACTCAACCATCCGTGGCACCATCAATGCCGGGGAACGACAGATTCCAGCATGGGCGCAGCACATTGTCCATTTCCTTCAAACAGGAGAACTCCTGGAGGAACAGGAAGAAGCGGAAAGAGTAGCCCGTCGGTCTGTTATGTACAAGTTCGTCGATGATGTCCTGTACAGAAAGAGACCAAACGGTGTGAAATTAAAGTGCATTCCTCGGGAGGATGGACTAGAGCTGTTGGCAGAGATACATGGAGGCATATGTGGTTCTCACATAGGATCAAGAGCACTTGGCGGGAAAGCATTCCGGCAAGGTTTCTTTTGGCCCACCGCTCTCCAGGATGCAACTGCACTAGTAACCAAGTGTGAAGCGTGCCAGTTTCATTCGAAGAAATTACATCAACCAGCTCAAGCTCTTCAGACAATCCCTCTCTCCTGGCCATTTTCGGTCTGGGGGCTCGACATACTAGGCCCTTTCCCCCGTGCTACCGGGGGCTTTGAGTACTTGTACGTTGCTATCGACAAGTTCACAAAGTGGCCAGAAGTGGAAGCAGTGAGGAAGGTGACAGCACAATCAACCGTCAAGTTCTTTAAAGGGATCGTTTGCCGTTTCGGTGTGCCCAACAGGATCATCACTGACAACGGCACGCAATTCACAAGTCGCACCTTCATGCAGTACGTCCAAGACCTTGGCGGCAAAATTTGCTTTGCCTCCGTTGCTCATCCGAGAAGCAACGGCCAAGCGGAGAGGGCCAATGCTGAAGTGCTGTGCGGTCTCAGGACCAGAACCTTTGACAGGCTGAAAAAGTGCGGAAGACGCTGGAGTGATGAGTTGCCGGTGGTTCTTTGGTCAATCAGAACGACACCAAATCGAGCCACCGGCCAGACGCCCTTCGCTCTGGTCTACGGAGCGGAAGCAATTCTCCCCACGGAACTCACGTACGGATCACCTCGAGTGCTCGCTTATGATGAGTTTGAGCAAGAGCAACTGCGCCAAGATGACGCTGTGCTCCTTGAGGAGAATCGTCTTCAGGCTGCTGTGCGAGCTGCACGCTACCAGCAAGCTTTGCGCCTCTACCATAGCCGCAAAGTTCATGCCCGAAGCCTTGAGGAAGGCGACCTTGTTCTTCGGCGGATTCAGTCCGCCAAGAACTCAAACAAGTTGACGCTAAAGTGGGAAGGCCCTTATCGGGTAGTGCGAGTCACCGGGCCCGGTGCTGTCCGCCTGGAGACCGAAGATGGCGTTCCAGTGAGCAATTCTTGGAATATCGAACATCTTCGCAAGTTCTACCCGTAAGGCGCGGTTGCCGGGGGCCCCCAGCAACCACCCTTTTGTACAAGTCTTGCCGGCGAGGCATATGATCCTTTGTACAAAGCCAGGCGCAGACCCTGAGCACAGATGAATAAATTTAAGTGTTGTACATTCCCTTGTTGATTTCCATGATCATATTTATATATGCATGTTCGTCTAAGATGTTGTATGACACCTACTCCTGGTAAGTTCTAACGAACCGCCAAGGTTTCATATCTTTATTTTCTCTTCTTTCTTTTTCTTAAAAGACAGAAGGATCATCGGGCACATTTGCCGGGGGGGGGGGGGAAGGGAAATATGAGTACCAGTTGGCGACGTTCGGAATCGACGCTTGCCGGAGGAAGGGCAGTGACAGAAAGCTAAGTTCTAAAAACTTAGAACAAGTTTACTTTATTGCAAAGTTATTTCCTTGGATGATTCCGACTCTTGTATGGAAAATCTGCACGCGAAGGAACCCTTGTTGTAATCAGTTGCACCCTTATTTTGTTTCGAGTCCGCTTAACGATTTAAGTGGCTGCACTGAGAACGCCAAGGAGTCTTGCCGGCCACTGCGCCTTCAGCAGGCTGCTGAAGTCCCGCACCCAGCGCTCACGGCAGGTTGCGCGTCGGCAAGTTTTTTTCAGTAAGCGTAGGGTGAACTGCATACATAAAAGAATCAGACAAGGAAAATAGCAATCATGTACTCAAACATAAGCAAGTTATATTACATTAATGAGCTGCCGCAATTCTAACTTGAGACTTAATTGTCTTTGACATGGGATGACGATGGCAAGAAAAGGTGGGGCAGTTAATCTCTGCGCTGGCCTTCGATCCTTTTGATGGAGTCCACCTTCTCAAGGATAGGCGCGATAAGTTCTTCAAGCGCCTTGACGTTTGCGTCCTTTGGCAGATGGCCGAGCGCGTTGGAGAGGTTGATGCCGGGATTGCTGTGCACCACCTTGATAAGCACCTTGCGGAGAACGGCCCAGCAAAGCCGGCGGGTCTCGTTGGCCAATTGGGTCGCCCGGCTAGACTGAAGCAGCCTCAAGGCGTCGATGATGCTTTCAAAGAACATCGTCAACCTGGCGCTTGAAGATATTCTTTCCTCGGAAGAATACCTGAAGTTTGACAGGCCCATGGTTGACAGTTCTGCCGTAAGCTTCTCCGCAGCGTCGATGAGACGTCCAGTCCAGATCTCCACCCCCTTTTCGTAATCGATTTGGGCGGTGGCAGCGCTCTTGAGCAGGTTCCTCTCTCCCTGGAGATCTTTGAGTAGAGCCTTCTCGCGGGCCCTGCCGGCCTCGAGAGACTTCTCCAACGTGGTCAGCTTCAATTCCAGAATGGCAATGGCTTCATTTGCTGAGGAGAGCTGCTTGGTCTTGTTAGACATAGCAACTTGCATCTCCGCCAGGGTGTGGAGGGTTTTTTCCCTGTCACCTTTGAGCATCGAGAGCTCCTTGCCGTGCTCTTTGAGATCTACTTTCAGCTTCTTTACTTTGTCGCTCAGCTCGTTCTTGGCGGCCTCTGCAGCTTCGGCAGCATCGACGGCCTCCTTGAGCTTGCCGGCGTGACTTACAGTCAGAGCTTCGAGTGCCTCTTTGTGTTTTTGCTCCAGCTCCTGGGTCCGCCGCGCAACAAGCTTCTCGATATCTTCATCTTTGCTGAGAAGCTTGGCGGCGAGCGCCTGCTCACGTGCAGTGAGATCTTCCTCGTGAGCATCAAGAGCAACGCGGCGCCCCGTCAGGAGGGCATCTTCGGCAGCGATTCTTTGAGTAGCTTCATCCTGCGCCTTCTCCATGTCAGATTGCTTCAGAAGGATTTCTGTCCACTGTTGGCTCACTTGTTCTCGGCCAGCAGTCAACTCTTGGAGGGCCTCGGCATACCAGACTTGCATTTGTTCGACGCGCCTCTGGAAATCTGCTTCTGCCGCCTCGACAACTGCCATTCTGGAATCCGCTTTCTCTTTCCGGGCACGGTGGAGAGCCTGGAGCTTGCGGAAATTCTCGCCCATGGCCTGAAGGAGCTGATCCTCTTCAGACTTGCCGCTGCTAGCACTGGGATCGTCAACAACCTCGAGCCCGGCAGCAGCGATGATTTCTTCGTCAAAGACTTCTCCTTCGGCTGGTGCCCCAATGCTTGCCGTCCCCAACAAGTTGACAAACAAGTTCTCGCCAACCTTGAGATATTTGCAGGATGAGGGGCCTTCAGATGTTGACGGTTGGTCTTCAGCAACCGCCTCACCAGTGGCAGGGGGCTCCGTGGCTGGTGCAGCGCTTGGCGCTCCTGCGGCAGGGATGCCGTCAGTACGGTCATCAGCCTCCCTGCTGCCCCCTTCAGTAGACTCCTTGGCAGGTTCCTCCTGTGCAGTCTTGGTGGCTTCCTCGCCAAGAGCACCACCGGCCTCGATAGTGGCATCTTTGGCGGCCTCGATGGCAGCGATCCTGTCTGCTTCGGTAGTGGCGTCCCTAGCGGTCTCCTCGATGACAACGTCGACGTCCATGTGTTCCATCACAGGGAACTCTGAAGGACGAAGGAGGGAAACAGAATAAGATCAAGATTGAAGTTCGAAGGGACCAAAGACAGAGAGAGAAGGGAAAGAATAGCAAGCGTTCTGAGGCAATCAGTTACCTGCGTCGAGCTGTTGAGGGGTGGCCTCGCCCCTCCCGGCAACTTCGGTTGATGGGGGAGGGTTGCCGGTGTCCATGCTTGCCGACTCCTCCTCGACCAAGATGGGCTCGTCGGTAGGATCTCTTGCCGGGGACGTGCTTGTGGGCGGCGTGGTCGATGGAGGTGGCACGACGGGGGCGTCTTCCAACAACTCCCCTTGTTGCCGTTCTTCTCCTGCAAGCCCGAAGATATCAGCGGCAAGAATAGAAACCTCAGCGCCCGCCAGCGGAAAAAGAGCAGTGAACTTATGCTGGGGGCTACGCTGGGGGCTGTGCTGGGGGCTGCATTGAGGACTGAGCTCCGGGCTAACAATGACAGTTTCTGGCACGCTCGTGGAGCCTGCCGGGGGCCCGTCGCCCGTGGAAGTCTTTGTCCTCTTCGCCATCCTCTCCATCAATGTTTCTACATCACTGCAGAGACAATACGAGCAAGTCAGTAAGATTGATCCAAGATTGGAAAATAAAGGCTGTGGCAAAGCACTCACTCTTCCTCTTCTCGCTCCGGACTAAAGCCGGAGATGTCGAATTCGGCCTCCATTGCAATGTCTGAGTGGGGAGGCGGAGGAGGGGTCCTAGGTCGCTTGGCTATGGCAGGCGCCGGGGGTTGGCGTGTTTTCGCCGCCTCAGCTTCCGGTGCGGTAGTGCGAGACACCTCTGCCGCCTCAGCAGTGGCCGCTGGTGTGGGTCTCGCGCGCCGCGCAGGCTGCTGACGAACCCCTTGCCACGGTGCAGTCTTGCCAGCCGCTTTCCTGCCGGGGGCCTCGCCGCTCGAGGAAGGCTTGCTTACCGGGATGCCAGATACAGCCTTTCGAAGAACACACTTTGTCTTCTCCGGGGCTGGGAGCTCTTCTTGCGGTTCTTCTTCAGCCGTGTCCTCGTCGGACGAGCTCTCAGTGGCTGTGCTGCTCTGTTCCTCGGCAGCTTTGTCCTTCCCGGCAGGTTTTACTTCCACCACTACCTCTGCATCGCTGGTTTCCCATTCTGTGAAGCCAGCGCTGCCAGCCTCCGCGGCAAGATTTGCCTCCTCCACCCTAGTGGCGATGTATGCTACTTCTTGGTTGGTGGTGGCTCGGATGAAGTCTGCCTCTTCCTGGACGGCTCTCTCTGTCAAGTTATCAAAAAACTTTTGTGCTTCCTCCTCGGTTGGCTCGGCCCAAGTCGCGTCAAGACCGTGGGCGTTGAACATCAGCATAAAGGCGATGATTGACCCCAAAACAGAGTTGTTGCACAAAGGGACAATCCTTGCCGGCAGCCGATGCTTGTCATCGTGCTGGAACAGCTTTTGACGGAGAGCGCCAAGTTGCATAGCAGTCAGATTATTATTCAACCCGGGGCGCAATCTCATGATGTCCGCTGTGTTTCGGTATTCCCAAGCTGGCCTCCTCCTATTCTGCAAGGGAGCGATGCGGCGGCGGAGAAAGTCGAAGCCAATCATCTCCATTGTTAGCCCGACAGCTTTCAGGCGAAGAATCCTGGTGGTGGCAATTGTGAGCTTTTCGTCATCAGCGGCAAGACTGCTCCAGCCACTGCCGCAGACCGCTTTCTGTTGCCGGGGCAGACAAAATGGATGGGGATCTGCTTCCTTGATCCAGCACCATTCAGCCCGCCATTCGTCCCACTTTTCGCGGTAAACTCCTTCTGGGTATATTTCCTTATTCCAAGCCCTTGGAATCTAGGCGATAGAACCAGAGAGGGCCTCTCCTTTTTGGATACGAGGGAAAAAGTAGTGGCGGAAAAGGGTAGTGTTGGGAACCACTCCGGCAAAGTTTTCACAAAGGTGGGCAAAGATGGACATGCACAATATCGCATTCGGCGTGAAATCGAGAAGATGAAAGCCGTATGTGTACATGATGTCGTTGAAGAAGTCAGAAAATGGGGGGCAGAGCCCGCAATAGAAATATGCGATGAAAAAGGGGTATCTGTCCGACCCACTTTTGGAGCAAGAACCTGGAATCATGCGTGTGGCGGGGTGAGCCTGCGTCTCCTTTGCCCACATGCACTGGTACCGCCTCTTCAAAGCTTCTGCATCGAGCGACGGGGCGAAGACGACATACTTCTTCCGCATCTTCACTAGTTCGCTCTCCGGGACATCAGCTTTCGCCTCCTTGCTCTTGCCTTTGCTGGCCCTGGGTGGCATGGCGGCTGCGAGGGCGGAAGCTGGGGATGAAGCGAGCGTGGAGGCAGCGGGCAGAAGAGGGAAAGCTTTGCTCTGAGCTCGAGAGGAGGAAGGCGATGGCGGCGGCCAGATTGAGAAGAAAAGGGGGGTAAATAGGCTTGTGCCTCTGCGGCTTCTCCTTTTTATGGGGAAGGAGCGGGGCCACCTCTTTTACTCCCCAATGTGAATGCGCCTCTACACGCGCGTTGCAGTTGCAGCTTTTGAGGCACGCTTCCCACGTCGCGTGTTCGGCGCACGTAGTGGGGGGCACATTAAACAGGATATTTACGAGCAGTTAATCCCCTGCCACGTGTGCCCGTGCACTGTTTGGGCCTAGCCCAACAACGCCTCGCACTCGTGTATGGCCTAGGCCCGGGGGCTCCTGTCGGTGTACTAAGTATTGGGCCACTAGTACCCCGTACTTGTGCATGGGCAGTTGTAGCCATACTCGCGGCAAGGCTTGTCGGGGAACAGTTCGAGGATTGATTCAAGCCACCAAAGAAATCATCAAGTCAGAGGTCTGAGGATCAACAGATAAGAAGAGCTGGAATCCGCAGGCCAGCTTCCCCGGCAAGATCTTGCCGGGGTGGCCTGCGGAGCCCGGCAAGGATCGGCGCCCGGCAAGGCTTGGCGCCCGGCAAGCTTCGGCGCCCGGCAAGGTTTTGTTGCTGTGCCACCGCTCTAGCACAGCGACAAACCCGACATTCTGGGTCCTTCTTTGGATGCGTGGCGACGCACCAGTGGAGGAGAGCTTAAGCGGTGCTGATGGGATGGCCCCTTTTTCCATCCCCAAGAAAGTGAGGACACCTAAACGGACACCTCACGGTGCATTCAATGCGTTCGTCCTAATCCGTCAGGGGTTAGGTATGATGACCCTGTAGCTACTTTACACCTCAATGTATGTACATTTTGCCACTGTGGTGACCCCTTTGTGGTATAAAAGGAGGCCCACGGCAACTGCTACAAGAGGGGAAGGATCTTCTGGCCCATTCTGCATGCGTAGCTGCTCTTGAACGTACTGTTCACTGTGAGCGCTCCTGGAGCATGGGCTCAAGAACACTAATAATAACACAAGGCAGGAGTAGGGTTTTACGCTGATCAGCGGCCCGAACCTGGGTAAAATCGCCCCGCGTCGATCGTTGGTTCTGCTCTTTGCGCATACCTCTCCCCCCGCTGAATCCTAAAGGGGTCTCTTGGGATCCCATAGGTGTCGCACGCCGACACCTCCATGCCCTTAAGATGCCCTATGAGAAGATACATGCCTATGAGAAAGGATGTGCCTTATTTAGGCTTGAGTATGCGGACTTGAACTATTGTCCCATTTGCAAGTCTTCTAGGTATGTTGTGGTAGACAACGGTATGGGTGAGAAGACGCATACCAAAATCCCCATTAATGTTCTTCGGTATATGCCAATCGTACCAAGACTTCAACGTCTTTTCATGGTCGAAGAGACGGCCAGACAGATGACATGGCACAAAATGGGCAAAAGAACCGAACTAGATGCAGATGTGAATCTGATGATGGTACACAAATCGGATGGTTCTGCGTGGAAGCGCTTTGATGCATTACATGAGCAAAAAGCGGCAGATCCAAGGCATCCTTGAGTTGCCATCAGCACGGATGGGTTTAATGTGTTTGGTCTGACGGCAACCCAGTACAGTTGTTGGCCCGTATTTGTCATTCCACTCAATCTCCCCCCGGACAGATTATGCAAAGAAAGAACATTTTCCTGGCGTTGATAATTCTAGGGGCCAACTATCCGGGGAAGAATATGAATGTGTACATGCAGCCGCTTAAGGATGAATTGCAAGAAGCTTGGGATAATGGGTTCAAGACAAACGATGCCGCTAGCAAACAGAACTTCATAATGCGTGTCTGGTACATGTATTCGATGCATGACTTGCCGGCGTATGCGCTATTCGTTGGCTGGTGTGTGCATGGAAGGTTTCCGTGCCCCACATGCAAGGCATCTCTTCAGTTTCATTGGCTACAGGCGGGTCGCAAGTTTTTTTGCTTCGACTTGCATAGATAGTTCCTGGATCCTCACCATAAGTTCAGGAAAGACAAGAAGAACTTCATCAAAGGTAGAGTTGTCAAAAACTTTGCACCACCTGCGTTGACAGGCCAAGAGACCCTGGATCAGTTAAACGCTCTCGAGCCAGATCTAGAGCATCCAGGGTATTTCAAGGGGTATAATTCGGAACACGCCTGGACTCACAAGACATGCTTGTGGGATCTGCCTTACTTCAAAGACCTCCTTTGCCCACACAACATCGATGTGATGCACACTGAAAAGAATATCGCCGAGGCCCTTTTTGGTACATTGTTCGGCATAGAGGGGAAGTCAAAGGATAATACTAAGGCTAGAGTCAATCAGGAGGCGCTATGTGGTAGACCGTTACAAAACATGTAAGAACCGAAAGGAAAGCAGAACTGGACGAAGCCAAAGGCATGGTTCAATCTTGGAAGGCCAGCTATGAGGGAAATTATCTTTTGGGTGAAAATGCATTTGATGTTCCCCGATGGGTATGCAGCGAATCTAAAGAGGGGAGCGAGTCTTGAAAAATTGAAAATATTTGGTCTCAAGAGTCATGATTGGCACATATGGCTTGAACAGGTAATGCCGGTGATGTTGCGTGGATTTATCCCTGAGGATGAATGGCTAGTACTGGCAGAGTTGAGCTATTTCTTCCGTGTTCTTTGTGCGAAAGAACTATCACCTGGCGTGCTAGAAGATATGGAAGAGTTGGCGCCAGAGTTGATCTTCAAGTTAGAGAAGATCTTTCCACCGGGCTTCTTTAATCCAATGCAGCATTTGATTTTGCATCTCCCTACCGAGGCAGGATTGGTGGGCCCCGTGCAAAATCGTTGGTGCTACGCATCTGAGAGGATGCAGAAGACGCTTCGAGCAAAATGTAAAAATAAACATAGAATTGAAGCATCGATGGCCGAGGCATTCATTACCGAGGAGGCGGCAAACTTCGTGACAGCACACTACGAAGCCAAAAATCGTCATTTGCATAATCCGAAACCTCGGTACAATGCTGGCGACCCTAAAAAAGGTGGATCCAACCTCAACCTATTCTAAGGGAAACTTGCACCAGCCGGTGCTTCGAAACCAATATCATTGGATGTCGAAGAATGGCGGACCATTTCGTTGTATATCTTCAACAACCTAACAGAAGTGCAGCCGTACATCGAGTAAGTTCTCGGTACATTGTTTCGCAACTTCTAATTCCTTTGAACTTCTCTTATTCCCGGATATTTGATATAGTCGATACGTCGCCAAATTATCGGATGGAGCGGTGATCGAAAAGGAATCCATCGAAGAGTATGAGCTTCTGGCAAAGCATGGAGGCGGCTTTCCCGGTTTCATCTCTTGGTTCAAACAAACGGTAATTTCCATTAGACCATTCTCATTTCTTCGTCTAATTTGTGGCTAATGCAACAATCCTTTCGTATTAAACTTGTAGGCTAATTCAGAGTCTATGGACGCCGAATTGAGACAAGTCGCTAATGGTTTTGACTATAAGGTCCGTTCATTTGACAAATACGACATCAACGGGTATCGCTTTCGTACCTTCGGCAAAGAGCTATCTATGGCCGACCGAAAGTCTACAAATTGTTGTGTCTCTGCTATCGGCGAAGGAGGTACCGAGTATTATGGGAGAGTTGAAGCAATTTATGAACTTCTGTTCTATGGTGAAAACCCATCGAACGTCATAGTCTTCAAATGTTATTGGTTCCAGCCGAAGGAGACTAGAAGGACTCATGAACAGATAGGGCTAGTCGAAATCAAACAAAGCACCCATTTAGATGTTCCCGATGTCTATATTACGGCTCAACAGGCGACCCAAGTTTTCTATCTACCGTGGGCCTGCCAAACTGATCCAAATCTGAATGGTTGGGATGTCGTTTATGAAGTGCTGCCACGTGTTAGACCACCTCCCCCCAATGAAGAGGATTATGAACCTCACATTAACCCAGACACATATGAAGGTGGATTCTTCCAAGAAACACGTCTTTCCAAAAAATGTTTCAAGAAACGCTCTACTTCACCCCAGAACATTGAAGTAGCCAGCGACAGTGAATCTGACTTCACCCCTGAGCCGGAACAAGAAGAGCCAGAACAAGAAGAGGTTACTGCTGCGGATGACCTATCAATGCTTGACCGATTACATAAAGGTGGCCTTCCACATGTTGATGCCGCTGAACCCGATGAGCACGTCATTCATGATAGTGATGATGATGATGCATTTATTGATCCCGGAGCATATATAGACGATCAAGATTATTATTAGTTCATGTCAGGTATTCAATTTGTATTATATACATATATGTTGTTAGTTCATGTTAGGTATTCAATTTTTTATGTTGTACTTGATGATGATACACTTAAGTTATATACATATTATTATTCATGTCGGTATTTTTTTATGTTGTACTAATTTTGTTTACTCTTTGTCATGGCAGGTGTTGAAAGATGGTGGGCGCGGGTCCGGACCGCTCTGAGGCTCCTTCTTCGTCGGCGCGTGGTGGGAGGGGTACTTCCATTCCACCCCAGTCTCTCCGGAGAGCGTTGCTCGACAGTATGCAGACACCGGTGGGCGCTTCTTCGTCGGCGTCATTGCCCACCGGGAGAGGAGGTCGGGGAGGGAAGAAGAGAGGAGGTCGGGTAGGACGTGGCCATGGGAGAGGTAGGCAGGCTCGTACGCCTTCCTCGCCGCCACCCCCCAGTTGATTCACCCGAGCACAGGACTGCTAGGGTGGACACGTCTGAGGAGGAGGCTACGCGGACTCCGGTCCACGAGCCTCGGGTCGACGGGCCTTTGGCCCACGAGACTTCGGCCCACGAGACTCCGGACCAGGGTACGTCCTAGGAGACGTCCGGATGTGGTACCTGGCCGGATCCGCCTGAGGGGCCGAGTGGCCATGCTGATGGTGGCGGGGATTCGACTGATAGCGAGGGCGAGGTGGTTGAGGGGGCACCGTCTACCACCGTGGTTGTACACGGCTCCCACCCATGCCGGCGACCCGCGAGCCGAGGTGGTTGATTTTCCCTAATGGGGAGAGGTAAGTGCATTTACTCTTTTTGTACCTTTTGCCTTCACGTTTCTTCAAATATCTAATGCATTGGCCTTGTCATACTGCAGGGGTTCGGACCACACTCCGGATGTCCGCAGGCCCAACACCATCCTTGGTGTGCTTTGCCGGCAAAACTTCCCAGGGTTTGTCACGTTGCCCGATGAGGGTCAACTTCCACAGCTAGGATTGAGCTGGGAGCACTACTTGGCTGCCCCGGCCCCGCCGGACGAGATGATCGACGGTGTCTTGTGCCACACGAGGGCAGACATGGTGATCAGAAAGTTTTGGGAAATTTCTCCTTTATGCAATTAAAAATCTTCAAATAGCTAGTTATTGTCTAATCAATGTTGTCTCATTTGATTGCAGACCTTCTATAGGTCTGAGGAGGGATACGAGGAGGCCGCGGCACAAGTTATCGATGCCGAGTGCAAGCGCCTACTACAAAACTTACGGCACAAGGCTCGGGTGCAGGCTGTTCGAGACTACAACGCCTCGCGTGGTATTAAGAAGACCAAGCCGGCGTGCCACGAAAAGTTTCTGAAGAAGGAGCAGTACATGACGGTAATTACCTATTCTTAAGGCCTTGTACTTAGTTTCCTTCATTTGATTCGTAGGCATAGAGCTCAAGTTTCTCTTTACTAACTTAGGTGCCCCCGAGATGGTGTGCGGATCAGATGGATTGTTGGGAGGTGTTGGTGGATGAGTGGTGCTCAGACCAATGGCTAGCTCTCCACAAGAATGCCAAGGACCGGCATGCCCAAATGGAAGGTGTGCCACACCATCAAGGCAGCGCCAACTTATATCAGTTCGGGCGGAACTGGGTATGTGGTTTGCTCCATGATTCATGCAATTCATTCTTCATGCTAGCTTGAGCCCTTTAATTACTAATTTACTCTGTTCCTCTCTTTTAGGCGCGACACAATAAGGCGGAGGTGCCAGAGGTGTACGACCTCTATGCCATGGCCCATACTGCCTCGTACAAGAAGGTCAAGGCATTCTCTGCATCTGACCTCGATCATCCAGAGAACTTCACCAACATCTCCTCCCACAACAAGCTCGTGAGGTACAGAGATGAGGGGAAGGCGAGGAAAGGGGAGGACTTTAACCCGAGCCAGGGTCCCATTGATCCAGAGCTAGTGATGATATCTGGTGGCGGGACGTCCCATGGCTTGATAGCCATTGGAGATGGACTTATACATTGTCCTAGCACTCTCCCGGAGATCAAGGCGCGCCAGTCGAGCTCCGCTCCTTAGATAAGGCCTCGTCAACGGCCAGTCGAGCTCACCTTCAAGGTTAGTTATACGGACTCAGCTATCTTTCCTCCATTACATTGTGTGTGCGGCCATCGATGATTACAATGCTAATGAGGAGTGGTGTTGCAGGCTGCTCTTCAGAGAGAGAGAGAGAGAGATAGAACCCAAGCGCTTCTGGCGGAGAGGGACCAGCAGGCGGCGGAGAAGGAGCGGGAGTTAGAGGAGAGGACGGCTAGGATGTTGGAGGAGGAGAGGGCATGGAATGATATGCAGAACTGGGCCATGTACGAGCTCCTCGTGGTAAGTTTCTTCTGCATATTAGCCAAATCATGCACGTAATGTTCGTTTGATTACTAACTAGTATGACTGACTTGTCAAAACCAAATGTGCAGTTTGTGTGCGAGAAGGCCGGTCAGACCCCTCCGCCGATGCCAGTCATTGCTCCGGGGACCACGGTGAGTTTCATTTGAATGGTCATTAGTTACTAGTCTTAACATTTGAGTGTCATCATGCTAACGAGACATTGCAAATGATCTTTGGTGCAGTGTAACTCCAGTCAAGCATCGCACGATCCTTCTCCAGGTGGTATCGGCACGAGCAACCCCGGTGCTTCACCTCCGTGATGACGATAAGTTTTCTCTAGTGTTTTGCTTAACAAATGCATAATGACCTAGACTTAGCTTTATTTCCTCCAATATGCTTACAATAATGACCTAAGTTAGCTCTAATATGCTAAGTTAGCTCTAATATGCTTAGTTACCTAGGTTAGCTCAATAATGACCTATACTTAGATTACTTATGTCAAAAATGGCATAATATGCTTAGTTAACTCAAAAATGGCATAATTACCTATGTTAGATCCAAAATGATCCATTTTACCTAAGTTAGCTCCAAAATGATCCATTTCACCTAAGTTAGCTCCAAAATGACCTAAGTTATCTCTAATATGCTAAGTTAGCTCTAGTATGCTTAGTTACCTAGGTTAGCTCAATAATGACCTATACTTAGCTTACTTATGTCAAAAATGGCATAATATACTTAGTTAACTAAAAAATGGCATAATTACCTAGGTTAGCTCCAAAATGAACCATTTTACCTAAGTTAGCTCCAAAATGATCCAATTTACCTAAGTTAGCTCCAAAATGACCTAAGTTAGCTCTAATATGCTAGGTTAGCTCTAATATGCTTAGTTACCTAGGTTAGCTCAATAATGACCTATACTTAGCTTACTTATGTCAAAAATGGCATAATATGCTTAGTTAACTCAATAATGGCATAATTACCTAGGTTAACCCCAAAATGAACCATTTTACCTAAGTTAGCTCCAAAATGATCCATTTTACCTAAGTTAGCTCCAAAATGACCTAAGTTAGCTCTAATATGCTTAGTTACCTAGGTTAGCTCAATAATGACCTATACTTAGCTTACTTATGTCAAAAATGGCATAATATGCTTAGTTTACTCAATAATGGCTTAATTACCTAGGTTAGCTCCAAAATGATCCATTTTACCTAGGTTAGCTCCAAAATGATCCATTTTACCTAGGTTAGCTCCAAAATGATCCATTTAACCTAAGTTAGCTCCAAAATGATCCATTTTTACCTAAGTTAGCTCATAAATGATCCATTTTACCTAAGTTAGCTCATAAATGTCATATACTTCTTCTTCTTCTTCTTCTTCATTTTCTTCTTCTTCTTCTAGTCTTCTTCTTCTTCTAGTCTCCTTCTTCTTCTAGTCTTCTTCTTCTAACTTTCTTATTTCCCATTTTGCAGATTTCATTCACTTCACAGAAGCTTGCATTGATGAAGTGCTTGTTTTCCCTTTCTGTTTTGATTTTGTATCGATGAACAATGTGGAATTTGCTATATGGATGAAACTATTGTAATATGTATGGATGGAACTATGTATGTGGAACTTGCTATGTATGTATGGATGGAACTATGTATGTATGATGAAACTTATGTGTTGGATATCTCATATGTTTGCTGTGAAATTGCCCTGTGAAATATATATATATATATATATATATATATATATATATATATATATATCATATATTTGCTATGAAAATGCTTGGATATAAGAAAAAATAGAATAAAAAGAGGCAATGCAGGCTCTTTGCCGTCTGCCACCGACGGCAAAGGTCTCTTTGCCGTCTGCCACAGATGGCAAAGTGGCCATGTGGCAGCAACCTGTGCAACCTGGGAGCTGACCCATTTGGTCACTTTGTCATCTATGGCACACGGCAAAGGCTGGTGTGTTTTGCCGTCTGTGGTAGACGGCAAAGAGCGGGGGTTTGCCGTCTGTGGTAGATGGCAAAGAGCAGGGAGGAGTGACGTGTCTGCTGATGTTAGATGGCAGACGACAAAGGGGAGGGCATGTTTGCCGTCAGCTGGCAGACGACAAAGCCTCCCGTAGCCACCTGACGTGGCTAATGTCTGTTCTTTGTCGTCCACCTTCTTTGCCATCTGCTTCCCTAGGAAAGCTGACGGCAAATGTCTTTGCCGTCCGCTGCGTGAAAACAGACGGCAAATCAGCTGTTTACCGTAACTTACAGTGCCGGACATGTTTGCCGTCTGTGGCAGACGACAAAGACCTTTGCCGTCAGCTTTCTGGTCCTTTGCCGTCTGCCATGGCAGACGGCAAATTAGCTGATTCCTGTAGTGCATCTTGCATTGTGCGAGGGCGTGAGGAGATTACGGTGGCCCTAGTGGCTTCTTGGGGAGCATTGTGCCTTCACACCGCTCCAAACAGAGATTAGCATCCGCAAGGGTGTGACCTTTGGGATACATCGTCGTCTCCGCGTGCCTCGGTTATATCTTACCCGAGCCCTTTACTTTGTGATAGCCCTAGTATGACATGATATATATCTTGCTATCTCTTAGTTGTTTATCTTTCTTAGCATAAGTTGTTTTTGCAAATAGGTGAGCCAGTCGATTTAGGTTTTGTGCTTGACAAATTAAATGCTAGTTTTATTCCGCAGTTGTTCAAGCCTAAACTATAATTATTTTAAAGTGTCTATTCACCCCCTATAGGCGACATCCTCGATCTTTCACCTATGTATGATCATTGCCTTGGATATCGTCATAATTATTTGCTTTTCTGTCAATTTCCCAACAGTAATTTGTTTACCCACCGTATGCTATTTTCTCGAGAGAAGACTCTAATGAAAACTATGGCCCCCGGGTCTATTTTCTATCATATATTAAAACCAAAAATACCTTGCTGCAATTTTATTTTATTTATTTTATTTTGTATTTTTGTCAGATCTATCTATCAAAAACTATATCTTTTAATCTTGCTCATAATCGTTGAGGGTTGACAACCCCTCTACGCGTTGGGTTGCAAGTATTTATTGTTTGTGTGCAGGTGCTGTTTACATAGTGTTGCTTGGTTCTCCTACTGGATTGATAACCTTGGTTTCATAACTGAGGGAAATACTTATCTCTACTGTACTGCATCATCCTCTCCTCTTCGTGGAAATCCCAACGCAGCTCACAAGTAGCAGGAAGAATTTCTGGCGCCGTTGCCGAGGAGATATCATCAACATCTATCAAGTACCTACGGATAAACTTTCATCTCCTTGCATTTACTTTATTTGCCAATTGCCTCTCATTTTCATCTCCCCCACTTCTAATTTTTTTTTACAAAAATACAAAAATATTTTCCTTTTGCCTTTTTCTTGTTTGCTTCTTTGCTTGCTTTTTTATCTTGTTTGCATAGTCAGGATGTCTCAAGAAAATACAAAATTTTGTGATTTTTCCAATACTAATAATAATGATTTTACACTACTGCAGGATGCTGCTAACACGACACTACAATCAGAGACCCTTCAATGAAACTGTGTGGGATGCATTAATCACAAACGGTGATGTAAAAAACCGTCAAAAAAGATGCAAAACGTTTGCGATGGCGGATACATCAAACACGGTTCAGATTTTAGTTGAGTGTGCGATGCGGGGCATACGGTTGATCCATATGAACTGTTTGCGATGAGACAGAACAACAGAAATGGGCGGCCAGATCAAGGTGTGTGCGATATACGACATACAGTTCACCCCGATGAACTGTTTGTGATGAGGCAGAATAACAGAAACGGCCAGTCAGATGAAGGTGTGTGCGATATATGGCATACAGTTCACTCAGATGAACTGTTTGTGATTAGGCAACACAAAAGAAACGGTTAGCCAGGTGAAGGTGTATGTGATATACGGCATACAGTTCACTCGGATGAACTATTTGCGTTGAGCCAAGAGAACAGAAACGGTTCAACTTAACAAGATGTGTGTGATACGCGGCAAACAGGTCTGTAATCGGAAATGTGTGGAAAGACCGATAACAACATAGACGATTCCTGTTAACAAGCCATGTGTGTTGTGAGCAAACGATTACTGGTATACAATTATGAGTGATTGATGAAATCATCACCGATGGGTTCCATTGTTTAGTCCGTGTGCGATGTGATTTGCTCTGTCTACAGAACATCAACATATATACTTATAAGAACAACATTGCGTAACCAAATTAAGCATACAATTACATAAGTGACTACACACATAACATTTCCACACACCAAAGTAAGCAATTACATGCATACTAAACTAGGAGAAACGAGCATCTAATCATCTACATCTTGTGGCGACGACGCTTGCCATTGCTCTGCTTCCGGCTGGATCCCTGGTCGAGAATGGTTAATAAAATCTAAGTCTATTGCATATTAAGGTCAAAATAGTACTACCAATATATGAGTCTCATATGATGCCATTTCAACGATTGTACCACAAAAGCCCGAAATATTACAAGGTTCAAAATCCAGAGTTACATGGCTCAAATTCGAAGATTACAAGGTTCAAACTGATATTAGAAATGAAATTCAGCTCATTCAGCTGCAAACACCCGTGCTGATCAGCTAAACATGGATATAAGAGAGGTTCAAACTAAAAATACCAATAGTAAGGCTGGTTTCGAAACCTCATCATTTCTGCAAAGGGATTAGCCGCTGACAAGTCATGTATGGGGTTGACACAATGACTTTCGATTACTCTGTCATATGCAGTTCCAAAATGAAATTCAGCTTTTTTGGAGCCTTTTCCATTCTGTAGTAGCTGCCTGCACTAATCAACAAACCATTCAATTTTTTTGATATAAATGCATGTCCAACCTCATTACCTTCAGCACCCTTGCTCTGACAACAAAGAACCTGGCAAATATAATCTCCGGTAAGGTCCCTCGATAGCAGTTCAAAGCAATTTCTGAGAGATGCAGATCTAGGCATTCGATGTGATTGTTATATTGTATCATATTATCCACCATCGGGCCTAATATTATCTACAAAAGAAGAGAATGTGTTAGTGCCTACATGCAGTTTTGAACACTACTACAGGCCTATTTGGTTTGCTGGATTTGTAAAATGCACCAACGTGCCATCTTCGATCTGACATGATTAACATGGGCATTTGATTAGAATCTAGAAAAATGTAGCCTTCTTCACAAGAGGTTGGAGTGGATGAAAAATTCCCTAAGAAAACTAGTACAGATGAATCCAAAGAAGAAATGCTTATGGATTGTAACCATATGAATCAAGCAACCAATATGGGGTGGGGGGGATATATGTCCTGAAATCCTACAAAATTCCTTCAGAAATCGTAGTACATTATCATTGTAAACTTGGGAAAAGGTGTCAAAAATTGAACTCCCTTATGGTTAACATTTAACAGGAAAGGAACATCACCTCGATATACCACTGGTACAGCGAGGTTCTATACAAACAGTTTTTCACCCCTTTTCGCGATGGCATTCTGAACCGTCACCGAGTGAGTGTGTGCGATAGGGGGGGGGGGGTGGTCCTTCCCACATGACCCAGAAACCATCGGGGATAGGTCCTCTTGGCACACACGCTCGGCAAAATGAGGCCGTGTGCGATGGGCGAGCGATGAAATATGATTATATGTATAGTTGTGCTAAAAAATACAATTATAAAGGCCAAATCATTTCCGGTCATAAGTTCATCCCACACAGTCAATCCAAGGAATACGTTTCTGTTAGTATGTACATCCCACACAGTCAATCCAAGAACTACATTTCCGTTCGTATATATATCCCACACAGTCACTCCAAGGAAAATGTTTCGGTTCGTAGGTACATCACACACAATTTTCCTCATTAAATCGTTTGTGATAGCGTTGCCATTGCAGACGATATTAACAATTTTACCGTTTGCGTTATTGAATGCATCACACACGGTGCCTAGAAGAAACTGTGTGGCATAGGTTGTCCATCACACACACTTTTTATGTGGTAAACGTTTGCGCAAGGTGGCCTAACGCAAACAGTTTTCAAGAGGAAGTCGTGTGTAATTGTTCATTGATCCAACATGGTTTATTCCTAGAAAATGTGTGCGTTGCCTGAGGTCATCGCCCACGGTGTTTTCTCAATAACTTTTTGCAATAGAAAAACCCAATTAGCAGGCTAATCGGCCATTAGCAGGCTAATTGTCCTATTATTAATAATCCATTTATTACTCTAATTGACATTTCATATTAAGCACACAATATATTTCATTTTCGTATTAAGGAAGCAGGACTTCATAATGGAAATACATCAGAGTACAACATCATATAACTTCAGCACTCAGCTACCCTATTACACAACTGCACCAACACCAAGTTTCACATGGAACATCTATAACCTTTCGAAATTAGCATCATAGACAGTACATAGATAGATGAATCTCATCTGGAAAACCACAGAAGCGGAAGGAGAATATTGAGCCTTCATTGATGTTGAAGGTCTTTGCAACTTTAGGCCAGTGCCTGTGGATGATTGACCGTCCATCCTTCGTCCTCTTCAAGAACACTTCAATATTGAACCGTGGGTGTTGTATGAATACCTTCCTGGCCTCCTGACCATACAGGTGGTTTGAGAGGTAATCATCAGTGAACTACTTTGGAAAGGCCTAAAAACAAGGGTGTGCATAAATATCTTCTCTAGATTGGAAATGGGGCAAAGGAATAAAAAAGCCAAGTTATAATAGTTAGTACCATCCTGTAGTGAACTGATGTCTTCTTGATTGTGCAGACAAAGATCTTGTTGTTTTTTGTCGCTAATTTCTTTATCCTAACAATCTTTCTGAGTTTCTTGACTTGACTGATATTCATGGACAACTCATTTCCCCATATGCAAAAAGGGTCGAACAGTGGGTCAAAACCTCTGACAGCAGGACCTACATGTGCAAGACCAAATTGTTAAAAACCTAAATATTAGAATGGTTCCTGCAATTGCATAATAATGTGCTATTAGACAAAGGACCATGCATGTGCAAACCTCGATTGTAAACCTCAGTGCTTCCCATTGTTTCCCTGCAACACATATAAGGTAGTTAGTGATCAGGTTAAGTGAGGGTTCACATGCTATCAGTAAAATATGTTGATGAAAAATAAGAACATTGCAGATTCATCAGATTAATTCGAGCCACATGGAAAACCCATTTATTCAAACCAAGCATGATTAACCAAATTCGATTTATTCCTCACATGCACAACAATACAAAATTGTACCCACGACAATTGGACATCGCATTGCATAATTGAACCAAACGGTTAACTAAACACCACAACAAATGAACCAAACATTAACTGAGCACCACATTGCACAATATAACATACTCCTAATAGAAGATCAGATAGTTAACCAAACCAAGCATGCTTAACAACTTGGAAATATAGCAATTGTATTTGTTTCTCATGTATTTAGTACAAGCAAATTCGATTTATTTCTCACATGGTATACAATAACAAAATGCACCCACAACAATTGAACATCGCATTGTAGAATTGAACCAAACAGTTAACTAAACACCACAACAAATGAACCAAACGTTAACTGAGCACCGCATTGCACAATATATAACATACTAGAAGATCAGACAGTTAACCAAACCAAGCATGCTTGACAACTTGGAAATAAAGCAATTGTATTTGTTTCTCATGTATTTTATAAAGATAAATTCGATTTATTTCTCACATGGAAGACAATACAAAATTGCACCCTGAAGAATTGAACATTACATTTGCAGAATTGAACCAAACAGTTAACTGAAGACGATAACTAATTAACCAAACAGTTAATAAGTGAGCACCACATTGCACGACATATGGAACATATACACTAGAGCAGATTGCATGGTAAAAGTAGATAGGATAATTCACTAGAATTTGTTAAGGAAAGGCAGGAGAAGCACATGCAACAGGTAAACCGAGCATGCTTAACCGGCGTAGCTAGCAAACTGAACATATCGATGATGATTGGATCCTTGGACATGGAAGAGGGCGAGGCCTCCACATCATGGGTGCCCTTGTCGTAGTGGTGAGTTGCCTGAGCTGCTCCAGGCACCAACCTGCTGCCTCTCGAGTTGAGGTAAGCACGGGCACACTGAGAAAACACCTCGTAGTCTTCGTTGAAGGCACCAATGGTGGCCTCGAGGAAACGCCATGAACTATCGTTTAAAGCAGCCAACTACGTCATGGCGTCGGCACGCGAGGCGTCGACGGTGGCCTCGATGGTGAGGTGCTCCTCCAAGATCTGGGGGTCGGCACGAATGGCAGCCATCACGACCTCATCCGCGTGTGCGGCCACGATTTGCTTCTCCGCTGCCAATTGCTCCTTGAGCTCTTGGCTATACTGCGTGCACCATGGCTTAGGGCTGCGCTTATTTGGGGGAGGGGTCGGTGATTTGGGTGGAAGGTGTCGCGCCGGTGGTCGGGGCATGTGGGATGTGGAAGGAGGAGGAGGATGGGGGGACGGGTGTGGATTACCTGCCTGGATCGACAAGGCCAAGCAGTGTGAAGGAGGGTCGCCGGCGAGGAGGCAGCGCTGCAAGCAAGGAGTGAAGGTTTCAACTTGGAAAGGAAGGCAGAAACAGGGGAAATGTGGCTTTTGGTAAGGGGGAGGGGGCGGGGAGGTAGATATTTCCGCGGAAGCCAAATTTTTGAATCGGTGTAGCGAAAAAACTGGCGCGCAAAGTGTCATCAGACACGGTCCCTTATTCAGCACTGTGTACAATATGTGAACATCACAAACGATTCATATAGCTTAACCCGTGTGTGATGAGTTTGAACGTCAAAAAATTTGGTTCGAATTTCCCTGGTTACAGTGGTCATCCACGTCATTGCATAATTTGGGTGCACAAAGGAGACTACAACACACCCACACTTCTTAATCGAGCAAGTTCAATAATTAAATAGAGCTAGCTGATCTAAGCATTACTCTAACAAATTAAAGACTGGCACTCTTAATTAAACAAAACAAAGAGTACTACTACGGCTGGTGCTCGTCGATCTCCACCGCCTCCTCCATGTCCAGCTCGCACCCGACGATCTCCTGGAGAAGGGGCTCCATGGCATCCATCGTACCATACTCGGCAAGCATCTCGCCATCCGCATTCGCCATCTCTTTGGAAAAGGCCGCCACGAGCTGGGCGTGGGCGGCCGCAATCTGGGCTTGGGCGGGCTCCATCGTGGCAAGGTATGCCGCGAAGGAATGGACGACTGCTCGAACGCTCTCGGCGATTGCCAACTCTTTGACCGTGGGTTGCCGACCGTTGTCGGAGAATCTTCGTTCGATTTGTGCAGTGACCGCCATGAGCTGGGCGTGGGCGGCCTGGATATGGTCGTGGGTGGCCTCCATTAGGGCTAAGGCCACCACTGCAGAACGGACAGCTGCTGTGCCGCTCTCGCCAGTTGCTATCCCCGAGGCAGATGTTGCTGCTGTTGGGAAACGTAGCATGCAATTTCAAAAAAATTCCTACACTCACGCAAGATCTATCTAGGAGATGCGTAGAAACGAGGGGGAGAGTGTGTCTACGTACCCTCGTAGACCGAAAGCGGAAGCGTTTGACAACACGGTTGATGTAGTCGAACTTCTTCTAGCTCCGACCGATCAAGTACCGAACGTACGGCACCTCCGAGTTCTGCACACGTTCAACTCGATGACGTCCCTCGTCCTCTTGATCCAGCAAGGTGTCGAGGAAGTAGATGAGTTCTGTCAGCACGACGGTGTGGTGACGGTGATGGTGAAGTGATCCGCGCAAGGCTTCGCCTAAGCACTACGAAGATATGACCGGAGGCGTAAACTGTGGAGGGGGCGCCGCACACGGCTAAAAATTGTTGTTGTGTTTTCTAGGCGCCCCCCTCCCCACATATATATAGGTGGGAGGGGGAGGGGAGAGGCCAGGAGGCGCCCAAGGGCTGGCCGCCGGCCCCCTTGGGGTTTCCTTGCCCTGCGCCCCCCTGCCATATTTGACGGAGGGGGAAGGAAAGGGGGGAGAGGTGGAAGGAAGGGGGAATCCTAATCCCTTTGTTTCCTTTCCTCCTTACCCTTTCCTTCTCCACCTTGTCCGACCCATATGGGGGGCGCACCAGCCCCTTGTGGTTGGTGTGTTTCCCCTCTTGGCCCATAAGGCCCATATCTTTTGCCTGGGGTGTCCGGAACCCCTTCCGGTGACCGGATAAGTACCCGGTGACCCCCAAAACACTTCCGGTGTCCGAATACTATCGTCCTATATATCAATCTTTACCTCTCGACCATTTTGATACTCCTCGTCATGTCCGTAATCTCATCCGGGACTCTGAACAACATTCGGTCACCAAATCACATAACTCATATAATACTATATCGTCAACGAACGTTAAGCGTGCGGACCCTACGGGTTCGAGAACTATGTAGACATGACTGAGACACCTCTCCGGTCAATAACCAATAGCGGAACCTGGATGCTCATATTGGCTTCCACATATTCTACGAAGATCTTTATCGGTCGAACCGTTATGACAACATACGTTATTCCCTTTGTCCATCGGTATGTTACTTTCCCGAGATTCGATCGTCGGTATCTTCATACCTAGTTCAATCTTGTTACTGGCAAGTCTCTTTACTCGTTCCATAATACATCACCTCGTGACTAACTCCTTAGGCATTTGCTTGCAAGCTTATGATGTGTATTACCGAGAGGGCCCAGATATACCTCTCCGATACTCGGAGTGACAAATCCTAATCTCGATCTATGCCAACTCAATAGAAACCTTCAGAGATACCTGTAGAGCATCTTTATAATCACCCAGTTACGTTGTGATGTTTGATAGCACAAAAGGCATTCCTCCGGTATCCGGGAGTTGCATAATCTCATAGTCGAAGGAATATGTATTTGACATGAAGAAAGCAATATCAATAAAACTGAACGATCATTATGCTAAGCTAACGGATGGGTCTTGTCCATCACATCATTCTCCTAAAGATGTGATCCCATTATCAAATGACAACTCATGTCCATGGTTAGGAAGCCATAACCTGCTTTGATCAACGAGCTAGTCAAGTAGAGGCTCACTAGGGACACGGTGTTTGTTTATGTATTCACACATGTATTTAGGTTTTCGATCAATACAATTCTAGCATGAATAATAAACCTTTATCATGAATAAGGAAATATAAAATAACAACTTTATTATTGCCTCTAGGGCATATTTCCTTCAGCTGCCGCCACCTGAGAAGCAACAACGGCCGTTTGGGCTGCCTTGGCTGCCCGGTCGCAGATTGCGGCCGCGCTCACGAACCTTGGTAGCACGCGCCTGGCGGCTGCGGCCGCGCTCTCGTCGGAGTGGGCCGCCAAAGTTTCCCTCACAAAGTGGGTCCACGTCCCCATCTTTCTTTGGCAACGATTGAACAGTGAAATGATATTTGAGGAGCGAGCTAGTGTGCTTGACACGCCGGATGTGGACTGTAGCTGACGCACCTTCTCGCGTAAGCCATATGCGTACTATACTCTGACGGTGCTCCAAGATATTTTGTGCTGCATCTCACATGGTTGGTGATAATTAAATGTGTGCGATCTACTTGATTTTTCATCTTGATTTGAATTACATAATGGGGTCACAGCGGCAAAGGAGGGTGGTTGAATTGCTAGAACTTTTATCTGCAGTGAACATGCAACTATAGGTGTGTCGTCAAAAAAATTGGAATTATTCAGGGTTCATTTGGACATTTTTATACATTAACTTGGTTTTCTAGGCATTTCAGGTGCACAATTCAAAATTAAACTACATGCACATGCTCCGGTGCACCAAAACGGGTTGTAAAATCATATATGTGTCCATGGGTTGATGGTTATGTCCCATGCAAGAAATGGGGATGAATTTCAAACACGACGGTACCGTGGCTCTCGGGCAAACGTTGAGGTACTTGCTTTTGTAATTCTCGTAAATCCAAAACTCGTCTGAAATTCATGAACCTTGGCATGCTATCATGGAATGGCATTAACATGCTAGGGTAAAAAATATTGTCCCATTTGCGGTAGTTTATGGTATAAGCTTCTCACAAACCAGAGCTTCTCACAAGAAGCCTCATGGTTCCAGTAGGGAAACGTGTCACCTTTGTGGACGAAACGATATCCGTTGCCTCTTCTTGCTTTCAAAAATTTTCTAGTGTCAATGTAGAACAACAGGAGTGTTGTGTCATTTTTGGGATTTTTCGTGGTTCGCTAGGACATTTTTATACATTAACTGAGTTTTTTATGCATTTATGTGCATAATTCAAATTTGAACTACATGCACATGTACCAGTGCATATAAACGGGTTAAAAAATCAAATATTGAAAGGATCGAGAAGAGGGGTCTAGAGGGGGTGATTAGACCCTCAACAAGCAAAAGTAGCAGTTTTTAAGTTCTTCAAATTGAGGTGGAGTTTTAGCACAAGTTTAAGCATTCACAATACATTTCAAGCAAGCATGACAAGAGTATGAGCAGCGGAAAGAGTAAAGCATGCAATTTGCAAGAAAGTAAAGGGATGGGATTGGAGTGTGCAAACACAATGAAGACACGAAGATTTTTGGCGTGGTTTCGATAGGTGGTGCTATCGTACATCCACGTTGATGGAGACTTCAACCCACGAAGGGTAACGGTTGTGCGAGTCCATGGAGGGCTCCACCCACGAAGGGTCCACGAAGAAGCAACCTTGTCTATCCCACCATGGCCATCGCCCATGAAGGACTTGCCTCACTCAGGTAGATCTTCATGAAGTAGGCGATCTCCTTGCCCTTACAAACTCCTTGGTTCAACTCCACAATCTTGTCGGAGGCTCCCAAGTGACACCTAACCAATCTAGGAGACACCACTCTCCAAAAGGTAATAAATGGTGTGTTGAAGATGAACTCCTTGCTCTTGTGCTTCAAATGATAGTCTCCCCAACACTCAACTCTCTCTCACAGATTTGGCTATGGTGGAAAGATGATTTGAGTGGAAAACAACTTGGGGAAGGCTAGAGATCAAGTTTCTTGTGGTAGGAATGGAATGTCTTGATCTCAACACATGTGTAGGTGGTTCTCTCTCAGAAAATGAGTAGTGGAAGTGTAGGCACGTTCTGATGGCTCTCTCTTGAATAGAGAAGGGGGTGGAGGGGTATATATAGCCTCCACACAAAATCCAACCGTTACACACATTTGACTCAACTCGGTCAGACCGAATGGAAGAACTCGGTGAGACCGATTCAATTCAAAATGTGAACGTTAGGAATCTCGGTGGGACCGATATGATCAACTCCATGGGACCGATGTGCTAGGGTTAGGGCAAAACCTCATTTCGGTGTGACCGATTGCATGAACTCGGTGAGACCGATTTCAGCAATGAGCAAACAGAGAGTTGGTCAGGCAAACTCGGTGGAACCGATCGCTCCTTTCGGTAAGACCGAAACGTTACGAAAGGGAAATAGAGAGTTTGCATTGCAAACTCGGTGGGACCGATCGCTCATTTTGGTGAGACCAAAATGTTATGAAGGAAAACAGAGAGTTTGCAATCCCATCTCGGTGAGACCGAAATCCCTATCGGTGAGACCGAACTGATTAGGGTTTCTGGTAATGGCTATGTCAAAGGTACTCGGTGGCGCTGGATAGATCAAATCGGTGGGGCCGAGTTTGACTTTAGGTTTAGGACATATTTGGAATAGAGAAAGTGGTTGAGGGCTTTGGAGCATATCACTAAGCACTTTGAGCAAGCAGACCATTAAGAAACACCTCATCCCCTTTTAATAGTATTGGCTTTTCCGATGGACTCAATGTGATCTTGGATCACTGAAATAGAAATGTAGAGTCTTGAGCTTGTGCCAATCTTTGTCCTTAGCATTTTGAAGGGGTTCCACATCCTCTTGTCCATGCCACGCCATTGTTGAACTTCCTGAAATATACTAGATGAAAATAATAGTCCAACAAGAGATATGTTGACATTAATTACCAAAATCACCCAGGGAGCACTTGTGCTTTCAATCTCCTCCTTTTTGGTAATTGATGACAGCATACATCAAAGCTTTAGATAAGGATATGAAAGGTAACAATTAAAGCTTTGGAAGGACATGTAACATGCATAGGCTCCCCCTACATGTATGCAATCACGCAAAGATAGAATATGAGAGCATGTGAATGCATAAGCATGTCAGAGCAAGCAATGAGTTACATGTATCTTGGCTATGTGCATAAGAGCAAATGATGTAGATACAGGGAATGTACCTTCATGTTCATGAGTCCTTCTTGCAAACAATATGTACATCAGCAAGAGATCATCATGCACATGAGTGTGATGCATATAATTACCTTGTGATCTTGAGCTGGCTTTGGAAGAGATGACTCTGAGAAAACAGGTTTAAATAACACAGAAACACCACTAAACAAAGCAAGTTCAGAAAACCACAAGAGTACCAAGACTGGGATGACATGTAGTGAGTGAGTACTTAGTACTCTATTTGGGCATAGACATGTCCCCAAAGATTAAAGATATGCAATGAATTCCAAAGATTTTCTTCCCTTAGATATGAACTCTTTCTCCCCCTGAATCTGATATTGGATAATGGGAGAAGGTAGGGTAAGAGAAAATCAGAGCAACCGAAATCAGAGCAAAACAAACATACATTAACATGTCTTTCCCCTCTTAAAGACATGTGACTTCTCTCCTCTATTGTTAATAAGCATCCCATGTGATAAGCTTTGATGTGCTCTCTCTCCCTCTTTGACATCAATTTTCAAGAAGGGACCTTCTGGAGCATGAGTCAAATAGGTTTGGTCCTTGAAACACATTACAAAGCAGCATGTAGTTTAAGATGCTAGAGGATAAGAATCATCGAGTGGAGCTGGAGAAGAATTGATATTTGTAATGACAAAAAGTTTTCTCAGCAGTGAAGTCGGTAACGCCGATTCATTTTCATCGGTGACACCGAGTTGGCAGTGTCATAGATGATGCAAATCGGTCAGACCGGGTTAGTCCTCGTCGGTTGTACCGATGAACTGTCTACAATGTATTATTGCAGTTCGGTCTAGCCGATTGGCATGAATCGGTGAGACCAAGTTCAATACTTAGGAAAAAATTTGTCACCTCAGCTCACTTGGCAAATAAGATCTCACAAAGATTTGCAAGGAATTAACTAAAGGATTTGCAATGAATTAGATGCAGAAAATGCAGATAATAAATAAAAAAAAGAAATCTAGATGAAGTTTTTTTTGAAAAGGGGAACAAACAAGCAAGAAACATATGCAAAACATAAAACAAGGAAACAATGGAGAACTTCATCTAGAATGGGTCAGCGACAAAGTCACCTATGTTAGAGTATATTGACTGAGGAGTCAAGTGATAACACTTGATCGTAGGTCATACTCATCGTTTAAGCTCAAAATGGGGTTACCATTTTTCGTTTAAGCATTTTGATGTATTCACATCTTGTTGAGCTGCTTTGACCCATGACTTGGGGTAAAGCTTCTCTAAGATGGAATAACATACCTTGAGTGGTGGTGTTGATCTTCATCATGTAGTCGAACTTGTGTTGGATGCTCAAGGTTGATGTAGTTCATCAAGAGTTGGGAGCACCTCTTATAGTTTGAGTTCATCTTCCTACATGGGTTAGACTTGTAAGGAAGAGCACTTGTGTATCCAAAATGACAATCATGAAACTTGATACCAAATGAAATTTGATATATATAAATTGTCAAAGGATATGTTGTGTGGATTCAAGCTTCCTTGTCTTCATCCACCATATTGTAGAGACTTGGTGATGTAGAGATTGTTCTAGATGTGAGTGATTTGCAATCTCATAGATTTGAGCTCATCCAAGTACCTACAAGGGTTAGATAGCATGCAAGGGTACATGTATAGATCCAAGACATATGATCATCATCATAAGAGAAATATCAAGGATTAGTCAAAAAGGCTCATGCCTTGCATGTATCCACGTGGAGTTTCTACTCCAAGTTTGAGGCATCAATGATGTTCAATTCACCTCTCAACCGGCAAAATACTTTCTCATCAAGCGGTTTGGTGAATATATCCGCCAATTGCTTATCGGTGCGAACATGCTTAAGATCGATGTCTCGTTTTGCAACATGATCTCGAATGAAATGATGACGAACTTCAATATGCTTAGTTCGAGAATGTTGCACGGGATTGTGAGCAATCTTAATTGCACTTTCATTATCACAAAGCAATGGAACATGTTTCACATATATCCCATAATCTTTAAGAGTTTGGGTCATCCAAAGTAATTGAGCACAACATGAACCAGCGGTAATGTTTTCCGCTTCGGCGGTGGATAAGGATACCGAGTTTTGTTTCTTGGAGGACCAAGACACAAGAGATCTACCAAGAAACTGACAAGTTCCCGAAGTGGACTTTCTATCAACCTTGTCACCGGCATAGTCCGAATCGGAGTAGCCAACAAGATCAAAAGAAGACCTCTTAGGATACCAAATGCCAAAGTTTGGTGTATGAATTAAGTATCTCACTATCCTTTTCACAGCCTTAAGATGACATTCTTTTGGGGCCGCTTGATATCGTGCACACATGCACACACTAAGCATAATATCGGGACGGGAGGCACATAGATATAACAATGAACCAATCATAGAGCGATAAACCTTTTGGTCAACCGGTTTGCCATCCTTTGTCAAGTCAAGATGTCCACTAGTAGGCATGGGTGTTTTCATACCTTTGCTCTCTTGCATGTTGAACTTCTTGAATAAGTCCTTGGTATACTTTGCTTGGGAAACAAAGGTACCCTCCTTAGTTTGCTTGATTTGCAAACCAAGAAAGAATTTGAGTTCACTCATCATAGACATCTCAAACTTTTTCGACATTAGCCTTCCGAACTTTTCACTAAAATGAGGGTTAGTCGATCCAAATATGATATCATCCACATAAATTTGGCACACAAATAATTCACCATTAACCCTTTTAGTAAAAAGTGTAGAATCAATTTTTCCAATCTCGAAGCCTTTTTCAATAAGGAACTTAGTCAAGCATTTATACCATGCTCTAGGAGCTTGTTTGAGACCATAAAGAGCTTTGTGAAGTTTGTAAACATGATTAGGTTTCTTGGGATTAACAAAGCCGGGAGGTTATTTAACATAGACTTCCTCCTCAATTTCTCCATTTAGAAAGGCACTTTTAATGTCCATTTGGTATAGAGTGATATCATGGTGATTGGCATAAGCAAGTAAGATGCGTATGGACTCAAGTCTAGAAACGGGGGCATATGTCTCACCATAGTCCATACCTTCGACTTGAGTGTAACCTTGGGTGACGAGACGGGCCTTGTTGCGTACAACTTGTCCATCTTCATCTTGCTTATTCCGAAACACCCATTTGTTTCCAATGACATTGTGCTTTTCATCGGGCTGTTCAACAAGCGTCCATACTTGATTCCTCTCGAAATTGTGTAGATCTTCATGCATAGCGTTCACCCAATCCGGATCATCAAGAACTTCTTCAACCTTCATAGGTTCAATGTTAGAAATGAATGAATAATGTTCACAAAAGTTAGCTAAGCAAGACTTAGATCAAGTAATTCTCCCGGTTTGAATATCATCAAAGATTTGTTCAACGGGATGATCTCTTGAGACTCTTGCTCTAACTTGTGAGAGCTTTTGTTTGGGTCGAGGTGGAACGTCCTCTTCATTGTCTTGTTCTTCCTCTTGTCTATCTTCATTGTTGTTGGTGTTGATGTTCTCTTGTGGAGTTGGAGAAGGAGGTCGATGAGGTTCATCTTGATGTACTTCCTCGTCTCCTTCATCTTGACGTGTTCCACTTGTGGATGCCTCTAAGTCAACTTGTGGTTCACCTTGGCGTAAAGTTGAGGTTTCCACTTGAACAGACGAGGTACTCTCCTTCACCTTCGTTGGGCGAATCTTGCCAATAGACAAGTCTTGAATCGCTTCCGAAGGGTCTTTGTCTCCTACATCAATTGGCAATTGCTCTACTTGGGAGCCATTAGATTCATCAAACTTCACATCTATCGTCTCTTCAACCTTTCGGGTGAAATTGTTGTAGACACGGTAAGTGTGAGAGTTCGAGCCATAACCAAGTAGGAAACCTTCATGAGATTTAGGGGCAAATTTTGAACGACGATGTTTATAATGAATGTAGCACTTTGAGCCAAATACTCGAAAGTATCCAACTTGGGGTTTGTTACCGGTGAGAAGCTCGTATGCCGTCTTGCCGAGAAGTTTGTGAAGATACAATCGATTTGTAGCATGACAAGCTGCCTCAACCGCTTCCGCCCAAAAGTGTTTTGGCATCTTGTATTCATCAAGCATCATTCTCGCCATCTCAATGAGTGTCCAGTTCTTCCTCTCAACAACTCCATTTTGTTGAGGTGTGTACGTAGCCGAGAACTCATGTGAAATCCCTTCTTCGTCAAGAAAGGTATCCACATTGGCGTTCTTGAACTCTGTTCCATTGTCGCTCCGAACCTTCTTGATGTTCACTTCAAATTGATTTTGGGCCTTCCTAGCGAAGTTCTTGAAGATCTTTTGGACCTGTGATTTATCATCAAGAAAGAACACCCACGTAAATCTGGAAAAATCATCAACAATGACTAAACCAAACGAGTTACCACCGAGACTCTTGTAGGCGTTGGGACCAAAAAGATCCATATGAAGTAGCTCAAGCGGTCTTCTCGTGGTCATGATGTTCTTCACGGGATGACTTCCTCCAACTTGTTTTCCTGCTTGACAAGCACTGCAAAGTCTATCCTTGTCAAATATAACATCTTTAACACCAAGGATATGATCACCTTTAATAAGCTTATCAAGATTTCGCATGCCCACATGACCTAACCTTCTATGCCACAACCAACCTTTGGAAGATTTAGCAATAAAGCAAGTTCTAGGTTGAGCTCTTTTAGAGAAGTCAACAATGTAAAGATCACCTCTACGTATGCCGGTAAAGACCATATTATGATTATCTCTTCGAAACACTTGGCAGTCTACTTCAGTGAATAAAACATTAAGACCGAAATCGGCTAGTCTAGATGCAGAAAGTAGATTGTAGCCAAGAGATTCAACGAGCATAACATTTTGGATGGAGCTTGTCGGTGTACTAAGTATTGGGCCACTAGTACCCCTTACTTGTGCACGGGCAGTTGTAGCCGTCCTCGCGGCAAGGCTTGCCGAGATCAGCTCGAGGTCGATTCAAGTCATCAAGGAAATCATCAAGTCAGAGATCTGAGAATCAGCAAATAAGCAAAGCTGGAAGTCGAAGGCCAGCTTCCCTGGCAAGATCCTTGCCGGGATGGCCGTGGAGCCCGGCAAGGCTCGGCGCCCGGCAAGATTTGGTTCTCGGCAAGGCCTGGCGCCCGGCAAGGTTTGGTGCCCGGCAAGGATCGGCACCTGGCGAGATTCCGCCACTGTGCCACCACTTCGGCACAGTAACAAGTCTGACATTCTAGCTCCTTCCCTGGGTGCGTGGCGGCATGCCAGTGGAGGAGAGCTTGAGCGGTGCTGATGGGATGGCCCCTTTTTCCATCCCCAAGAAAGTGAGGACACCTAAACGGACACCTCACGGTGCATTAAATGCGCTTGTCCTAATCCGTCAGGGGTTAGCTATGATACCCTGTAGCTACTTTACACCTCAATGTATGTACATTTTGCCACTGTGGAGACCCCTTTGAGCATATAAAAGGAGGCCCAAGGCAACTGCTACAGAGGAGGAGAACTTCTGGCCCATTCTGCATGCGTAGCTGCTCTTTGAACGTACTGTTCATTGCGAGCGCTCCTGAAGGCTGGGTTCAAGAACATCAATAAGAACACAATGCAGGAGTAGGGTTTTACGCTGATCAGCGGCCCGAACCTGGGTAAAAACTTCCCGCGTCGATCACTGGTTCTGCTCTTTGCGTATACCTCTCCCCCCGCCGAATCGTAAAGGGGTCTCTCGGGATCCCATAGGTGTCGTACCCCGACATCTTTGGTGCGCCAGGTAGGGGGATTGAAGTTTGCGTGAACCTGATCTGGTGGTCGACGCCCTAGTTCCTTCATCATCTTCATCATCATGCCGCCCAAGAAGAAGAACGCTGCGACAGCACAACCGTCCGGGTCCGTTTTGCCCGCGCCTTCGCAGACAGGCGATGGTGTGGGTGCAGAAGGAAGAGGACTAGAACCCCCGCGGTGTTCTGGTGACCCAAGCCAAGCAAGCGGTATCGTTCGCAGTGGCAGTGGTAACTTGCGCGCCACTGGATCTAGAGATGGTGTTGTGTTGCCTACGGGTGGCACAACAAACTCTAGGGATCGAAGAGCGCCTGCTGGAGCTCCCGCGCCGGCGCGAGCCTCGCAACCTGCCCAGGTCGTGCGAGATGAGCGACATCATGGCGCTGGTGGTTTGGGGCGTCCCCACGAAAAGGTTTCTGCGCATAGATCCCAAGATGCGCGGGACCAGCATGCACACCGAGTTGCCGGCGAAGGTGGTGCGCGGTCGCGTGACCGTGGTGGTGCTCCTTCTAACTTGGTTAGGAGTCAGAGCACCTCACGCACCTCGCACCTGTCGCCACCACCTACGCCAGCGGAAGCCTTGGCACGTGCATAGCTGCTCCTCGATTTTCCTCCCGCCCCGGAGAAGATGGAGGAGTGGCGAGTTACTATCCAGAGCCTTATCGGCTTTGCTAACAAGGATGGACCACAAGAGGCAGGGCCCTCTCAGCGGAGGCCCATCGATCCGATGCGAGCCGGTGCAGAGAAAACCGGAGGTTGTGCAACTACAGTGCACTCTCCTCCGCGACATCAGCGGCGGCCGATGACTCAGCAAGTCGACCGCCATGAGGAAGTTTCCACGGCGTCGTCCGATCCACGGATGCGCCGTGATCAGCGTCTGGTTCTCCAGGAAAGAGGCAAGGAAGACGCTCAAACAACCATCGAGTGGCGGCGGGAAGCGCGCTATCAGTCTGATAAGCGCGCGAGGCCGGTTGCCGATGAGCCTGCGCCAGGGAACGTAGGAGACTTGCCTTACGAGGTAGGACCTCCGGCGTTTACCCGTGAGCTGCGACAAGTCCAATGGCCCAATCTCCGAACCTTCAAGCCAGAGGTCCCGGAGAAATACGATGGCAAGACTCATCCCTCGGAGTTCCTGAGCATCTACACCATTGCGGTGCAGGCTGTCGGGGGCCGAGATGACAAGATACTTGCCAACTACTTCCCGTTGGTGCTCAAACCCAACGTCAGGTCGTGGTTGATGCATCTGCCGGAGGATTCTATTTCTTGCTGGTCAGATCTGTGCCATCAGTTTGTTGGCGCCTTTGTTGGAGGCCACCAAGCTCCTGGCCAAGAAAGTGATTTGCACATCATCCCTCAGAGGGAGGGCGAGTCCCTGCGCAAGTTTATGCAGAGATTCAGCCGGGTGCAATACAATATTCCTGATGTTCATCCTGCTGCTGTCATTAGCGCGTTCCATCAGAACGTGCGTAACCGCAGGATGCAGGAAGAGCTGGCAATGAACAAAGTCAGGAGTATTGCCGAGCTTAACACTTTGGCCGACAAGTGTGCTCGAGCTGAAGAGGGGAGGAAACTCCCCGGTGAAGCTGTTGGTGCGACAGGCGACTCAGAAGAAGAAGATGCCGCGGCTCCGTCAAGGAAAGGCTGGCGGCGGAACAGGAAGCGCGGAGGCAAGGCCGTGCTTGCCGTCGAGGAATCCAGCAACCCTGGCGCCGCCAAGAAGGCCAAGGTTGGCGACCCCGGCAAGGATCTTGCCGGATGCCCTTCCTGTCAGGCCTTGGCGGCTGCCGACAAGTCAGAGAACTCCGGCAAGCAGTACTACAAGATCCATCGCACTAAGGGCCATGATCTCCAGAACTGCCGGCAAGTTGAGCAGCTTGCCGAGAAGCAGAAGGCCGAATACGAGAGGCGAGATAAGGAGAAGGCCCAAGATGGTGCTGAGGGGTCCGGCAAGAAATGCGGTGGCCGAGGAGGTCGCCGCGGCAAGGCCAAGCAGCAGAAGGATCGGCCCGCTCGGGGCCGAGATAAAGAAGGAGATGATGATGAAGAAGATGACGAATCCAGTGAGCTGGAATTCCAGAAGGCATGGAGGCTATGTGCGTTGATGGGGGTGCCTCACTGCATTCTTCCCACCGCCAACTTAAACAGTGGGTGCGGGAGGTTAATGCGGCAGAGCCATCCCCCGATGCATGTAGGCCTCTGAAGTGGTCCAGCACGCCTATCATCTTTGACGCCGAGGATCACCCTGATCGTACAACTGCGGTCGGGTGTTTGCCATTGTTGGTTTCCCCGACAATTTGCAACCTCAAGGTGATGAAGATGTTAGTTGACGGCGGGGCCGGCCTAAACTTAATCTCACCAGATGTGCTCACAAAGCTTCAGATTCCCGACGAAGACCTCGAGGAAACGGGTACGTTTCAAGGGGTCAACCCGGGAAGAACCCAACCTAAGGGCAAGATCACGCTGCTGGTAACATTTGGCAGCGAGCTTAACTTCAGGACCGAAAAGGTGGTGTTTGATGTCGCCAAGATCCCCATGTCATACAATGGGATCCTTGGTCGGCCAGCGCTGGCTAAGTTTATGGTGGCATCACACTACGCACACAACGTCTTGAAGATGCCTGGGCCGTTGAGCGTCATCACTATCCATTCCGATAAGAAGGATGCGCTCATCTGTGCCGACCAACTTTACCGGGAAGCAGTTGTAGCACCTGCCATCAAGGCATCTGCTCCTGCCGCTGGAACTCCCGGGGGGAAGAAGAAGACCGGCAGGAACCTTGGCGCCAACTCCGGCAAGCGCGCCTCTTCGGAGCGCTGCGCTTCCGTCGAGGACGTGCCAGAGAGTTCCACCGGCAAGAACAAGAAGTCCAGGGAGGACGGGATGGGGGGAACTTTCACCATAAGTTCCACCCTAGATGACAAATAGGAAAGCGCGCTCGTTGCTTTCCTGCGGGCGAATGTCGACGTGTTTGCATGGCAACCGTCTGACATCCCCGGCGTTCCCAGGAAAGTAATTGAGCACCACCTTGCTGCCTGTCCTCATGCGCGGCCCATCAAGCAAAGGGTGAGGAAACAGGCTTTGGAGCGGCAAGAATTCATTGCCGAAGAAATTAAGAAGCTGGAGGCGGCAGGACTGGTCAAAGGAGTGCTTCATCCAACCTGGTTGGCCAATCCGGTTGTAGTGCGGAAAGCGAACGGGAAATGGAGGCTTTGTATCGATTATAAAGATATCAATAAAGCTTGTCCAAAAGATCCTTTTCCCTTGCCGCGCATCGACCAGATTGTGGATGCCACCGCTGGTTGTGATCTCCTGTCCTTCCTTGATGCCTATTCAGGGTATCATCAGATTTTTATGGCAAAGGAAGATGAAGAGAAGACCGCCTTTATCACCCCATGTGGTACGTATTGTTTTATACGGATGCCTTTCGGGTTGAAAAGTGCTGGTTCAACATTCGCCAGAGCAATCCAGATTGGTTTTGAGCCACAACTCCATAGAAATATGGAGGCATATATGGACGACATAGTGGTCAAAACCAAGGATAAAGCAACGCTCATTCAAGACTTAGAAGAAACATTTGCGAACTTGCGCAAGATCAACTTGAAGCTCAATCCTGAGAAGTGCGTGTTCGGTGTTCCTTCCGGCAAGCTCCTTGGATTCTTTGTATCTTGCCGGGGAATCGAAGCTAACCCCGACAAGATCAAAGCCATTGAGCAAATTGAAGCGCTGAGGCGCGTCAAGGATGTGCGTCGTCTTGCCGGCTGTGTTGCTGCTCTAAGCAGGTTTATTTCCAAATCTGCTGAGCGCGCCCTGCCCTTCTTCAAAATTTTGAAGAAGGCAGGTCCAATGAAATGGACTCCGGAAGCGGAGGCGGCGCTGCAAGATTTGAAGAAATACCTTTCTTCTCCGCCGACGCTAGTCGCACCTAAACCACAAGAACCGTTGCTGCTGTATCTGGCGGCGACGAATCAAGTGGTTAGTGCTGCGCTGGTGGCGCAGAGGGAAGCTGATGAGGAGGCAACATCAGCGGCAGGACCGCCAGATGACGCGGCAAGATCTTCCCCGGCAAGGGTTGATCCCGGCAAGACAGGATCTGCGCAAACAGAGGAACCCGTGCAGAAGAAAAAGGTGGTGCAGCGCCCAGTTTATTTTGTTAGCTCCCTCTTGCAGGGAGCTAGATCAAGGTATTCTAGTGTGCAGAAGTTGCTTTTCGGTCTCCTTATGGCCACAAGAAAGCTGCGCCATTATTTTCAAGCACATGAGATCACCGTCGTCACTCGCTTTCCGTTGCAACGGATTTTGCAAAATCCGGAGGCAACCGGCAGGATCGTGGAGTGGGCGTTGGAGTTGTCCTGCTTTGGCCTTAAGTTTGAAAGCACTTCGACGATTCAGAGCAGGGCCTTGGCGGAGTTCATTGCAGAATGGACCCCGACGCCAGACGAAGAAGTTCAAGAAACAAGTCTCCCCGGCAAGGAAACCGATCAGCAATGGGTTATGTACTTTGACGGGGCTTTTTCGCTGCAAGGCGCCGGTGCTGGTGTGCTGCTTGTCGCACCCACCGGAGAGCACCTCAAGTATGTAGTCCAAATGCATTTTCCCCGGGAGAGTTCAACCAACAACACTGCAGAGTACGAAGGTTTGCTTGCCGGTCTTAGGATCGCGGCAGACCTTGGTATCAAAAAGCTCATTATCAAAGGTGATTCACAGCTTGTCGTCAGGCAGGTCAACAAGAACTATCAAAGTCCGTTGATGCAAGCCTACGTAGATGAAGTGAGGAAATTGGAAGAGCGCTTTGACGGTCTCTAAATGGAGCATGTCCCTCGTGCCGAGAACAGTGTTGCTGACGACCTGTCAAAGCGTGCTGCCCTCAAGTTGCCTGTGGAACCAGGAACTTTTGTGCTCCAATTGACTCAACCATCCGTGGCACCATCAATGCAGCAAGAAAAGAGAAGAAAGTTGAACTCTGGCCAGTACTTCCCGGCAGAGCTCCCCGGAGCCGCCGGCAAGGAAGTTGCCGGGATCGACACGCTTGCCGGGGAACAACAGGCTCCGGCAGGGCCTCAGGCCCTTGCTGTCGAGACAAATGTTTCCCCGGCGGATGAGATGCCTTTAGTCCTAGTTGTCGAGCCTCAGGCTCCAGCATGGGCCCAGTACATTGTCCACTTCCTTCAGACAGGTGAACTCCCTGAGGAACTAGAAGAAGCGGAGAGAGTAGCCCATTGGTCTGTTATGTACAAGTTCGTCGATGACGTCCTGTACAGAAAGAGACCAAACGGTGTGAAATTGAAGTGCATTCCTCGGGAGGATGGACTAGAGTTGTTGGCAGATATACATGGGGGCATGTGTGGCTCTCACATAGGGTCAAGAGCGCTTGCCGGGAAAGCATTCCGGCAAGGTTTCTTTTGGCCTACCGCCCTCCAGGATGCGACTGCACTAGTAACCAGGTGTGAAGCGTGCCAGTTTCATTCGAAGAAATTACATCAGCCAGCTCAAGCTCTTCAAACAATCCCTCTCTCCTGGCCATTTTCGGTCTGGGGGCTCGACATACTGGGCCCCTTTCCCCGTGCTACCGGGGGCTTTGAGTACTTGTACGTTGCTATCGACAAGTTCACAAAGTGGCCGGAGGTGGAAGCAGTGAGGAAGGTGACAGCGCAGTCGGCTGTCAAGTTCTTCAAAGGAATTGTTTGCCGTTTCGGTGTGCCTAACAGGATCATCACCGACAACGGCACGCAGTTCACAAGTCGCACCTTCATGCAGTACGTCCAAGACCTTGGCGGCAAGATTTGTTTTGCCTCTGTTGCTCACCCGAGAAGCAACGGCCAAGCGGAGAGGGCCAATGCTGAAGTGCTGCGCGGTCTCAGGACCAAAACTTTTGACAGGCTGAAAAAGTGCGGAAGACGCTGGATTGATGAGTTGCCGGCGGTTCTTTGGTCAATCAGAACGACACCAAATTGAGCCACCGGCCAGACGCCCTTCGCTCTAGTGTATGGAGCGGAAGCAGTTCTCCCCACGGAACTCATATACGGATCTCCTCGAGTGCTCGCTTATGATGAGCTCGAGCAAGAGCAACTGCGGCAAGATGACGCTGTGCTCCTTGAGGAGAATCGTCTTCAGGCTGCTGCGCGAGCTGCACGCTACCAGCAAGCTTTGCGCCGCTATCATAGCCGCAAAGTTCATGCCCGAAGCCTTGAGGAAGGCGACCTTGTTCTTCGACGGATTCAGTCCGCCAAGAATTCAAACAAGTTGACGCCAAAGTGGGAAGGCCCTTATCGGGTAGTACGAGTCACCAGGCCTGGCGCTGTCCGCCTGGAGACCGAAGATGGCGTTCCAGTGAGTAATTCCTGGAATATCGAACATCTTCGCAAGTTCTATCCATAAGGCGCGGTTGCCGGGGGCTCCCGCAACCACCTTTTTGTACAAGTCTTGCCGGCAAGGCATGTGATCCTTTGTACAAAGCCAGGCGCAGACCCTGAGCACAGATGAATAAATTTAAGTGTTGTACATTTCCTTATTGATTCTCATGTTCACATTCATATATGCATGTTTGTCTAAGATGTTGTATGACACCTGATCCCGGTAAGTTCTAACGGACCGCCAAGGTTTCATCTCTTTATTTTCTCTTCTTTCTTTTTCTTAAAGACAGAAGGATTCCTCGCGTGCACATTTGCCCAAGGGAGATATGAATACCAGTTGGTGACGTTCGGAATCGACACTTGCCGGAGGAAGAACAAAGCCAGAAAGCTAAGTCCTAAAAGCTTAGAGCAAGTTTTTTCTTTTAGTACCAAGTTCCTTGGACGATTCCGACCCTTGTATGGAAAATCTGCACGTGAAGGAATCCTTGTTGTAATCAGTTGTGCCCTTATTTTGTTTCGAGTCCGCTCAACGATTTAAGTGGCTGCACTGAGAACGCCAAGGAGTCTTGCCGGCCGCTGCGCCTCCGGCAGGCTGCTGAAGTCCCGCACCCAGCGCTCGCGGCAGGTTGCGTGCCGGCAAGTTTTTCAGTAAGCGTAGGATGAACTCCATACATAAAGGAATCAGACAAGGAAAGTAGCTAGCATGAGCCTAAACATAGTTAAATTATATTACATCCATGAGTTGCCGCAGTCCTAACATGAGACTTAACTGTCTTTTACATGAGATGATGGCGGCAAGAATAAAAGAGGAGCACTCAATCCCTGCGCTGGCCTTCGATCCTTTTGATGGAGTCCACCTTCTCAAGGATTGGCGCGATACACTTCTCAAGCGCCTCAACATTTGCATCCTTTGGCAGGTGGCCGAGTGCGCTGGAGAGGTCGATGCCGGGATTGCTGTGCACCACCTTGAGGAGCACCTTGCGAAGGACGGCCCGGCAAAGCCGGCGAGTCTCGTTCGCCAGTTGGGTCGCCCGGCTAGACTGGAGCGCCCTCAACGCGTTGATGATGCTTTCAAAGAACATCGTCAATCTGGCGCTTGGGGATATTCTTTCCTCGGAAGAATATCTGAAGTTCGACAAGCCCATGGTTGACAGTTCTGCGGTAAGCTTCTCCGCGGCAGCAATGAGACGACCAGTCCAGATCTCCACTCCCTTCTCGTACTTGTTTTGGGCAGCGGCAGCGCTCTTGAGCAGATTCCTCTCTCCTTGGAGATCCTTGAGTAGAGCCTTCTCACGGGCCCTGCCGGCCTCGAGCGATTTCTGCAGCGTGGTCAGCTTCAGCTCCAGAACCGCAATATCATCAGCCACAGAGGAGAGCTGCTTGGTCTTGTCGGACAGGGCGACTTGCATCTCCGCCAAGGAGTGGAGGGTTTTTTCCCTGTCCCCCTTGAACGTCGAGAGCTCCTTGCCGTGCTCGTCGAGATCTGTCTCCCGCCTCTTCACTTTGTCGCTCAGCTTGTTCTTGGCGGCCTCTGCAACTTCGGCAGCATCGACGGCCTCCTTGAGCTTGCCGGCGTGACTTGCAGTTAGAGCTTCGAGCGCCTCCTTGTGCTTCTGCTCTAGCTCCTGGGTCCGCCGCGCGACAAGATTTTCAATGTCTTCATCCTTGCTATGAAGCTTGGCGGCGAGCGCCTGCTCACGTGCGGTGAGATCTTCTTCGAAAGCATCAAGAGCAACGCGGCGCCCCGTCAGGAGAGCATCTTCGGCAGCGATCCTTTGAACAGCTTCATCATGTGCCTTCTCCATGTCTGATTGCTTCATGAGGACCTCATTCCATTGCTGGCTCACTTGTTCTCGACCGGCAACCAGCTCTTGAAGGGCCTCGGTGTGCTAGATTTGCATTTGTGCGACGCACCTTTGAAAATCCGCTTCGGCTGCCTCGACAACTGCCATTCTGGAGTCCTCCTTCTCTTTTCGGGCACGATGGAGAGCCTGGAGTTTGCGGAAGTTTTCGCCCATGGCCTGAAGGAGCTGATCCTCTTCAGACTTGCCACTGCTAGCGCTGGGATCATCAACGACTTCGAGCTCGGAAGCGGCAATAATTTCCTCGAAAATTTCTCCTTCGGCTAGTGAATCGGTGCTTGCCGTCCCTGGCAAGTTGATGAATAGGTTTTCGCCAACCTTGAGATACTTGCTGGATGAGGGCTCGTCAGATGTTGATGGCTGGTCTTCAGTGGCCGCCTCACCAGTGACAGGGGGCTCCGCGGCCGATGCAGCGCCTGGCGCTCCTGCGGCAGGAATGCCGTCAGTATGGTCCCCAGCCTCCCTGTCGCCCTCTTCAGCAGGTTCTTCCGCGATTTCCTTTTGTGCTGTCTTGGCGGCCTCCCCGTCAAGAGCATCACCAGCCCCGGCAACATCATCCTTGGTGGCCTCGCTGGCAGTGATCCTGTCCGCTTCGGCAGCAGCATCCCTGGCGGTCTCCTCGATGACGGCGTCGATGTCCATATGTTCCATCGCAGAGAACTCTGAAGGGTGAAGGAGGAGGTCAGAATAAGATCGACTTTTTAGATTTTGAAGTGACCAAAGATAAAGAAGTAGGGGGAAAAGAATAACTAGCACTCTGAGGCGATCGAGTACCTGCGTCGGGCTGTCGAGAGGTGGCTTCGCCTCTCCCGGCAACTCCGGTTGCCGGGGGTGGGTTGCCGGAGTCCGTGCTTGTCGGCTCCTCCTCAATCCGGACGGGCTCGTCGGCAGGATCTCTTGCCGGGGATGTGCTTGTGGGCGGAGCGGTCGATGAAGGAGGCACAATGGGGCAATCTTCTCCTTGTTGCCGTTCTTCTCCTGCAAACCCAAAGATATCAGCGACAAGAATGAAAGCCTCGGCACCAGCCAACAGAAAAAGGGACAATGAACTGACGCTGGGGGCTGCGTTGAGGACTAGGCTCCGGGCTCACAATGACGGTCTCTGGCACGCTAGTGGAGCCTGCCGGGGGCTCGTCGCCCGTAGAAGTCCTTGACCTCTTCGCCATCCTCTCCAGCAAGGTTTCTGTGTCACTGCAGAAACATTACAAGTAAATCAGTAAGACTGATGCAGATTGCAAGGTGGAAGTTGTGACAGGTACTCACTCTTCTTCCTCTCGCTCCGGACTGAAGCCGGAGATGTCGAAGTCGACCTCCGTTGCGATGTCTGAGTGGGGAGGCGGAGGAGGGGTCCTGGGCCGCTTGGCTGTGGCAGGCGCCGGGGCAGCCTCTGGCACGGTTGTACGAGACCCTCCTGCCGCTCCGGCGGTGGTCGCTGGTGTGGGTCTCGCGCGCCGCGCGGGCTATTGACGGGCCCCCTGCCGCGGTCCGGTCTTGCCGGCCACTTTCTTGCTGGGGGATTCGCCGCTCGATGTAGGCTGGCTTGCCGGGACGCCTGATGCGGCTTTCCGAAGGACACGCTTTGTCTTCTTCGGGGGCGAGGGCTCTTCTCGCGTCTCCTCTTCGACCGTGTCTTCGCCGGATGAGTTTTCAGCGACTGCACCGCCTTCTTCCCCGGCAACCTTGCTCTCCTCGGCAGGTTTTGCCTCCACTACCACCTCTGCATCGCTGGCTTCCCACTCTGTGAAGCCAACGCTGCCGGCCTCCGCGGCAAGATTCGCTTCCTCCACTCTGGTAGTGATGTATGCTACCTCCTGATCTATGGTGGCGCGAATAAGATCTGACTCTTGCCGGAGAGGCTTCTCCGTTAGATTGTCGAAGAATTTCTGCGCTTCTTCCTCGCTTGGCTCGACCCAGGTCGGGTCAAGGCCGTGGGCGTTGAACATCGGCAAGAAGGCAATGATCGACCCCAATGCAGAGTTGTTGCACAAGGGGACGATCCTTGCCGGCAGCCGCTGCTTGTCTTCGCGCTGGAATAACTTTTGGCGGAAAGCGCCAAGCTGCATAACAGTCAGGTTATTGTTCAGCCCGGGGCGCAGCCTCATGACATCCGCTGCGTTCTTATACTCCCAGGCTGGCCTCCCCCTATTCTGCAGAGGGGCGATGCGGCGGCGGAGGAAGTCGAAGCCGATCATCTCCATTGTCAGCCCAGCAGCCTTCAAGCGGAGGATCCTGGTAGTGGCGATTGTGAGCTTCTCGTCTTCTGCGGCGAGATCGCCCCAATCCTTGCCGCGGACCACCTTCTGTCGCCGGGGATGACAAAAAGGATGAGGATCTGCTTCCTGGATCCAGCACCATTCGGCTCGCCACTCGTCCCACTTTTCATGGTAAACTCCATCTGGGTATATCTCTTTGTTCCAGGCCCTTGGAATCCAAGCAATAGATCCAGAGAGAGCCTCTCCTTTTTCGATTCGAGGATAGAAATAGTGGCGGAAAAGAGCAGAATTGGGGATCACGCCAGCGAAATTTTCACAAAGGTGGGCAAAGATCGACATGCAAAATACGGCATTCGGCGCGAAATCAAGAAGGCGGAAGCCGTATGTATACATGATGTCGTTGAAGAAATCGGAAAAAGGTGGACAGAGCCCGCAATAAAAGTACGCAGTGAAGAAGGGGTATCTGTCCGATCCGCCTTTGGAACTAGCACCTGGGATTACGCGTGTGGCGGGGTGAGCTTGCGTTCCCTTCGCCCACATGCATTGGTATCGTCCCTTCAAAGTTTCGGCGTCGAGCGTCGGAGGGAAGACGACGAGCCTCTTCCGCATCTTCACCAGTTCGCTCTCCGGAACTTCAGCCTTCGCCTCCTTGTCCGTGCCCTTGCCTTTGCTGGCCTTGGGCGGCATGGCGACTGTGGAAATGGAAGCCGGAGGACGGAACGAGCGCGGGAGCAGCGAGCAGAAGAGAAGAAAGGTTTCGCTCTGAGCTCGAGTAGAGGAAGGCGATGGCGATGGCCAGATTGGGAAGAAGAGGGGGGTGAATAGGTTTGCGCCTCCACGACTTCTCCTTTTTATGGGGAAGGAGCGGGGCCACCTTGTTTATCCCCCAATATGAATGCGCCTCTATGGGCGCGAAACAGTTTGCAGCCTTTTTGGCACACTTCCCACATCGCGCGCTCCGTGCGCGTAGTGGGGGCACAGTAAAACAAGATCTTTACGAGCAGTTAATTCCCTGCCACGCGTGCCCGTGCACTGTTTGGGCCTAGCCCAACAACGCCTCGCACTCGTGTATGGCCCAGGCCCGGGGGCTCCTGTCGGTGTACTAAGTATTGGGCCACTAGTACCCCTTACTTGTGCACGGGCAGTTGTAGCCGTCCTCGCGGCAAGGCTTGCCGGGATCAGCTCGAGGTCGATTCAAGTCATCAAGGAAATCATCAAGTTAGAGATCTGAGAATCAGCAAATAAGCAAAGCTGGAAATCGAAGGCCAGCTTCCCCGGCAAGATCCTTGCCGGGATGGCCGTGGAGCCCGGCAAGGCTCGGCGCCCGGCAAGATTTGGTTCTCGGCAAGGCCTGGCGCCCGGCAAGGTTTGGTGCCCGGCAAGGATCGGCGCCTGGCGAGATTCCGCCACTGTGCCACCGCTTCGGCACAGTAACAAGTCTGACATTCTGGCTCCTTCCCTGGGTGCGTGGCGGCATGCCAGTGGAGGAGAGCTTGAGCGGTGCTGATGGGATGGCCCCTTTTTCCATCCCCAAGAAAGTGAGGACACCTAAACGGACACCTCACGGTACATTAAATGCGCTTGTCCTAATCCGTCAGGGGTTAGGTATGATACCCTGTAGCTACTTTACACCTCAATGTATGTACATTTTGCCACTGTGGAGACCCCTTTGAGCATATAAAAGGAGGCCCAAGGCAACTGCTACAGAGGAGGAGAACTTCTGGCCCATTCTGCATGCGTAGCTGCTCTTTGAACGTACTGTTCATTGCGAGCGCTTCTGAAGGCTGGGTTCAAGAACATCAATAAGAACACAAAGCAGGAGTAGGGTTTTACGCTGATCAGCGGCCCGAACCTGGGTAAAAACTTCCCACGTTGATCACTGGTTCTGCTCTTTGTGTATACCTCTCCCCCCGCCGAATCGTAAAGGGGTCTCTCGGGATCCCATAGGTGTCGTACCCCGACAGAGCTGTCATGTGAGATGGCCACCTTACCAAGGCCAACCACCTTACCCTTTGAGTTATCACCAAAAGTGACATACTTTCGAGGGCCGTCGTTTTCAGCAAGCTCACGAAACATATCCTTGTCTCCGGTCATGTGATCGGTACATCCACTATCAAGAACCCATTCCTTTCCTCCAGCCATGTAACCACGAAGGTTAGCCATAAGACCAAGATGTCTCATAGACTCATCAAGATCAAAGTCACTATCATCATCCTCATCATAATATCCATGTTCAACATCATCATCATATGAATGATCATTACCTAGAGAAGGCAATTCATTAGATTTATGACCATGACAATGTTCATATTTATGAATTCTAATAACTTGAGAGATGATGTCACTAATGATTCCAACATCTCCTTTGGCTTGCATGAGGTCATGAAGCTCAAATAAACAATCACCAAACTTAGGATCACTAGAATTCATCTTATTTAAAGCAATGGACTTTTGAAGAATCTCATCTAGATTTTTCAAGGAATAGTTTGGAAAGCGTTTCTCGAGGTATTTCCATATAGTGTAAGCACATTCAAGTGTAGGCAAGCACACAATCAAGTTTCTAGGCAATCCTCTAATGATAAGATTAACAGTTCTAAGATTGCGGATCATGTCAAGAGACTCATGGGGGGTAGGATGCAAAGGATCAATAGGAGGTGCACAAGGGAAAGTAATATACTTATTCAAATTATATTCATTGAAAATCACAAGCATCTCATTTTTTCAATCATGATAGAACTCTCCATCAAGTAAAGGTACTCTACGTCTAATACTCCCAATCGTAGACTCATCCATCTTCCTCCAATGGTGATTAAACCAAAGCAATGGAGACCAATGCTTTGATACCAATTGAAAGGATCGAGAAGAGGGGTCTAGAGGGGGGGTGATTAGACCCTCAACAAGCAAAAGTAGCAGTTTTTAAGTTCTTCAAGTTGAGGTGGAGTTTTAGCACAAGTTTAAGCATTCACAATACATTTCAAGCAAGCATGACAAGAGTATGAGCAGCGGAAAGAGTAAAGCATGCAATTTGCAAGAAAGTAAAGGGATGGGATTGGAGTGTGCAAACGCAATGAAGACACGGAGATTTTTGGTGTGGTTCCGATAGGTGGTGCTATCGTACATCCACGTTGATGGAGACTTCAACCCACGAAGGGTAACGGTTGCGTGAGTCCACGGAGGGCTCCACCCACGAAGGGTCCATGAAGAAGCAACCTTGTCTATCCCACCATGGCCATCGCCCACGAAGGACTTGCCTCACTCGGGTAGATCTTCACAAAGTAGGCGATCTCCTTGCCCTTACAAACTCCTTGGTTCAACTCCACAATCTTGTCGGAGGCTCCCAAGTGACACCTAACCAATCTAGGAGACACCACTCTCCAAAAGGTAATAAATGGTGTGTTGATGATGAACTCCTTGCTCTTGTGCTTCAAATGATAGTCTCCCCAACACTCAACTCTCTCTCATAGATTTGGCTATGGTGGAAAGATGATTTGAGTGGAAAGCAACTTGGGGAAGGCTAGAGATCAAGTTTCTTGTGGTAGGAATGGAATGTCTTGATCTCAACACATGAGTAGGTGGTTCTCTCTCAGAAAATGAGTAGTGGAAGTGTAGGCACGTTCTGATGGCTCTCTCTTGAATAGAGAAGGGGGTGGAGGGGTATATATAGCCTCCACACAAAATCCAACCGTTACACACATTTGACTCAACTCGGTCAGACCGAATGGAAGAACTCGGTGAGACCGATTCAATTCAAAATGTGAATGTTAGGAATCTCGGTGGGACCGATATGATCAACTCAGTGGGACCGATGTGCTAGGGTTAGGGCAAAACCTCATCTCGGTGTGACCGATTGCATGAACTCAGTGAGACCGATTTCAGCAATGAGCAAACAGAGAGTTGGTCAGGCAAACTCGGTGGGACCCATCGCTCCTTTCGGTAAGACCGAAATGTTACGAAAGGGAAACAGAGAGTTTGCATTGCGAACTCGCTGGGACCGATCACTCATTTCGGTGAGACCAAAATGTTACGAAGGGAAACAGAGAGTTTGCAATCCCATCTCGGTGAGACTGAAATCCCTATCGGTGAGACCAAACTGATTAAGGTTTCTGGCAGTGGCTATGTCAAAGGAATTCGGTGGCGCCGGATAGATCAAATCGGTGGGGCCGAGTTTGACTTTAGGTTTAGGACATATTTGGAATAGAGAAAGTGGTTGAGGGCTTTGGAGCATATCACTAAGCACTTTGAGCAAGTAGACCATTAAGCAACACCTCATCCCCTTTTAATAGTATTGGCTTTTCCTATGGACTCAATGTGATCTTGGATAACTAAAATAGAAATGTAGAGTCTTGAGCTTGTGCCAATCTTTATCCTTAGAATTTTCAAGGGGTTCCACATCCTCTTGTCCATGCCACGCCATTGTTGAACTTCCTGAAATATACTAGATGAAAATATTAGTCCAACAAGAGATATGTTGACATTAATTACCAAAATCACCCAGGGAGCACTTGTGCTTTCACAGGGAGCACTTGTGCTTTCAAATGTGTGTCCTTGGTTGCAAGCTTAGGTCCCATGCAAGAAATGGGAATGAATGTAAAACACCTTTGCCACCGTCGCTCGGCCGCTAACATTGAGATACATGGTTTTAAAATTCTAGTAAATCGAAAACCCGTCTGAAATTCATGAAACTTGACATGATATCATGGAACAGCATAAACATGCCGTGGTAAAAATATTGTCCCATTTGGGGCAGGTTTGGGTATAAGCTTCTCACAAACCAGAGCTTCTCACAACAAGTTTCATGGTTATGTTAGGGAACGTTTCACCTTTCTGGATGAAACGATATCCATTGCCTCTTCTTTATTTCAATTTTTTTTTCTACTGTCAACATAGAACAACAGGAGTGTTGTCTTAAATTTTGGAATTTTTTGGGGTTCATTTGGACATTTTTATACATTAACTGAGTTTTCTATGCATTTATGTGCATAATTCAAATTTGAACTACAGGCACATGCTCCTGTGCATATAAATTGGTTGAAAAATCAAATATGTGTCCTTGGTTGCATGCTTAGGTCCCATGCAAGAAATGAGAATGAATGTCAAACACCTTGCCACCGTTGCTCGGCTGCAAACATTGAGATACATGGTTATTAAATTCTAGTAAATCCAAAACTAGTCTGAAATTCATGAAACTTGGCATGCTATCATGGAGCGGCATCAACATGCCGTGGTAAAATTTTTGTCCCATTTGGGGCAGGTTTGGGTATAAGCTTCTCACAAACCAGAGCTTCTCACAACAAGCCTGGTGGTTTCGGTAGGGAACGTGCCACATGTGGGGACAAAACGATATCCGTTGCCTCTTCTTGCTTTCAAATTTTTTCTAGTGTCAACATAGAACAACAAGAGTGTTGTGTTAAATTTTGGAATTTTTCGGGGTTTGTTTGGACATTTTTATACATTAACTGGGTTTTCAAGGCATTTTATGTGCATAATTCAAATTTGAACTACATGCACATGCTCCAGTGCATATAAATTGGTTGAAAAATTAAATATGTGTTCTTGGGTGCATGCTTAGGTCCCATGCAAGAAATGGGAATGAATGTCAAGCACCTTGTCACCGTCGCTCGGCCACAAACATTGAGATACTTTGTTTTTAAATTCTAGTAATTCCAAAACTCGTCTGAAATTCATGAAACTTGGCATGCTATCATGGAGCGGCATCAACATGTTGTGGTAAATTTTTTGTCCCATTTGGGGCAGGTTTGGGTATAAGCTTCTCGCAAACGAGAGCTTCTCACAACAAGCCTGATGGTTTCGGTAGGGAACGTGCCACCTTTGGGGACGAAATGATATCCGTTGCCTCTTCTTGCTTTCAAAATATTTCTAGTGTCAACATAGAACAACAGGAGTGTTGTGTCAATTTTTGGGATTTTTCGGGGTTCACTACGACATTTTTATACATTAACTGGGTTTTCTAGGCATTTTATGTGCACAATTCAAATTTGAACTACATGCACATGCTCCAGGGTAGAAAAATTGGTTGAAAAATCAAATGTGTGTCCTTGGGTGCATGCTTAGGTCCCATGCAAGAAATGGGAATGAATTTCAAACACCAGGGCACCGTTGATTGCCGGCAAAATGTTGAGATACTTTGTTTTTAAATTCTAGTAAATCCAAAACTCATCTGAAATTCATGAAACTTGGCATGCTATCATGGAATGGCACCCGACATGCTGTGGTATTTTTTGTGTCCATTTTGAGAGAAGGCGCGCTCGAATAACAGCCAACAAAGGCATTTTGAAACAAATAGCTGCCACTTTAACATCTCAAATGTTTTGTATAATTTAAATTGTGTGGGTTATGTTAACCATTCACATGACGCCACGCCTCACTCTTTTAATGGCTAGGAGTGCCGTGCGGACAGGTGCTTGACTGAATGGGAGGCGTGCGAGTTGTACTCCAATGCGCAGGCTCACCGGGAAGCATGCGAGCTGTACACCGTGCAAGCTCACTGGGAAGCGAGCCCTTTGACTTCCATGGCCGCCCGCCTTGCTCGCATCATCTCCATTAATGGCGCCCAAGCCGCAGTTTAATACGGGCGGCCTTACTGTTCGCCTCCCATTCCCCTCCCGCAGACCTCCACCAATGCCATGGTGCAGAAGGATCATCTTCCACTAGTCTTCCAATGGCTTTTAAATATAAAACACTCATCGCAAATGTTTTAGTTAGAAGACCCGTATGCAAACTGACAGCTTCCCCAGGAAGCCAAGGGAAAATGTGCCGAGCAGGATTTGTGCAGCTCTTGATCGCAAACGTTTTAGATAGAACACCCGTATGTAAACCGACAGCTTCCCTAGTAAGCCAAGGGAAAATGTGCCGAGCAGGATTTGTGCAGCTCTTGTTCGCGAACATTTTAGATAGAACAACCGTATGCAAACTGAGAGCTATGGTGTTCCCCAGTAAGCCAAGGGAAAATTCACCGCGTAGGATTTGTGCATCTCTTCAACGCAAACGGTTCAGATTGAATACGGTATGCAAAGCGAGACTTCGGCGCTAAGCCAAGAGAAAATCTGGCAAGCAGGATTTGTACCTCCCTTCAATGCAAACGGTTTTTCCGGATGACCCGTGTGCAACCACGTATAGACAATTTGGTAAGATTTGCATCTGTCATATTGGGTATATTGCCATTTGTCAAACTGGAAAGATTGACATTTGTTGATCTAGTAACATTGCCATTTGTCAAGCTTGTAACACTGCCATTTGTCAAAATATGCAGCTAAAAATCACTAGCACTATATATTTTTTGCAACTAAAATTCAGTAATTAAGCATAGATTTCATTCATAGATTAAGCAGTCATTCTTTTATACAAACAGTTCAACTCGACAGCTGAACCAACCAAACTTTTCCCCAATTGTTGCCAACCACGTACTGAAATAGCTAGTTCAACTATATATACTAGCTAAATTTAAGTACGTTGTACAGTTCCACCACATCTATAGTCAGATGAACTGAACAAAATAGCCCCTAAATACTACTACTACGGAGGTGCTTTGTACTACTTCCGGCAGCCCCTCCTCTGCTGAGCGCTCTCAGTAAGAGGCAGAGGAGGAGGAGCCTACCGACGAGCTGGACAACTGCAATACGGTGCCTGCCGCTGCTGCACCTTCAGCGACGCTCACCTCGAACGCCCTCTGCCGCTCCAGACGACCCCTCTCGAAGCGGTGGTTCTCCTCGTAGATCTCCCGATTCCTCGCCTCTGTGGCGGTGTGTGCTGCGGCCACGGCGGCGGTAAGGCTCTTTGCGTGCTCGACGAGGCGCTCCTCCTCCTCCCGTAGGAACTCGATGTAGCGCGCAAGGTCGCTGACGCACGTGCGGGCCTCCACCTCCGCTTCCCGCCTTCGGGCGGCGGTGGCGAAGCGGGTGATGACCCCGGCAGTCGACGGTTGGCTGGCGGCCACGGCGGCCGACGATGGGGTGGCGGCCATGACCACCACCTCCCACCGTCGGGCCGCGGTGGCGGAGCGGGTGATGGCCATGGTGGCCGCCAGTGGGGTGGCGGCCATGACGACCACCTCCCGCCTTTGGGCCGCGGCGGCAGAGTGGGCGATGGCCCTGGCTTTCGATGGTGGTGTGGCGGCCACAGCGGCAGACGGTGGGGTGGCGGCAACGGCGGCCAGCAACAGCTGCCGATGGGCAGCGGCGGTGGAGCGTGTGGTGGGTGTTCCACGAACACCCAACAGGGACGCCACATGCACTACACTATGCCAGGGACTGCGCCGCCGCCACAGTGTAGCCTCCTAGCTGGGGCTGTCCTCTGATGACGGTGGAGTGGCTGAGCGACGACGACAGACCGGTGCCATTGGCGATTGTGGGAGAAGCAGACAAGATAAGCTACAGGGAGGGAGGGTAAAATGCGACGCAGGACTCACCGGCCGTGAGGGTTTACATAGCAGGCTGGTAAGCATTGGGATTTTGGGGGATTTCACCGAGTCGGGCGGGAAGCTTGTGCGGGAACCTGCACGGTTGCGCGGGAACGCGCTCACCACCGTTTGGCCAAAAGAATGCCCCCGCGCGCTGCTCAAGCTTGCGCTCGGAGCCGTCTGCGGCAGTGGGGTGACAAGACGTGCGAGAGGAGGACGAAAGGACACGTACACATATGGTTAATAAAAAAATGTTTGTGATTTAATTACCTACTACCCCCGTCCTGGTTTATAAGTAGGATTTAACTAATAAAATACGAATGCATGTTGCCAAAGATTATATTGTTGGACTCGTATTGGAACATAGTTTCCAATTATATAATTTTAATAACATGCATTAACATTTTGTTGGTTAAATTTAAGGTCAAAATATGGCGCAGAATATAAAGGGGACTAATAGACCAAGACGGAGGTAGTAGCACATGGCCGCTCTCTAAGCAGCGACTCAACTGCCGGACGGCTTGTAGACGATCATTCCCTGCGTATTCAACTGCTCTGTGTGTGTGGTTGCTCATAGTTGAGGTAGTCGCGGCGCGCTCTGCTCGCGTCCCGCCCGACTCAGTGTTAGCAGCAATCGTAAACAGAGTAAATCACACGGCTCATTAGCAGCAATCGTCTGTGTTATTATTGGTCTTCGCACACATTTCTGATTACGGACCTGTTTGCCGCGTATCACACACATCTTGTTCAGTTGAAATGTTTCTATTGTCTTGGCTCATCACAAACAGTTCATCCGAGTGAACTGTATGCCCTCCATCACACACACCTTGATCTGGCTGACCATTTCTATTGTGTTGCCTAATCGCACTTAGTTCATCCTAGTGAACTGTATGCCATATATCGCACACACCCTCATCTGGCTGCCCGTTTCTGTTGTTCTGCCTCATCGCAAACAGTTCTGCTGGATTAACCGTTTGCCATGCATCGCACACGCAACTCTAATCTGAACCGTGTTTGATGTCACCGCCATCACAAACGTTTTGTATCTTTTTTGACGGTTTTATTACATCACCGTTTGTGATTAATGCATCGCACACAGTTTCGGCGAAGGGTCTCTGATTGGACTATCGTGTTTGGACCAACCTGTAGTAGTGTATAGCTTCTCCAGGCACGGAAAGCATATCAGGAAACTGACAACTTCGTGCAGGTTGGGGCCGATAGATTCTAGTGCCAAGACCTTCACTATGCGCAGAATCTGGGTCAAGTTGTCGGAATCATTTTCTGGATGACAGACAAACATACATCTTCAAATTTAGAAATAATGTTGATATCAAGAATGAGAGGTAGAAGGCGACTGTTGTACCTGAATGGGTGTGGATCCAATAACATGTCCAGAGTATTTGACAGACGAGTAGCCCACCACTGTCAATTTCAGCGCAGAAATGACATTGATTCTTGTTGGACCTTGTTGATCAACTACAAGTAATCTCTCTAGTGAAGGTGTGTCCTCAATGACCATATTGTGGTCCACCTTTTGTGATCTGTTGTTGCAGCACCAGCAACACACATAAATAGTCCGCAGAGTCATGGAGGTGATGTGGAAGCTACTCGACAAATTCATCGCCTGAAGACGAAGGAACTCGAGTGCAGTACAACCGCGGAGCAGGCGCTCCATGTCATCCTTTGGGATGCAGATGATGACGAGCTCGAGGTGCTTCAGTCATGGTAGAAAAAGAGCAGGCGCGTCATTAAGGGCGCGGTGGAGGGGGGGGGGAATGGCAGTTCATGAACTTGGCGAGGTGCAGCGTGGGCGCGAAGCGGAGCGCGAACATTGGCAGGGAGCGCATATGCCCATCATTAAAAGTGAGCTCCTCGAGCTGATCTAGGGCGGGGGATCAGAACCACTCGTCAAGCTTGGCTCGGTCCTTGCCGTTGGAACGGAACTTGCCCGTGATAAGGCCTCTGATTGGGCCATGGTGACTGCCGAGGATCTGGGAGAACACATCCAAGCTTTTGCAATAGCCATGGTAGAGCTCGTGGGCATCGATGAGGTCGAGAAGGGTGGAGAGCCATAGGGAGCGCACCACCGGGAAAGGACGGTTGTCCTCGCCCCATATTTGATCGGGAGGAGGGATATGATGACTTTCAACATATCATCGGGGAGGCTGCTGATGAAGTCTAGGCTTGCTGGAGTCGCTTGCGGTTCTTTCTCGACCCGCCTCTGCTTGTTGGCAGCCTCGTTCTCCACCTCCGGAGTCTCCAAAAAAAATGGGACAAACATATATGTGGGTCATTCAAAATCAATTGTCAAGACCTGGCTAGGAATTATATTAGCATGAACACAAACCCTAGTCGGATTTTTAGCAGAAATCATTTGCACATATGAAACAACCAATCACTTATCATTTGTACCATTCAAACAATCAATACACTACACGGATCTAATGAAACTTACTCAGATTTCATGGATTGAGAGAACATAACCATAGAATTTATATTCCAAAAAGGGGGAGGCAGGAATAACCAGAGAAACCCTAGGATGTATTTAACACATAAATGGGTATAGATGACTAACCGGTTGCCCTTCGTCGTCGGAGTCATCGCCGGAGTGGTTGTCGGAGTTGTCGCCGGAGACTGTGTGGACCTCCGGCTCTGGCTGTGGAAGCATGACACCGTCGACGATGTTGAGGTGCAGCGATACCTCATCGGTAGCGACGACAACCTCTGTCTCCATATTCATGCCGTGCTCCGATGCTTCAGCAACCCCGGCGTCGCCGCTCCCTCTGATGGGGTGCTTCGACGGCATCCTCATACACTGACGACTTTGAGGACTGAGAGCGGTGTTGAGGATGCAGGCGGAGAGAGAGGATTGTGTGTGTGGCGAGGATGGGGGGTGCGGCCGCTCGATCGCGCCATTAATATGGAGTAGTGGGAGAGAGGCTGGCGTCGGTCAAACTACTGGCTCGCCTCCCGGTGAGCCTACGCGGCGGACTTCTGGGATTCCTACCATCATTTCACACAGCTATTGGCATGCCTCCCGGTGACACTGCGCAACAAAAATGCCTCCCGTCAATTCACACACCTGCACACACGCCTCCCGGTTTGCCTGCAGGCGGACTGCTCGCATGCATCCTGTCAACTCACGCCTGCTCGCACAGCACACGGGGCGCGTGGCAGACGTATATTTTTTTTTTGATGATTCATTTTGCCGCTTTACTGCTTAACCGAAGCATGGCACGGTCTAACGCACACGGTCCAAATAAATAATACGTATGAGATATTGGTTGCCATTTATTTACAATCTCCCATTTGTATGAAAAAATACAATATCACAGTCTACTGGTGTCCATATATGACACCACGATAAGTTTTATGAATTTCAACTAAGTTTTGGATTTACTGAATTTTAAAAATCAATATTCTCAATGTTTTTAAATCTCTTGCATGGGGAAACATGCACCCAGGGACACACATATGATTTTGCAATCCATTTTGGTGCACATGTAGTTCAAATTTGATTTTTGCACATTAAATCCCTAGGAAATCAATCAATGTATAAAAACGGTCGAATGATCTCTGTTTTTTTTTCAAATTTTAACACGACGCTCCTTTGGTCACATGTTCACTGCAAAAAAAGTTTGACATGCCTTAGAGTGGCTGTGGTGGTGCGGGATGTGTGTGTCTGTGTGTGTGTGGGGGGGGGGGGGGTCCGGCAGTGCACTACGAGTCGTGAGCCTCCGTGTGGGATTATTGATCATTTTGTAAGTCATATATGCCACATCAAAGTCCTCAATTGGTTATTTAAAGCATTACACAACCCTTTCATACATACATGTTCAGGCCACATGCATGCATTGGTGGTCCTCTCGGACACTCGTGCGGTTATCAGCGACGTGCCCATTCGTTAGACCGCAAAGGTTTTTAGTTTCCACCGACAATGAGACGCATTTGAACAAAGGTGCATTCATCTTGGCATGTGTGTTACGGTGTGGATCATGGTGAGATTCCATATCAAAGTTCGGGCACGTGCGTACACATGAGTCCCTCCCACCGGCTTGAAGTGAGGGGGCTACGCATCATGGTGTAGTGTGTTTCCGGTTTGCGAAGCATGTGCCACGTCAAAGTTGTGCATTGGGTATTCAAACATCACATAACACACGGGCACATGCACGCGGTGGTTGTCCTATGACACTCACTCGCGTGTGACTCTCTCTGTGGGCCCACGAGGTCGTCGTCGATCAGTTGAACGTACAACGAGAGAGAGGTTAATTTGACCAACAAGGATGGTTCTTTTTTGGTTTGTGGTACGTATATGCATGGTAGGAGTGTGTAGTACATGTCAAAGAGGGTGCAACATGAATACTCTACATATATGCGTACGTCATAACCTTGCTCCATGTGGGGACTTTCTGGTTCCCGAGGCAGGTGCCACATCAAAGTTATGCATTGGTATTCAAACATCGCGCAATACCATGTAGGCAGTGGTTGCCCTATAGGAACTCACTCGCGTGTGGCGCTTCCATCTGTGGGCCCGCGAGGTTGTCCTCCATCACTTTGACTCAACAAGAGAGGTTAATTTGACCATCAAGGAATGATTCTTTTTTGGTTTGTGCTATACAGTAGAAGTACATATATACAATGCGTCGAATGGGGGTGTACGTATAGCACATATATACCACGCATAATGAACCTTGCTCTCTGTGGGGACTTTCGGTTTCTGAGGTTATGGGCGGCAAGCCTATATATATTCATGGGCCCGCGTAGACGTCCATCATTTCGACCAACGACGAGAAAGGTTACCAGGGTGGATTCTTCTTCTTTGGTTTGAGTTACCGTATAGTAGGTCGATCATTCCAGGCCTAATTAAGTTTAAGCGCATGCTACGCGTCATCAACCCTCGCTCGGTGTGGGGATTTTTACAGTTCCAAAGCATGGTGCCACATCAAATTTGCGCATTGGGTATTCAAACACCACACACACCACTTCCATATACATACTTGGGCCACATGCACAGAGTGGGTTTGTCTTCAGAAAGTACTCCCTTGCGAGGTTATCGGCGACAAGCTAGTCCATTTTGCGGGGCCGTGTGGATGTCCATCACTTTGACCAACAACGAGCGAGAGAGGTTGTATGACCAAGTTGGATTCTGCTTGGTCCGTGTTATAGTACGTCTTGGTGAGATGCCCTCCCCCCCGACGTGTGTGTGTGGGGGGGGGTGGAGGGGCTACTTCGCACTACCTGCAACCTCCGTGGGGTCGGGGAAGTCCGGTTAATTTGCGAGGCACACATGCCACATCAAAGTTGTGAATGGTAGTTAAATATCACACCACACCCTTTTCATACATATAGTAGGGCCACCCGCAGGTGGTTCGTATGTGGTCTCACCCATCTCGCGCCACAAGCACACATTTGTGGGTCGGCACACGGTCCACCTTTGTTGGGAAGCGAAAGGGGAAGTTTGACCATATATATGATGGACTCCTATAGGTTTTGTGTTACGGTAGGGTGAGATTTCAGACCTAGCTATTTTGGGGCATGCATTCATAGCTAGGATTCCCTTACCGTCGACACGAAGTGGGGTTCGTAGGGGGTGGCTGACTAGCAATACTGCGTTTTTGTGCGACAGGTGCCACATCAAAGTTGTGCATTGGGTATTCGAACATCAAACCGCCCTTTTCATACATATATTTGGTCCACATGCAAGTGTGTTCGTGCTCTGACCCTTTCCTGCGTTATTCTTTTTGCCAAATTTATAAACAGCACATGAGTTGGATGCAGAAACCGTCTGTGATTGGGGACGCAACAGACACGGTTCGGTCAGACTACCCGTGTGCCACGCCCGTGCCCCTGCAGTCACTCACATCAACATAGTAGATTGGGCTCCACGAAGCTTGCCTCCCGCTCTCGAAAATATCTATTGCCTCGTAATCTCGAAAATATCTACCACCAGGAAGGTTTTTATGTTTGATATCACACAATTAGTATGTGCGGACCATGTGCGATGTCTGTTATTCCCGCTCTGCTTCAATCCCTTGATTCAAATTTTCAGTAGCCCCGACATTTTACTCCCACCTCTGCATCCCTCGCAATCTCAAAAATATCTGCTCGCCCTTGATTCAAATTTTCAGTAGCCCCGCTCCTGCCTCTGCATCCCTCGCAATCTCAAAAATATCTGCTCTCCCTTGATCCAAATTTTTAGTAGCCCCGACATTTTACTCCCGCCTCTGCATCCCTCAGAATCTCAAAAATATCTGCTCGTCCTTGATCCAAATATTTAGTAGCCCGGCATTTTACTCCCGCCTAGTAAAATTTTCAGTTGCCATGGTATTTCCTCAAACACCACCTTGGCCCCCCTCCACACACACCACACACACCCGAAAACCTCCGCTCACACAGACACACACCACCCCTCCCTCGCTCGAAACCATTGGTAGGTCGCCACCGCCGCCGCCTCCATCCTCAACTTCTGCCTGTGTGTCGGGGAGGTCGAGGAGCTAATGGCCCAAAAGAGGTTTTCCGCAGCCTCTTCTCCCAACGTCGGCGAGGTGGCCGCCGAGGTGTCCCCGTCATCCTCCGCAGGCTCTTTATCGATCCACCGTCGCCAGTCGCGCGATCCGCCCGCCGCCACGCCCCTACGTCGGTTCGAGGACTTCCCCATCCACCCTCGGGCTCGGCTACCGACGAGGTCCTATCTCGGGGTCCGGCAGCGGCGGTGGGGGACGTGGGTCACCGAGATTATGGATCAGGAGACCCACACCTGTCGGTGGCTCGGTAGCTTCCACACGGCTGAGCTCGCGGCCGTGGAGTACGACCGCTGGCAGGTCCGCTACCATGGTGCGGCGGCTAGGCTCAATTTCACCTTCGGCACATGTCCGGTCGACCTCGTCCCACCGGAGCAAGGGGTGGTGAGCTCGGCTATGGCGCGGGAGGACCGCGAGGCGTGGGAGCGCCTCGAGGCCGAGGCCGCCGATGAGGCCTACATGCAAGAGCTTCGCCGGTAGCACCCAGAGCTCGTGGAGGCGGAGCGGGTGATCTTTGCCGGCGCGGAGGGCGGCAAGGTTATCGTGCTCTCCTCCGATGACAAGGTCGAAGGCGGTGAGGACGGCGACACGAAGGGCGTTGAGGTGGGCGGCAGGACGAGGAGATCGACGTCGACAAGTGGAGGAGTGTCTTCCCCGACGACCCCGACGACGGCACCGGCCCGGACCCGGCTCACGGCACATCGTACCCGACGAGGAAGGATTGGCTCAACCTCCACTTCGACCGAAAGTAGTTTAGTTTAGTTTAAATTTATGTTTTATGTTTGGTTATGCAAAACTATCTATGTTTATGTTTGAATGCATGCTACTTTCGGTTGAACCTACTTTGAACTTGATCAAATTGAAGTTTACAATGTTATGTTTACGGGATCTACTAGAAATGGCCAAAAATTGCTAGAGTATATATATACTCCACTAAGGGTTTTAGTCCGTTAACTTTAAGGGGATCGGCTAGAGATGGCCTTATGCCTTGTTTATTTCAGTTCTTCACAATGTGATGCTCTATATGTGCAACTATTTTCCGTGCAATTCAATTTCATCAATAACAGTTTCAACAATACCACTATGAATTACGATATTTGGTTGCTGTTAAGGATGTTGTAGTTAACACGCCTTTTTTTTGACAATAACTAGTGTACTTTAGACCTGCACAATACCAGTTTGAATGACTACATATGCTTGTTTTTAAATGTTATGCCTGTTGCAGTTAACACACCTTTCCACTTCTTGTTTTGCTTAACTAGTGTGCTTAAACTTGCACACTGAAGCTATCATTTGTAGATTATGTTGTCTACCATGGATATATTTGGTTGATGTTTAGCCTGTTGTGCTTAACATGCCTTTATATGTACTCATACAGGACAATATTGAGAACAGTTGTTGTTTTCCAATGAGGTTAGTTTCATCGCATTGCTTATATATACTCACTGTTCAGGATATCGGTAGTTGGTACCATATAGCCCGGGGGCTGATAAGGGATTAATCGTCAAATCGGCCATTTCACTGAAAATATCTGTAACCCATTTATCGGTAGGTTAACTAGGGCCATATTTAATATATCTGAGGCTACATAGCAACATGCATTGTACTAAATGACTAAATATGCAATCCCAGGCTACATAGCAACAAGGATGAGTGTTACCTTAATGTTCTAATGATGTCTAGATATACATGTAATAAGATCTTATATAATGGGACGGACGGAGTGTTGTACTACATCATTTTGCAATTGTTGTTTATAGCTTATAATATTAACCTGGTGCTTTTAGGTACATATGTCATTGCCAAAGATCAACACTTCGACCCTTTCTGCGTATGGGGCAATGAGATATTCATGAACCATCATCAAGTGAGGAAACTGATAAAGATTGTAATTAAAATGGGTTAAAATATGTCAATTGAACTATTTGTTTACACTTTATGCAAGACAATAGTGAACTGCAGGACGGTAAGTAAGAACTCTGTAGCCTTCTTTTTACTACCCGTAATGAGTTGTGTTAGATGACAATGTCTGAATCTTTTTCCTTTGTAGTGGATCCTGAAGCAGTTTACTGAAGATTACCTCTCAAACTACATGATTGGTGGCCGGCCATCATAAGGGGTTGGACTAGAGTCGTGCGTGCCTTCTGCATCGAGGAGAGCACAATATGGCCATTCCACTTCACCTTGTTCAGCAACCAGAATGTCTCTCACCTCTTTCTTTACCATCTGTAATAGTACAAGTATACAACCCTGGTTCATCATTCTTTATTTGGTGTTTATGTAATTCTTGAACATATGTACCTGTGAATCGAATAATGCATTGGTTGTTTGAACCTGATGGATATGAATAAAGCTATAACCTACTTTCAAATTCAAATTAGGTACAATTTTAAATAGCAGAAATTAAATTAGGGTGAAATGACGCTCTGCAGGTCATTACGGCACACACGGTCTATAAAGCACAGCGTGTGTGATATACATCGTAATCCGACACGGTTCATGGAGAGGAAACGTGTGTAACCATGCACACAATTGCCGTTCACAAAGCGTGTGTGATTTCAGACAATATCACAAATGGTGCGGGAAAATTAAATGTGTGTGATTGTGGACCTATCATACATGGTTTACAATCATGAACTGTTTGTGATGTGCCGGGCATCAAAACGTAGAGCCAGTTTGGTACGTGCCTGGAAAAATCCCGTGCCTGGAATGTGCCTGGACTGCGCCTAGTTTTAGGTAAAAACACAGAAGTTCGACTGCGATGGTAATGCCAGCACACACGAGTAGCAAGGATGGAGCGTTTGGGATATTCAAGATATCAGAAACAGTTTTATAGGGACAACTGTATGCATCAAGGCCCCCTATCCCCGACGGTTTCTGGGTCGTGTGGGAAGGACCTCCCCTATCGCACACACTCACTTGGCGATGATTCAAAATTCCGTCGGGGAAAGGGGTTAAAAACCATTTGTATAGCACCTCGCTGTACCAGTGTTATTAGTACTCCGATTGCTCCTCCCGCCGCTAGTGCGGAGTCTTATGATATTAATTCCGCTTTGTTGAATCTTCTTATGAAAGAACAATTTTCCAGTAATCCTAATGAGGATGCCGTGTCCCATCTAAACACTTTCGTAGAATTGTGTGATATGCAAAAGAAAAAGGATGTGGACAATGATATTGTGAAACTAAAATTATTTATGTTTTCTTTGCGAGATCGTGCAAAAATTTGGTTCGCATCTTTGCCACGAAATAATATTGATTCTTGGAACAAGTGCAAAGATGCTTTTATTACTAAGTATTTTCCTCCCGTGAAAATTATTTCCCTTGGAAATCAAATTATGAATTTCAAGCAACTTGAGCATGAACATGTTGCCCAATCTTGGGAAACGATGAAACTTATGATAAGAAATTGCCCTACTCATGGTTTAAATTTGTGGATGATCATATAAATTTTTTATGCGGGATTGAATTTTGTTTCTAGAAACACTACTAGGAGAAATCTTATAGATAGAATCTTAGCAGTAGTGCGGGCTGGGGGTGCAACACTACTGCTACTTAGGAGTTGAGCTGGGTATAAACCAGCACTGCAGGTAGCAAAGTAGTAGCAGCACGGGCCGGCCGAGCAACGCTACTGCTAAGTGGTCCCATCGCCACCGACCGGGGCTACCCATAGTAGTAGCGGCTGGCGAAAACAAGTGCTACTCCTATTCCCATAGCAGTAGCGCATGTCGGTGGCCCACCGCTACCGTTATGTGTGCACGGTGTCAGCAGGTGGGCCCAACTTAGCAGTAGCGCTGGGCCACCAATGTGCGCTACTGCTATGGAGCTTAGCAGTAGCGCTGTTTTCCATCCAGCGCTACTACTAGGCGTAGCAGCCATCTTTTCCCCCACCCTCCCCCTCCTCCTCCCCCCTTTCCCCTCTCCCTCCTCTACCTCCATCACTTAGTTCTTCCTTCCCCTACCTCTCTTATCTCCCCATTAATGCCCCCATCCACCATCTCCTACATTAATGACCTTTCTTTCTCTGTAGCTTCTTCCTCACTTTATTTGTCTCTCCCTCCATCCCTTTCTCCACTCCTACCTTGTCTCACTAGCTAGCTCTCCCTCCCTCTCCACTAGTTAGGTAGATCATCTTCTTCCAACTAGATCTACCCATTATAGAAGTAAGCTATGCATCTTTGTCCACTACTTTCGATCCCTAGCTGGATATAGCGGCACCGGCCATCTACCGTGCGCTCAATCCCTCTCTCGGGATAATAGGTGAGTAAAAAGTTGTGATTTGCAATAATGGAAATATGTGTGTTTGCGCTATATATGATGGTGGGAATGTGCATGTGGCATGAGTTGCCGCCTCTATGTGTATTTGTCGGATCGTGCGTGACATGAGTTGCTTATGTTTTGCCGAAATGTCGATTTATTTCCATTTCGGTGAATTTTGGGCAAACTCTATAAGTCGTATTTTCAGGGAAGGTCATGCCGAATTTTTGTATGACTTTGATATATGCATGCATGGTAATACTTCTTTTGCTTATTATACCGCGCAGGCAATTATGAAGGTCAGTGGAAGGGTGGTGGAAAGATGGTCACAATCCGCGGTGCAAGACTTACACAAATAACCGGACTGGGATTATTTGTCCGTGTAGAAAATGCAAACTAATCATCATCTTGGACCCCTTTGACCGTGGCAGTTTGAAGGCCCACCTGCTCATGCATGGTTTCATGGATGGCTATACTCAGTGGATAATTGAAGATGATGATGAGGATGTCCACATGGCAGGCAATAACGACATGGGGCTAGACGAAGAGATGACCGAGAATGATGGACCCAAAGACGAGGGTGCAGGACATGGCGGCGGAGAAGAGGCTGTACACGGCGGGGAAGAGGGCGCCGTACACGGCGGAGAAGAGGCTGGACACGGCGGAGAAGAGGCGGATACGCCACAGTCTTCAACGCGACTAAGTTCAGTCGTGCAGAACCCTCATGTTCGAGACCTGCTTCGCAAGAATACGACTAGCGACAGAGCTGCTTCTAGAGAGGAGGCCAAGCTGGCGCAACTGGAGGTAGACTCGAAGACTCCATTGTATGAGGGTTGCGATCCCGAGGTGACCCGCTTGAGTTTCACACTCGAACTTCTAAAGACGAAGGCCAAAAACAAATGGATAGACGCAAGCCTTGATGAGCATTTGAAGTATCTACATAATAAAATTCTTCCCGCGGGGAACCTGTGTCCTACTAGTGTCGATGAGGCCAAGAAGATCGTGTGCCCTCTTGATCCGCCCCACATTAGATACCATGCATGCATCAACAATTACATCATTTATCGGAAGGAGCACGCGGAAAAAACCAGCTGTCCGGTGTGCAATGCTTCTCGATACAAGAAGGCCGGGAAGAAATCTCCTCAGAAAGTTGTATGGTACTTACTGATCACTCCCCATCTGCAGCGTTATTTCGTAGACCCTAAGGAAGCAAAGCTCATGCGCTGGCATGCGAAGAGGGTAAAGCCCGACGATGGAGATGATCCGAAGCTGAGACACCTCATGGATGCTAGCCAGTGGTGAGCAATCAATGCGCAGTATGGATATTTTGCAGATGATGCAAGGAACATCATGCTTGGCGCAAGTACCGATGGCATGAATCCGTTTGGCAACCAGAACACCAACCATAGCACATGGCCTGTGTTTGTATGGATGTACAACCTCCCCCTGGTTGTGCATGAAGTCAAAGTACATACACATGAGCATGCTGATTCAAGGGCCGAAATAACCGGGAAATAATATTAATCTGTATCTGGGGCTACTGAAAGAGGAGTTAGACACGTTATGGAAAACACCAGCCAAGACATGGGACGCCAGCAAAGGCAATTATTTCTATATGAGAGCGCGCTGATAACGACGATGCACAACTATCTCGGTTACAGATATGTCGCAGGCCAGGTGTGCCACGGATATTGCGGGTGCACCCGGTGCACGGATGATACAACGTCTCAGTAGCTAATGAAAGATGGAGGGTCTGGGAAAATCGTGTACATGGGGCATCGAAGATGGCTCGAGAAGGATGACCCGTGGAGAAACCGCGGAGATCTATTCAATGGTGAGGCTGAGCATCGAGGACCTCCACATAAGAGGAGCGACGCTGAAATCGATGAGCTGTTGAAAAACTAGGAACAGTGCCCCACGTCGGGAAAGATGAAAAAGGCGCCGGAGCCACCGCTGAAGGTATGGAAGATGAGGTCTGTTTTCTGGGACTTGGAGTACTATCCCAAACTCGACATGCCTCATTGCCTTGATCAAATGCATATCACGAAGAATGTCCCTGAGAGTTTGCTTGTAACAGTGATGAACATGCCGGATAAGACCAAGGATGGGCCGAATGCAAGAAGAGACTTGGAAGATTTGCAAATCAGGATAGATCTCCACATGCCGCCTCGTAAAAAGTCGGATGAGACGGAGACAGAGACGAAGGCAGGGGACAGGGGCAAAAAAGTCAACAAGAAGGAAGAGAATTATTGCCCCCCTTCTTGCTTCACCTTAAGTCCAAAGGAGATTGATCAATTCTTCAAGTGCCTTACCAGAATCAATGCCAGTTCCGGTTACTGTGGGAAGATAAGCAGATTCTAGACACTAAGAAGAAAAGGTTCAGTGGGATGAAGTCTCATGACTGTCACGTGATGATGATGCAAATTCTTCCGGTTGCCCTTAGAGGTATAATGGACAAGCACGTCCGTGAGACGCTTATTGGTCTCTCCAACTTTTTCGACATTATCTCTCGAAAGTCGATCAGTGTGAAGCAGCTCCGAAGGCTACAGGAAGAGATCGTTGTCATACTAAATGAGCTTGAGATTTAATTCCCGCCCGCGTTCTTTGACGTCATGGTGCATCTGTGTGTCCACATTCTGGACGACATCATCGACCTCGAGCCGTCATTCCTTCATAGCATAATGCCGTTCGAGAGGATGAATGGGGTCATCAAAGGATTTGTTCGTAACATGTTCTGTCCGGATGGAAGCATCGTGCAGGGCTATGTGACCCAAGAGTGCATCTCCTTCTGCGAGAATTATCTAAGCGACGAAAACCCTGTTGTTGGTTTGCCCGTCAACAGGCACCTTGGGAGGCTCAGAGGAGAAGGTCACACGAATGGCCAGAGGGAATTGCATGTGGACCACTCGGGTCGATGCAACGACTTGGACGTAGCAAACTTAGTAGTGCTACATAACCTAGACATGGTAGATCCTTTCGTGGAACTGCACAAAGAAACCATCGCAAAGAAGTACCATCACAAGGGGCTAAACAAGACGGACGCCGAAGTTACTAGGGAGCAAAACTCCACTTTTTTGCGTTGGTTCAAAGAGCATGTTCTTTCTAATCCCTCGAAAGAGGGCAGTGTGGCCCCGCAGACAACCTCGCGACCTGTCAGGCATACGATATCAACGGATACACGTTCTACACGGAGGCCAAAGACATAAACAGTGATTACCAGAACTCAGGGGTGACGATGGAATGCATGACCGGCGGTGCAACTGAAAGATTCTACGGAAGGGTCGAAGAGATCTAGGAGCTTGACTACGCTGGACTGCACAGTGCGACGATGTTCCATGTCAGGTGGGCTAAGGTAGTCGAAAGAGATAACCGGTATTTCACTACCGTGTCTATACCCGATGCAAAGAGCGCATCTACCGTGAATGTCATCGCCAAAACTGAGCCATGGGTACACACTAACCACATGACACAATGCTTCTTCATAACCGACCCGAGCAATCCGAGCCGTGTTGTCGTGAAGAGAGGCAAAAGGAGCATCATCAGAATGGATGGAGTTGTTAACGAGGAAGACTACGACCAATACGGTGACCCGATGAGGGAAGATGATGATGACGATGAAGCATATGTCAAAAGAAGAAGCAAGACTACATTACCTAAGAAAAATCGTACTCCATGGAAAGGAAAAGTCACAACGAGGGGCTCAATTACTTGGCAGTGAACAACAAAGGAAAGAAGCTCACTCAGAAACGACAACGTCGACGCTGGGAAACCATCATTTATATATATGTTCCTATTTTGTATACGCACTTAACTGTTATCGGTCAAATGATGTAATATATATATATATATATATATATATATATATATATAGGGTCGCTCTATTCGTCACCCTGGGTGAGGAATAGTTATTTTTCACCCCCTCTTTATTTTGACGTCAATGCACTGTATTTTTAGGTTTGGTAAATTTTGTCTTGTTTCATACGTAAAAAGAGAATGTAATAAAATATATACTCATCGTAAAAAATATTTTATGTTACGTAAAGTTACGAACGTAAAAACATACATAAAATGCGATATTTCTGGTCTTATAACCTATTTTTTTGTTTTCTTATACCAAATTTTACGTAGTGAATCAATATGAATGTAACTATTTGGATTCCAAACGTAATTTATTTATGAAGCGATCGTAAGATTACCTCGGGTGAAGAATAACTTATTCTGCACCCTGTGTGATGAATAGGATTACTATATATATATATATATATATATATATATACATATATATATCGCCTTACTTATATACATTGTATCCCCTTCCCATCGTGCATATCGGTACGTCGACTTTCGAAGGAGAAAAAGAAAAAGTAAACCAAAAAGGAAATAAAAAAATGAAAAAAAATAGAAAAGTAAATGAAAATGAAAAGAAATAGAAAAAGGAGAAAGGAAAAAGGAAAAAAACAAAATGTAAAGAAAAATAAAACTAAAAATAAAAGAAAAAAAGGAAAGGAGTAGCTGTAGCGCTAGTTCACAACCCGCGCTATAACTACTCTAGCTATAGCACAGGTTGTGAACCGGTGCTATAGCTACCACTAAGTAGCAGTAGCGCGGGTTGCTAACCCACGCTATAGCTAAGTTAGCTATAGCGCTGGTTAGCGACCCGCGCTACCGCTAAGTTTGACTTAGCCCTGCGCGGGCGTCCCTCCTTCCACCAATTCCCCATTCTCCGGCCTCTCCCTCGCTGCCCCTGCCTCCCTCGCCATCACCAGAGCCACCCTCATCCGCTCCTTGCCGTCTCCTGCCTCCCTCGCTGCCCCTGCCTTCCTCGCCGTCACCGGAGCCGCACCCTCGTCCGCTCCTCGCCGCCCCTGCCTCACCACTGCCAGGCTCGCCGATGACCCTGCCTCACCGACGCTCCTACCTCGCCGGCCCCTCCTCCACTTGGTGCAGCCACGTACGACGTCGCCGCCCCCTCCTCCACCCGTCGCCGTCAACCTCACCACTATAAGCCCCTTCCCTACCTTCTTCCCCATCCTCTCCCCTCCCCTCTTCTCTATAGATTAGTTAGGCAAATTAAATTGTTAGGGCAGATTAGCTAGCTAGGGCAAATTAGCTAGGGCAAATCCCACATTCGCAAATTAATTTGTTAGGGCGAATTAGTTAGGGCAGATTAGCTAGCTAGGGCAAATTAGATAGGGCAAATCCGACATGTGCAAATTAATTTGTTAGGGCAAATTAGTTAGGGGAGATTAGCTAGCTAGGGTAACTCCCACATTTGCATAATGATTAGTTAATTGCACCTTAGATTAGTTAACTGATTTGTATGTAAATTACAATTAACAATTTTGTTAAAACTGAATTTAATTAACTGAATTAACACTAAATTCAGCGAACCCTATGTAAATTTGTTACTTGTGCATTTTTTGTCCTGGCTAGGGTTACAAATTTTACAAATTTTTAGTAATAGAAATTAGCTAGGGTTACAAATTTTACAAATTAGCTCTATCCAATAATTTGGGTGTACTTGTGCATTTTTTGTCCTGGCTATATCCTACTTTCTTGTTTAATAATTAGTTCCATGTGGTGGCTGTGACCACAAGAGGTGGCTGTGACCACGTGGAAGTACTACTACCATGAGGACGCCGAGGAGAGAAAGCAGAGATGGAAGTTAAATGAAATGAACATCGACAAGAAGGTTAAGATTGCGGTCGATAAGAAAGCAGCTGAGACCAAAGAAGCGACACGACCTAAGTTTCTAAGCAAGGCAATCAAAGCAGCGGTAGCTGCCGCAAGAGAGGAAATTGTATCTTCGTTTGGTGCCTTGATTCCAGCTATCATCAATTGGGTGAAGCAAAATCCAGATAAAGAGGCAGCGGACTTTCCCCTTCCCAGCTTCGTCGGGAGCAACTCGGTGAACGTTGCACCAGCACCTGCTCACGCAACTGCACCTGCTATCGCAACTGCTCCCAAACCTGCTCTCGCACCTGTTCATAGCAGCCCGTCCTCCGTCTCTGGCGTGCTCGGCGAGGCTTCGTCTTTGGCTAAGCTCGACGCCCTCATGGTAACTACCTATCACACCATCCCTCTTAATCTACCGTTTCCGTTGCCTTTTGGATGTCTAACATCGCAGACATGTATTCGCAGGCCGATGAAACCCTGTGCACCATACTGTACACCATCAGTGGCCAGAAGGTGGACGTGGGAAAGGCGACGATAGTGAAGCCTAAGGAACAATTGTTCCATAGCCGGCCGATACCCCCTGGTGTCTTCAAGGTTTCCGTGGCTAGTATCAAAGCGGGCCACGAGTATTTGAATCCTCCGGTACCACTAGGGGGAGATGACAATGAGACCCCGTCGCAGCTTGGTGTTTGCAAGAGTTGGGTCCTGTTGTGGCCGAAGAGTCTCCTTCGTCTGGAGGCGGCCGCGAGCACACCAACGACCAAGCAGCCTCAACAAGGTATGAACACCAACACCCCACCTACCCAATTAGCAGCGCCTATCGTGCCGGGTGATACCGGATGGCATGAGGAAGAGGCTCCATTAGTGGCTGATGATGTCGCCACCGTCGAATAAGCAATGGATGATGCCATGGACGAGGATGATGACCCTCTACGGTATCTCAATACCGGCGGCTATGATGACAGAGGATTGATGGCTCAGCAGTATGACTCAGTGTTTGAGCGTGATGAGTTGATGCCTAAATTGCCAGAGCAGGAGTGTCTTAAGGCTGATTGCAAGAAGTCTCTCTTCTTGCAATCCTCGCAAGACACACCGGCAGATGCCCCCTCAACCCAGCAACAACAACATGAGGGTTGTGCAATGCTGAGCCCGACAACACTGGGGGCGGTGGTCATGGACGGTATGATAGGCTCACTTCCTGTACCAAAGAAGCATAGGAAGAGACCGAAGAAAGGCCCTACTGGCGCCAAAGCTGCATCTATGAGCCAGCCGCCTTCGCAGCCTCGGGTTGTAGACCGTATACCTATCAAAGGTGCGGCGAAATACCATGTCCCCGGTGATCCGATCCTACCTAAGGCAGTGCTAGAGGCCATAGATGGCAATCTAAGGAGACTTCATGACGATGTGCTGTTGAGAGAGAAAAGCCTTATCGTCTCGAAAAATCCAGGATACCCGCTCTACGTGGTTAACGTGCCGCAGCAAAGGCAGTTGCATGTCTAGACATTCCCCGTGGATAAGTTCTTCCTTCGATTTGATTACATCTTCGACATATTTCACATGGCAAAGCTGGATTTTATGTTCGTCCGCCTTTATGCCTTGTACGAACTACATCATCAGGAGCGAGCAAATATCCTATATCTATGTCCCTGACCTGTACTTTATGCACAAGGGCTTCTTGGCAGTCTGCGTAGAGGACCGTGAATATGCGAGGAACTACATCGTCGATTTCATGGTCGCCAATAAGGACAAGGAGACGATTCTCCTGCCTTATCATCCCATGTAAGTCATCCGCGGATATCCTCTGTGACATATACATAATTTCGTAAATTTCAATCATTCATTTGCGCGCGTGGAGGCTAATTTGAGGTGTACTTATTTTGCGCAGCGAGGGGCGCGCCGTCCTCATCATTCTTTACCCCCGATTCTCCCACGCTCTTTACTTGGACTTGTCAAAGTTCATAAAGAAGAAGAATTGCACACACATCAAGGGTGTTATTGACAGTGCTATCTTAACCTACGGCCACCGGGGTGGAGAGATCACGGTCAAGAGGACAAAGAACTGCGCGCCCTGCTTCGGCCATAAGACCAACTTCTGCTGCATCCAGCAACCGAGAGGTACTCTCACTGATGGATTCTATGTCATCCACCACATGCTGGAGTACAGAAGGGATTGCCAGAACCTTCACATGTCAGCTAAATACGGCGATGCCGATATTCTGCAATGGGCCAAGAAACTAGGAAATGTACTGGATCATTGACTCCGAGGGGTGTTCTATCACATTCAGTGTGAACTTGCCCAAGTCATCATGAAGGAGGTCGTCGAAAAAATAGGGATGTTCTACGAAGAAGGGCAAATGTTGGGGGAAGACATCCGAACACGCATAGCCGCTCAGCGTCTCGACCTCAAGCCTTTCACGGAGCTCGGGTCCTTCCTCCCTGATTTGGATGGACGGCACGACATGTTGGAGTGATTGACGATATATGACAATGTGTTCATTTAGTCACTACTTTCTCTATGATGAAAACTTTGAATTTAGGCACGATGAAACTTTGTGATGTAATTAAACCGTCCTCCTCAACTAGCGTAGAACACTCTAGTTAATTAGTTTGGCTACGGTGAACTTTGTTATTTATGTTTATGATATGTTGCTTCTATTTTTTCTAACTCTGACTCTTCAAGTTGCTCAATTATATTATGTTGCATATTATTGATGAATTCATTTTGTCATGATGCAGGTATATAGATCATCGATGGCGAAGAAGTGCTATGCCATGTATGTAGGGAAGGTTCCAGGAGTATACGACGAGTGACCAGAGTGTCAGGCCTAGGTGTCAGGGTTCTCGGGCGGCAGCTAGAGAGGGTTCAAGAGCAGAGCCAAAGCGGAAGATAGTTACTTGAGGTTCATGCTAGCGCGAGAGAGGGATCGGAACCGGCGCCTCAAGAACTACTACATTATCGTGCTCTTGCTCATAGTGATCGCTCTTCCCTTCTATATCTTAGTTTAGATATAGATGATGAAACATGTGTATGTGATGAACATGCAGTTGCTTGTATTTGAGACATGTCACTTAACTTGTATCGCTATATCGAGATTATGATGAGAGACGGTATCATTTGTGTTTGATGATGTGATGATATGATATGACTATTATGTGTATGATATGATGAGCATATTGTATGTTTATGATATGACTAGACTACTGTATAAAACCTGTACAAATACAGCACAAATATGTAGCAGAAAAAAATACGTGGTAATATTAGCAGTAGCGTGATACGTCTCCAACGTATCTATAATTTTTGATTGTTCCATGCTGTTATATTATCAATTTGGATGTTTTATATTCATTTTATAGCAACTTCATATCATTTTTTGGGACTAACCTATTAACATAGTTCCTAGTGCCAGTTGCTGCTTTTTGCTTGTTTTTTAGTTCGCAGAATATCCATATCAAACGAAGTCCAATTGTAGCAAAAATTTTTGGAGAATTTTTTCTGCCCAGAAGACACCCAGGAGGACCAGGAGGTGCACCAGAGGGGCCCTATGCGGCCCACTAGGCACCAGGGCGCGCCAGAGGCCCCTGGCGCACCCTGGTGGCGCGCCCTGGTGGGTAGTGGGGCCCACAGGCACCCCCTCCACCGCCTCTCAGCTCTATAAATACTCTAATATTCCAGAAACCCTAGAAGAGCAGAGAGAAAATAGTTTTCGCCGCCGCAAGTTCCAGAACCCCGAGATCCAATCTAGAGGCCTTCTCCGGCACACTGCTGGAGGGGTCAACGATCACGGAGGGGTTCTTCATCATTACTCTTGCCCCTCCGGTGATGCGTGAGTAGTTTACCATAGACCTACGGGTCCACAGGCAGTAGCTAGATGGATTCTTCTCTCTTTTTGATCTTCAATACAATGTTCTCCACGATGTTCTTGGAGATCTATTTGATGTAATGACTTTTTGCGGTGTGTTCGTTGGGATCCGATGAACTGTGAGTTTATGATCAGTTCTATCTATGAATATTATTTGAGTCTTCTTTGATCTCTTATATGCATGATTGTTATAGCCTCGTATTTCTTCTCCGAAACTTTGGTTTGGTTTGGCCAACTAGATTGATTTTTCATGACATGGGAAGAGGTGCTTTGTGATGGCTTCGATCTTGCGGTGCTCAATCTCAGTGACAGAAAGAGACATGACACGCATGTATCATTGCCATTAAGGATAAAAAGATGGGGTCTATTCCTACATGAATAGATCTTGTCTGCATCATGTCATCGTTCTTATTGCATTACTCTGTTTTTCAATGAACTTAATACACTAGATGCATGCTGGATAGCAGTTGATGTGTGGAGTAATAGTTGTAGATGCAGAATCGTTGTGGTCTACTAATCTTGGACATGATGCCTATATACATGATCATTGCCTTGGATATCGTCATAATTATTTGCTCTTCTATCAATTGCCTAACAGTAATTTGTTTACCCACCGTATGCTGTTTTCTTGAGAGAAGCCTCTAGTGAAATCTACGGCCCTCGGGTCTATTTCCTATCATATTATTTTCAGATTTATTAATCCAAAAATCCAAAAATACCTTGCTGCACTTTTTCTTTACTTTTTTTATTTTGTGTTTTTGTTAGATCTATTCAACCAATATCATACAATTTAATCTATCTCAATACCGAGGAGGGATTGACAACCCCTCTTATGCGTTGGGTTGCAAGTATTTGTTATTTGTGTGGGTCCTCCTACTGGATTAATAACCTTGGTTTCATAACTGAGGGAAATACTTACCATTGTTGTGCCGCATCATCCTCTCCTCTTCGGGGAAATACCAACGCAAATATAAGCAATCAGGAAGAATTTCTGGTGCCATTGCCGCGGAGGATCACGTCCAGATCTATCAAGTACCCAATCTCAAATCTCATCTCCTTGCAATTTACTTTATTTGCCATTTGCCTCTCATTTTCATCTCCCCCACTTCTAAAAAGTTTTACAAAAACACAAAAATATTTTTCGTTTGCCTTTTTGTTCATTTGCTATCTTTGCTTGTGTGCCATCAGCTTTCTATTTGCTTGCATCTTCGCTTGCTAAAAATATATTGATATGGATCCTCATCCACTTGCTAATCTTTTCAAAAGGCCAAATTATGATGAACCAATTGCTAGTGAGTTGAGTGTATTTGATTATCTCTATGAAGTTTTGCTTGAAAATCTTGAATCTTAAAATTGCGATGAAGTGTTAAATGAAGAAATTTATAAAGTGATTCATGATAATTCCGTGAATGAAAAGCATGATTGCAATGATGTTATTATAAATTCTATTAATGTCAATTATGTTAAGGATACGCAAAACCACAAGCTTGGGGATGCTAATTTTGTTATGTCAACTACTTATTGCAATGATCATGATTAGGGTGATAATGCTTCTTATGATCTTGATAATTTATTTAAGCCTCATGATGAATATGTGATTGATAATAGTGTTTGCAATAATAGTGAAAGTGGGTTTGGAAGAGTGTCAATTCTAGGTAATAATGATCCCACTACTTTGGAGAATGATCAATCTTATGAAATATTTGATAAAAATGGGATTGGAAAGGTCATTACTTTATTAGATGATAATCCCACTATTTTGGAAGAGTGTCAACTTTGCATGCATGTGGATCATGAAGAGAATATTTTATGTGATAGTTATATTGTTGAATTTGAATATGATCCCACATGTAATTATTACGAGAGAGGAAAATATGGTTGAAATTTTCATGTTATTAAATTTCCTCTTGTTATGTTGAGATTGTCAATGTTTTATTCCTTTCCTTTGCATATGCTAGATATTTCTTGTCTTGATAATTTGTTTGCTTATAAAATTCCTATGCATAGGAAGTATGTTAGACTTAAATGTGTTTGTCACATGTATTATGATGTTCTCTTTGTGCTTCAATTCTTGTCTTTTATGTGAGCATCATTGAAATCTCAAGCCTATCTTAATGGCTATAAAGAAAGAGCTTGTTGGGAGGCAACCCAATGAATAAAATAATTTTTTTTCTTTTGTTTTTGTTTTTGTGTGTTGACATAATTATGCCTCTGTCATGATGTGGAAAATCTTAAGACCAAAATTTTGCCACCCAAAGTTGATATTAATGAATCAATTAAAGCTTTATATGTCTCTATGGAAATGAACCGCTATGCTTAGAGCTAAAAGAGAATTTTTAGAAAAAGCGATTTCTTTCGTAGTAATGATGAAGAGATTAAAATGGTTGGTGTTTCTTCTATTGATTCTTTGTTTAGTAATGTTAAAATTGATGATAAGGGGTCTAAAGAAGATTCAACTTTAGTTAGAAGGCGTTCCCATGATTCGGAGGGTGAAAATCTGGATGAAAAAATTGCTAAAAGTGGGTTTGGCGAGGTAAAAACTTTAACTAGTGATGTGCCCACTCTCTTGGATTACAAAGATTTTAATTATGATAGTTGCTCTTTGATTGAGTGTATTTCTTTTTTGCAATCCATGCTAAATTCACCCAATGCCTATGAACAAAATAAAGCTTTTACTAAACATATTGTAGAAGCGATGATGAAAGCTTTAGAAGAAAAGTTAGAACTAGAGATTTCAATTCCTAGAAAATTATATGATGAATGGTAACCCACCATTAGAGTCAAGATTAAAAATTATGAATGCAATGCTTTATGTTATTTGGGTGCTAGTGTTTTCACAATTTCAAAATTTTTATGTGATGTGCTAGGCTTTACCAATATGGATGAATGTTCTCTTAATTTGCACTTGGCGGATTCTACTATTAAAAAGCCTTGGGGTAGAATTACTGATGTTCTTATTCTTGCAAATTGGAACTATGTGCCTGTTGATTTTATTGCACTTGACATTGATTGCAATCCATCTTGCCCCATCATACTTGGTAGACCGTTTTTACAAACTATTGGTGCCGTCATTGACATGAAAGAAGGGAATATTAAATTTCAGTTTCCATTAAATAAGGGCATGGAACACTTCCTTAGAACTAGAAATAAGCCACCATATGAGTCAATCATGAGGGCCACCTGTGGATAAAAAACTAAAGATGATAACACTTGAAACTATGCATTATGCCTAGCTAGGGGCATAAAACAATAGCGCTAGTTGGCAGGCAACCCAATAGTTATCTTTTATTTTTTTGTTTTCCTTTTTGTTTTTCAATAAATATAAAATTATGCTACTGTTATGATTGTGTTTTAGTGTTTTAATTAGTGTTTGTGCTAAGTAAAGCCTTTGGGATGATTTGAGTGATAGTTCCTTTGATTCTGTGAATACACAGAAACTTTTACGTCCAGTAGAAGAATTGTTAAAAATCACTGGACCGACGACAAATTCTGAATTTTTTATACATGATTGATATACAAATTGCCCATGTTTTCCTAATTTTTCAGAATTTTTGGAGTTACATAAGTATTGTCAAAGTTCAGATTACTGAAAACTGTTATGTTCTTGACAGATTCTGTTTTTGTTGCATTGTGTGTTTATTTTGATGAATCTATGGATTGTATCAGGGGGTATAAGCCATGGTAAAGTTAGAATACAGTAGGTGTAATGCAATAACAAAATATGAATGGTTTTTCAATAGTACTTAAAATGGTGATTTGCTTTATTATACTAACGGATCTCACGAAGGTTTTGTTAAGTTTTGTGTGATTGAAGTTTTCAAGTTTTGGGTGAGATCACGATGGATGAAGGAATAAGGGGTGGTAAGAGCCTAAGCTTGGGGATGCCCAAGGCACCCCAAGGTAATATTCAAGGACTCCAAAGAAACTAAACTTGGGGATGCCCCGGAAGGCATCCCCACTTTCTTCTAACGACCATCGGTAATTTTACTTGGAGGTATATTTTTATTCGTCACATATCATGAGTTTTGCTTGGAGCGTCTTGTATTATATGAGTCTTTGCTTTGTTTGCTTTTTATTTTGCCACAATCATCCTTGCTGAACACACTTGTTTGAGAGAGCCACACACATATCATGATTTGCTAGAATACTCTATGTGCTTCACTTAAATCTTTTGAGCTAGGCAGTTGCTCTAGCCCTGGTACAACGAGGTGCTATACAAATGGGTTTAAACCCCTTTCCGTGACGGCATTTTGAACCGTCGCCAAGTGAGTGTGAGCGATAGGGGGGGTCCTTCCCACATGACCCAAAAACCGCCGGGGATAGGGAGCCTTGATGCATACAGTTGTCCCTATAAAACTGTTTTTGCTATCTCGAATATCCCAAACGCTTCATCCTTGCTACTCGTTTGTGCTCGCATTGCCATCGCAGTCGGTATTCTATGGTGCTACTTTTATGATGCGCGGCCCATCACAAATAGTTCACGATTATAGAACGTGTATGATAAGCAAAAAATCACACACATTCACTTTTCCCGAACCGTATGCGATAACTAATTAAGAAGATTAGCTAATCATCGTACGAGTGTCGAATAGGATTACGAAACGTCGGACCGTCGTAACATCGTCGTACATGATAACTATCACACACGCTATTCTGTAGTGCAACATTTATGATGTGTACCACATCAAAAATAGTTCATGATTGCAAATCGTGTACGATAAGACAACCATCACAAACGTTTAGTTTGCCCGCACTGTTTGTGATATTGTCTGACATCACACACGCTTTGCAAACGACAACTGTGTGCATGCTCGCACACGTTTCCTCTCTGTGAACCGTGTCGGATTATGGTGTATATCACAAACGTTTGTGTTTTCCCGACCGTGTGCGCCGTAACGACCTGTAGAGCGTAATTTCATCGTAATTTAATTGCGGCTATTTAAAATTGTACCAGATTTGAATTTGAAAGTATGTTATAGCTTTATTCATATCCATCAGGTTCAAACAACCAATACATTATTTGATTCACAGGTACATATGCTCACGAATTACATAAGCACCAAATAAAGAATGATGAACCACAGTTGTATACTTGTACTATTAAAGACGGTAAAGAAAGAGGCAAAATACATTCTGGTTGCTGAACAATGTGAAGCGGAATGCCCATATTGTGCCCTCCTCCATGCAGAAGGCACGCACGACTCTAGTCCAACCCCTTGTGATGCCGACTGCCCATCCTTCACTGTCTTCATGAACACATCTAGATAGTCATCGTGTTCTGGTAGAAATACTTTAACCTTTGCATGCCCACCAATCATGTAGTTTGAGAGGCAATCTTGAGTAAACTGCTTTGGTAACCACTACAAAGGAAAAAGATTCAGACATTCTCATCTAACACAACTCATTATGGGCAGTAAAAAGAAGGCTGCAGAGTTCTTACTTACCATCCTGCAGTTTGATGTTGTCTTGGATAAAGTGTAAACAAATAGTTTAATTGCCATGTTTTGACCCATTTTACTAACAATCTTTATCAGCTTCCTCACTTGATGCTGGTTCATCAATATCTCATTGCCGCATACGCAGAAAGGGTCGAAGCTAAAAGAACCAAGTTAATATTAGAATCTAAACAACAATTGCGTAATGATGTTGTACAACACTCCCTCTGTCCCATTATATAATATCTTATAACATCCAATATACTCACATATTGGATGAATTAACATCTTATATTATGGGCCAGAGGGAGTTTATTGCATTTTTACAAATTATTGGCTGATTAACTGCTGCTGTGTTGTTGTTGTTGTTGTTGTTGTTGTTGTTGTTGTTGTTGTTGTTGTTGTTGTTGTTGTTGTTGTTGTTGTTGTTGTTGTTGTTGTTGTTGTTGTTGTTGCTGCTCGCGTTGTTCGCTCTTTTTCTCATCTTTTTCCTTTTGCTTTTTGCTACTGTTGTTATTCTTTATGGTCTTTTGTCTTTTTTCTTTGTTCTTTTCTTTGTTCTTTTTTTGATTGTTCTTTTTTTTTTTTTTTTTTTTTTTTTTTGTCTTCTCTACACAGCTGGACTCTTCTACTGTATATCTAAGACATCATCAGAACATTAAGGTAACACTCTTCCTTGTTGCTATGTAGCCTAGGATTGCATATTTAGACATTCAGTATAGTGCATGTTGCTATGCAGCCTCAAATATATTACATATGGCCCTAGTTAACCTAACAATAAATGGGTTACAGATATATTCAGTTAAAAGTCCGATTCACCAATTAGTCCCTTATCAGCCCCGGGCCTATATGGTACGAGCTACCGATATCCTGAATAGTGAGTATATATAAGCCATGGGATGAAACTAACCTCGATGGAAAACAGCAGTCATTCCCAAAATTGTCCTGTGTAAGTACATCGAGAGGCATGTTAAGCACAACAGGCTAAACATCAACCAAATATATCCATGGCAGACAAAATAATCTCCAAAAGATAGCTTCAGTGTGCAGGTTTAAGCACGCTAGTTAAGAAAAACTAGTGGAAAGGTGTGTTAACTGCAACAGGCCTAACATTTAACAACAAGCAAATATAGTCATTCAAACTGGTATTGTGCCGGTCTAAGTACACTGGTTATTGTTAAATAAAAATGGAAAGGCGTGTTTACTACAACATGTTTAACAACAACCAAATGTAGTCATTCATAGTGGTATTGTTGAAACTGGTATTGATGAAATTGAACTGCATAGTTCATACTTGCACATATAGAACATCACGTTGTGAATAACTGGAATAAACAAGGCATACTACAAACAACCAAAGATAGCATTTGAAACTGGACATATGCTAACTACAAACAACCGAACAACCAACAAACTTTAAAAGAGGCATATGCTAGCTATAACAGGCTTAACAGCAAGCAAATATATGCATTCCTATCGGTATGTTTAAAACTGGTATTGATGAAAATGTACTGCACAGTAAATAGTTGCACATATAGAGCATCACATTGTGAACAACTGAAATAAACAAGGCATACTGCAAACAACCAAATATAGCAATTAAAACTGGACATATTCTCACTACACTACAAAAGGGACTCGACAAAACAAATCATGGGTTCCCCCCCTGTGAACAGGCACGGCAAAACAAATCATGGGTTTCCTCACTTGTCACGGATGGGCTCGTTCCCGTGGGAAGAGCACGGACCCTGGGTGCGCTCCATGTTGTCGCAGATGGGCTCCTTCCTCTTGGAAGAGCACGGCTGTAGGGTGCCCTCCCTGATGTCACAGATGGGCTCTTTCCCCTTGGAAGAGTCGGAGAGGGTGCCCTCCTCATGGTCGCCGTCGATGAGGTCTGAATTGGCAGCTGTGGATCCCAAGCCAGTGTCACAGAATGTGTCCTTTAGAAATGACAAAAGGGGCTCGATGGCGATGTAGGATGGCAAATTCTTGATAGCGAGCCAGAGGAGATCAGCGGCGGGGCCATGGATGAGATCGACGGTGGTTGAACCCAAGGGGTTGGGGGTGGGCCACTTAACCTGTGACATAGCCCGCGTTAGGCCGTCGCTGTCAACGACCTCGATGTCGTAGCCGGTGTCTGCGACATACCCGCATACTCTAGCCCGCTGATTGAGAGCCTGCGGCCGGTAATGGTCGTCAGCTTCCTCGGCGGCCACCTCGGCGACGTCGGGCGAAGAGGCCGTGATAAACCTCTTTTGGGCTAGTTGCTCCTCGAGCTCCATGGGAAGCGTAGCCGGGCTTAGGCTGCAACGCTTTGGAGTGGGGGATGGGGACAGGGATGGGGATCTATGGGAAAGGGGGAGTTTGGTAGGCGTCATCTAAGAAACTCAGGGTGGCTTGGGTATGGAGATCGGTGGGTAAACTGCACGGGCAAACCGGCAGATGTTGACAATGGAGGCCTTGCGGCAGCGGCAGCGGCGACCTTGCTAGGGTTTCGAGCGAGGGAGGGGTTAAGGTGTGTGTGTACGCGCACGCGCGCGGAGTTTTTGGGGTGTGTGTGTGGAGGGGGGTGTTTGAGGAAATGCGCGGCTACTAAATTTTTTATTACGCGGGAGTCAAACGCAGAAGTAAAATGCCGGTGCTATTGAAAATTTGGATGATGGTGCATCGCACACGGTCCCGAAGTAACAACTGTGTGTTATGAAACAGAAAAACCCTCGAGTCAGGTAGATATTTTCGAGGGATGCAAGCGGGAGAGGGAACAACAAACATCACACACGGTCGAAACATAATAACCGTGTGTTATCAAACAGAAAAACCCCGCAGGCGGGTAGATATTTTTGAGAGGGGAAGCCTCCTGGAGCCCAATGTACTATGCTGATGTGCGTCCAGGGGCACCAGCGTGCCACACGGTTAGTGTGAGTGAACCGTGTCTGTTGTGTCATCCGACTTGTCTAATGTTCATAAATTTAGCAAAAATGATGCGGGAAAGGGTCAGAACACGAACACACTTGCATGTCGACAAAATATATGTATGAAGGGTGGTTTGATGTTCAAATACCTAATGCACAACTTCGATGTGGCACCTATCTCACAAAGCGCACGATATTGCTTGTCCCCCCCCCCCTCGTGTCGGCAGGAGGGGAATCCTAAGCTATGAACACATGCTCGCCCCCATGGAGGTTCACCTAGCAAAGTGCGAAGTAGCAGTCCCCCCATCAAACACACACACACACACACAGTCGGCGGGAGAGGGCATCTCACCAAGATGTATCGTAAAACGAACCAATAAGAATCCACCTTTTTCGTACAACCTCTCTCTTGTTGTTGGCCAAAGTGATGGACGTCCATGCGACCCCAAAGATGGGCTAGCTCACCAATAATCACGCAAGTAGCTAGTCCCCGAAGACACCCACTGCCTGCATGTGGCCCAAACATATGTATGGAGTGTTGATGTTTGAATGCACAATGGAACAACTTTGTTGTGGCACCGTGCTTTGGAACCAGAAATCCCCACTCGGAGCGAGGGTTAGTTGACGACGCATTGTATGTATGTCACACCACACTTCGAGCCGATGACGGGGATTCATGCATGCATGCATAGTATGCACTCAAACTTAGGTCTGAATCTGACCATGACCTACTATGATAACACAAACCAAAGGAAGAATCCACCATGGCAACCTATCTCGTTGTCAGTCAAAGTGATCATGGATGTCTACGCGGGCCCACGAATATATAGGCTTGTCGCCGATAACCACATGAGGGTGTGTACCGTTCGAAGACAACCACTGCATGCATATGTATGTATGGAGGTGATGCGTGCATGTTTGAATACCATGCACATTGATGTGGCGCGTGCGTAAAAAATCATACAGTCCCCACACAGAGCGAGATCGGTTCATGACGTGTCGTGGTATTGCCCACTTTGACTCGGTGGGAGGGATTCATGCGTACACATGCATGTGTGCTCAAACTATATCATGTCATCCCAGAGCATGACCTATATATATATATCGTAATACAAACCAAAAAATAATCTCCTCCTAAGTGAAATTAACCTCTCTCGTTGTCGAGCAAAGTAGTGATGGATCAAGCGGGCCCATAGATGGAAAGCATCGATATTGCTGATAACCGCGTGAGTGGGTGCTAGAGGATAACAGCCATCGCTTTGCATGTGGCCTAACATATGTATGGAGAGGTGTGTGTGGTTGTGATGTTTGAATACCCAAAATGCACAACTTAGATGTGGTACATGCTTCGAAAACCATAAAGTCCCCACACAGAGCGGGGTTCATGAAGCGTACTACATATGCTGGTCCCCTTCCCCCTCTTCGACGCATACTATATATATGCTCCTACCGTAATACAAACCAAAAGGAATCCTCCTTGATGGTGAAATTAATTAACCTCTCCCGATGTAGGTCAAAGTGATGCATGCATGGACGATGATCTCGCGGGCTCACAGATGGAAGCATCACACATGAGTGTCCTAGGATAACCACCATCTGCATATGCATGTGGCCTAAAGAGGTGTTGTGTGATGTTTGAATAGCCAATGCACAACTTTGATGTGGCACATGCCTCGGAAACCGGAAAGTCCCAACACTGAGTGAGGTGTGTTCATAGACGCGTACGTAGTATATATGCTGGTCCCCTCCCACCTCTTCGACACGTACTATACGCTCCCACCGTAACACAAACTAAAAAGAATCAACCTTGCTGGTCAAATTAACCTCTCCGTCGGCTGTTGGTTGAAGTGATGGACGACGACCTCACGGGCCCACAAAAAGCGTCACACGCGAGTGAGTGTCGTGTAGGACAACCACCAACTGCATGTGGCCCAAACATGTATGTATGAAAGGGTTGTGTAATGTTTTAAATAACGAATTCACGACTTTGATGTGGGACCTGCCTCACAAAATGGCCAACCCACACGGTGGCTCACGACTCGTAGTGTGCTGCCAGCCCCCCTACCCCAGACGCACACACACACACACCACGCATCCACCGCAACTACGATGCATGTTAAATTTTCCGGCGGTGAACATATGTTACCAAAGGAGGGACATTTTAATATAAAAAAACAGAGATCATTAAGATGTTTTAGTACATTGATTGATTTTCTAGGGGTATAATGTGCAAAAATCAAATTTGAGCTACATGCACACGTGACAGTGCATCTAAATGGATTGGAAAAACACATGTGTCTCACTGGGTGCATGTTTACTCCCCGTGCAAGAAATTTCAAACATTGAGAATCTTGATTTTTAAAATCTAGTACATCCAAAACTTATTTGAAATTCATGGAACTTACCGTGTTGTCATATGGACACCAATACACAGTGGTATTGTACTTTTTTTGTCAAATTTGAGACAAGTTTTGATGTAATCTTTATCTTATTTGAAATACAAACCGTGGGCGTTAGACCAACAATGGATACGTGCCATGCTTTGGTTAAGCAATAAAGCGACAACATTAATCATCAAAATAGAAAAACAATATACATGCCGCCACGCGACCCGTGTGCAGTGCGAGCAGGCGTGAGTTGACGGGACGCATGCAACTTGTCCGCCGCACAGGTAGACCGGGAGGCGTGCGTGCAGGTGTGTGAATTGACGGGAGGCGTGCTCGCTGCACAGTGTCATCGGGAGGCATGCGAGTAGCTGTGTGAAATGACGCGAGCCAGCGGTTTGACCGCCGCCCGCCTCTCTTCCACTACTCCATATTAATGGCGCGCCCGAGCGGTCGCACCCCCCATCCTCGCCACACACACAATCCTCTCTCTCCGCCTGCATCCTCGACGCCGCTCTCAGTCCTCAAAGCCATCAGTGTATGAGGATGCCGCCGAAGTGCCCCATCGGAGGGAGTGGCGACGCCGGGGCTGCCGAAGCACCGGAGCACGGCGTGAAGATGGAGACAGAGGTTGCCGTCACCGCCGACGAGGTATCGCTGCACCTTGACATTGTCGACAACGTCATGCTTCCACAGCCGGAGCTGGAGGTCCACACCGACTCCGGCAACGACTCCGGTGACGACTCAGGCGATGACTCCGATGACGAAGGAGAACCGGTTAGTCATCTATACCCATTTATGTGTCAAATACATCCTAGGGTTTCTCTGGTTACTCCTGCCTCCCCCTTTTTGGAATAGAAATCCTACGGTTATGTTCTCTCAATCCATGAAATCTGAGTAAGTTCCGTTAGATCCGTGTAGTGTATTGAGTGTTTGAATAGTACAAATGATAAGTGATTAGTTTTTCATCTGTGCAAATGATTTCTGCTAATAATCTGACTAGGGTTAGTGTTCATGCTAATAATTCCTAGCAAGGTCTTGACAATTGATTTTGAATGACCTACATATATGTTTGTGCCATTTTTTTTCAAGATTGGTCTGTACATAGACGATTGTGCTTAAAAATCGAACCACAATCTTTGGATATGTCTAAAAAAATAGCCATAAATTCCTAATCCTACTTTACGGCATGTAAAAATTAATTTGATGCCAAATTTTGGCAAGTGCCAAATGTTCGCTAGAGATTAGTTTGTATTCCAAATTTGACGCCACATTTTTTTACTATATGTATAGGTGCTATCTAACGATGTCGACAGCGAGGTTGAAGATGGCCAGAGGAGGTACAAGATGCAAATCCTCAGGGAGCTTTATGCGGGAATGCATAACAAGCGTATTAGGACCTGGAACGGGGGCTTTCGATACCCATTTTACAACCAATAGCTTCATGATGCGTATCAAAGTGTTCTGGCGCATGCAAGAGGACGAGCCATTGGCTCCTTCAGGCAGAAGACTCTTGCAAGGTGGCGCATGCTGCGTACACTGAGTACCTGGAGAAGCTTCAGGATCGTGCCGGCAGATGAGATGAGATGTGGGATTGAACTATGTATGGCTATGTAGTGTCTTAATTATAAATGTGCTTGAGTATGCTTAATGACAGTTGAACTATATACTTATGGTTGAACTATGCTTGTGTATGCTTATTATCTATGCCTGAGTATGTTTAATCTATGTTTACTTATGTCTAAATGTGGGATATGGATGCAATCAGTTCGGTTGACGGAATCTACCTCCGTCCTGGTTTATCGGTCCCCTTTGTAATTTGTGTTAAATTTTGACCAAAGATTTAACTGACAAAATGTTAGTGCAGGTCAGCAAAAATTATATCGTTGGATTCGTATATTAACATAGTTTCAATGATATAATTTTTGGTGACATGCACAAACATTTGTTAGTTAAATCTTTGGTCAAAATTTGGCACAAATTACAAAGGGGACCAATAAACCAGGACAGAGGTAGTACGTCAATCACACATGGTTCCCAAATTGGAACTGTGTGCAATGAATTTCATTTTCTCAGTTACGTCAATCACACATGGTTGACTCTAGCAAATCGTTGCCTCCGGAACTCTTTGTGGGACAGAAAACCCTCACCACCCAATTCAAAAAAGAAAAAAGAAAACCCTCACCATCCCCATGTCACAAAAACCCTCACCCCGCCCGCCACCCCCTCCGGTCCCCATTCACACCTGCACAAGCTCCTCCGCGACTCTGCATGGCACCACCTATCGCCGCGGCAACCACTTAGCTCGATGCCTGTCGCCATCGCCAGGCTGCTGGCAAACCCCACCACATTTTGCCACTTTCGCTTGCCGCTGCCTATCACCATCGACTTTCTCGACGCTGCTTGCGGTTGACCCAGCTCCGCCCAATTGGGGAATCCACGGTATTGAGGGTTTTTTCTCATGGACAACAAGGTAACTAATTTACTGAGATATTCTCTCATCTCTTATCCCAGTTCATCTGCCTCCTTTACTCACCCGGCCGAAATCGCCGTGAATTCATTTTTATTCGAGCTGATTTGAGGGTTTTCTTTCATTCATAGAGTCTATAGTGCGCGGACACATCAGGACTTTGCGGCGTCGGCCAGACATCCGTGGAGTTCCATCTCACCGTACCAGATGACCTCAGGATGCGCACGGTATGTTCAATCTCACCCTACATCGGTTGGCATGACCTACTTTCCTGAATATATACTATATATTGCTACATCTGGATAAAAGGTGCCACATGCAGCATATACGTCAAAGGGGATTTTTTTCCCTATTCTTTCTATATTAGGAAAATTAATGATGTATTGTTCTTTCGATTACTCTCATATTTCCATGACATCATGGTTACACTATCTGTTTAATTATAGGTTTTGTCCTTTGATTTCAACTGCTGTATTGTTCTTTAAATTTCGCCCATATTTGCATTTTACCATATTCTTTAACAATCCTAACATTTTTTGCAGCACATCCCTTGCTATGCAATAGCATCTGTAGTACACAATCTTGCCCTTTACATAACTCAAGACTACAGGAACGTCATACTGAACACAAACCATGGATTTACAAGCATTGCTACTGTAAGACTTGATGAGCGTGGTGACTCCTATTTTGGCAGGGGCCTTTGGACATAAATTTCTAAGTTTTATGTACTGAAACCTGGCACTAAAATTGCACTGCACATAAAAGAGCCTGGTCATGAGATATATGCTAACTTCCCCGACGATATCATCCGTCCAGACTTTGTTCGAAGTAAGTGTTCTTTTCAAGTATCTACATGTTGACTTACCCAGCAATATCAAAGGAATTGTGTAGTATTTAAGCAACCAATTGTTATTCCATTTTCTTACTATATTCCTCCTTACTAACTTCTAGTTACCAATACACTTTTCTTTTGCCCTGTCTTAACTAAATGTTCCCTGTACTCCCACTTCTATCAGAAAGCGCCGCTGACGGGGAGACTCCGGAGGTGGAGAACGAGGCTGCCAACAAGTGGAGGCGGGTCGAGCAAGAACCACAAGCGACTCCAGCAGGCCTATACTTCATCAGTAGCCTCCCCGATGATATGTTGATATTCATCATCTCCCTCCTCCCAATCAAATATGGGACACGGACAACCGTCCTTTCCCGGCGTTGGCGGCTCCTATGGCACTCCACCCCTCTCGACCTCATCGACGCCCACGAGCTCTGCCATGGCTATCGCAAAAGCTTGGATGCATTGTCCCAGATCCTCGGCAGTCACCCTGGCCCAATCAGAGGCCTTAGCATGGGCAAGTTCCATTCCAACGGCAAGGACCGAGGCAAGCTTGATGAGTGGTTCCGATTCCTCGCCCTAGATCAGCTCGAGGAGCTCAGTTTTAATGATGGGCATATGCGCTTGCTGGCAACGTCCGCGCTCTACTTCGCGCCTACGCTGCACCTCGCCAAGTTCATGAACTGCCATTCCCTCCCCCCTTAATGATGCGCCCGCTCTTTTTTTTACCACGACTGAAGCACCTCGAGTTCGTTGCCGTCTCCATCCCAAAGGATGACATGGAGCGCCTGCTCCACGGCTGTATTGCACTCGAGTACCTTCGTCTTCAAGTGATCAATGGGTTCAGTAGCTTCCACATCACCTCCATGACTCTCCGGACTATTTATATGTGTTGATGGTGCTGCAACAAGAGATCACAAAAGGTGTACCACAATATGGTCATCGAGGACACACCTTCACTTGAGAGATTACTTGTAGTTGATCAAGAAGGTCCAACAAGAATCAATGTCATTTCTGCGCCGAAATTGACAGTGGTGGGCTACTCGCTCGTCAATTACTCCGAACTTGTTATTGGATCCACACCCGTTCAGGTACAACAGTCGCCTTCTACCTATCCTTCTTGAAATTAACATTATTTCTAATTTTGAAGATGTATGTTCGTCTGTCATCCAGAAAATGATTCCGACAAGCTTGACCCCGAATCTGTGCACAGTGAAGGTCTTGGCACTAGAATCTATCGGCCCCAACCTGGACTAAGTTGTCAGTTTCCTGAGATGCTTTCCGTGCCTGGAGAAGCTATATATCGAGGTGATGTTCCTTTCCTATTAAATGTTAACCATATGGGAGTTCAATTTTTGGCACCTTTTCCCAAGTTTACAATGATAATGTACTACGATTTTTGAAGAAATTTTGGAGGATTTCAGTACATACATGTTTTTCCCACCATATTGGTTGCTTGATTCATATGGTTACAATCCATAAGCATTTCTCCTTTGGATTCATCTGTACTAGTTTTCTTAGGGAATTTTTCATCCACTCCAACCTCTTGTGAAGAAGGCTACATTTTTCTAGATTGTAATCAAATGCCCATGTTAATCATGTCGGATCGAAGATGGCACGTTAGTGCATTTTACAAATCCTGCAAACCAAATAGGCCTGTAGTAGTGTTCAAAACTGCATGTAGGCACTAACTCGTTTTCTTCTTTTGCAGATAAGATTAGGCCCGGTGGTGGATAATGTGATATAATATAACAATCACATCGAATGCCTAGATCTGCATCTCTCAAAAATTACTTTGAACTCCTGTCGAGGGACCTTACCGGAGATTATATTCGCCAGGTTCTTTGTTGTCAGAGCAAGGGTGCGGAAGGTAATGAGGTTTGCCCTAGATTTATTTCGCAAAAATGAATGGTTTGTTGATCAGCGCCGGTGGCTGCGAAAGAATGGAAAAGGCTCCAAAAATGTTGAATTCATTTTGGAGCTTCAGATGACAGAGTAATCGGAAGTCATCGTGTCAACCACATACATGACTTGTCAGTGGCTGATCCCTTTGCAGAAATGATGAGGTTTCGAAACCAGCCTTACTAGTGGTAATATTAGTTTGAACCTCTCTTATATCTATGTTCAGCTGATCAGCGCATTTGTTTGCAGCTGAATGAGCTGAATTTCATTTCTAATATCAGTTTGAACCTTGTAATCTTCGAATTTGAGCCATATAACTCTGGAATTTGAACCTTGTAATATTTGGGGCTTTTGTGGTACGATCGTTGAAATGGCATCGTATGAGACTCATATACTGCTAGTACTATTTTGACCTTAAGATGCAATGGACTTAGATTTTATTAACCATTCTCGAATGTGTTTCCCTTTTCGATATCATAGCACACGATCTGTATAGCTAACTTGACTGTGATCTTCAACATTATTGCACACAGTTGGTTTCTTCAACCGTGTGCCCAGTAGAGCGCAGAATTAATTATCGCACTCGAGTGTCCATCATCACCCTTCTGTGTAACTTTGACCTCATCACCCACGGGTAAACTTATGATCGAAGTCATTCCACACACTTCGTTTTTACAAAGCTTTTTGCCAATAAACGCCCACGATTTGCCCCTATTCTAGCCGACGCGTGGCCAAACTAGCCGGGCGGGAAGCTTGTGCGGTAAACTGCGAGGTTGCGGGGGAATAGGCTCACCAACGATACATTTGGCGCCTCTTCGAGCCCACGCGTGGTCAAATGAAACGCGTGCGGGGTGCTCAAGTGTGCACTGGAATCCTACGCTATGAACGATGTGACAAGACGTGACGATTACAGGCTGGCCGGCCCCCATTTATTACAGCGGCCATTTAACCCTTGTGTCTCTTCAACATTTCGATCGCGCCCCAGTATTGCAAGAAGCACACCCACCACGACAAATTCTTAGAGGGTATCCTGTGCGGCTCCAATGGCGCTCCGAGCGGCTACCGACGACGAGCATCAGTTCACCATGCATGTCATGGTAGACACCCATAGAAGGTCCATGGAGCTCTCGGTGGTGTACACCAACAACCCAGTCTGGGTGGAGCACTCCATCCACATCATGGAGCTGTTGCTTGCTGAGGAGAAGTACAAGGTGGTCGGGTTCGACCTCGAGTACACCCGCGCTCGTGTCGGGTCTCGTCCCAAGGTCGCCGTTGCCCAGATGTGCGTGCGCAATCACGTCCTCGTCTACCACTACTGCCTTGCCACAAGGCCTTGCGAGCGTTTCGCCAGGTTTGTCGACAACCCCCACTACATGTTCGCTACGGTGGACATCACTAACGATGTAAAGGTGCTCAAGAATTCGGGCATCGCCTGCCAGAATCTTGTTGACATCCAGGGCCAATACAAGATCTGCGGCAGCAAGGAGCATGAGAAGGACTCACTAGTTCACCTCGCCAAGGCCATCATTGACCCCTAGCACAGAGACATGAAGGATTCCTGCAACAAGGACAAGCGTGCCTGGCACTCGGCCTGGATGGAGAAACTCGACAAAGCTCACGTCGTGTAAGCGGCCAAGGAGGCGTACATGAGCTACGAGATGTACAGGCGGATCGTTGACATGAGGAAGTGCCTCCTTCCCCAAAATGGCCAGGGATCCAGCCGGAAGCAGAGCAATAGCAAGTGTCGTTGCAACAAGATGTAGATGGTTAGATGCTCGTTTCTCCTAGTTTAGTATGCATGTAATTGCTTACTTTGGTGTGTGGAAATGTTATGTGTGTAGTCACTTATGTAATGGTATGCTTAATTTGGTTATGCAATGCTGTTCTTATAAGTATATATGTTAAAGTTCTGTAGACAAAGCAAATCTCATCGCACACGGACTAAACAATGGAACCCGTCGGTGATGATTTCATCAATCAGTCACAATTGTATACGAGCAATCGTTTGCTCACAACACACACTGCTTTTTAACAGGAATCGTATGTGTTGTTATCGGTCTTCCCACACATTTCCGATTACAGACCTGTTTGCCGTGTATCACACACATCTTGTTAAGTTGAACCGTTTCTGTTCTCTTGGCTCAATGCAAACAGTTCATCCGAGTGAACTGTATGCCGTATATCGCACACACCTTCATCTGGCTGACCGTTTCTTTTGTGTTGCCTAATCACAAATAGTTCATCCGAGTGAACTGTATGTTGTATATCGCACACACCTTCATCTGGCTGCCCATTTCTGTTGTTCCGCCTCAGCACAAACTGTTCATCGGGGTGAACTGTATGTCGTATATCGCACACACCTTGATCTGGCAGTCCGTTTCTGTTGTTCTGTCTCATCACAAAGAGTTCGTATGGATCAACCGTATGCCCCGCATCGCACACGCAACTAAAATCTGAACTGTGCTTGATGTATCCTTCATCGCAAACATTTTGCATCTTTTTTGATGGTTTTTTTACATCACCGTTTGTGATTAATGCATCGCACACAGTTTCGTCAAAGGGTCTCTGATCGTAGTGTCGCGTTAGCAGCATCCTGCAGTAGTGTAGTACTTCACTTATATCTTTTTGAGCACGGCGGTGGTTTTATTTTAAAGAAATAAACTCTCTTGCTTCACTTATATTATTTTGAGAGTTAGTAAATTTTAGAGAAATATGCTCTCTTTCTTCACTTATATTATTTTTAGAGTTGAATTTTTTTGAAGAAATATTTATGCTCTTGTGCTTCACTTAGATCTTTTTGAGAGATAAGAATAGTAATGGTAATTTGCACGAGATATGAATTTGGTCCCAAAGTGATATATATCCAAGGGGGATATAATAAAAACTTTCATGAAGATCATTGGGTATTATAAACTTGATTCCTTGTAATAGTTTTGCGATATGGAGATAGTGATATGTGAGTCATGTTGGTGAGTAATTATGCTTTAGTAAGAATATTGGTGTTAAGGTTTGTGATTCCCAATGCATCCACGTAAAGTCAATAGTTATGCAATGAAATTATATCCTACTTGTGGTGCATTATTCGCTGTTTATTATGTTTAATACGCGTTTATGACCGTTTTCATTTTTTGGTTGGTTGCTTCTCAATCTATGACGATACTTGTGACAAAAACACGTATCATCATAGATGTGGTGGGCTCCTACTTCTATGACAAAAAATCATGACAGAAAATGGGCTTTTCGTCCTGGGCGGGCCGGGGACGCACCTGCATGACATTCTTTGGGCCGTCTATGACATAAAAAATCATGGTAGAAGTGAGGGCGAGGAAATTTTCGCGGAGTTCCTAGTTACGGTGGGTGGTCGGGGCCGAGCGATGTAGTGTGGTTTGCACGTTTCTCTCGTACATAGGCGCGTGTGTGTGCGAGGCGTTGTTGGCTCTAACTGAACCCGAGGGAGAGGCGTTCGCTTACTGAACCCGAGCAATCCCCTGTTGCTACATACTGAAGCTGATCGATCGATCCCTTCGCTGCTAACTAAACCCGACCGACTCCTTCGCTGCTAACTAAACCCGATCGATCGCTGCTAATGCTTACTGAAGCTGATCGAACCCCCGTGCAAGACGTAGCTAGCCGGTTGGGTTGCCTCTGGATGAACAGTGCACGTTGCTGCCGCGCGTGCGATACGTAGAACGAGTCGAGCCGGTTGGGTTGGGTGTGGATGAACAGTTCCCGGTGGGGGTTGGATGAATAGGACCCCGGCCGTGTGTAGGCAGTTGCCTCTAGATGAACAGGACCCCATGGTAGTACGCGGTTGCCGCTGGATGAACAGGACCCCGAGGAGGCCGCCACACACCCCAGCCGGTTGGGGGTGGATGATCAGGACCCCGTGGAGGCTGGTTGAACTGTAGCCGGTGGAGGCTAGATGAACAGTAGCCCGTGGATGAACAGTGACTGGTGGAGCCTGTCGAGGTGGATGAACAGTAGCAGGTGGAGGCTGGAGGAAGTCGATGGTGGATGAATAGTAGCTTGTGGAGTCCTGTTTTACGGTACGCCACACGCCTCCCAATGAACAGGACCCCATTTCGATCGTAGGAGGTCGAAGAGAAGTCCATTTCCTCCGTTTTGCGGTACGCCAGACCCCTCCCGATCAACAGGACCCCTTTTCGACCGTAGGAGCTCGAACAGAAATCCGTTTCCTCCGTTTTGTGGTACGCCAGACCCTTCCCGATGAACAGGATCCTATTTCAACCGTAGGCGGTTGAACAGAAGGCCGTTTCCTCCATACTGCGGTATGCCAGACCCCGTTTCGGCTGTTTCATCCAACTCGGTTGGCTCCCGTTAAACAGGACGCATTCCGACCCAGCCGATTGGCTGCCGATGAACAGGACGCCGTCGTTGTACGTGTTCGAGACCACGCCCGTATGTACGTACGTAGCTGTATTTACTTTCTTACAGCATGGCTGTACGTACATGTACATGATTTAGACATGACTGCTGATACGTCTCCAACGTATCTATAATTTATGAAGTATTCATGCCATGTTTACAACAATTTTATATGGTTTTGGTATGATTTACATGGAACTAACCCGGATTAACGCTGTTTTCAGCAGAACTACCGTGGTGTTGTTTTTTGTGCAGAAATACAAATTCTCCAAATGCAACGGAACTTTTTGAAAAAAAATTTGGAACAAAAGAGGCACTTGAAGCTTCGTGGGAGGGCCAGAAGAGCCATGAGGTGGCCACAACCCACCAGGGCATGCCAGCCCCCTCTGGCACGCCCTGGTGTCTTGTGGGCCCCTCGTGGCCCATCTTTGCTTGAAACCGACGCCCAAAAATCCTACATATTCAGAAACCCCCAGAAATAACCCTAGATCAGAAGTTCCGGCGCTGCAAGCCTCTGTAGCCACAAAAAACCAATCTAGACCCTGTTCCGGCACCCTGCCGGAGGGGGAAACCATCACCGCTGGCCATCTTCATCATCCCGGCAGCCACCATGATGAGGAGGAATTAGTCCACCCTCAGGACTGAGGGTTTGTACAAGTAGCTATGTGCTTAATCTCTCTCTCTCATGTTCTTGAGTTGGCACGATCTTGATGTATCGCGAGCTTTGTTAATATAGTTGGATCATATGGTGTTTTCCCCTCTCTATCTTGTTGTGATGAATTGAGTTTTCCCTTTGAGATTTTGTTTTATTGGATTGAATACTGTTATGGATCTGAGAGCACTTGACCTATGTCTTGGCACTCAACTCATGGGTTCCCGAGGTGACATTGGGGTAATCTATGCATAGGGTTTGATGCACGTTTTCGTCTTTGTTTCTCCGGTAGAAATCTTGGGGCACTCTTTGAGGTTCTTTGTGTTGGATTGAGTATTATGAATCTGAAATTGTTTGATGCATATTGTATAATCAACTCACGGATACTCGTGGTGACATTGGAGTATCTAGGTGACATTAGAGTTGGTTGATGTGTATCATATGGTGTTATTTTAGTACGATTTCTTAGATAGATCGATCGGAAAGGATAACTTGGTGTTATTTTAGTATGAACTCTTGGATAGATCGATCGGAAAGGATAACTTTTAGGTGGTTTCGTACCCTACAGAAAATTTCTTCTTATGTTCTCCGCTAGATAAGAACTTTGGAGTGATTCTTCATCACACTTGTGGGATGGTTATATGATCCAATTATATTAGCATTGTAGAGAGATTGCACTAGCAAAAGTACGGACCCTAGGCCTCATTTTCAAGCATTGCAATACCGTTTGTGCTCCTTTTTATCGATTGCTACCTTGCTGTTTTTTATTGTTCCTATTACAAAAATCAATATCTACTATCATTACTACGCTTGTATCACCATCTCTTCGCCGAACTAGTGCACCTATACAAATTACCATTGTATTTGGTGTGTTGGGGACACAAGAGACTTTTTGTTATTTGGTTGCAGGGTTGTTTGGGAGAGACCGTCTTCATCCTATGCCTCCCATGCATTGATAAACCTTAGGTCATCCACTTGAGGGGAAATTGCTACTCTCCTACAAAACTCTACGCTTGGAGGCCCAACACGAGTCTACAAGAATAAAGTTGTGTAGTAGACATCAAGCTCTTTTCTGGCGCCGTTGCTGGGGAGGTGAGTGCTTGAACATATATCTTTAGATCATGCAATTGAATCTTTTAGTTTATTGTTTTATCACTAGTTTGGTTTGTAAAAGAAAACTACAAAAAAAAGAATTGAGGTTGCATCATATTGTTCATCTTTATAATGTCTTTCGTGAAAATGATGGAATGGAAAATTATGCTCAATTGATAGAAGAAGAATGCAATAAAATGTTTGGCATAAAATCCATGAATGATGAGCATGATTGCAATGTTGCTAGTATGAATTCTTTGAATATCCATGATGTTAATGATATGCAAAGCCACAAGCTTGGGGATGCTATGTTTGATGAAGATGATATTTTTAGTCCCCCAAGTTTTGATGAGAATATGATGATAGCATGTCTCCTATTTATGATGATTATATTGATGAAAGTGGGTTTGGAAGAGTGTGAACTCTAGGTACTAATGATCCCACTATTTTGGAGGGTGTTGAATCTTATTGTAATAATTATGAAAGTGGACTTGGAGAGGTCATGGCTTTAGTTAGTGATGAATCCACTATTTTGGAAGAGGTTTCAATTGACTATGATAAAAAAAGTTGCTATCTATGATGATTATGGTGAAGATATGTGTGATATAAAGAATTATAATAACCATGAAACTTGTCATCATGATTTCAATTTTCAATTGGATTATCCCAAACAAGTATCTCATGCTAGTTATTTTGTTGAGTTTGCTCCCACCACTATTCATGAGATTAAATTTGCTTATGTGGAGAATAATAAAATTTCTATGCTTGTGGATCATGAAAAGAATGCTTTGTGTGATAGTTATATTGATGAATCCATTCGTGATGCTACTGAAAATTATTATGAGAGAGGAACTTGTGATTCATGATGCTCTCTTTATGTTTCTTTTCTTTACTTTTATGCGAGCATCATTGAAATCATCATGCCTAGCTAAAAAGGCATTAAAGAAAAGTGCTTGTTGGGAGACAGCCCAACATGTACCCCTACTGTTTTTGTGTCTTAACATGATTAAGCTACTGTAGTAATCATGTTTTATAGCTTTTGTTTCAATAAAGTGCCAAGTAAAGCCTTTGGGATAGTGTGGATGATAGTTGACTTGATTCTGTGCAAAAACAGAAACTTTTGCGCCCAGTAATAGAATTGTGAAAAATCACTGGATTGTCAAAAAACTCAATTTTTTTTACAGATGATGGGTATACAAATTTTCTACGTTGTCCTAACGTTTCAGTAATTTTAGAGTTACAAGAGTATGACCATAATTCAGATCTTTACGTACTTTTCTGTTTTTGACACATTCTGTTTTCAATGCATAGTTAGCTTGTTTTATGGTTTCTATGGCTTATATTGCTTAATATAAATTGTGAAATTTGTAGAGTACAGTAGGAATTATGTGGAAATAATTATTAATCTTGTATTTTACAGTACCCAAGTGAATGATTTGTCTTTATCATACTAACCCATCTCATGAAGTTCCGTTAAGTTTTGTGTGATTGAAGTTTTCAAGTTTTGGGTGAGATATCGATATGAGGAGAATAAAGAGTGACAAGACCCTAAGCTTGGGGATGCCCAAGGCACCCCAAGGTAATATTCAAGGAATATCCAAGCAACTAAGCTTGGGGATGCCCCGGAAGGCATCCCCTCTTTCGTCTCCAATGTTATCGGTAACCTTACTTGGGGCTATATTTTTATTCGTCACATGATATGTGTTTTCCTTGGAGCGTCATTTTATTTTATTAGGATTTTGTTGCTGTTAGTTAGAATAATGTTTGATATCTTGAGTATCCTTCACCATGCTTAGTTTGCAAGTATTTGAGTTGCTGTTTCAAAACAGCAAGTTGCACGCTAGTACGTGAATTCTTGAGAAAAGTCAGAATGTGATAAAATGTTGATTTTTTTTGCACAATAAGCAATAATAATTTTATACAGTGTGCTAAAGTTTTGGAATTTTTGGAGTTAGGTAAGTATGAGTATAATTGCACTCTTTACAGACTGTCCTGTTTAGACAGATTGCTGTTATGTTTGCATTGTTTGCATATGTTTGCTTGTTTGATGATTCTATTTGAGGATAGGAGTATTAAATATGCAGAGGAATTTAGTATGCAATGTTAAATAATAATTTTAGTGATTTTCCACAGTAGGGAATGATAATGTTATGCATTGATTTATACTAACTTATCTCACGAGTACTTGTTGAGTTTTGTGTGGATGAAGTTTTTTGAGATTTAGAGAAACCGTGATATAAAAGGAATTAAGGAGACACAAAAGCTCAAGCTTAGGGATGCCCAAGGCACCCCAAGATAATATTTCAAGAAGTCTAAAGCATCTAAGCTTGGGGATGCCCCGGTAGGCATCCCACCTTTCTTCATCAACAATTATCGGTTAGCCTCGGTTGAGCCTAAGTTTTTGCTTCTTCACATGATGTGTGCTATTCTTAGAATATCATTTTATTTTGTTTTGCTTGATGTTTTAATAAAATACTTAGATCTGAAAATTTTTAAATGAGAGAGAGTCCTCACATAGCCACCTATTTACTTAACTACTCATTTGATCTTCACTTAAATCTTTTTGGAGTAGTTTGTCGAACACTCTCATGCTTCACTTATATTATTTTGAGAGTTGATAATAGTGATGACAATTTGCACAAACTACGAAGTTGGGACCAAAGTGATGGATGTTCAAGAAGGATATAATAAAAACTCTCATGTAGATCATTGGATATGATAAGTTTGATTCCTTACAATAGTTTTGCGATATGGAGATAATAATATGTGAGTCATGTTGGTGAGTAATTATGCTTTAGTAAGAATATTGGTGTTAAGGTTTGTGATTCCCTATGCAAACACCAAAGTCAATAGTTATGCAATGAAATTACATCCTACTTGTGGTGCATTATTCGGTGTTAGTTATGTTTAATGCTTGTTTATGATCGTTTTTGTTTCTTGGTTTGCCGCTTCTCAATCTATTTGCTAGCCTTCATTTGTACTAAGCGGGAATACTGCTTGTGCATCCAAACTCCTTAAACCAAGTTGTGCCAAATGAGTCCACCATACCTACCTATATGCGGTATTTCCGTGCCGTTCCAAGTAAATTTGTATGTGCCCACTCTAATTTTCAAAATAAATTTCCTTTTTGTGTGCCCGTACCGTTCATGAAGCGGCAGGGGGTGGCCAATATTTTCCATGCTAGATGCGTTATTCACAAGATGAGGGTTTATTCACTTGTCATTGCACGAGAGTGTGGCAAAGGTAATAGGGATGCCCAATCCTAAAATGCAAAAAAATTATTTACGTTGTTCAATAATAAATTCCTTGGAAAGTGTTGGTATGGAAGGCACCCGTGGATACAGCTAGCTATGGATTGTGAAAGAATGGTGGAAAAAGGAATAAACTTTATTTTCTATTTGGGAACCGCCTATGATGTATCTAGCATGGAAAGTGTTGGGAATTCTCGGTTGTTTTCGTTGACGGAAAAAGTATGCCTCTCAAAATATTTTATCTCTCAATTTAAGCTTTGAGCTCTGGCACCTCTACAAATCTCTGCTTCCCTCTGCGAAGGGCGTATCTATTTACTTTATGCAATTTTTTTATTTGAGTCTTCATCTTCTCTTATAAAGCACCAACTAGGGAGCACTATTGTCATACTTGTGCATTGGATGTAGCTAATATTTGAGTGTGTTTCATGAACGGATCAATGATTGAGCATAATGGGCTAGGGATAGCTTTCTTTAGCGTTGATATTTTGTTAGTATGCTTGAGTATTGATGTCTTCATGTCAAATTATAGACTATTGCTTTGAATCATTCAAGTCCAAATGTGCATGCTACAAAAGAAAGAGTATATGATGAATATGATAGGTAGCATTCCACAATAAAAATTCCGCTTTCAATTGCTACTTTAGCATGATGAGTTTTATGAGAAAGAGTTGCTGTTATGATGATAGGAAAAGTGATTGAAATTATCATTGATCAAACTTATGCACTATGCTAGCATTCACACTTCATAAATTATTTCTTTTATCATTTACCTACTTCAGGACGAGTAGGAATTAAGCTTGGGGATGCTGATATGCCTCCAACGTATCTTTAATTTATGAACTATTCATGTCATGTTTACAACAATTTTATATGGTTTTGGTATGATTTGCATGGAACTAACCCGGACTGACGCTGTTTTCAGCAGAACTACCGTGGTGTTGATTTTTGAGCAGAAATAAAAGTTCTCCAAATGCAATGAAAATTTTTCATGATTTTTTTGGAACAAAAGAGGCACTAGAAGCTTCGTGGGTGGGCCAGAAGAGCCACGAGGTGGCCAAAACCCACCAGGGCGCACCAGCCCCCTCTGGCGCGCCCTGGTGTCTTGTGGCCCCCTCATTGCCCATCTTCGCGTGAAACCGACGCCCAAAAAATCCTATATATTCAGAAACCCCCTGAAATAACCCTAGATTAGAAGTTCCACCACCGCAAGCCTCTGTAGCCATGAAAAACAAATCTAGACCCTGTTCCGGCACCCTGCCGGAGGGAGAAACCATCACCGTTGGCCATCTTCATCATCCCGGCGGCGACCATGATGAGGAGGGAGTAGTCCACCCTCGGGGCTGAGGGTTTGTACCAGTAGCTCTGTGTTTAATATCTCTCTCTTGTGTTCTTGAGTTGGCACGATCTTGATGTATCGCGAGCTTTGTTAATATAGTTGGATCATATGGTGTTTTCCACTCTCTATCTTGTTGTGATGAATTGAGTTTTCCCTTTGAGATTTCGTTTTAGCGGATTGAATACTTTTGTGGATTTGAGAGCACTTGATCTATGTCTTGGCACTCAACTCGCGGATTCCCGAGGTGACATTGGGGTAATCTATGCATAGGGGTTGATGTACGTTTTCGTCTTTGTTTCTTCGGTAGAAATCTTGGGGCACTCTTTGAGGTTCTTTGTGTTGGATTGAGTATTATGAATCTGAAATTGTTTGATGCATATCGTATAATCAACTCACGGATACTCGTGGTGACATTGGAGTATCTAGGTAACATTAGAGTTGATTGATGTGTATCATATGGTGTTATTTTAGTACAAACTCTTAGATAGATCGATCGGAAAGGATAACTTGGTGTTATTTTAGTATGAACTCTTGGATAGATCGATCGGAAAGGATAACTTTGAGGTGATTTTGTACCCTACAAACAATTTCTTCTTATGTTCTCCACTAGATAAGAACTTTGGAGTGATTCTTCATCGCACGTTGTGGGATGGTTATATGATCCAATTATATTAGCACTGTTAAGAGATTGCACTAGCGAAAGTACGGACCCTAGGCCTCATTTTCAAGCATTGAAATACCGTTTGTGCTCCTTTTATCGATTGCTACCTTGCTGTTTTTATTTTTCCTATTATAAAAATCAATATCTACTATAATTACTATGCTTGTATCACCATCTCTTCGCCGAACTAGTGCACCTATACAAATTACAATTGTATTTGGTGTGTTGGGGACACAAGAGACTTTTTGTTATTTGGTTGCAGGGTTGTTTGAGAGAGACCATCTTCATCCAATGCCTCCCACGGATTGATAAACCTTAGGTCATCCACTTGAGGGAAAATTGCTACTGTTCTACAAAACTCTACGCTTGGAGGCCCAACACGAGTCTACAAGAATAAAGTGGCGTAGTAGACATCAATTGCCTCAACTGCTACATCACACGTGCCGCTCCTTGCTCGGCCATGGTTCATCCTTGCAGATAGACCGATCGACCAGTATGTACGTACACGTTCACGACTAGAGAGACAACCCTACGTACGGTTCGATCGGGTGGGTACCAGCTGTCAGGGAGGATAAGGAGGCACTTCCTTGCGTTCGAAGATATAGCTGATGGGTCCCAGCTGTCATGGGGAGAAAACATTATTTTTCAGCGTAAAAAGGATGCAGTTGCATGCATGCGTCCATGGGCGTGGTGCGTCCCCACTGTCAGCCTCTCCACGTAGAATCATCTTCCGATGACTCTCGTTTGTTGACCATGTTGACCACACCGTGCCGAGCGTACCAAGGCCAGTGGACGACGGCGAGGCCCTAGACTGGAACGACCCAAAGATGGGTAAGACGCGGCAGCGGAGTCGCAGACGGAGAGGAGTGGAAAACTTGACTTGTTCGGGTGCGGGGTGGGCCTACACTCGGCAGAGAATAACAGGAGGTGCGGAGGAGTGGAGGGATGGCCTGGCCGTCGGTGGGGTAGCGTTTCGCTGCGAGGCATGTGAAACAGTGCCGCTAGACGCCGGAGGCTGGAGCAGGCGGTCCCGGCAGTGCTGGAGGAAGAAACACGAGAGATTGGAGAAGAATGCGGGCTGTTGGATGTAAATCCATCGCCTTGCTTAGGCTTCGACCTTTGTATTTTTTTGTTGCGAAAGTGCTTAGGCTTCGACCTACTGGCCCAGATGTCAGCCAGTCCATTTGGTTTTTTAGTCCATTTGGTGGGCTGGGTGAAACAATGATGTAGCGCCTATGTAGCCCGTTTATATATTATGTTAGAATTGAAAACCCATTTGCATTTTTTTCGAAATCCACGGACTTGCTGGGCTGGTTGAAAATAACATGTTGTGCTGGATGGAGAAATGATGTACAAACATAAACACATGATTTCACGTCTATTACTGCATTGGTCAGTAAAATCTTTACAAGCTAATGTACGCAATCACCAAGAGTTAACTTGTCAAGTTATATATAAAAAATATTATTATTATTTTGTAAGAACTTTTGATTTACAAAATAAAATATCATTTTAATTTAATGAGTTAATAGGACGTGGGGTATTATTATTTTTCAGGCTAGACGTGGGACAGTTGAGTTGGCTCTAGGGAAAAGTAGTAGGAGAAAACTCAGATTACATCGAAAAAGAAAGTGGGAGATAATCCAGATAGAGGATTAATAAAAACGAAAAATAAAGGAAGTGGGAAGGACTATACATTGGTTGGACGAATGACAGGTTTAACGGAACCTTATGTTGTTTCTATTATATATATATATATGTAATAAAATAAGATATAAATATAAATATATATACTATTATAGAAATGAAAACATAGGTTCAGTTTTGCATTCTTATAGAAAAATAGAACTGAGCTCTGCGTTGTCTTGAACAAACAAACATAACTTGGGCTACTGATGTTATAGACAAGCTAGGCTGGGAGGCCCAGAGGCCGCTTGATACCCACTGGACCCCAAAAAAAAGTTGAAACCTGCTGGATCAACTGTGTCTCCATGTCTTGGGCTACACATGTTAAACAACAAAACCTAGGCCATGGACCTGGTGGGTCCGGACTATCAGCCTCTCGATGAACAGTTGTCTCCCGATTCCTCTTGTTTTGTTGACCATGTTGGGCACGACAGACGGCGGCGCCGCGGCGAGAGCACCAAGGCGGAGGAACATGTCGAGACCTCGGACCGGAACGAACCGGAGCCGGGGACGACGCAGGCGGAGGGGAGTACGAGAGTTGACTTGTTCGGGTGCAGGGTGGGCCGGTGGAGCTGCCGCCACCGGAGAATGTGTGGGAGTAGATGGATGGCCTGGCCAGTGCCATAGGCTAGGATGGGTCACCGAGGCATGCGCGACAGCGCCACCAGCCGCTATAGGAAGAGGACGAGAGATTGAACAAAATAAAGGAATACAAATGGATAGGTGATTGGTCCCAGATGTCTGTGTACGAGATCTACTGGGTCCACCTGAGAAGGGGAATATGTTGGGAGGAAGGAGATTCAAAGCACGGCAGCCCAGTGAACTAGTTACATACATAAGCAAATAGCCACTGAAAAAAAAGCAAACAGGTTAATGGGTTCTTAGACAAAATATTTCGGACAAAACAGATAATTACGACACATAGGCTAATGCATGAAATACTCAGATGATAGAGGTGCTTAAACAGATAAAGTACATCATCTAGACCTTCTTGGCATCCTTGATCATGACGCTGCGACTGTCCGTGTACTCGTCGGTTACGGGAAGCAAACACGCCCTCATGTCCAAGATCCGCCTGTACATATCGTAGCATGCGTATGCGTCCTTGGCAGCATAGGTTATGTAGGCTAGATTCAGAGGTACCTCCCACGTGTTCAGGTCCTTGGTATCAACGTCTTCTTTCGTGTTGGCGTAGCAGGGGTTGATGATGGTCGCGGCGAGGTCAACCACGGAGTCCTTCTCCTGCCCGTTGCCGATGATCTTGTATTGCTTCTGGATGTCGGCAAGCTTGTTGCACCAGATTGCCAAATCGTAAAGCACAATCGCGTTCTTCCTGCTCTCCACCATAGCGAAGGTGCATTCGGCGGTGCCGATGAAATGTGCGAATGCTCCAGAACCTCTGATGGCCCTACAATAGTGGTAGACGAGAACCTCATCCCGCACGCATACCTGGGCGACGGCAATCCGCTGGTCCCAGTCAGGAGATGAATGGATGGGCACAAGGTCTAGTCCCACGACCTTGTGCTTTCTCCTCCTGTAGGTACTGCTTGAACTTGGCGAGGCAGGGTTTCACTGAGTCCGGATCATTGGTGTACATCACATTCAACTTGGTGCTGCCATGGGTCTGAACGGAGAACTCGACGATGAACGAGTGGGTAGGCGGCGGCAGTTCGTTTTTTAGCTCTTGGGGAACTGCATTCAACAGTAAACTGAGTGTGTACAGGCGACAACAGTTACTACCCCTCCCTTGCCCGCTGCACGCCCGGCAGAACATGCCCCCTCGGCGCATTCAAATGCCACCATTAAACCCGCGCGGAAGCCGAGAAACCTATTCCGACCACACGTCGGTTCACGAGCGGGTCTGTATTGGTACTATAATAGCAAGTGTTAGTGGTCACTTTACTTAAATTTTATTAGCTTTAATTAAAATTTATTCTTAAAACAAGCAAAGCATTGACTCGTTCTATCAGTGCCACATGATCAACATGTACAACAATTAGAATGATTATTCTCAGGACGCACACGATCAGCTCATTTTCCACACTTTCACACAGACAATACTACCAAGTTTGAACAACTTGTTATGGTTGCTCTCCTCTGCATCATCATGCCGTGTTTCCTAGCTTGCAAGATTTAGGACCAACCAATAAGATTCAAATAATAAGTACAACAAAGATGCCTGCACATCTCAATGATTCCCAGCTTGCAAGATTCAGAACCAACCCATTAGATTCAAATAATAAGTACAACAAAGATGCCTACACATCTCAATGATTCACAGATCAGAGCCAATCATAACTGTACAACTCAAACATTGTGAGAATGTGAACAAATAAATAAAAATTGATCGATGTTTCATGTAAGCAATTTGATCCAAGGATTTGCTTAAACATTGAAACCAGTCCTTTTTAAGGCCACGCAGGTCAAACATTGGCAGCTGAAATGTTCTGCATCACTGGTGGCAGTACCACTTCCAATATATGCATAACAGGGCCTTCTAGATTTTGAAGTAGTGTGTATAGAGCCTCATCCTTAGTATTTAACAAATACACATAGCAGAATCTAGTAGAATCATCAATTAACGTCCTGAAATATTTCTTTCCACCTTGCACACACCCATGGCACTTTAGAGCCTTTGGATAAAGTGAATCTCGGGATTAAATCCATCTTGGCTGGCTGTGTCATACAACCCAAAAACTTGGCGAATGCTTTTGACCATCACAACATCTGTAGTTGAGTATTCCTGTTTGCACAGATAAGAAAGAGCGTGATTACTATAATAGTGGCACTAGTTGAAGCAACTTTATTTCCGAAACGAGAAAAGATTGTGATAGAATAGCTTTATTAAAAAAAACACAACGTTAGCACATTATGACAAAGCACAATCATGTTGATAAAGGACAGTACTGACCTGTGTGAGATGACTTTGGGAGATCAAGTTATTCTTCATGTCCCCTATCTTGCCATGAAGGCGATTCATTGACATCGATTAACACCTCAGTGTGGCAGCAGAAGGAGGAGCGTCGACTCATTTCAATCTCTTTTTTGTGCAGTTCAACTAAAATTATAGCGCCCGCCAGTTAGAGAGGGGGCCCACGCCACCTCGACGGTAGGTGTGATGGACTCAACTAGTTCAGTGCAGCTATGTGATTGATGCAGTGCACATGGACTTGATTCTGCCGGATAGGCCTTCTGCAAGTTATCTACATTGGAAATGAAATGGTAGCTAAGACAGTAGCTCTATTTTAAATGTATTATTACTTCATTTTATCAGTGGGAGTAGCGGTGCCAAAAGATTGCCTCAAATTATTAGTGGTATTAAATTAAGATGCAAAAACAATATAATTATTGCTTTCTCATAGAAGTGCCAAAACAGTAGCACAAGATCACTAGCTGGATGCAGAGTCAAAATCAACCAAAAAGGAACATACCCGGTCATGGGAACCATAACTGAGAGAGGGGCCCTACACCGCCACGACTCGATTCTCCCGGATACGCCTAATGCAAGTGGTGAACCTATAGATCCACTCGGATGATTCAATCCGTGCGACCTTTTTGTGTAGTTCACCTAAAATGAAGCAAAGTTTGCATCATGCAGCTAGCAAGAAGTACTTGCTCTCATGAGCTGGCAGGTTCTACTTTAGTAGTTGCACTAAAATTGAGCAACATTAAGGTTGGCTGTCTTGCTCATGCAAGGTGCAACTATAATTTGCTTATCCTTTTGTGCAGTTCCACTAAAATAAAGTGCCATTGTGGTGACGGTGACGGCTCATCTTGCAAAGGCTAATAAAATGTTGCACGAGATTACCGGCAGAGTTTGACGGAAATGTTGGAAACTCCAAATCACCCTTTGTGCAGTTCCACCAAAATTGAGAGACGTTGCCCACGTGACATTTTAGTTGAACTACACAAGACACTCATTCCAAAAAAAGTGTTTTATGCAGTTCACCAAAAGGTCACAATAGCAAGGAGGTTAAATGGATATCCCTGTCCGCACAAAAAGATAGAAAGAAAACAGTTACTAGTCAATAACAAGATACGAAACATACACGAAATGAAAAGAAGCATCTTCATTATGTTCATGGAAATCACACAAGGACAGTAGGAATTTTAAAACGGCAGCATTGCTTCATGTTACCGGAAGCATTACGATCAACAATGACATTCGTCAAATATGGGATTACTTTAATGGTGGCATTGCTTGTTTACCAGATATAGTAGATCAACAGCAGCTAAAGAGTTGGTTCAAGGGCATGGGACAGTGGGGACACCAGGACACTCAGCAGCGTAAAGAAGCAACTTACTTATCATACTGGGAAAAATAGCAGGAGTAGCATTTGTTGTAACACAGTTTAATTGCATCATATTACTGGAGGAATTTGATTAACAATAACATTGGTTAGAGATGTCCTTACGGTAACAGTGTGATTGCTTCATTTACATGCTCCCTTACATTAACAACAGCAAAAAGTTGGTATAAGGACATGCGACAGTGACGCATCAGCACAATCACTACTGCAGGATGCTGCTAACGCGACACTACAATCAGAGACCCTTCGACGAAACTGTGTGCGATGCATTAATCGCAAATGAAGATGTAAAAAACCCGTCAAAAAAGATGCAAACATTTGCGATGGTGGAAACATCAAACACGGTTCAGATTTTAGTTGCGTGTGCGATGCGGGTCATACGGTTCACTCGAATTAACTGTTTGCGATGAGCATAACAGCAGAAACGGTCAGACAGATGAAGGTGTGTGCGATATACGGCATACAATTCACTCGGATGAACTATTTGTGATTAAGCAACACAACAGAAACAGTCAGCCAGATCAAGGTGTGTGCGATATACGGCATACAATTCACTCGGATGAACTGTCTGTGATTAGCCAACACAACAGAAACAGTTCAACTTAACAAGATGTGGTGATACGCGGCAAACAGGTCAGTAATCAGAAATGTGTGGGAAGACCGATAAGAACACAGATGATTCCTGTTAACAAGCCGTGTGTGTTGTGAGCAAATGATTGCTGGTATACAATTGTGAGTGATTGATGAAATCATCACCGACGGGTTCCACTGTTTAGTCCGTGTGTGATGTGATTTGCTCTGTCCGCACAACATCTACGCTCTGTCTACAGAGCATCAACATGTATACTTATAAGAACAACATATTGCATAACCAAATTAAGCATACAATTACACAAGTGACTACACACATAACATACTAAACTAGGAGAAACGAGGATCTAATCATCTACTTCTTGTTGTGACGACGCTTGCCATTGCTCTGCTTCTGGCTGGATCCCTGGCCGTCTTGGGGAAGGAGGCACTTCCTCATGTGAACGATTCGCCCGTACATCTCATAGCTCGTGTACGCCTCCTTGGCCGCATACACGACGTGAGCTTTGTCGAGGTTCTCCATCCAGGCCGAGTGCCAGGCATGCTTGTCCTTGTTGCAGGAATCCTTCATGTCTCTGTAGTAGGGGTCGATGATGGCCTCGGTGAGGTGAACCAGTGAGTCCTTCTCATGCTTCTTGCTGCCCCAGATCTTGTATTGGCCTTGGATATCAACAAGATTCTGGCAGGCAATGCCTGAATTCTTGAGCACCTTTACATCATTGGTGATGTCCATCATAGCGAACATGTAGTGGGGGCTATCGACAAACCTGGCGAAACGCTCGCAAGGCCTTGTGGCCACGCAGTAGTGGTAGACGAGGACGTGATTGCACATGCTCATCTGGGCGACGGCTACCTTGGGACGAGACCCGGCACGAGCGCGGGTGTACTCGAGGTCGAACCCGACCACCTTGTACTTCACCTGAGCAAGCAACAGCTCCATGATGTGGATGGAGTGCTCCACCCAGAACCGGGTTGTTGGTGTACACCACCGAGAGCTCCGTGAACCTTCTGTGGGTGTCCACCACGGCATGCATGGTGAACTGCTGCTTGTCGTCGTCAGCCGCTCGGAGCGCCATGGGACTCGCGCAGGATACCCGGCCCTCTAAGAATTTGTCATGGTGGGTGTGCTTCTTGCAATACTGGGGCATGATCGAAAGGTTGAATAGGCACAAGGGTTAAATGGCCGCTGTAATAAATGGGGGCCGGCCGGCCTGTAACTGTCACGTCTTGTCACCGCGTTCATAGCGGAGGATTCCAGTGCACGCTTGAGCACCCCCACTGGTACCGTAATGTGCTATACAAACGGTTTTTAACCCCTTTCCATGATGGCATTCTGAATCGTCGCCGTGTGAGTGTGTGCGATAGGGGGGTCCTTCCCACACGACCCAAAAACCGTTGGGGATAGGCAAGCGGCTACTGACGATCGCCATAGAATAAACGTATGAGAAGTTGCCCCAGTCCCACATGTTACGTCTCGGCGTTACATTTCTGATCCGAGAGAAATACCAAACGATTACGTCGCTATAGTCGTGTGAAAAAGGTGGACATCATTTTTTAATCTACCGATATGTTTGCGATAGGTACGTTATCGCACACAGTTCAAGAATGTAAAATGTGTGTGGTGCCTCTACTAACGCCAACGTGTCCATTTTCATAACTATGTGCGATAGGTATTCCTATCACACACGCACACAAGTTTGAAATGTTTGCCGTATTACCATGAATCGCACACGCATATGAGACAAAACCATGTGTGCGTCAGTCGGGCATCGCAAATGTTTCATGTCAAAGAACCGTCTGTTCTCTAGTTTTCATCGCACACGCTGTTTTCTTTCTAACTGTGTGCACATTATTTTATTTGCTCCTATTTAATTTAATTTTGCCTATAATTTATTATTCGAATTGGAAATTTTGAAATATGAAACATGGAATGGAAATTCTCAGCACAATGGTTCAACAACCAATCCATAAATAAAATTCTCAGTACAATATGTTCAGTAATTACAGGATTAGGCAACAATTAACTATGATGAACCACAATATTTAGAGGCGGTAAAGGTGAAGAGACAAGTGTAAATCATTTTGGCTGTTGATGGTGTTGAAGAAGCGGAATGCCCATAATGTGCCCTCCTGCATGCCATAGGCACGAACAACTTTTGTCCAACCCCTTGTGACGATCGCCCGCCCATCCTTCACCGCCTTCAGGAAGACATCTAGAGCATTATCATGGTAGCATGAATCATATACTTTAACCTTAGTTGCCTCCACTCCGGTCATGTAGTTTGCAAGGTAATCATCAGTAAATTGCTTCGGAAACCACTGAAAAGAGAAAAAATTCAGATACTCAGGTATAATAGAGTAACTTGTTGTGGGCAGGGGGAAAAGGCAACACATTACTTACCATCCTAAAGTTCACTGCTGTCTTGGATAAAGTGTAAATAAAGAGCTTAATTCCCATCACCCGTTTCTTTCACCTAATAATCTTTCTGAGTTTCCTCACTTGACGCTTGTTCATGAATATCTCATTGCCCCATACGCAAAAGGGATCGAAGCGTGGATCAGTACCGCTCATATATGTACCTACAAGCAACCAGTAAATGTTAGAAGCTAAACTGAGATTGCACAAATGATGTAAAATACAACTACCTATGTTCCTAAGTACAAGTATTTTTAGAGATTTCAATATGAACTACATATAGATGTATATAGAATTATAGACATAGTTTAGATTAGAATCTAGATTCACTCATTTTGCTCTGTATGTAGTCTATATTGGAATCTCTAAAAATACTTATATTTAGGAACAGATGGTGTATAAGACATGGGATGCAGCTAACCTCGATGGCAAACAATAGCATCGCCCATTGTAGCCCTGTGTAAGTACATGGAAAGGCAATGTTAACTACAACAGGGTTAACATCCACCAAAAATAGCAAATGGTAATAAAATGGCAGCATCTGTAGTGATATCTTCATTGCGAAAGAGTAGCACGGTAGAAAAGGGACGGATTAAAAAATGGATAGAACTGTTTACTACAACAGACAACCTAGTATAGCCATTGAAACTGGTACTGATAGAAATGAAATTGACAGAGTTAAACATTGCAAGGCAGGTGCTGCCAGAGCAGAGAATGGCCCTGTTGTCTATAAAAAGGTAGGGAAAATAGATAAGATGGGCTAGGCGTGTTTACTACAACATGCTTAATACATGAACTGTACAAAATATGGCCATTGCAACTAGTATTGGTAAGATTCAACTGGTTAGTTCATACTTGGTAAGTCCTGAGGGGTAGTTGTTGGGGCACTTCATATGGACAAGAGCCCGCCCCAAGTCAGCCGCAGCGGAGGCGAGGTGTTCCTCCGGGTCAAAGTGTGGATCAGTGCCGCTGAGATGTGTACCTACAAGAAGCAAGTAAATGTTAGAAGCCAAACCGCAATTGCACAAATGATGTAAAATACTGTAAGACATGGGATGCAGCTAACCTCGACGGCAAACAACAGCATCGCCCGTTATGGCCCTGCGTAAGTACATGGAAAGGCATGTTAAGTACAACAGGGTTAGCATCCACTAAAAATAGCAAATGGGCAGTATCTCTAGTATATCTTCATTGCGGAGAGTAGCACGGTAGCAAAGGGACAGATTAAAAAATGGATACAACTGTTAATTGCAATTGGCTTAACAACATCGTAAGTCATGTTTTGTAAGTTTGTAGCCATTGAAATACAACTATTAAAAAATGGATACAACTGTTAATTACAACAGCCTTAATAGCCATTGAAACCGGTATTGATAAAAATGTAATTGGCAGAGTTAAACATCGCAAGGCAGGTGCTGCCAGAGCAGAGAATGGCCCAGTTGTCTATAAAAAGGTAGGGAAAATAGCGAAAATGTGTTAGGCATGTTTACTACAACATGCTTAATACATCAACCGTACAAAACATAGCCATTGCAACTAGTATTGGTAAGATTGAACTGGTGAGTTCATACTTGGTAAGTCCTGAGAGGTAGTTGCTGGGGCACTTCATCTTGGCCAGAGCCCGCCCAAAGTCAGCGGCGGCAGAGGCGAGCTGTTCTTCCGGGTCGAAGCATGGATCAGTGCTGCTGACATGTGTACCTACAGGCAACCAGTAAATGTTAGAAGATAAACTGCAATTGCACAAATGATGTAAAATACTGTAAGACATGGGATGCAGCTAACCTCGATGGCAAAAAATAGCATCGCCCGTTATGACCATGCGTAAGTACATGGATAGGCATGTTAACTATAACATGGTTAGCATCCACCAAAAATAGCAAATGGGCAGCATCTCTAGTGATATCCCGAGTCATGTATTGTAAGTTTGTTCCTGGTATTTGTGAGATTGAGCTGGACAGTTAATACTTGAACATCACACAGTGTGCAGTACTGAAATAAATAAGGCATGAATATGCTTAATACATCAACTGTACAAAACATAGCCATTGCAAGTGGTATTGGTAAGATTGAGCTGGTCAGATCATACCTGGTAAGTCCTGGGGGGTAGTCGCTGGGGCACTTCATCTGGGCCAGAGCCTGCACCAAGTCGGCGGTGGTGGAGGCGAGGTGTTCCTCCTGATCAACACGCACAACGCCCATCGCGCCATCGACCGCCATCAGTTCCTCGACCTCCACGTGATATGTGGTTGGGCTTGCGCGGTGATGCTCTGGAGGTAGGGGCGGTGGGGATTTGGAGGCATGAGGATGTTTCGCAGGCGCCATTTAAGCAATCAGGCTGGGGCCGTGATAGAGATCAGTGGGTTACCTGACTGGATCGGTGATGCTCGGGCTGAACGTAGATGTGGTTGAAGCTGTGGTTGCGGCGGCGGCGGCTTGAGCTGCCGGGAGGGGGGAGGGGGGAGATACTGCGGAAATTTGATGGGTGGGGATGTGGTGGGATGAATAAATTCTAAAATCGTGCGCCTAATGAAAATTTCACTGCGAAACTTGAAACTTGGGCGGGGGAAACACACAACGCAGACGAAGCGCGTAAAATACTCATGTGCGAGAAAAGAGAAAATTGGCAGATCCCGTCTCCAAAAAAATGTACACGTGTAGTTGATTTTTTCGGTGAATGCTACGCTTGCTTTATTAGGATACATCGCACAGGTAACTGACTTATGGATCATTAACGCAAAAAAACGCACACAGGTACGCCATAGAAACCATGTGTTTTGTGATCTTCTAATAATTCTTATATCTATCAGCATCTCCAGCCGCACCTAATTTATAAAATCTCTTTCATTGTATCAGGATTATTCAATGTACATGAACGAGGCAAGGTGACACCCGATGTACAATCATTGGTTTATGAAATGCAATCAAGTGTCAACCTGCCTCGCTCGCATAGTCAGATTTGATCCTATGCAACAAGAGAGAAGCTTGTTGCCATCCGCCGACGCAGCAATTTAAGCCGGTATGCGGCCAACTCACGTGGCGAGGTGGGACTAAAAACCAGCTGCGGCCAGCTCTAGTCTCCGGTGGCTTTCGGTGGCTACGGCGGACGTTTTGGGAGTATTTAGGGCCGGGGTGCGGCTACAAAACTTCAATGAACACATGCTAATCAACACTCAGAGCCCTCAAAGGATGCGCTTACCGATATTATACGTTAATAATAGATAGTACCAACTTAAAGTACTACTGGTAATTTGCTCTAAAACTAGTACGTATGTAGTGCTGGTAGATGCTCGTAATTAATTATACAAACTTACGGGCGACACACACACTAACTACTTCTCACATGCTGGCATCGGGGCATGCTGGCCAGACGTTGTCGTTCTCCTTCCCAGCCTTGTCGGCAGCAGCCCATCGTGCTTCAATCTCCGCCGAGCTCTCCTCAGCATGGCATGCGGCCTCTTCTTTCTTGCGGCGGCGGGACTCTCTTTTCTTGACTGCTTTCTGCCTTTTCCGCTCCTTCTGTGCGGCTTTGGCCGCCTCTAGATTCACCGCCCATTCAAACATGGCAGCATCAAAGTCCGCCCATGTACTTGTGCGGCTGCAGGCGGTGATGAACTCGGCGCGGCGGGATGGCATTGCTTCCTTACCATGTGTGCGATCGCGAGCAGTGAGGAACTCGACGCAGCGGTATGCCATTGGTTCCTTACCAGTTACTGTGCGCCGCGGTGCCACGAACGATGCTTGGAGAGAGCTCTAGGATGGAGTAGCCAGACAGCCGTACAGTGCGGTGGTTTCGTTTTTAAGAGCTCAATGACAAACAACGAAGGAAATTTGGCTTCCCTTACAATCTTGCTCATCCATTATCACACACGGTTCATCTTTGTCGCCTCCGAAAACAGTGTACGCTGAGCCTACTGTGTGTTGCGTTATGATTGGCCAGAACCCCAGCCATGCGGATCGTGCGTGTGCACCGTAGGATGCGCCGTGATCAAATGGCAATCCACATTCCTCACATCACACCCGTGCAGCTGTAGCTGGACTGGATTTATATGCGCTAAATGCCTAGAAAATGCACATAATCCCCTAAATATGGTAAATGAGTCCGGAAAAGTGCCATATTTGAACACGGTGATTTGCAGGGTGTATGTTCATCATAGAAAAAACTCAAGGGCAAAGAACGAAGAAAATTTGGATTCCCCTTCAATCTTGGTGATTTCCCTCTCGAAAGCATGGAGCTTCCTCAGTGATGGTTCGATTTATGAAGGGCGTGCATGACGACATAAGCCAAACCTTCTCAAATTTTTACCAGGGCATGGTGAGGCCATACCATGGCACCATGCCAGGCGTCATGTTTTTCAAGAATTTATTTCATTTTTCTATAGTTGAAAAACCAATAAACAAACATTTGTGGTTGACTATTGCCACACATTTCATTGAAATATCTGCCCATTCCTTGTAAAAGGCATGAGAATTGACTAAATAGCACGAGCATGGTTTTCCAGACCGTTCTTGTGCACCCTTTCATGCATCGATTGTTTGAATTTGAATTATGTGCATTAATTCCTAGAAAATGCACATAATCCCCTAAATATGGTAAATGAACCCGGAAAAGTGCCAAATTTGAACACGGTGATTTGCAGGGTGTATGTTCATCGTAGAAAAAAACTCATGGACAAAGGACGAAGGAAATTTGGATTCCCCTTCAAACTTGTTGATTTCCCCCTCGAAACCATGAAACCTCCTCGGTGATGGTTCAATTTATGAAAGGTGTGCATGATGACATAAGCCAAACATTCTCAAATTTTTACAAGGGCACGGTGAGGCCATACCATGGCACCACGTCAGGCGTCATGTTTTCCAAGCATGTATTTCATTTTTCTATTGTTAAAAAACCAATAAACGACGCGTTTGTGGTTGACTATTGCCACACATTTCCTTGAAATCTCTGCCCATTCCTTGTAAAAGGCATGAGAATTTACTAAATAGCACAAGCATGGTTTTCCAGACCGTTTTTGTGCACCTTTTCATGCACTGATTGTTCAAATTTGAATTATGTGGATTAATGCCTAGAAAATGCACATAATCCCCTAAATATGGTAAATGAGCCCAAAAAAATGACAAATTTGAACACGTTGCATTGGAGGGGGTATGTTGATCGTTGAAAAAAAAACTGAATGACAAACTAGGACAGAAATTTGGATTCCCCTTCAATCTTGGTGATTTCCCCCTCGAAACCATGAAACTTCCTCGATGATGGTTTGATTTATGAAGGGCGTGCATGATGACATAAACTAGACCTTCTCAACTTTTTACCAGGGCACGGTGAGGCCATACCATGGCACCATGCTAGGCGTCATGTTTTTCAAGCATGAATTTCATTTTTCTATAGTTGAAAAACCAATAAACGACGTGTTTGTGGTTGACTATTGCCACACATTCCCTTGAAATCTCTGCCCATTCTTTGTAAAAGGCATGAGAATTTACTAAATACAATGAGCATGGTTTTCTAGACCGTTCTTGTGCACCTTTTCATGTACCGATTGTTCGAATTTGAATTATGTGGATTAATGCCTAGAAAATGCACATAATCCCCTAAATATGGTAAATGAGCCCGAAAAAATACCAAATTTGAACACGTTGCATTGGAGGGGGTATGTTGATCATAGAAAAAAATTGAATGACAAACTAGGAAGGAAATTTGGTCAGCCCCTTCAATCTTGGTGATTTCCCCCTCGAAACCATGAAACTTCCTCGGTGATGGTTTGATTTATGAAGGGCGTGCATGACGACATAAGCCAAACCTTCTCAAATTTTTACCAGGGCACGGTGAGGCCATACCATGGCACCATGCTAGCCGTCATGTTTTTCAAGCATGTATTTCATTTTTCTATAGTTGAAAAACCAATAAATGACGCATTTGTGGTTGACTATTGCCACACATTTCCTTGAAATATCTGCCCATTCCTTGGAATAGGCATGAGAATTTACTAAATAGCATGAGCATGGTTTTCCATACCATTCTCGTGCACCTTTTCATGCACCGATTGTTTGAATTTGAATTATGTGCATTAATGCCTAGAAAATGCACGTATTCCCCTAAATATGGTAAAAGACCCCGGAAAGTGCCAAATTTGAACACGGTGATTTACAGGGTGTATGTTCATCGTAGAAAAAAACTCATGGACAAAGGACGAAGGAAATTTGGAATCCCCTTCAATCTCGGTGATTTACTATCGCACACGATTCATCTCTGTCGCCTCTGCAAACCGTGTGTGTTCACCCACACACGCAAAAGGAAAAAGAAAACCCTCGCCCCCCTTCCCACTTCATCCCCACCGACTCGCCGTGAACTCCTCTGCAACTCTGCACCTCATCAACTTCTATCGTGGCGGCCACCTTAAGCTCGACAGCTGTCGGCGGCGGGCGGAGGTCGCGCTCCAAACGGCATGGGATTTCGCCCCTACCACTTGCCGGCGCCTATCTGCACCGACTTGCACAGACATTCTAGACTCTGGTCGATTGGGGTTTTCTGCGGGATTGGGCCGGGGATTTTTCTCATGGAGAAGGTAATAAATTTAGCAAAATATTCACTCATCTCTTATCGCAGTCCGTCCGTCACTTTTAATCAATCGGCGGAAATCGCCGTGGATTCATTTTTCTTCTAGTTGATTCGAGGGTTTTCATTCATGTGTCCATAGTGCGAGCACAAATCGGGCAAGTGTGGTCGTGGCCAGTCGGAAACGAAGTTCTATCTCACCATTCCGGATGACTTTAGGGAGTGCTCGGTATGCTTAATGTCACCCTACCATGGTCGGCATGGCCTAAATTTGTGAACATATACCGTCTATTGCTACATTTGGATAAAAGGTACGGTGCCACATGCAGCCTAGACGTCGAAGCCGATTTTCCCCCTATATTAGGCAAATTAATGATGTATTGTTCATTCAGTTACTCTCATATTTGCATCAAATCTTTGTTACATTATCCATTTTTAGTTATATATTTTTGTACTTTGCTTTCAGCTATATATTGTTCTGTTCTATCAGTTACTCCCATATTTGCATCTTGCTCTGTTATTTCAATATATCGAATTTATGATCTTAATTTTCATTTCAAGCAGTACATCCCTTGCTTTGCAAGAACACGAGTAGAAGGAAACCTTGGGCTTTACTTTGTTGATGACTCCATGGATGTCATATTGACAATGCAGCATGGATTTACAATGACAGTTAACGTAAAACTTGATAAAGATGGTCACTCATATTTTGATGCGGACCTTTGGAGAAAAATTTCTAAGTTTTATGAACTGAAAGCTGGCAATAAAATTCTAGTGCGTGCACCATAGCCTGGTCTAATTAACATGGATGTTTACTTCCCCAACGTCATCAGCCGATCAAAGTCTGATCGAGGTTAGTGTTCTTTCAACTTTCACCATGCTGGCATATTACTTAGCAAAATCAGGGTATTTGTTCTGACTAATTGATCACTATTTAAGCAACCAATTGTGATTTCATTTTCTGACTGCGTTCCTAGGCAGTAACAAATTCTATTTACCAATTTATGCGCACTATATATTCTTCTACCATATATAGTAGAAGTACATATATACAATGCATCGAATGGGGGTGTATGTATAGCACATATATACCATGCATCATGAACCTCGCTCTCTGTGGGGACTTTTCGGTTTCTGAGGTTATAGGCGGCAAGCCTATATATATTCATGGGCCTGCGTAGGAATCCATCATTTCAACCAACGACGAGAAAGGTTACCAGGGTTGATTCTTCTTCTTTGGTTCGAGTTACCGTATAGTAGGTCGATCATTCCAGGCCTAGTTAAGTTTGAGCGCATGCTACGCGTCGTGAACCCTCGCTCGGTGTGGGGATTTTACAGTTCCAAAGCATGGTGCCACATCAAATTTGCGCATTGGGTATTCAAACACCACACACACCACTTCCAAATACATAATTGGGCCACATGCACAAAGTGGGTTTGTCTTCAGAAAGTACTTCCTCGTGAGGTTATCGGTGACAAGCTAGTCCATTTTGCGGGACCGTGTGGACGTCCATCACTTTGACCAACAACGAGCGAGAGAGGTTGTATGACCAAGTTGGATTCTGCTTGGTCCGTGTTATAGTATGTCTTGGTGAGATGCCCTCCCCCCCGACGTGTGTGTGTGGGGGGGGGGGGGAGGGGCTACTTCGCACTACCTGCAACCTCCGTGGGGTCGGGGAAGTACGGTTAATTTGTGAGGCACACGTGCCACATCAAAGTTGTGATGGTAGTTAAATATCACACCACACCCTTTTCATACATATAGTAGGGCCACCCGCAGGTGGTTCATATGTGGTCTCACCCATCTCGCGCCACAAGCACACATTTGTGGGTCGGCACACGGTCCACGTTTGTCAAGAAGTGAAAGGGGAAGTTTGACCATATATATGATGGACTCCTATAGGTTTTGTGTTATGGTAGGGTGAGATTTCAGACCTAGCTATTTTGGGGCATGCATTCATAGCTAGGATTCCCTTACCGTCGACACGAAGTGGGGTTCGTAGGGGGTGGCTGACTAGCAATACTGTGTTTTTGTGCGACAGGTGCCACATTAAAGTTGTGCATTGGGTATTCGAACATCAAACCACCCTTTTCATGCGTATATTTGGTCCACATGCAAGTGTGTTTGTGCTCTGACCCTTTCCTGCGTTATTCTTTCTGCCAAATTTATAAACAGCACACGAGTTGGATGCAAAAACCGTCTGTGATTGGGGACGCAACAGACACGGTTCAGTCAGACTACCCGTGTGCCACACCCGTGCCCCTACAGTCACTCACATCAGCATAGTAGATTGGGCTCCATGAGGCTTGCCTCCCTCTCTCGAAAATATCTACTGCCTCGTAATCTCAAAAATATCTACCGCTAGGAAGGTTTTTATGTTTGATAGCACACAATTAGTATGTGTGGACCATGTGCGATGTCTGTTATTCCCCCTCTGCTTCAATCCCTTGATTCAAATTTTCAGTAGCCCCGACATTTTACTCCCACCTCTGCATCCCTCGCAATCTCAAAAATATCTCCTCGCCCTTGATTCAAATTTTTAGTAGCCCCGCTCCCGCTCCCGCCTCTGCATCCCTCGCAATCTCAAAAATATCTGCTCTCCCTTGATCCAAATTTTTAGTAGCCCCGACATTTTACTCCCGCCTCTGCATCCCTCGCAATCTCAAAAATATCTACTCGTCCTTGATCCAAATTTTTAGTAGCCCAGCATTTTACTCCCGCCTAGTAAAATTTTCAGTTGCCATGATATTTCCTCAAACACCACCTTGGCCCCCCTCCACACACACCACACACACCCGAAAACCTCCGCTCACACAGACACACACCATCCCTCCCTCGCTCGAAACCATTGGTAGGTCGCCGCCGACGCCGCCGCCTCCATCCTCAACCTCTGCCTGTGTGTCGGGGAGCTTGAGGAGCTAATGGCCCAAAAGAGGTTTACCGCGGCCTCTTCGCCCAACGTCGGCGAGGTGGCCACCGAGGTGTCCCCATCGTCCTCCGCGGGCTCTTTATCAATCCATCGTCGCCGGTCGCGCGATCTGCCCGCCGCCGCGCCCCTACGCCGGTTCGAGGACTTCCCCGTCCTCCCTCGGGCTCAGCTGCCGACGAGGTCCTACCTCGGGGTCCGGCAGCGGCGATGGGGGACGTGGGTCACCGAGATTATGGATAAGGAGACCCACACCCGCCGGTGGCTCGGTAGCTTCCACACGGCTGAGCTCACGGCCGTGGAGTACGACCGCTGGCAGGTCCTCTACCACGGTGCGGCGGCTTGGCTCAATTTCACCTTCGGCACACATCCGGTCGACCTCATCCCGCCGGAGCAAGGGGTGGTGAGCTCGGCTATGGCGCGGGAGGACCGCGAGGCGTGGGAGCACCTCGAGGCCGAGGCCGCCGACGAAAGCTACATGCAAGAGCTTCGCCGGCAGCACCCAGAGCTCGTGGAGGTGGAGCGGGTGATCTTTGCCGGCGCGGAGGGCGGCGAGGTTATCGTGCTCTCCTCCGATGTCGAGGTCGAAGGTGGTGAGGACGGTGGCACGGAGGGCATTGAGGTGGGCGACAGGACGAGCAGATCGACGTCGACGAGTGGAGGAGTGTCTTCCCCGACGACCCCGACGACGGCACTGGCCCGGACCCGGCTCATGGCACATCGTACCCGATGAGGAAGGATTGGCTCGACCTCCACTTCAACTGAAAGTAGTTTAGTTTAGTTTAAATTTATGTTTTATGGTCGGTTATGCAAAACTATCTATGTTATGTTTGAATGCATGCTACTTTTGGTTGAACCTACTTTGAACTTGATCAAATTGAAGTTTACAATGTTATGTTTAGGGGATCTACTAGAAATGGCTAAAAATTTCTGGAGTATATATATATACTCCACTAAGGGTTTTAGTCCGTTAACTTTTAGGGGATCGGCTAGAGATGGCCTTATGCCTTGTTTATTTCAGTTCTTCACAATGTGATGCTCTATATGTGCAACTATTTTCCGTGCAATTCAATTTCATCAATAATAGTTTCAATAATACCACTATGAATTATGATATTTGGTTGCTGTTAAGGATGTTGCAGTTAACACGCCTTTTTTTAACAATAACTAGTGTACTTTAGACCTGCACAATACCAGTTTGAATGACTATATTTGCTTGTTTTTAAATGTTATGCCTGTTGCAGTTAACACACCTTTCCACTTCTTGTTTTGCTTAACTAGCATGCTTAAACTTGCACACTGAAGCTATCATTTGTAGATTATGTTGTCTACCATGGATATATTTGGTTGATGTTTAGCCTGTTGTGTTTAACATGCCTTTATATGTACTCATACAGGACAATATTGAGGACAGTTGTTGTTTTCCATCGAGATTAGTTTCATCGCATTGCTTATATATACTCACTGTTCAGGATATCGGTAGTTGGTACCATATAGCCCGGGGGCTGATAAGGGATTAATCGTCGAATCGGACATTTCACTGAAAATATCTGTAACCCATTTATCGGTAGGTTAACTAGGGCCATATTTAATATATCTGAGGCTACATAGCAACATGCATTGTACTGAATGACTAAATATGCAATCCCAGGCTACATAGCAATAAGGAAGAGTGTTACCTTAATGTTCTGATGATGTCTAGATATACATGTAATAAGATCTTATATAATGGGATGGAGGGAGTGTTGCACGTACTACATCATTTTGCAATTGTTGTTTATAGCTTATAATATTAACTTGGTGCTTTTAGGTACATATGTCATTGCCAAAGATCCACACTTTGACTCTTTCTACGTATGGGGCAATGAGATATTCATGAACCAGCATCAAGTGAGGAAACTAATAAAAATTGTAATTAAAATGGGTCAAAATATGTCAATCGAACTATTTGTTTACACTTTATGCAAGACAACAATGAACTGCAGGACGGTAAGTAAGAACTCTGTAGCCTTCTTTTTACTGCCCGTAATGAGTTGTGTTAGATGACAATGTCTGAATCTTTTTCCTTTTCAGTGGATCCTGAAGCAGTTTACTGAAGATTACCTCTCAAACTACATGATTGGTGGCCGGCCAACATAAGGGGTTGGACTAGAGTCGTGCGTGCCTTCTGCATTGAGGAGAGCACAATATGGCCATTCCACTTCACCTTGTTCAGCAACCAGAATGTCTCTCACCTCTTTCTTTACCATCTGTAATAGTACAAGTATACAACCCTGGTTCATCATTCTTTATTTGGTGCTTATGTAATTCTTGAACATATGTACCTGTGAATCGAATAATGCATTGGTTGTTTGAACCTGATGGATATGAATAAAGCTATAGCCTACTTTCAAATTCAAATTAGGTAGAATTTTAAATAGCAGAAATTAAATTAGGGTGAAATGACGCTCTGCAGGTCATTACGGCATACACGGTCTATAAAGCACAGCGTGTGTGATATACATCATAATCCAACACGGTTCATGGAGAGGAAACGTGTGTAACCATGCACACAATTTCCGTTTACAAAGCATGTGTGATTTCAGACAATATCACAAATGGTGCGGGAAAATTAAATGTGTGTGATTATGGACCTATCGTACACGGTTTAGAATCATGAACTATTTGTGATGTGCCGGGCATCGTAAACGTAGAGCCAGTTTGGTACGTGCCTGGAAAAATCCCGTGCCTGGAATATGCCTAGTTTTAGGTAAAACCACAGAAGTCCGACTGTGATGGTAATGCCAGCACACACGAGTAGCAAGGATGGAGCGTTTGGGATATTCAAGATATCAGAAACAGTTTTATATGGACAACTATATGCATCAAGGCCCCCTATCCCCGACGGTTTCTGGGTCATGTTGGAAGGACCCCCCCCCTATCGCACAGACTCACTTGGCGATGGTTCAAGATGCCGTCGGGGAAAGGGGTTAAAAACCGTTTGTATAGCACCTCGCTGTACCAGTGTTATTAGTACTCCGATTGCTCCTCCCGCCGCTAGTGCGGAGTCTTATGATATTAATTCCGCTTTGTTGAATCTTGTTATGAAAGAACAATTTTCCAGTAATCCTAATGAGGATGCCGTGTCCCATCTAAACACTTTCGTAGAATTGTGTGGTATGCAAAAGAAAAAGGATGTGGACAATGATACTGTGAAATTAAAATTATTTACGTTTTCTTTGCGAGATCGTGCAAAAATTTGGTTTGCATCTTTGCCACGAAATAATATTGATTCTTGGAACAAGTGCAAAGATGCTTTTATTACTAAGTATTTTCCTCTCGCAAAAATTATTTCCCTTAAAAATCAAATTATGAATTTCAAGCAACTTGAGCATGAACATGTTGCCCAATCTTGGGAAACGATGAAACTTATGATAAGAAATTGCCCTACTCATGGTTTAAATTTGTGGATGATCATATAAAAAATTTATGCGGGATTGAATTTTGTTTCTAGAAACACTACTAGGAGAAATCTTATAGATAGAATCTTAGCAGTAGTGCGGGTTGGGGGTGCAGCGCTGCTGCTACTTAGGAGTAGCGCTGGGTATAAACCAGCACTACAGGTAGCAAAGTAGCAGTAGCGCGGGCCGGCTGAGCAACGCTACTGCTAAGTGGTCCCATCGCCACCGACCGGGGCTACCCATAGTAGTAGCGGCCGGCGAAAACAAGCACTACTACTATTCCCATAGCAGTAGCGCGTGTCGGTGGCCCACCGCTACCGCTATGTGTGCACGGTGTCAGCAGGTGGGCCCAACTTAGCAGTAGCGCTGGGCCACCAATGCGTGCTACTGCTATGGAGCTTAGCAGCAGCGTTGTTTTCCATCCAGCGCTACTACTAGGCGTAGCAGCCATCTTTTCCCCCACACTCCCCCTCCTCCTCCCCCCTTTCCCCTCTCCCTCCTCTACCTCCATCACTTAGTTCTTCCTTCTCCTACCTCTCTTATCTCCCCATTAATGCCCCCATCCACCATCTCCTACATTAATGACCTCTCTTTCTCTGTAGCTTCTTCCTCACTTTATTTGTCTCTCCCTCCATCCCTTTCTCCACTCCTACCTTGTCTCACTAGCTAGCTCTCCCTCCCTCTCCACTAGTTAGGTAGAGCATCTTCTTCCAACTAGATCTACCCATTATAGAAGTAAGCTATGCATCTTTGTCCACTACTTTGGATCCCTAGCTAGATATAGCGGCACCGGCCATCTACCGTGTGCTCAATCCCTCTCTAGGGACGATAGGTGAGTAAAAAGTTGTGATTTGCAAGAATGGAAATATGTGTGTTTGCGCTATATATGATGGTGGGAATGTGCATGTGGCATGAGTTGCCGCCTCTATGTATATTTGTCGGATCGTGCGTGACATGAGTTGCTTATGTTTTGCCGAAATGTCGATTTATTTCCGTTTTGGCGAATTTCGGGCAAACTCTATAAGTCCTATTTTTAGGGAAGGTCATGCCGAATTTTTGTATGACTTTGATATATGCATGCATGGTAATGCTTCTTTTGCAGGTAATCATGAAGGTCAGTGGAAGGGTCGTGGAAAGATGGTTACAATCCGCGGTGCAAGACTTATACAAATAACCGGACTGGGATTATTTGTCCGTGTAGAAAATGCAAACTAATCATCATCTTGGGCCCCTTTGACCGTGGCAGTTTGAAGGTGCACCTGCTCATGCATGGTTTCATGGATGGCTATACTCAGTGGATAATTGAAGATGATGATGAGGATGTCCACATGGCAGGCAATAACGACATGGGGCTAGACGAAGAGATGACCGACAATGATGGACCCAAAGACGAAGGTGCAGGACATGGCGGCGGAGAAGAGGCTGTGCACGGCGGGGAAGAGGGCGCCGTACACGGCGGAGAAGAGGCCGGACATGGCGGAGAAGAGACGGATATGCCATAGTCTTCAACGCGACTAAGTTCAGTCGTGCAGAACCGTCATGTTTGAGACCTGCTTCACAAGAATACGACTAGCGATAGAACTACTTCTAGAGAGGAGGCCAAGCTGGCGCAACTGGAGGTAGACTCGAAGACTCCATTGTATGAGGGTTGCGATCCCGAGGTGCCCCGCTTGAGTTTCACACTCGAACTTCTAAAGACGAAGGCCAAAAACAAATGGATAGACGCAAGCCTTGATGAGCATTTGAAGTATCTACATAATAAAATTCTTCCCGCGGGGAACCTGTGTCCTACTAGTGTTGATGAGGCCAAGAAGATCGTGTGCCCTCTTGATCCGCCCCACATTAGATACCATGCATGCATCAACAATTGCATCATTTATCGGAAGGAGCACGCGGAAAAAACCAGCTGTCCGGTGTGCAATGCTTCTCGATACAAGAAGGCCGGGAAGAAATCTCCTCAGAAAGTTGTATGGTACTTACTGATCACTCCCCGTCTGCAGTGTTATTTCGTAGACCCTAAGGAAGCAAAGCTCATGCGCTGGCACGCGGAGAGGGTAAAGCCCGACGATGGAGATGATCCGAAGCTGAGACACCTCATGGATGCTAGCCTGTGGTGAGCATTCAACGCGGAATATGGATATTTTGCAGATGATGCAAGGAACATCGTGCTTGGCGCGAGTACCGATGGCATGAATCCGTTTGGCAACCAGAACACCAACCATAGCACATGGCCTGTGTTTGTATGGATGTACAACCTCCCCATGGTTGTGCATGAAGTCAAAGTACATACACATGAGCATGCTGATTCAAGGGCCGAAATAACCGGGAAATAATATTAATCTGTATCTGGGGCTACTGAAAGAGGAGTTAGACACGTTATGGAAAACACCGGCCAAGACATGGGACGCCAGCAAAGGCAATTATTTCTATATGAGAGCGCGCTGATAATGACGATGCACAACTATCTCGATTACAGATATGTCGCAGGCCAGGTGTGCCATGGATATTGCGGGTGCACCCGGTGCATGGATGATACAACGTCTCAGTAGCTAACGACAGATGGAGGGTCTGGGAAAATCGTGTACATGGGGCATCGAAGATGGCTCGAGAAGGATGACCCGTGGAGAAACCACGGAGATCTATTCAATGGTGAGGCTGAGCATCGAGGACCTCCACATAAGAGGAGCGACACTGAAATCGATGAGCTGTTGAAAAACTGGGAACAGTGCCCCGCGTAGGGAAAGATGAAAAAGGCACCGGAGCCGCTGCTGAAGGTATGGAAGACGAGGTCTGTTTTCTGGGACTTGGAGTACTATCCCAAACTCGACATGCCTCATTGCCTTGATCAAATGCATATCACGAAGAATGTCCTTGAGAGCTTGCTTGTAACAGTGATGAACATGTCGGATAAGACCAAGGATGGGCCGAAGGCAAGAAGAGACTTGGAAGATTTGCAAATCAGGGTAGATCTCCACATGCCGCCTCGTAAAAAGTTGGATGAGACGGAGACATAGACGAAGGCAGGGGACAGGGGCAAAAAAGTCAACAAGAAGGAAGAGAATTATTGCCCCCCTTCTTGCTTCACCTTAAGTCCGAAGGAGATCGATCAATTCTTCAAGTGCCTTACCAGAATCAATGTTAGTTCCGGTTACTGTGGGAAGATAAGCAGATTCTAGACACCAAGAAGAAAAGGTTCAGCGGGATGAAGTCTCATGACTGTCACGTGATGATGATGCAGATTCTTCCGGTTGCCCTTAGAGGTATAATGGACAAGCACGTCCATGAGACGCTTATTGGTCTCTCCAACTTTTTCGACGTTATCTCTCGAAAGTCGATCAGTGTGAAGCAGCTCCGAAGGCTACAGGAAGAGATCATTGTCATGCTAAATGAGCTTGAGATTTACTTCCCGCCCGCGTTCTTTGACGTCATGGTGCATCTGTGTGTCCACATTCTGGACGACATCATCGACCTCGAGCCGTCATTCCTTCACAGCATAATGCCGTTCGAGAGGATGAATGGGGTCATCAAAGGATTCGTTCGTAACATGTTCCGTCCAGATGGAAGCATCGTGCAGGGCTATCTGACCCAAGAGTGCATCTCCTTCTGCGAGAATTATCTAAGCGACGAAAACCCTGTTGTTGGTTTGCCCGTCAACAGGCACCTTGGGAGGCTCGGAGGAGAAGGTCACACGAACGGCCAGAGGGAATTGCATGTGGACCACTCGGGTCGACGCAACGACTTGGACATAGCAAACTTAGTAGTGCTACATAACCTAGACATGGTAGATCCTTTCGTGGAACTGCACAAAGAAACCATCGCAAAGAAGTACCGTGACAAGGGGCTAAACAAGACGGACACCGAAGTTACTAGAGAGCAAAACTCCACTTTTTTGCGTTGGTTCAAAGAGCATGTTCTTTCTAATCCCTTGGACGAGGGCAGTGTGGCCCCGCGGCCAACCTCACGACCTATCAGGCATACAATATCAAAGGATACACGTTCTACACGGAGGCCAAAGACATAAACAGTGATTACCAGAAATCAGGGGTGACGATGGAATGCATGATCGGTGGCGCAACTGAAAGATTCTACGGAAGGGTCGAAGAGATCTAGGATCTTGGCTACGCTGGACTGCACAGTGCGACGATGTTCCGTGTCAGATGGGCTAAGGTTGTCGAAAGAGAAAACCGGTATTTCACTACCGTGTCTATACCCGACGCAAAGAGCGCATCTACCGTGAATGTCATCGCCAAAACTGAGCCATGGGTACACACTAACCACATGACACAATGCTTCTTCATAACCGACCCGAGCAATCCGAGCCGTGTTGTCATGAAGAGAGGCAAAAGGAGCATTGTCAGAATGGATGGAGTCGTTAACGAGGAAGACTACGACCAATACGGTGACCCGATGAGGGAAGATGACGATGACGATGAAGCATATGTCAAAAGAAGAAGCAAGACTACATTACCTAAGAAAAATCGTACTCCATGGAAAAGGAAAAGTCACAACGAGGGGCTCAACTACTTGGCAGTGAACAACAAAGGAAAGAAGCTCACTCAGAAACGACAACGTCGACGTTGGGAAACCATCATTTATATATATGTTCCTATTTTGTATACGCACTTAACTGTTATCGGCACATGAGATATATATATATATATATATATATATATATATATATATATATATATATATATATATATATATATATATATATATATCGCCTTACTTATATACATTGTATCCCCTTCCCATCGTGCATATTGGTAGGTCGACTTTCGAAGGAGAAAAAGAAAAAGTAAACCAAAAAGGAAATAAAATAAAATGAAAAACAAATAGAAAAGTAAATGAAAATGAAAAGAAATAGAAAAAGGAGAAAGGAAAAAAGAAAATGTAAAGAAAAATAAAACTAAAAATACAAGAAAAAAAGGAAAGGAGTAGCTGTAGCGCTAGTTCACAACCCGCGCTATAGCTACTCTAGCTGTAACACGGGTTGTGAACCGGCGCTATAGCTACCACTAAGTAGCAGTAGCGCGGATTGCTAACCCGCGCTATAGCTAAGTTAGCTATAGCGCTGGTTAGCGACCCGCGCTACCGCTAAGTTTGACTTAGCCCTGCGCGGGCGTCCCTCCTTCCACCAATTCCCCATTCTCCTGCCTCTCCCTCGCTGCCCCTGCCTCCCTCGCCGTCACCAGAGCCGCCCTCATCTGCTCCTCGCCGTCTCCTGCCTCCCTCGCTGCCCCTGCCTTCCTTGCCGTCACCGGAGCCGCACCCTCGTCCACTCCTCACCACCCCTGCCTCACCACCGCTAGGCTCGCCGACGACCCTGCCTCACCGACTCTACTACCTCGCCGGCCCCTCCTCCGCTCGGTGCAGCCACGTACGACATCGCCGCCCCCTCCTCCACCCGCCGCCGTCGACCTCACCACTATAAGCCCCTCCCCTCCCTTCTTCCCCATCCTCTCCCCTCCCCTCTTCTCCATAGATTAGTTAGGCAAATTAAATTATTAGGGCAGATTAGCTAGCTAGGGAAAATTAGCTAGGGCAAATCCCACATTTGCAAATTAATTTGTTAGGGCAGATTAGCTAGCTAGGGCAAATTAGATAGGGCAAATCCCACATGTGCAAATTAATTTGTTAGGGCAAATTAGTTAGGGGAGATTAGCTAGCTAGGGCAACTCCCACATTTGCATAATGATTAGTTAATTGCACCTTAGATTAGTTAACTGATTCGTATTTAAATTTCAATTAACAATTTTGTTAAAACTGAATTTAATTAACTGAATTAACACTAAATTCAGTGAACCCTATGTAAATTTGTAACTTGTGCATTTTTTGTCCTGGCTAGGGTTACGAATTTTACAAATTTTTAGTAATAGAAACTAGCTAGGGTTACAAATTTTACAAATTAGCTCTATCCAATAATTTGGGTGTACTTGTGCATTTTTGTCCTGGCTATATCCTACTTTCTTGTTTAATAATTAGTTCCATGTGGTGGTTGTGACCACAAGAGGTGGCTGTGACCACGTGGAAGTACTACTACCATGAGGACGCCGAGGAGAGAAAGCAGAGATGGAAGTTAAATGAAATGAACATCGACAAGAAGGTTAAGATTGCGGTCGATAAGAAAGCAGCTGAGACCGAAGAAGCGACACGACCTAAGTTCCTAAGCAACGCAATCAAAGCAGCGGTAGCTGCCGCAAGAGAAGAAATTGTATCTTCGTTTGGTGCCTTGATTCCAGCTATCATCAATTGGGCGAAGCAAAATCCAGATAAAGAGGAAGCGGACTTTCCCCTTCCCAGCTTCGTCGGGAGCAACACTGTGAACGTTGCACCAGCACCTGCTCACGCAACCGCACCTGCTACCGCAACTGCTCCCAAACCTGCTCTCGCACCTGTTCATAGCAGCCCGTCCTCCGTCTCTGGCGTGCTCGGCGAGGCTTCAACTTTGGCTAAGCTCGACGCCCTCATGGTAACTACCTGTCACACCAGCCCTCTTAATCTACCGTTTCCGTTGCCTTTTGGATGTCTAACATCGCAGACATGTCTTCGTAGGCCGACGAAACCCTGTGCACCATACTGTACACCTTCAACGGCTAGAAGGTGGACGTGGGAAAGGCGACGATAGTGAAGCCTAAGGAACAATTGTTCCATAGCCGGCCGATACCCCCTGGTGTCTTCAAAGTTTCCGTGGCTAGTATCAAAGCGGGCCACGAGTATTTGGATCCTCCGGTACCACTAGGGGGAGATGACAACGAGACCCCGCCATAGCTTGGCGATTGCAATAGTTGGGTCCTGTTGTGGCCGAAGAGTCTCCTTCATCTGAAGGCGGCCGCGAGAACACCAACGACCAAGCAGCCTCAACAAGGTATGAACACCAACACCCCACCTACCCAATTAGAGGAAGAGGCTCCATTAGTGGCTGATGATGTCACCACCGTCGAATAAGCAATGGATGATGCCGTGGACGAGGATGATGACCCTCTACGGTACCTCAATACCGACGGCTATGATGACAGAGGATTGATGGCTCAGCAGTATGACTTAGGGTTTGAGCGTGATGAGTTGATGCCTAAATTGCCAGAGCAGGAACGTCTTAAGGCTGATTGCAAGAAGTCTCTCTTCTTGCAATCCTCGCAAGACACACCGGCAGATGCCCCCTCAACCCAGCAACAACAACATTAGGGTCGTGCAATGCTAAGCCCGACAACACTGGGGGCGGTGGTCATAGACGGTATGATAGGCTCACTTCCTGTACCAAAGAAGCATAGGAAGAGACCGAAGAAAGGCCCTACTGGCGCCAAAGCTGCTTCTATGAGCCAGCCGCCTTGGCGGCCTCAGGTTGTAGACAATATACCTATCAAAGGTGCGGCGAAATACCATGTCCCCGGTGATCCGATCCTACCTAAGGCAGTGCTAGAGGCCATAGATGGCGATCTAAGGAGACTTCATGACAATGTGCTGTTGAGAGAGAAAAGCCTTATCGTCTCAAAAAATCCAGGATACCCGCTCTACGTGGTTAACGTGCCGCAGCAAAGGCAGTTGCACGTCTAGACATTCCCCGTGGATAAGTTCTTCCTTCGATTTGATTACATAATTCGACATGTTTCACATGACAAAGCTGGATTTTACGTTCGTCCGCCTTTATGCCTTGTACGAACTACATCATCGGGAGCGAGCAAATATCCTATATCTATGTCCCTGACCTGTACTTTACGCACGAGGGCTTCTTGGCAGTCTGCGCAGAGGACCGTGAATATGCGAGGAACTACATCATCAATTTCATGGTCGCCAATAAGGACAAGGAGACGATTCTCCTGCCTTATCATCCCATGTAAGTCATCCGCGGATATCATCTATGACATATACATAATTTCGTAAATTTCAATCATTCATTTGCGCGCTTGGAGGCTAATTTGAGGTGTACTTATTTTGCGCAGCGAGGGGCGCGCCGTCCTCATCATTCTTTACCCCCGATTCTCCCACGCTCTTTACTTGGACTTGTCGAAGATCATAAAGAAGAAGAATTACACACACATCAAGGGTGTTATTGACAGTGCTATCTTAACCTACGGCCACCGGGGTGGAGAGATCACGGTCAAGAGGACAAAGAACCGCGCACCCTGCTTCGGCCATAAGACCAACTTCTGTTGCATCCAGCAACCGAGAGGTACTCTCACTGATGGATTCTATGTCATCCACCACATGCTGGAGTACAGAAGGGATTGCCAGAACCTTCACATGTCAGCTAAATACGGCGATGCCGATATTCTGCAATGGGCCAAGAAACTAGGAAATGTACCGGATCATTGACTCTGAGGGGTGTTCTATCACATTCAGCGTGAACTTGCCCAAGTCATCATGAAGGAGGTCATCGAAAAAATAGGGATGTTCTACGAAGAAGGGCAAATGTCAGGGGAAGATGTTCGAACACACATAGCCGCTCAGCGTCTCGACCTCAAGCCTTTCACGGAGCTCGGGTCCTTCCTCCCTGATTTGGATGGATGGCATGACATGTTGGAGTGATTGACGATATATGAAAATGTGTTCATTTAGTCACTACTTTCTCTAGGATGAAAACTTTGAATTTAGGCACGATGAAACTTTGTGATGTAATTAAACCGTCCTCCTCAACTAGCGTAGAACACTCTAGTTAATCAGTTTGGGTACGGTGAACTTTGTTATTTATGTTTATGATATGTTGCTTCTATTTTTTCTAACTCTGACTCTTCGAGTTGCTTAATTATATTATGTTGCATATTATTGATGAATTCATTATGTCATGATGCAGGTATATAGATCATCGAAGGCGAAGAAGTGCTATGCCGTGTATGTAGGGAAGGTTCTAGGAGTATACGATGAGTGGCCGGAGTGTCAGGCCCAGGTGTCGGGGTTCTCGGGCGGCAGCTAGAGAGGGTTCAAGAGCAGAGCCAAAGCGGAAGATAGTTACTTGAGGTTCATGCTAGCGCGAGAGAGGGATCGGAACCGGCGCCTCAAGAACTACTACATTATCGTGCTCTTGCTCATAGTGATCGCTCTTCCCTTCTATATCTTAGTTTAGATATAGATGATGAAACATGTGTATGTGATGAACATGGAGTTGCTTGTATTCGAGACATGTCACTTAACTTGTATCGCTATATCGAGATTATGATGAGAGACGGCATCATTTGTGTTCGATGATGTGATGATATGATAAGACTATTATGTGTATGATATGATGAGCATATTGTATGTTTATGATATGACTAGACTACTATATAAAACCTGTACAAATACAGCGCAAATATGTTGCAAAAAAAAATACATGTAATATTAGCAGTAGCGTGATACGTCTCCAATGTATCTATAATTTTTGATTGTTCCATGCTGTTATATTATCAACCTTGGATGTTTTATATTCATTTTATAGAAACTTCATATCAATTTTTGGGACTAACCTATTAACATAGTTCCTAGTGCCAGTTGCTGCTTTTTGCTTGTTTTTTAGTTCGCAGAATATCCATATCAAAGAAGTCCAATTGTAGCAAAACTTTTTGGAGAATTTTTTCTGCCCAGAAGACACCCAGGAGGACCACGAGGTGCACCAGAGGGGCCCTATACGGCCCACTAGGCACCAGGGCGCGCCAGAGGCCCTTGGCGCACCCTAGTAGCGCGCCCTGGTGGGTAGTGGGGCCCACAGGCACCCCCTCCACTGCCTCTCAGCTCTATAAATACTCTAATATTCCAGAAACCCTAGAGGAGCAGAGAGAAAATAGTTTTCGCCGCCGCAAGTTCCAGAACCACGAGATCCAATCTAGAGGCCTTCTCCGCCACTCTGCTGGAGGGGTCAACGATCACGGAGGGGTTCTTCATCATCACTCTTGCCCCTCCGGTGATGCATGAGTAGTTTACCACAGACCTACAGGTCCGCAGGCAGTAGCTAGATGGATTCTTCTCTCTTTTTGATCTTCAATACAATGTTCTCCATGATGTTCTTGGAGATCTATTTGATGTAATGACCTTTTGCGGTGTGTTTGTTGGGATCCGATGAACTGTGAGTTTATGTTTAGTTCTATCTATGAATATTATTTGAGTCTTCTTTGATATCTTATATGCATGATTGTTATAGCCTTGTATTTCTTCTCCGAAACTTTGGTTTGGTTTGGCCAACTAGATTGATTTTTCATGCCATGGGAAGAGGTGCTTTGTGATGGCTTCTATCTTGCGGTGCTCAATCTCAGTGACAGAAAGAGACATGACACGCATGTATCATTGCCATTAAGGATAAAAAGATGGGGTCTATTCCTACATGAATAGATCTTGTCTGCATCATGTCATCGTTTTTATTGCATTACTCCATTTTTCAATGAACTTAATACACTAGATGCATGCTGGATAGCAGTCGATGTGTGCAGTAATAGTTGTAGATGCAGAATCGTTGTGGTCTACTAATCTTGGACATGATGCCTATATACATGATCATTGCCTTGGATATCGTCATAATTATTTGCTCTTCTATCAATTGCCTAACAGTAATCTGTTTACCCACCGTATGCTATTTTCTTGAGAGAAGCCTCTAGTGAAATCTACAGCCCCCGGGTCTATTTCCTATCATATTATTTTCAGATTTATTAATCCAAAAATCCAAAAATACCTTGCTGCACTTTTTCTTTAATTATTTTATTTTGTGTTTTTGTTAGATCTATTCAACCAATCTCATACAATTTAATCTATCTCAATACCGAGGAGGGATTGACAACCCCTCTTACGCGTTGGGTTGCAAGTATTTGTTATTTGTGTGCAGGTACTGTTTACATAGTTTGGGTGGATCCTCCTACTGGATTAATAACCTTGGTTTCATAACTGAGGGAAATACTTACTGTTGTTGTGCCGCATCATCCTCTCCTCTTCGGGGAAATACCAACGCAAATATAAGCAATCAGGAAGAATTTCTGGCGCCGTTGCCGGGGAGGATCACGTCCAGATCTATCAAGTACCCAATCTCAAATCTCATCTCATTGCAATTTACTTCATTTGCCATTTGCCTCTCGTTTTCATCTCCCCCACTTCTAAAAAGTTTTACAAAAACACAAAAATATTTTTCGTTTGCCTTTTTGTTCATTTGCTATCTTTGCTTGTGTGCCATGAGCTTTCTATTTGCTTGAATCTTCGCTTGCTAAAAATATATTGATATGGATCCTCATCCACTTGCTAATCTTTTCAAAAGGCCAAATTATGATGAACCAATTGCTAGTGAGTTGAGTGTATTTGATTATCTCTATGAAGTTTTGCTTGAAAATCTTGAATCTTAAAATTGCGATGAAGTGTTAAATGAAGAAATTTATAAAGTGATTCATGATAATTCCGTGAATGAAAAGCATGATTGCATTGATGTTATTATAAATTCTATTAATGTCAATTATGTTAAGGATACGCAAAACCACAAGCTTGGGGATGCTAATTTTGTTATGTCAACTACTTATTGCAATGATCATGATTAGGGTGATAATGCTTCTTATGATGTTGATAATTTATTTAAGCCTCATGATGAATATGTGATTGATAATAGTGTTTGCAATAATATTGAAAGTGGGTTTGGAAGAGTGTCAATTCTAGGTAATAATGATCCCACTACTTTGGAGAATGATCAATCTTATGAAATATTTGATAAAAATGGGATTGGAAAGGTCATTACTTTATTTGATGATAATCCCACTATTTTGGAAGAGTGTCAACTTTGCATGCATGTGGATCATGAAGAGAATATTTTATGTGATAGTTATATTGTTGAATTTGAATATGATCCCACATGTAATTATTACGAGAGAGGAAAATATGGTTGAAATTTTCATGTTATTAAATTTCCTCTCGTTATGTTGAGATTGTTAATGTTTTATTCCTTTCCTTTGCATATGCTAGATATTTCTTGTCTTGATAATTTGTTTGCTTATAAAATTCCTATGCATAGGAAGTATGTTAGACTTAAATGTGTTTGTCACATGTATTATGATGTTCTCTTTGTGCTTCAATTCTTGTCTTTCATGTGAGCGTCATTGAAATCTCAAGCCTATCTTAATGGCTATAAAGAAAGAGCTTGTTGGGAGGCAACCCAATGAATAAAATAATTTTTTTTCTTTTGTTTCTGTTTTTGTGTGTTGACATAATTATGCCTCTGTCATGATGTGGAAAATCTTAAGACCAAAATTTTGCCACCCAAAGTTGATATTAATGAATCAATTAAAGCTTTATATGTCTCTATGGATGAAAGTAAGAAATGAACCGCTATGCTTAGAGCTAAAAGAGAATTTTTAGAAAAAGCGATTCCTTCCGATTTCTTTCGTAGTAATGATGAAGAGATTAAAATGGTTGGTGTTTCTTCTATTGATTCTTTGTTTAGTAATGTTAAAATTGATGATAAGGGGACTGAAGAAGATTCAACTTTAGTTAGAAGGCGTTCCCATGATTCGGAGGGTGAAAATCTTGATGAAAAAATTGCTAAAAGTGGGTTTGGCGAGGTAAAAACTTTAACTAGTGATGTGCCCACTCTCTTGGATTACAAAGATTTTAATTATGATAGTTGCTCTTTGATTGAGTGTATTTCTTTTCTGCAATCCTTGCTAAATTCACCCAATGCCTATGAACAAAATAAAGCTTTTACTAAACATATTGTAGAAGCGATGATGAAAGCTTTAGAAGAAAAGTTAGAACTAGAGATTTCAATTCCTAGAAAATTATATGATGAATGGTAACCCACCATTAGAGTCAAGATTAAAAATTATGAATGCAATGCTTTATGTGATTTGGGTGCTAGTGTTTTCACAATTCCGAAATTTTTATGTGATGTGCTAGGCTTTACCAATATGGATGAATGTTCTCTTAATTTGCACTTGGCGGATTCTACTATTAAAAAGCCTTTGGGTAGAATTACTGATGTTCTTATTCTTGCAAATTGGAACTATGTGCCCATTGATTTTATTGCACTTGACATTGATTGCAATCCGTCTTGCCCCATCATACTTGGTAGACCGTTTTTACGAACTATAGGTGCCGTCATTGACATGAAAGAAGGGAATACGAAATTTCAGTTTCCATTAAAGAAGGGCATGGAACACTTCCCTAGAACTAGAAATAAGCCACCATATGAGTCAATCATGAGGGCCACCTGTGGATAAAAAACTAAAGATGATAACACTTGAAACTATGCATTATGCCTAGCTAGGGGCGTAAAACAATAGCGCTAGTTGGGAGGCAACCCAATAGTTATCTTTTATTTTTTTGTTTTCCTTTTTGTTTTTAATAAATATAAAATTATGCTACTGTTATGATTGTGTTTTAGTGTTTTAATTAGTGTTTGTTCTAAATAAAGCCTTTGGGATGATTTGGGTGATAGTTCCTTTGATTCTATGAATACACAGAAACTTTTACGTTCAGTAGAAGAATTGTTAAAAATCACTGGACCGACGACAAATTCTGAATTTTTTATACATGATTGATATATAAATTGCCCATGTTTTCCTAATTTTTCAGTATTTTTGGAGTTACATAAGTATTGTTAAAGTTCAGATTACTGAAAACTGTTATATTCTTGACAGATTCTGTTTTTGTTGCATTGTGTGTTTATTTTGATGAATCTATGGATTGTATCGGGGGGTATAAGCCATGGTATAGTTAGAATACAGTAGGTATAATGCAATAACAAAATATGAATGGTTTTTCAATAGTACTTAAAATGGTGATTTGCTTTATTATACTAACGGATCTCACGAAGGTTTTGTTAAGTTTTGTGTGATTGAAATTTTCAAGTTTTGGGTGAGATCACGATGGATGAAGGAATAAGGAGTGGCAAGACCCTAAGCTTGGGGATGCCCAAGGCACCCCAAGGTAATATTCAAGGACTCCAAAGAAACTAAACTTGGGGATGCCCCGGAAGGCATCCCCACTTTCTTCTAACGACCATCGGTAATTTTACTTGGAGCTATATTTTTATTCGTCACATATCATGAGTTTTGCTTGGAGTGTCTTGTATTATATGAGTCTTTTCTTTGTTTTCTTTTTAGTTTGCCACAATCATCTTTGCTGAACACACTTGTTTGAGAGAGCCACACGCATATCATGATTTGCTAGAATACTCTATGTGCTTCACTTAAATCTTTTGAGCTAGGCAGTTGCTCTAGCCCTGGTACAACGAGGTGCTATATAAACGGTTTTTAACCCCTTTCCGCGATGGCATTTTGAACCGTCGCCAAGTGAGTGTGTGCGATAGGGGGGTCCTTCCCACACGACCCAAAAACCGTCGGGGATAGGGAGCCTTGATGCATACAGTTGTCCCTATAAAACTGTTTTTGCTATCTCGAATATCCCAAACGCTCCATCCTTGCTACTCGTTTGTGCTCGCATTGCCATCGCAGTCGGTATTCTATGGTGCTACATTTATGATGCGCGGCCCATCACAAACAGTTCACGATTATAGAACGTGTATGATAAGCAGAAAATCACACACATTCACTTTTCCTGAACCGTATGCGATAACTAATTAAGCAGATTAGCTAATCATCGTATGAGTGTCGGATAGGATTACGAAACGTCGGACCGTCGTAACATCGTCGTACATGATAACTATCACACACGCTACGTTTACGATGCGTACCACATCAAAAACAGTTCATGATTGCAAATCATGTATGATAAGACAACCATCACAAACGTTTAGTTTGCCCGCACCGTTCGTGATATTGTCTGACATCACACACGCTTTGCAAATGACAACTGTGTGCATGCTCGCACACGTTTCCTCTCTATGAACCATGTCGGATTATGGTGTATATCACAAACGTTTGTGTTTTACCGACCGTGTGCGCCGTAACGACCTGTAGAGCGTAATTTCACTGTAATTTAATTGCTGCTATTTAAAATTGTACCAGATTTGAATTTGAAAGTATGTTATAGCTTTATTCATATCCATCAGGTTCAAACAACCAATGCATTATTTGATTCACATGTACATATGCTCAAGAATTACATAAGCACCAAATAAAGAATGATGAACCACAGTTGTATACTTGTACTATTAAAGACGGTAAAGAAAGAGGTGAAATACATTCTGGTTGCTGAACAATGTGAAGCGGAATGCCCATATTGTGCCCTCCTCCATGCAGAAGGCACGCACGACTCTAGTCCAACCCCTTGTGATGGCCGACCGCCCATCCTTCACTGTCTTCATGAACACATCTAGATAGTCATCGTGTTCTGGTAGAAATACTTTAACCTTTGCATGCCCACCAATCATGTAGTTTGAGAGGTAATCTTGAGTAAACTTCTTTGGTAACCACTGCAAAGGAAAAAGATTCAGACATTGTCATCTAACACAACTCATCATGGGCAGTAAAAAGAAGGCTGCAGAGTTCTTACTTACCATCCTGCAGTTCGATGTTGTCTTGGATAAAGTGTAAACAAATAGTTTAATTGCCATGTTTTGACCCATTTTACTAACAATCTTTATCAGCTTCCCCAATTGATGCTGGTTCATCAATATCTCATTGCCCCATACGCAGAAAGGGTCGAAGCTAAAAGAACCAAGTTAATATTAGAATCTAAACAACAATTGCGTAATGATGTAGTACAACACTCCCTCTGTCCCATTATATAATATCTTATAACATCCAATATACTCACATATTGGATGAATTAACATCTTATATTATGGGCCGGAGGGAGTTTATTGCATTTTTACAAATTATTGGCTGATTAACTGCTGCTGTGTTGTTGTTGTTGTTGTTGTTGTTGTTGTTGTTGTTGCTGTTGTTGTTGTTGTTGTTGTTGTTGTTGTTGTTGTTGTTGTTGTTGTTGTTGTTGTTGTTGTTGTTGTTGTTGCTGCTGCTGCTCTTCTACGTATATCTAGACATCATCAGAACATTAAGGTAACACTCTTCCTTGTTGCTATGTAGCCTAGGATTGCATATTTAGACATTCAGTATAGTGCATGTTGCTATGCAGCTTCAGAAATATTACATATGGCCCTAGTTAACCAAACAATAAATGGGTTATAGATATATTCAGTTAAAAGTCCGATTCACCGATTAGTCCCTTATCAGCCCCGGGCCTATATGGTACGAGCTACCGATATCCTGAACAGTGAGTATATATAAGCCATGGGATGAAACTAACCTCGATGGAAAACATCAGTCATTCCCAAAGATAGCTTCAGTGTGCAGGTTTAAGCACGCTAGTTGAGAAAAACTAGTGGAAAGGTGTGTTAACTGCAACAGGCCTAACATTTAACAATAAGCAAATATAGTCATTCAAACTGGTATTGTGCCGGTCTAAGTACACTAGTTATTGTTAAATAAAAATGGAAAGGCGTGTTAACTACAACATGCTTAACAACAACCAAATGTAGTCATTCATAGTGGTATTGTTGAAACTGGTATTGATGAAGTTGAACTGCACAGTTCATACTTGCACATATAGAACATCACGTTGTGAATAACTAGAATAAACAAGGCATACTACAAACAACCAAAGATAGCATTTGAAACTGGACATATGCTAACTACAAACAACCAAACAACCAACAAACTTTAAAAGAGGCATATGCTAGCTATAATAGGCTTAACAGCAAGCAAATATATGCATTCCTATCGGTATGTTTAAAACTGGTATTGATGAAAATGTACTGCACAGTAAATAGTTGCACATATAGAGCATCACATTGTGAACAACTGAAATAAACAAGGCATACTGCAAACAACCAAATATAGCAATTAAAACTTGACATATTCTCAGTACACTACAAAAGGGACTCGACAAAACAAATCATGGGTCCCCCCCCCTATGAAGAGGCACGGCAAAACAAATCATGGGTTTCCTCACTTGTCACGGATGGGCTCGTTCCCGTGGGAAGAGCACGGACCCTGGGTGCGCTCCATGTTGTCGTAGATGGGCTCCTTCCCCTTGGAAGAGCACGACTGTAGGGTGCCCTCCCTGATGTCGCAGATGGACTCTTTCCCCTTGGAAGAGCCAGAGAGGGTGCCCTCCTCGTGGTCACTATCGATGAGGTCTGAATTGGCAGCTGTGGATCCCAAGCCAGTGTCGCAAAACGTGTCCTTCAAAAATGACAAAAGGGGCTCGATGGCGATGTAGGATGGAAAATTCTTGACAGCGAGCCAGAGGAGATCAGCAGCGGGGCCATGGATGAGATCGACGACAGTTGAACTCGAGGGGTTGGGGGTGGGCTACTTAACATGTGCCATAGCCCGCATTAGGCCGTCGCTGTCAATGACCTCGATGTCGTAGCCGGCATCTGCGACATACCCGCATACTCTAGCCCGCTGATTGAGAGCCTGCGGCCGGTAATGGTCATCAGCTTCCTCGGCGGCCACCTCGGCGACGTCGGGCGAAGAGGCCATGATACACTTCTTTTGGGCCAGTCGCTCCTCGAGCTCCACGGGAAGTGTAGCCGGGATTAGGCTGCGACGCTTTGGAGTGGGGGATGGGGACGGGGAGGGGATCTATGGGAAAGGGGGAGTTTGGTAGGCGTCATCTAAGAAACTCAGGGTGGCCTGGGTATGAAGATCGGTGGGAAAACTGCACGGGCAAACCGGCAGATGTTGACAATGGAGGCCTTGCGGCGGCGGCAGTGGCGACCTTGCTAGGGTCTCGAGCGAGGGAGGGGTTAAGGTGTGTGTGTGCGCGCACGCGCGCGGAGTTTTTGGGGTGTGTGTGGAGGGGGGTGTTTGAGGAAATGACGCGGCTACTAAATTTTTTATTACGCGGGAGTCAAACGCAGAAGTAAAATGCCGGGGCTATTGAAAATTTGGATGATGGTGCATCGCACACGGTCCCGAAATAACAGCTGTGTGTTATGAAACAGAAAAACCCTCGAGTCGGGCAGATATTTTTGAGGGATGCAGGCGGGAGAGGGAACAACAAACATCACACACGGTCGAAACATAATAATAACCGTGTGTTATCAAACAGAAAACCCCCGCAGGCGGGTAGATATTTTTGAGAGGGGAAGCCTCGTGGAGCCCAATGTACTATGCTGATGTGCGTCCAGGGGCACCAGCGTGCCACACGGTTAGTGTGAGTGAACCGTGTCTGTTGCGTCATCCGACTTGTCTAATGTTCATTAATTTGGCAAAAATGATGCGGGAAAGGGTCAGAACACGAACACACTTGCATGTCGACAAAACATATGTACGAAGGGTGGTTTCATGTTCAAATACCAAATGCACAACTTCGATGTGGCACCTATCTCACAAAGCGCATGATATTGCTTGTCCCCCCCCCCCTTCGTGTTGGCAGGAGGGGAATCCTAAGCTATGAACACATGCTCGCCCCCATGGAGGTTCACCTAGCAAAGTGCAAAGTAGCAGTCCCCCCATCAAACACACACACGCACACACACACACACACACACACACACACTTTCAGTCGGCGGGAGAGGGCATCTCACCAAGATGTATCGTAAAACGGACCAAGAAGAATCCACCTTTTTTGTACAACCTCTCTCTTGTTTTTGGTCAAAGTGATGGACGTCCATGCGACCCCAAAGATGGGCTAGCTCGCCAATAATCATGCAAGTAGCTAGTCCCCAAAGACACCCACTGCCTGCATGTGGCCCAAACATATGTATGGAGTGTTGATGTTTGAATACACAATGGAACAACTTTGTTGTGGCACCGTGCTTTGGAACCAGAAATCCCCACACGGAGCGAGGGTTAGTTGATGACGCATTTTATGTATGTCACACCACACTTCGAGCCGATGACGGGGATTCATGCATGCATGCATAGTATGCGCTCAAACTTAGGTTTGAATCTGACCATGACCTACTACGATAACACAAACCAAAGGAAGAATCCACCATGGTAACCTATCTCGTTGTCGGTCAAAGTGATCATGGATGTCTACGCGGGCCCACGAATATATAGGCTTGTCGCCGATAACCACGTGAGGGAGTGTACCGTTCGAAGACAACCACTGCATGCATATGTATGTATGGAGGTGATGCGTGCATGTCTGAATACCATGCACATTGATGTGGCGCGTGCGTAGAAAATCGTACAGTCCCCACACAGAGCGAGATCGGTTCATGACGTGTCGTGGTATTGCCCAGTTCGACTCAGTGGGAGGGATTCATGCGTACACATGCATGTGTGCTCAAACTATATCATGTCATCCCAGAGCTGACCTATATATATATCGTAATACAAACCAAAAAACAATCTCCTCCTAAGTGAAATTAACCTCTCTCGTTGTCGAGCAAAGTAGTGATGGATCAAGCTGGCCCATAGATGGAAAGCATTGATATCACTGATAACCGCGTGAGTGGGTGCCAGAGGACAACCGCCATTGCTTTGCATGTGGCCTAACATATGTATGGAGAGGTGTGTGTGGTTGTGATGTTTGAATACCCAAAATGCACAACTCAGATGTGGCACATGCTTCGAAAACCGTAAAGTCCCCACACAGAGCAAGGTTCATGAAGCGTACTACATATGCTAGTCCCCTTCCCCCTCTTCGACACATACTATATATATGCTCCTACCGTAATACAAACCAAAAGGAATCCTCCTTGATGGTGAAATTAATTAACCTCTCCCGATGTAGGTCAAAGTGATGCATGCATGGATGACGACCTCGCGGGCCCACAGATGGAAGCATCACACATGAGTGTCCTAGGATAACCATCGTCTGCATATGCATGTGGCCTAAAGAGGTGTTGTGTGATGTTTGAATAGCCAATGCACAACTTTGATGTGGCACGTGCCTCAGAAACCGAAAAGTCCCGACACTGAGTGAGGTGTGTTCACAGACGCGTATGTAGTATATATGCTGGTCCCCTCCCACCTCTTCGACACATACTATACACTCCCACCGTAACACAAACTAAAAAGAATCAACCTTGCTGGTCAAATTAACCTCTCCATTGGCTGTTGGTCGAAGTGATGGACGACGACCTCGCGGGCCCACAGAAAGCGCACACGCGAGTGAGTGTCGTGTAGGACAACCACCGACTGCATGTGGCCCAAACATGTATGTATGAAAGGGTTGTGTAATGTTTTAAATAACAAATTCATGACTTTGATGTGGGACCTGCCTCACAAAATGGCCAACCCACACGGTGGCTCACGACTCGTAGTGTGCTGCCAGCCCCCTACCCCAGACGCACACACACACACCACGCATCCACCGCAACTACGATGCATGTTAAATTTTCCCGCGGTGAACATATGTTACCAAAGGAGGGACATTTTAATTTAAAAAAACAGAGATCATTAAGATGTTTTTGTACATTGATTGATTTTCTAGGGGTATAATGTGCAAAAATCAAATTTGAGCTACATGCACACGTGACAGTGCACCTAAATGGATTGGAAAAACACATGTGTCTCACTGGGTGCATGTTTACTCCCCGTGCAAGAAATTTCAAACATTGAGAATCTTGATTTTTAAAATCTAGTACATGCAAAACTTATTTGAAATTCATGGAACTTACCGTGTTTTCATATGGACACCAATACACAGTGGTATTGTACTTTTTTTGTCAAATTTGAGACAAGTTTTGATGTAATCTTTATCTTATTTGAAATTAGAACCGTGGGCGTTAGACCAACAATGGATACGTGCCATGCTTCGGTTAAGCAATAAAGCGACAACATTAATCATCAAAATCGAAAAACAATATACATGCCGCCACGCGGCCCGCGTGCAGTGCGAGCAGGCGTGAGTTGACGGGACGCATGCGACTTGTCCGCCGCGCAGGCAGACCGGGAGGTATGCATGCAGGTGTGTGAATAGACGGGAGGCATGCTCGCTGCGCAGTGTCATCGGGAGGCGTGCGAGTAGCTATGTGAAATGACGGTAGGCATGCCAGTAGTCCGGTGTGCAGGCTCACCGGGAGGCGAGCCAGTGGTTTGACCGCCGTCCGCCTCTCTCCCACTACTCCATATTAATGGCGCACCCGAGTGGCCGCACCGCCATGCTCGCCACACACACAATCCTCTCTGTCTGCCTGCATCCTCGACGCCGCTCTCAGTCCTCAAAGCCATCAGTGTATGAGGATGCCGCCGAAGTGCCCCATCGGAGGGAGTGGCGACGCCGGGGCTGCTGAAGCACCGGAGCACGGCATGAAGATGGAGACAGAGGTTGCCGTCACCGCCGACGAGGTATCGCTGCACCTTGACATCGTCGACGGTGTCGTGCTTCCACAGCTGGAGCTGGAGGTCCACACCGACTCCGGTGATGACTCCGACGACGAAGGAGAACCGATTAGTCATCTATACCCATTTATGTGTCAAATACATCCTAGGGTTTCTCTGGTTACTCCTGCCTCCCCCTTTTTGGAATAGAAATCCTATGGTTATGTTCTCTCAATCCATGAAATCTGAGTAAGTTCCGTTAGATCCGTGTAGTGTATTGATTGTTTGAATAGTACAAATGATAAGTGATTAGTTGTTTCATCTGTGCAAATGATTTCTGCTAATAATCCGACTAGGGTTAGTGTTCATGCTAATAATTCCTAGCAAGGTCTTGACAATTGATTTTGAATGACCTACATATAAATTTGTGCCATTTTTTTTTCAAGATTGGTATGTACATAGACGATTGTGCTTAAAAGTCGAACCACAATTTTTGGATATGTCTAAAAACAATAGCCATAAATTCCTAATCCTACTTTACGGCATGTAAAGATTAATTTGATGCCAAATTTTGGCAAGTGCCAAATGTTCACAAGAGATTAGGTTGTATTCCAAATTTTACGCCACATTTTTTTTACTATATGTATCGGTGCTATCTGACGATGTTGACAGCGAGGTTGAAGATGGCCAGAGGAGGTACAAGATGAAAATCCTCAGGGAGCTTTATGCGGGAATGCATAACAAGCGTATTAGGACCTAGAACGGGGGCTTTTGATGCCCATTTTGCAACCAAAAGCTTCATGCTGCGTATCAAAGTGTTCTGGCGCATGCAAGAGGACGAGCCGTTGGCTCCTTCAGGTAGAAGACTCTCGCAGGGTGGCGCACGCTGCGTACACTGAGTACCTGGAGAAGCTTCAGGATCGTGCCGGTAGATGAGATGAGATGTGGGATTGAACTATGTATGGCTATGTAGTGTCTTAATTATAAATGTGCTTGAGTATGCTTAATGACAGTTGAACTATATACTTATGGTTGAACTATGCTTGTGTATGCTTATTATCTATGCCTGAGTATGTTTAATCTATGTTTACTTATGTCTAAATGTGGGATATGGATGCAATCAGTTCGGTTGATGGAATCTACCTCCGTCCTGGTTTATCGGTCCCCTTTGTAAGTTGTGTTAAATTTTGACCAAAGATTTAACTGACAAAATGTTAGTGCAGGTCAGCAAAAATTATATCGTTGGATTCGTATATTAACATAGTTTCAATGATATAATTTTTGGTGACATGCACAAACATTTGTTAGTTAAATCTTTGGTCAAAATTTGGCACAAATTACAAAGGGGACCAATAAACCAGGACGAAGGTAGTACGTCAATCACACACGGTTCCCAAATTGGAACTGTGTGCAATGAATTTCATTTTCCAGTTACGTCAATCACACATGGTTGGCTCTAGCAAATCGTTGCCTCCGAAACTCTTTGTGGGACAGAAAACCCTCACCACCCAATTCAAAAAAGAAAAAAGAAAACCCTCACCATCCCCATGTCACAAAAACCCTCACCCCGCCAGCCACCCCCTCCGGTCCCCATTCACACCTGCACAAGATCCTCTGCAACTCTGCATGGCACCACCTATCGCCGCGGCAACCACTTAGCTCGATGCCTGTCGCCACCGCCAGGCTGCCGGCAAACCCCACCGCATTTTGCCACTTTTGCTTGCCGCTGCCTATCACCATCGACTTTCTCGATGTTGCTCGCGGTTGACCCAGCTCCGCCCAATTGGGGAATCCATGATATTTAGGGTTTTTTCTCATGGACAACAAGGTAACTAATTTACTGAGATATTCTCTCATCTCTTATCCCAGTTCATCTGCCTCCTTTACTCACCCGGCCGAAATCGCCATGAATTCATTTTTATTCGAGCTGATTTGAGGGTTTTCTTTCATTCATAGAGTCTACAGTGCACGGACACATCAGGACTTTGCGGCCTCGGCCAGACATCCGTGGAGTTCCTTCTCACCGTACCAGATGACCTCAGGATGCGCACGGTATGTTCAATCTCACCCTACATTGGTTGGCATGACCTACTTTCCTGAATATATACTATATATTGCTACATCTGGATAAAAGGTGCCACATGCAGCATATACATCAAAGGGGATTTTTTTCCCTATTCTTTCTATATTAGGAAAATTAGTGATGTATTGTTCTTTCGATTACTCTCATATTTCCATGACATCATGGTTACACTATCTGTTTAATTATAGGTTTTGTCCTTTGATTTCAACTGCTGTATTGTTCTTTAAATTTCACCCATATTTGCATTTTACCATATTCTTTAACAATCCTAACATTTTCTGCAGCACATCCCTTGCTATGCAATAGCATCTGTAGTACACAATCTTGCCCTTTACATAACTCAAGACTACAGGAACGTCATACTGAACACAAACCATGGATTTACAATCATTGCTACTGTAAGACTTGATGAGCTTGGTGACTCCTATTTTGGCAGGGGCCTTTGGACATAAATTTCTAAGTTTTATGTGCTGAAAGCTGGCACTAAAATTGCACTGCACATAAAAGAGCTTGGTCATGAGATATATGCTAACTTCCCCGACGATATCATCCATCCAGAATTTGTTCGAAGTAAGTGTTCTTTTCAAGTATCTGCATGTTGACTTACCCAGCAATATCAAAGGAATTGTGTAGTATTTAAGCAACCAATTGTTATTCCATTTTCTTACTATATTCCTCCTTACTAACTTCTAGTTACCAATACACTTTCATTTTGCCCTGTCTTAACTAAATGTTCCCTGTACTCCCACTTCTATCAGAAAGCGCCGCTGACAAGGAGACTCCGGAGGTGGAGAACGAGGCTGCCAACAAGTGGAGGCGTGTTGAGCAAGAACCACAAGCGACTCCAGCAGGCCTATACTTCATCAGTAGCCTCCCCGATGATATGTTGATAGTCATCATCTCCCTCCTCCCAATCAAATATGGGACGCGGACAACCGTCCTTTCCCGGCATTGGCGCCCCCTATGGCACTCCACCCTTCTCAACCTCATCGACGCCCACGAGCTCTGCCATGGCTATCGCAAAAGCTTGGATGCATTGTCCCAGATCCTCGACAGTCACCCTGGCCCAATCAGAGGCCTTAGCATGGGCAAGTTCCATTCCAACGGAAAGGACCGAGGCAAGCTTGACGAGTGGTTCCGATTCCCCGCCCTAGATCAGCTCAAGGAGCTCAGTTTTAATGATGGGCATATGCGCTTGCTGCCAACGTCTGCGCTCTACTTCGCGCCCACGCTGCACCTCGCCAAGTTCATGAACTGCCATTCCCTCCCCCCTTAATGACGCGCCCGCTCTTTTTTTTACCACGACTGAAGCACCTCGAGTTCGTCGTCATCTGCATCCCAAAGGATGACATGGAGGGCCTGCTCCGCGGCTGTATCGCACTCGAGTACCTTCGTCTTCAGGTGATCAATGGGTTCAGTAGCTTCCAAATCACCTCCATGACTCTCCGGACTATTTATGTGTGTTGCTGGTGCTGCAACAAGAGATCACAAAAGGTGTACCACAATATGGTCATTGAGGACACACCTTCACTTGAGAGATTACTAGTAGTTGATCAAGAAGGTCCAACAAGGATCAATGTCATTTCTGCGCCGAAATTGACAGTGGTGGGCTACTCGCTCGTCAATTACTCCAAACTTGTTATTGGATCCACACCCCTTCAGGTACAACAGTCGCCTTCTACCTATCCTTCTTGAAATTAACATTATTTCTAATTTTGAAGATGTATGTTCGTCTGTCATCCAGAAAATGATTCCGATAAGCTTGACCCCGAATCTGTGCACAGTGAAGGTCTTGGCACTAGAATCTATCGGCCCCAACCTGGACTAAGTTGTCAGTTTCCTGAGATGCTTTCCGTGCCTGGAGAAGCTATATATCGAGGTGATGTTCCTTTCCTGTTAAATGTTAACCATAAGGGAGTTCAATTTTTGGCACCTTTTCACAAGTTTACAATGATAATGTACTATGATTTTTGAAGGAATTTTGGAGGATTTCAGTATATACATGTTTTTCCCACCATATTGGTTGCTTGATTCATATGGTTACAATCCATAAGCCTTTCTTCTTTGGATTCATCTGTACTAGTTTTCTTAGGGAATTTTTCATCCACTCCAACCTCTTGTGAAGAAGGCTACATTTTTCTAGATTGTAATCAAATGTCCATGTTAATCATGTCGGATCGAAGATGGCACGTTAGTGCATTTTACAAATCCTGCAAACCAAATAGGCCTGTAGTAGTGTTCAAAACTGCATGTAGGCACTAACTCATTTTCTTCTTTTGCAGATAAGATTAGTCCCGGTGGTGGATAATGTGATATAATATAACAATCACATCTAATGCCTAGATCTGCATCTCTCAGAAATTACTTTGAACTCCTGTCGAGGGACCTTACCAGAGATTATATTCGCCAGGTTCTTTGTTGTCAGAGCAAGGGTGCTGAAGGTAATGAGGTTTGCCCTAGATTTATTTCACGAAAATGAATGGTTTGTTGATCAGCGCCGGCGGCTGCAGCATGTCGGTGCACTAAGTATTGGGCCATTAGTACCCCGTACTTGTGCACGGGCAGTTGTAGCCATACTCGCGGCAAGGCTTGTCAGGGAACAGTTTGAGGTTGACTCAGGCTACCAGAGAAATTCTCCAGTCAAAGATCTGAGGATCAGCAGATAAGGAGAGCTAGAATCCGAAAGCCAGCTTCCCCGGCAAGATCTTGCCGGGGTGGCCTGCGAAGCCCGGCAAGATTCGGCGCCCGGCAAGATTCGGCGCCTGGCAAGGTCCGGTGCCCGGCAAGATTCTGTTGCTGTGCCACCACTCTGGCACAGCAACGAGCCCGACATTCTGAGTCCTTCTTTGGATGCGTGGCGACGCGCCAGTGGAGGAGAGCTTAAGCGGTGCTGATGGGATGGCCCATTTTTCCGTCCCCAAGAAAGTGAGGACACCTAAACGGACACCTCACGGTACATTAAATGCGTTCGTCCTAATCCGTCAGTGGTTAGGTATGATAACCCTGTAGCCACTTTACACCTTAATGTACGTACATTTTGCCACTGTGGTGACCCCTTTGAGCATATAAAAGGAGGCCCAAGGCAACTGCTACAGGGAAGAGGAGCTTCTGGCCCATTCTACATGCGTAGCTGCTCTTTGAACATACAGTTCATCGCAAGCGCTCCTGGAGCCTAGGCTCAAAAACACTGATAATAAAACAAAGCAGAAGTAGGGTTTTACGCTGATTAGTGGCCCGAACCTAGGTAAAATCGCCCCGCGTCGATCGTTGGTTCTGCTCTTTGCGCATACCTCTCCCCCTGCCGAATAGTAAAGGGATTCCTTGAGGGTCCCATAGGTGTCGCACGCCGACATCTTTGGCGCGCCAGGTAGGGGGGGTCGTAGGTTGTGTGAACCTGATCCAGTGATCGGCGCCTTAGTTTCTTCATCATCTTCATCATGCCACCCAAGAAGAAGAGCGCCGCAATGGCGCAACCATCCACGTTCGTTTTACCTGTGCCCTCGCATACGGGCGATGGCGTGGGTGCAGAAGAAAGAGGATTAGAGCCTCCACGGCGTTCCGGTGATCCAAGCCAGGCGAGCGGTGTCGTTCGCAGCGGCAGCGGCAACCCACACGCCGCTGGATCCAGAGATGGAGCTATGTTGCCTACGGGTGGCACAACGAATTCCAGAGATCGGAGGACGCTTTCTGGGGCTCCCGCGCCGGCGCCAGCGTCACGGCCTTCCCAGGCCGTGCACGATGAGCAACGTCATGGTGCTGGTGGTTCAGGGCGTCCCCATGAAAAGATTTCTGTGCATCGATCCCAAGGTGCGCGGGCCCAGCATGCACACCGAGCTGCCGGCGAAGGTGGTGCGTAGTCGTGTGACCGTGACGGTGCTCCTTCTAACATGGCTAGGAGTTAGAGCACCTCACGTACCTCGCACCTGTCGCCCCCGCCTACGCCAGTGGAAGCCTTGGCACGTGCGCAGCTGCTCCTTGATTTCCCTCCTGCTCCGGAGAAGATGGAGGAGTGGCGAGCTACTATCCAGAGCCTCATCAGCTTCGCCAACAAAGATGGACCACAGGGGCAGGGCCCTCACAGCGGCGGCCCATCGATCCGGCGCGAGCCAATGTGGAGAAAACCGGAGGTGGTGCAACCACGGTGCACTCCCCTCCGCGACACCAGCGGCGGTCGACAACCCATCGGGTCGATCGCCGTGATGATGATTCCACGGCGTCGTCCGATCCACGGGTGCGCCGCGACCAGCGTCAAGTTCTCCAGGAACGAGGCAAAGAGGACGCTCGAACCACCATCGAGCAGCGACGGGAAGCGCGCTATCAATCTGATAAGCGCGCAGGGCCGGCTGTCGACAAGCCGGCGCCAGGGGACGCAGGTGACTTGCGTTACGAGGTAGGGACTCTAGCGTTTACCCGTGAGCTGCAGCAAGTCCAGTGGCCCAATTCCCGAACCTTCAAGCCAGAGGTCCCGGAGAAATATGACGGCAAGACTCATCCCTCGGAGTTCCTGAGCATCTACACCATTGCGGCGCAGGCTGAGGGGGGCCGAGATGACAAGATACTTGCCAACTACTTCCCGTTGGTACTCAAACCCAACGTCAGGTCGTGGTTAATGCATCTACCGGAGAATTCTATTTCTTCTTGGTTAGATCTGTGCCATCAGTTTGTTGGCGCCTTTGTCGGAGGCCACCAAGCTCCTGGCCAAGAGAGTGATTTGCATATCATCCCTAAGAAGGAGGGCGAACCCCTGCACAAGTTTATGCAGAGATTTAGCCGGGTGCAGTACAATATCCCTGACGTTCACCCTGCCGCTGTTATTAGCGCGTTTCACCAGAACGTGCGTAACCGCAGAATGCGGGAAGAGCTGGTAATGAACAAAGTCAGGAGTATTGCCGAGCTTTACACTTTGGCCGACAAGTGCGCTCGAGCTGAAGAGGGGAGGAAACTCCCTGGCGAGGCTGTTGGCGCGGGGAGCGAATCAGAAGACGACAACGCTGCAACCCCGTCAAGGAAAGGCCGGCGGCGGAATAAGAAGCGCAAAGGCAAGGCCGTGCTTGCCGTCGAGGAATCCGGCAACCCCGGCACCGCCAAGAAGGCCAAGGTTGACAACCCGGCAAGGAACTTGCCGGGTGCTCTTCATGCCAGGCCTTGGTGGCTGCCGACAAGTCAGAAAACTCCGGCAAGCACTACTGCAAGATCCATCGCACCAAGGGTCATGATCTCCAAAATTGCCGGCAAGTTGAACAGCTTGTCGAGAAGCAGAGGGCTGAGTATGAAAGGAAAGATAAGGAGAAGGCCCATGACGGTGCTGAGGGGTCCGGCAAGAAGCGCGGTGGCCGAGGGGGTCGCCGCGGCAAGGCCAAGCAATAGAGGGAGAGGCCTGCTCGAGGCCGTGACAAAGAAGAAGGTGATGATGATGAAGAAGATGATGAGTCCAGTGAACAAGAATTCCAAAAAGCTACAGAGGCCATGTGTATCGACGGGGGCGCCTCGTTGCATTCTTCCCACCGTCGGCTCAAACAGTGGGTGCGAGAAATCAATGCAACAGAGCCATCGCTTGATGCATGTAAGCCCCTGAAGTGGTCCAACACGCCTATCATTTTCGACGCCGAGGATCACCCTGATCGCACAACCGCGGTCGGGTGCTTGCCATTGTTGGTCTCACCAACAATCCGCAACCTCAAGGTGACGAAAATGCTAGTTGATGGTGGGGCCGGGCTGAACCTAATCTCACCGGATGTGCTCAAGAGGCTCCAAATTCCTGATGAAGATCTCGAAGAAACGGACACGTTTCAAGGGGTCAATCCAGGAAGAACCTAGCCAAAGGGCAAGATTACGCTACCGGTGACATTTGGTAGCGAGCTCAACTACAGGACCGAGAAGGTAGTGTTTGATGTCGCCAAGATCCCTATGTCATACAATGGGATCCTTGGTCGGCCAGCGCTGGCTAAGTTCATGGCGGCATCACACTACGCGTATAATGTCTTGAAGATGCCCGGGCCGTTGAGCGTCATTACTATCCATTCCGATAAGAAGGATGCGCTCATCTGTGCCGACCAACTCTACCGGGGAGCAGTTGCAGCACCTGCTGTCAAGGCATCTGCTCCTGCCGCTGGAACTCCCGGGGGGAAGAAGAAGACCGGCAAGAATCTTGGCGCGAACTCCGACAAGCGCACCTCCTCGGAGTGCTGCGCTTCCATTGAGGACGCACCAGAGAGTTCCACCGGCAAGAACAAGAGATCCAAGGCCGCTCCATCAGAGACCAAGAAGGTGCCCGTCAAAGAGGACGGAACGGGAGGAACTTTCACCATAAGTTCCGCCCTTGATGACAAATAGGAAAGCGCACTCATTGCCTTCCTGCGGGCGAATGTTGATGTGTTTGCATGGCAACCATCTGACATCCCTGGTGTTCCCAGGGAGGTAATTGAGCACCACCTTGCTGTCTGTCCTCACGCGCGGCCCGTCAAGCAGAGGGTCAGGAAGCAAGCCTTGGAGTGGCAAGAATTCATTGCCGAAGAAATCAGGAAGCTGGAGGCGGCAGGATTGGTCAGAGGAGTACTTCACCCAACCTGGTTGGCCAATCCGGTTGTAGTGCGCAAGGCGAATGGGAAATGGAGGCTGTGTATCGATTATACGGATATCAATAAAGCCTGTCCAAAAGATCCCTTTCCCTTGCCGCGCATCAACCAGATTGTGGACTCCACCGCTGGTTGTGAGCTACTGTCCTTCCTTGATGCCTATTCAGGGTATCATCAGATTTTCAAGGCAAAAGAAGATGAAGAAAAGACCGCATTTATCACCCCATGTGGTACGTATTGTTTTATACGAATGCCTTTCGGGTTGAAAAGTGTTGGTTCTACATTTGCCAGAGCGGTCCAAATTGGTTTTGAGCCTCATCTCCATAGAAATATAGAGGCATATATGGATGATATAGTGGTCAAAACCAAGGACAAAGCGACGCACATACAAGATCTAGAAGAAACATCTGCAAATCTGTGCAAGATCAACTTAAGGCTCAATCCTGAGAAGTGTGTGTTTGGTGTTCCTTCCGGCAAGCTTCTCGGGTTCTTTGTATCTCAACGGGGAATCAAAGCGAACCCCGACAAGATCAAAGCTATTGATCAGATTGAAGCACCAAGACGCGTCAAGGATGTCCGTCGTCTTGCCAGCTGTGTTGCTGCTCTAAGCAGGTTTATTTCCAAATCTGCTGAGCACGCCCTGCCCTTTTTCAAAATTTTGAAGAAGGCAGGTCCGATGAAATGGACTCCAGAGGCGGAGGCTGCGCTGCAAGATTTGAAGAAATACCTTTCTTCTTCGCCAACGTTGGTCGCTCCTAAACCACGGGAGCCGTTGCTGCTATATTTGGCAGCAACAAATCAAGTGGTTAGTGCTGCGTTAGTGGCGCAGAGAGAAGCTGATGAGGAAGCAACACCAGCGGCAGGACCGTCAGGCGAGGCGGCAGGATCTTCCCCGGCAAGGGTTGATCCCGGCAAGACAGGATCTGTGCAGTCAGAAGAACCAGTGCAGAAGAAAAAGGTGGTGCAGCGCCCAGTTTATTTTGTTAGCTCTCTTTTGCAAGGAGATAGGTCAAGATATTCTGGCGTGCAGAAGTTGCTTTTCGGCCTCCTTATGGCCTCGAGGAAGCTGCGCCATTATTTTCAAGAACATGAAATCACCGTCGTCACTCGCTTCCCGTTGCAACGGATTTTGCGAAATCCAGAAGCAACCGGCAGGATTGTGGAGTGGGCGTTGGAGTTGTCGAGCTTTGGCCTCAAGTTTGAAAGCACTTCAACAATTCAGAGCAGGGCCTTGGCGGAGTTCGTTGCGGAATGGACCCCAACGCCAGACGAAGAGGTTCAAGAAACAACTCTCCCCGGCAAGGAAATCGATCAGGAATGGGGTATGTACTTTGACGGGGCTTTTTCGCTGCAAGGCGCCGGTGCCGGCGTGCTGTTTGTCGCACCCACCGGAGAGCATCTCAAGTACGTAATCCAAATGCATTTTCCCCGGGAGAGTTCGACGAACAACACTGCGGAGTACGAGGGCTTGCTTGCCGGTCTCAGGATCACGGCAGACCTTGGTATCAAAAAGCTCGTCATCAGAGGCGATTCACAGCTTGTCGTCAGACAAGTTAACAAGAGTTATCAAAGTCCATTGATGCAAGCCTACGTGGATGAAGTGAGAAAAATGGAAGAGCACTTTGACGGTCTGCAAATGGAGCACATCCCTCGTGCCGAGAACAGTATTGCTGACGACCTGTCAAAGCGTGCCGCCCTCAAGTTGCCTGTGGAACCAGGAACTTTTGTGCTCCATTTGACTCAACCATCCGTGGCGCCATCAATGCGGCAAGAAAAGAGAAGAAAGTTGAATTCTGGTCAGTACTTCCCGGCAACGCTCCCGGGGGCCGCCGGCAAGGAAGTTGCCGGGATCAACGACATGCCTGCCGGGGAACAACAGGCTCCAGCAGGGGCTCGGGCCCTTGCCGTCGAGACAAACGTTCCCCCGGCAGAGGAGATGCCTTTAGTCCTAGCTGTCGAGCCCCAGGCTCCAGCATGGGCGCAGCACATTGTCCATTTCCTTCAGACAGGAGAACTCCCGGAGGAACAGGAAGAAGCGGAAAAAGTAGCCCATCGGTCTGTTATGTACAAGTTCGTCGATGATGTCCTGTACAGAAAGAGACCAAACGGTGTGAAATTGAAGTGTATTCCTCGGGAGGATGGACTAGAGCTGTTGGCAGAGATACATGGAGGCATATGTGGCTCTCACATAGGATCAAGAGCACTTGTCGGGAAATCATTCCGGCAAGGTTTCTTTTGGCCCACCGCTCTCCAGGATGCGACTGCACTAGTAACCAAGTGTGAAGCGTGATAGTTTCGTTCGAAGAAATCGCATCAGCCAGCTCAAGCTCTTCAGACGATCCCTCTCTCCTGGCCATTTTTGGTCTGGGGGCTCGACATACTGGGCCCTTTCCCCCGTGCTACCGGGGGCTTTGAGTACTTGTACGTTGCTATCGACAAGTTCACAAAGTGGCCGGAGGTGGAAGCAGTGAGGAAGGTGACAGCACAATCAGCCGTCAAGTTCTTTAAAGGGATAGTTTGTCGTTTCGGTGTGCCCAACAGGATCATCACCGACAACGGCACGCAATTCACAAGTCGCACCTTCATGCAGTATGTCCAAGACCTTGGCGGCAAAATTTGTTTTGCCTCTGTTGCTCACCCGAGAAGCAATGGTCAAGCGGAGAGGGCCAATGCTGAAGTGCTACGCGGTCTCAGGACCAGAACCTTTGACAGGCTGAGAAAGTGTGGAAGACGCTGGATTGATGAATTGCCGGCGGTTCTTTGGTCAATCAGAACGACACAAAATCGAGCCACCGACAAGACACCCTTCGCTCTGGTCTACGGAGCGGAAGCAGTTCTCCCCACGGAACTCATGTACGAATCACCTCGATTGCTCGCTTATGATGAGCTTGAGCAAGAGCAACTACGGTAAGATGACGTTGTGCTCCTTGAGGAGAATCGTCTTCAGGCTGCTGTGCGAGCTGCACGCTACTAGCAAGCTTTGCGCCACTACCATAGCCGCAAAGTTCATGCCCGAAGCCTTGAGGAAGGCGACCTTGTTCTTCGGCGGATTCAGTCCGCCAAGAATTCAAACAAGTTGACGCCAAAGTGGGAAGGCCCTTATCGGGTAGTACGAGTCACCAGGCGCGGCGCTGTCCGCTTGGAGACCAAAGATGGCGTTCCAGTGAGCAATTCCTGGAATATCGAACATCTTCGCAAGTTCTACCCATAAGGCGCGGTTGCCGGGGGCCCCCGGCAACCCCCTTTTTTTTGTACGAGTCTTGCCGACAAGGCATGTAATCCTTTGTACAAAACCAGGCACAGACCCTGAGCCCAGATGACTAAGTTTATGTGTTATGCAGTTCCTTATTGATTTTCATGTTTATATATATATGCATGTTTGTCTAAGATGTTGTATGACACTTGCTTCCGGTAAGTTCGAACGAACCACCAAGGTTTCATATCTTCATTTTCTCTTCTTTCTTTTTCTCAAAAGATAGAAGGGTTCCTCGCGTGCATGTTTGCCGAGGGGGGAAGGAGGATATGGGTACCAGTTGGCGACATTCAGAATTGACGCTCACCGGAGGAAGGACAGCGACAGAAAGCTAAGTTCTAAAACTTAGGGCAAGTTTCCTTTATTGCAAAGTTATTTTCCTTGGATGATTTCGACTTTTGTATGGAAAACCTGCACGCGAAAGAACCCTTGTTGTAATCGGTTGCGCCCTTATTTTGTTTCCAGTCCGCTCAACGATTTAAGTGGCTGCACTGAGAACGCCAAGGAGCCTTGCCGGCCGCTGCACCTCCGGCAGGCTGCTGAAGTCCCGCACCCAGCGCTCGCGGCAGGTTGCGCACCGGCAAGTTTTTTAGTAAGCGTAGGGTGAACTCCATATATAAAGGAATCAGACAAGGGAGATAGCATACATATACGCAAACATAAGCAAGTTATATTACACTAATACGTTGCCACAGTTCTAACTTAAGACTTAATTGTCTTTGGCATGGAATGGCGACGGCAAGAAGAGGTGGAGTAGCTAATCTCTGCGTTGGCCTTCGACCCTTTTGATTGAATCCACCTTCTCAAGGATGGGCGCGACAAGCTCCTCAAGTGCCTTGAGGTCTGCGTCCTTTGGCAGGCGACCGAGCACGTTGGTGAGGTCTATGCTAGGATTATTGTGCACCACCTTGATGAGTACCTTGAGGAGGACGGCCCGGCAAAGCTGGCGGCATTCGTTGGCCAGTTGGGTCGCCCGGTTAGACTGAAGAAGCTTCAGAGCATCAATGATGGTTTCGAAGAACATCGTCAACCTGGCGCTCGAAGATATCCTTTCTTCGGAGGAATACCAGAAGTTTGACAGGCCCATGGTTGACAGTTCAGCCGTGAGTTTCTCTGTAGCGTCGACGAGGCGTCCGGTCCAGATTTGCACGCCCTTCTCGTAGTCAACTTGGGCGGCGGCAGCGCTCTTGAGCAGGTTCCTCTCTTCCTGGAGATCTTTGCACAGGGCCTTCTCGCGGGCCCTGCCGTCCTTGAGAGATTTCTCCAACATGGTCAGGTTCAGCCTCAAATCGGCAATGGCGTCATTTGCTGAAGAGAGCTGCTTGGTCTTGTCAGACATGGCAACTTGCATCTCCGCTAGGGTGTGGAGGGTTTTTTCCCTGTCGCTTTTGAGCGTCGAGAGCTCCTTGCCGTGTTCTTCAAGATCCACTTCCAGTTTCTTGACTTTGTCACTCAGCTCATTCTTGGCGGCCTCTGCAGCCTCGGCAGCATCGACGGCCTCCTTGAGCTTGCCGGCGTGATCTACAGTTAGAGCTTCGAGCGCCTCCTTGTGCTTCTGCTCCAGCTCCTGGTTCTGCTGCGCGACAAGCTTCTCTATGTCTTCATCTTTGCTGCGAAGCTTGGCGGCGAGCGCCTGCTCACGTGCGGCAAGGTCTTCCTCGTGAGCATCAAGCGCAATGCGATGCGCCGTCAGGAGAGCATCTTCAGCAACAATTCTTTGCGTAGCTTCCTCTTGCGCCTTTTCCATGTCAGATTGTTTCAAGAGGATCTCTATCCAGTTTTGGCTCACTTGCTCCCGGCTGGCAGACAACTCTTGGAGGGCCTCGGCGTACCAGACTTGCATTTGTTCGACGCGCCTATGAAAATCTGCTTCGGCCACCTCGACAACTGCCATTCTGGAATCTGCTTTCTCTTTCCGAGCACGGTGAAGTGCCTGGAGCTTGCGGATATTTTCGCCCATGGCCTGAAGGAGCTGATCCTCTTCAGATTTGCCACTGCTGGCACTTGGATCATCAACAATCTCGAGCCCAGTGGCGGCGATGACTTCTTCATCGAAGACTTCCCCTTCGGCCGGTGCCCCAATGCTTGCCGTCCCCGGCAAGTTGACAAACAGGTTCTCGCCGACTTTGAGATATTTGCTGGATGAGGGGCCTTCGGATGTTGACGGTTGATCCTCAGCAACCGCCTCACCAGTAGCAGGGGGCTCCGTGGCCAGCGCAGCGCCTGGCGCTCCTGCGGCAGGAATGCCGTCTGTACGGTCACCAGCCTCCTTGCCGCCCTCTTCAGTAGACTCCTTGGCGGGTTCCTCCTGTGCAGTCTTGGCGGCCTCATCGGCAAAAGCACCGCCTGCTTCTACGGTGGCATCCATGGCGGCCTTGCTAGCAGCAATTTTGTTAGCTTCGGCGGCAACATCCCTGGCGGTCTCCACGATGACAGCGTCGATGTCCAGTGTTCCATCTCAGGGAATTCTAAAAGACAAGGGAGAGAAACAGAATGAGATCAAGATTGAAGTTCGAGAAGACAAAAGAAAGAGTGATAAAGGAAAGAATAGCAAGCGCACTGAGGCAATTGGTTACCTGCATCGGGCTGTCGAGAGGTGGCCTCGCCCCTCCCGGCAACCAAGGTTGTCGGGGGTAGGATGCCAGTATCCATGGTTGTCGGCTCCTCTTCAACCAAGACAAGCTCGTCGGTGTGATCTCTTGCCAGGGATGCGCTTAAGGGCGATGTGGTTGACAGAGGTGGCGCAACGAGGGTATCTCCTGATAACTCCCTTTGTTGCCGTCCTTCTCCTGCAAGCCCAAAGATATCAGCGGCAAGGATAGGAAACTCAACGTTCCCCAACGGAAAAAGAGTAATGAACTTACGCTGGGGGCTGCGCTGGGGGCTGCGTCGAGGACTAAGATCCGGGCTGATGGTAGTAGTTTCCGGCGCGCTCGTGAAGCCTGCCAGGGGCTCGTCGCCCGTGGAAGTCTTTGCCCTCTTCGCCATCCTCTCTGCCAAGGTTTCTGCATCACTGCAGAGACAATACAAGCAAGTCAATAAGATTGATCCAGAATTTGGAAGATAAAAGCTGTGGCAAGATACTCACTCTTACTCTTCTCGCTCCGGACTGAAGCCGGAGATGTCAAAATTGACCTCTGTTGCAGTGTCTGTGTGGGGAGGTGGAGGTGGGATCCTAGGTCGCTTGGCTGTAGCAGGCACAGGGGGTTGGCGTGTTTCCACCACCTCAGCCTCCGGTGCGGTAGTGCGAGACACCCCTGCCGCCTCAGCAGTTGCCGTTGGTGTGGGTCTCGCACGCCGTGCAGGTTGCGGTCGAACTCCTTGCCGTGGCGCAGTCTTGCCGGCCGCTTCCTTGCCGGGAGCCTCGCTGCTCGAGGAAGGATGGCTTGCCGGGATGCCAGATGCAGCTTTTCGAAGAACACGCTTTGTCTTCTTCGGGGCTGAAAGCTCTTCTTGCGGTTCTTCTTCGGCCGCCTCTTCGTAGGACGAGCTCTCAGCGGCTGTGCTGCTCTGTCCCCCGGCAGCCTTGTCCTTCCCGGCAGGATTTTCTTCCACCACTACCTCTGCGTCACTGGTTTCCCATTCTGTGAAGCCGACGCTGCCAGCCTCCGCGGCAAGATTTGCCTCCTCCGCCCTAGTGGCGATATATGCCACCTCTTCGTCGGTAGTAGCTCGGATGAGGTTTGCTTCTTCCCGGACGGCCCTCTCTGTCAAGTTATCAAAGAACTTCTGTGCCTCTTCCTCGGATGGCTCAACCCATGTCGCGTCGAGACTGTGGGCATTGAACAGTGGCATGGTGGCGATAATCGACCCCAGGGCAGAGTTGTTGCACAGAGGGACAATCCTTGCCGGCAACCGATGCTTGTTGTCGTGCTGGAATAGCCTTAGACGGAGGGCGCCAAGTTGCATAGCAGTCAAATTGTTGTTCAATCCGGGGCACAATCTCATGATGTCTGCTGCGTTTCGGTATTCCCAAGCTGGTCTCCCTTTATTCTGCAAGGGGGCAATGCGGCGGCGGAGGAAATCGAAGCCAATCATCTCCATTGTTAGCCCGGCAGCTTTCAGGCGAAGGATCCTGGTGGTGGCGATTGTGAGTTTTTCATCTTCAGCAGTGAGATCGCTCCAGCCACTGCCGCGGACCGCTTTCTACTGTCGAGGCAGACAGAACGGATGGGGATCTGCCTCCTAGATCCAGCACCACTCAGCCCACCATTCATCCCACTTCTCACGGTAAACCCCTTCTGGGTATATTTCCTTATTCCAAGCCCTTGGAATCCAGGCGATAGAACCAGAGAGGGCCTCCCCTTTTTGGATACGAGGGAAAAAGTAGTGGCGGAAAAGGGCAGTTTTGGGAACCACTCCGGCAAAATTTTCACAAAGATGGGCAAAGATGGACATGCATAGTACCGCATTTGGCGTGAAATCAAGAAGATGGAAGCCGTATGTGTACATAATGTCATTGAAGAAGTCAGAAAATGGGGGACAGAGCCCGCAATAGAAATAAGCAGCAAAGAAGGGATATCTGTCTGACCCGCTCTTGGAGCAAGAACCTGGAATCACGCGAGTGGCGGGGTGAGCCTGCGTCTCCCTCCGCCCCTTCAGAGCTTTTGCATCAAGCGACGGGGTGAAGACGACGTGCTTCTTCCGCATCTTCGCCAGCTTGCTCTCCGGGACGTCGGCTTTCGTCTCCTTGCCCTTGCCTTTGCTGGCCTTGGGCGGCATGATGGATGCAGGGGCGGAAGCCGGGGATGGAGCGGGCGTGGAGGCGACGGGCGGATGAGGGAAGGCTTTGCTCTGAGCTCGAGAGAAGGAAGACAATGGCGGGGACCAGATTGAGAAGAAGAGGGAGGTAAATAGGTTGTGCCTTTGCAGTTTCCCTTTTTATGGGGAAAGTGCGGGGCCACCTCTTTTACTCCCCAATGTGAATGCGCCTCTGCAGGCACGTTGCAGTTGCAGCCTTTGACGCATGCTTCCCACGTCGCGTGTTCAGCGCGCGTAGTGGGGGGCACAGTAAACGGGATATTTACGAGCGGTTAATTCCCTACCTCATGTGCCCGTGCACTCTTTGGGCCTAGCCCAACAACGCCTTCGCACTCGTGTGTGGCCTAGGCCCGGGGGCTCCTGTCGGTGTACTAAGTATTGGGCCATTAGTACCCCGTACTTGTGCACAGGCAGTTGTAGCCATACTCGCGGCAAGGCTTGTCGGGGAACAGTTCAAGGTTGACTCAGGCTACCAGAGAAATTCTCAAGTCAAAGATCTGAGGATCAGTAGATAAGGAGAGCTAGAATCCGAAAGCCAGCTTCCCCGGCAAGATCTTGCCGGGGTGGCCTATGAAGCCCGGCAAGATTCGGCATCCGGCAAGATTCTGTTGCTGTGCCACCACTCTGGCATAGCAACGAGCCCGACATTCTGGGTCCTTCTTTGGATGCGTGGCGACACGCCAGTGGAGAGCTTAAGAGGTGCTGATGGGATGGCCCCTTTTTCCATCCCCAAGAAAGTGAGGACACCTAAACGGACACCTCACGGTACATTAAATGCGTTCATCCTAATCCGTCAGTGGTTAGGTATGATAAACCTGTAGCCACTTTACACCTCAATGTACGTACATTTTGCCACTGTGGTGACCCCGTTGAGCATATAAAAGGAGGCCCAAGGCAACTGCTACTGGGAAGAGGAGCTTCTGGCCCATTATGCATGCGTAGCTGCTCTTTGAACATACAGTTCATCGCAAGCGCTCCTGGAGCCTAGGCTCAAGAACACTGATAATAAAACAAAGCAGGAGTAGGGTTTTACGCTGATTAGCGGCCCAAACCTGGGTAAAATCGCCCCGCGTCGATCGTTGGTTCTGCTCTTTGCGCATACCTCTCCCCCTGCCGAATAGTAAAGGGATTCCTTGAGGGTCCCATAGGTGTCGCACGCCGACACGGCAGAATGGAAAAGGCTCCAAAAAAGTTGAATTTCATTTTGGAGCTTCAGATGACAGAGTAATCGGAAGTCATCGTGTCAACCACATACATGACTTGTCAGTGGCTGATCCCTTTGCCGAAATGATGAGGTTTCGAAACCAGCCTTACTAGTGGTAATATTAGTTTGAACCTCTCTTATATCCATGTTCAGCTGATCAGCGCATTCGTTTGCAGCTGAATGAGCTGAATTTCATTTCTAATATCAGTTTGAACCTTGTAATCTTTGAATTTGAGCCAAATAACTCTGGAATTTGAACCTTGTAATATTTGGGGCTTTTGTGGTACGATCGTTGAAATGGCATCGTATGAGACTCATATACTGGTAGTACTATTTTGACCTTAATATGCAATGGACTTAGATTTTATTAACCATTCTCGAATGTGTTTCCCTTTTCGATATCATAGCACACGATCTGTATAGCTAACTTGACTGCGATCTTCAACATTATTGCACACAGTTGGTTTCTTAAACCGTGTGCCCTGTAGAGCACAGAATTAATTATCGCACTCGAGTGTCCATCATCACCCTTCTGTGTAACTTTGACCTCATCACCCACGGGTAAACTAATGATCGAAGTCATTCCACACACTTCGTTTTTACAAAGCTTTTTGCCAAATAAACGCCCACGATTTGCCCCTCTTCTAGCCGACGCGTGGCCAAACTAGCCGGGCGGGAAGCTTGCGCGGTAAACTGCATGGTTGCGCGGGAACAGGCTCACCAACGATACATTTGGCGCCTCTTCGAGCCCACGCGTGGTCAAACAAAACGCGTGCGGGGTGCTCAAGCGTGCACTGGAATCCTCCGCTATGAACGCTGTGACAAGACATGACGATTACTGGCCGGCCGGCCCCCATTTATTACAACGGCCATTTAACCCTTGTGTCTCTTCAACCTTTCGATCGTGCCCCAGTATTGCAAGAAGCACACCCACCACGACAAATTCTTAGAGGGTATCCTGTGCGGCTCCAATGGCGCTCCGAGCGGCTGCAGTTCACCATGCATGTCATGGTAGACACCCACAGAAGGTCCACGGAGCTCTCGGTGGTGTACACCAACAACCCGGTCTGGGTGGAGCACTCCATCCACATCATGGAGCTGTTGCTTGCTGAGGAGAAGTACAAGGTGGTCGGGTTCGACCTCGAGTACACCCGCGCTCGTGCCGGGTCTCGTCCCAAGGTCGTCATTGCCCAGATGTGCATGCGCAATCACGTCCTCGTCTACCACTACTGCCTTGCCACAAGGCCTTGTGAGCGTTTCGCCAGGTTTGTCGACAACCCCCACTACATGTTCGCTACAGTGGACATCACCAACGATGTAAAGGTGCTCAAGAATTCGGGCATCGCCTGCCAGAATCTTGTTGACATCCAGGGCCAATACAAGATCTGGGGCAGCAAGGAGCATGAGAAGGACTCACTGGTTCACCTCGCCGAGGCCATCATCGACCCCTACCACAGAGACATGAAGGATTCCTGCAACAAGGACAAGCGTGCCTGGCACTCGGCCTGGATGGAGAAACTCGACAAAGCTCACGTCGTGTACGCGGCCAAGGAGGCGTACATGAGCTACGAGATGTATAGGCGGATCGTTGACATGAGGAAGTGCCTCCTTCCCCAAAATGGCCAGGGATCCATCCGGAAGCAGAGCAATAGCAAGTGTCGTCGCAACAAGATGTAGATGATTAGATGCTCATTTCTCCTAGTTTAGTATGCATGTAATTGCTTACTTTGGTGTGTGGAAATGTTATGTGTGTAGTCACTTATGTAATTGTATGCTTAATTTGGTTATGCAATGCTGTTCTTATAAGTATATATGTTGATGTTCTGTAGACAAAGCAAATCTCATCGCACACGGACTAAACAATGGAACCCGTCGGTGATGATTTCATCAATCAGTCACAATTGTATACGAGCAATCGTTTGCTCACAACACACACTGCTTTTTAACAGGAATCATATGTGTTGTTATCGGTCTTCCCACACATTTCTGATTACAGACCTGTTTGCCGCGTATCACACACATCTTGTTAAGTTGAACCATTTCTGTTCTCTTGGCTCAATGCAAACAGTTCATCCGAGTGAACTGTATGTTGTATATCGCACACACCTTCATCTGGCTGCCCATTTCTGTTGTTCCGCCTCAGCACAAACAGTTCATCGGGGTGAACTGTATGTCGTATATCGCACACACCTTGATCTGGCAGTCTGTTTCTGTTGTTCTGTCTCATCGCAAAGAGTTCGTATGGATCAACCGTATGCCCCGCATCGCACACGCAACTAAAATCTGAACTGTGTTTGATGTATCCTTCATCGCAAATGTTTTGCATCTTTTTTTATGGTTTTTTTACATCACCGTTTGTGATTAATGCATTGCACACAGTTTCATCAAAGGGTCTCTGATCATAGTGTCGCGTTAGCAGCATCCTACAGTAGTGTAGTACTTCACTTATATCTTTTTGAGCACGGCGGTGGTTATATTTTAAAGAAATAAACTCTCTTGCTTCACTTATATTATTTTGAGAGTTAGTAAATTTTAGAGAAATATGCTCTCTTTCTTCACTTATATTATTTTTAGAGTTGAATTTTTTTGAAGAAATATTTATGCTCTTGTGCTTCACTTAGATCTTTTTGAGAGATAAGAATAGTAATGGTAATTTGCACGAGATATGAATTTGGTCCCAAAGTGATATATATCCAAGGGGGATATAATAAGAACTTTCATGAAGATCATTGGGTATTATAAACTTGATTCCTTGTAATAGTTTTGCGATATGGAGATAGTGATATGTGAGTCATGTTGGTGAGTAATTATGCTTTAGTAAGAATATTGGTGTTAAGGTTTGTGATTCTTTATGCATCCACGTAAAGTCAATAGTTATGCAATGAAATTATATCCTACTTGTGGTGCATTATTCAGTGTTAATTATGTTTAATACGCGTTTATGACCGTTTTCATTTTTTGGTTGGTTGCTTCTCAATCTATGACGATATTGTGACAAAAACACGTATCATCATAGATGTGGTGGGCTCCTACTTCTATGATAAAAAATCATGACAGAAAATGGGCTTTTCATCCTGGGCGGGCCGGGGACGCACCTGCATGACATTCTTTGGGCCGTCTATGACATAAAAAATCATGGTAGAAGTGAGGGCGAGGAAATTTTCGCGGAGTTCCCAGTTACGGTGGGTGGTCGGGGCCGAGCGATGCAGTGTGGTTTGCGCGTTTCTCTCGTACATAGGCGCGTGTGTGTGCGAGGCATTGTTGGCTCTAAATGAACCCGGGGGAGAGGCGTTCGCGTACTGAACCCAAGCAATCCCCTGTTGCTACATACTGAAGCTGATCGATCGATCCCTTCGCTACTAACTGAAGCCGATCGACTCCTTCGCTGCTAACTGAACCCGATCGATCGCTGCTAATGCTTACTGAAGCCGATCGAACCCCCGTGCAAGACGTAGCTAGCCGGTTGGGTTGCCTCTAGATGAACAGTGCCCGTTGCTGCCGCGCGTGCGATACGTAGAACGAGTCGAGCCGTGGTGAGTCGAGCCAGTTGGGTTGGGTGTGGATGAACAGTTCCCGGTGGGGGTTGGATGAATAGGACCCCGGCCGTGTGTAGGCGGTTGCCTCTAGATGAACAGGACCTCGTGGTAGTACGCGGTTGCCGCTGGATGAACAGGACCCCGAGGAGGCCGCCGTACACTCCAGCCGGTTGGGGGTGGATGATCAGGACCCCGTGGAGGCTGGTTGAACTGTAGCCGGTGGAGGCTAGATGAACAGTAGCCCGTGGATGAACAGTGTCTGGTGGAGCCTATCGAGGTGGATGAACAGTAGCAGGTGGAGGCTGGAGGAAGTCGATGGTGGATGAATAGTAGCCTGTGGAGTCCCGTTTTACGGTACGCCACACCCCTCCCGATGAACAGGACCCCGTTTCGATCGTAGGAGGTCGAAGAGAAGTCCGTTTCCTCCATTTTGCGGTACGCCAGACCCCTCCCGATCAACAGGACCCCTTTTCGACCGTAGGAGCTCGAACAGAAATCCGTTTCCTCCGTTTTGTGGTACGCCAGACCCTTCCCAATGAACAGGATCCTATTTCAACCATAGGCGGTTGAATAGAAGGCCGTTTCCTCCATACTGCGGTATGCCAGACCCCGTTTCGGCTGTTTCATCCAACTCGGTTGGCTCCCGTTAAACAGGACGCATTCCGACCCAGCCGGTTGGCTGCCGATGAACAGGACGCCATCGTTGTACGCGTTCGAGACCATGCCCGTATGTATGTACGTAGCCGTATTTACTTTCTTACAGCGTGGCTGTACGTACAGGTACATGATTTACACATGACTGCTGATACGTCTCCAACGTATCTATAATTTATGAAGTATTCATGCCATGTTTAGAACAATTTTATATGGTTTTGATATGATTTGCATGGAACTAACCCAGACTAACGCTGTTTTCAGCAGAACTACCGTGGTGTTGTTTTTTGTGTAGAAATACAAATTCTCCAAATGCAACGGAACTTTTTGACAATTTTTTTGGAACAAAAGAGGCACTTGAAGCTTCGTGGGAGGGCCAGAAGAGCCATGAGGTGGCCACAACCCACCAGGGCACGCCAGCCCCCTCTGGCACGCCCTGGTGTCTTGTGGGCCCCTTGTGGCCCATCTTTGCTTGAAACCGACGCCCAAAAATCCTATATATTTAGAAACCCCCAGAAATAACCCTAGATCAGAAGTTCCGACGCCGCAAGCCTCTGTAGCCACAAAAAACAAATCTAGACCCTGTTCCAGCACCCTGCCGGAGGGGGAAACCATCACCGGTGGCCATCTTCATCATCCCGGCAGCCACCATGATGAGGAGGGATTAGTCCACCCTTAGGACTGAGGGTTTGTACAAGTAGCTATGTGCTTAATCTCTCTCTCTCTCATGTTCTTGAGTTAGCACGATCTTGATGTATCGCGAGCTTTGTTAATATAGTTGGATCATATGGTGTTTTCCCCTCTCTATCTTGTTGTGATGAATTGAGTTTTCCCTTTGAGATTTTGTTTTATTGGATTGAATACTTTTATGGATCTGAGAGCACTTGACCTATATCTTGGCACTCAACTCATGGATTCCTGAGGTGACATTGGGGTAATCTATGCATAGGGGTTGATGCACGTTTTCGTCTTTGTTTCTCCGGTAGAAATCTTGGGGCACTCTTTGAGGTTCTTTGTGTTGGAGTGAGTATTATGAATCTGAAATTGTTTGATGCATATTGTATAATCAACTCACGGATACTCGTGGTGACATTGGAGTATCTAGGTGACATTAGAGATGGTCGATGTGTATCATATGGTGTTATTTTAGTACGAACTCTTAGATAGATCGATCGGAAAGGATAACTTGGTGTTATTTTAGTACGAACTCTTGGATAGATCGATCGGAAAGGATAACTTTGAGGTGGTTTCGTACCCTACAGACAATTTCTTCTTATGTTCTCCGCTAGATAAGAACTTTGGAGTGGTTCTTCATCGCACTTGAGGGATGGTTATATGATCCAATTATATTAGCATTGTAGAGAGATTGCACTAGCAAAAGTACGGACCCTAGGCCTCATTTTCAAGCATTGCAATACCGTTTGTGCTCCTTTTTATGGATTGCTACCTTGCTGTTTTTTATTGTTCCTATTACAAAAATCAATATCTACTATCATTACTACGCTTGTATCACCATCTCTTCGCCGAACTAGTGCACCTATGCAAATTAGCATTGTATTTGGTGTGTTGGGGACACAAGAGACTTTTTGTTATTTGGTTGCAGGGTTGTTTGGGAGAGACCGTCTTCATCCTATGCCTCCCATGGATTGATAAACCTTAGGTCATCCACTTGAGGGGAAATTGCTACTCTCCTACAAAACTCTACGCTTGGAGGCCCAACACGAGTCTACAAGAATAAAGTTGTGTAGTAGACATCAAGCTCCTTTCTGGCGCCGTTGCTGGGGAGGTGAGTGCTTGAACGTATATCTTTAGATCATGCAATTGAATCTTTTAGTTTATTGTTTTATCACTAGTTTGGTTTGTAAAAGAAAACTACAAAAAAATAGAATTGAGGTTGCATGATATTGTTCATCTTTATAATGTCTTTCGTGAAAATGATGGAATGAAAAATTATGCTCAATTGATAGAAGAAGAATGCAATAAAATGTTTGGCATAAAATCCATGAATGATGAACATGATTGCAATGTTGCTAGTATGAATTCTTTGAATATCCATGATGTTAATGATATGCAAAGCCACAAGCTTGGGGATGCTATGTTTGATGAAGATGATATTTTTAGTCCCCCAAGTTTTGATGAGAATATGATGATAGCATGTCTCCTATTTATGATGATTATATTGATGAAAGTGGGTTTGGAAGAGTGTGAACTCTAGGTACTAATGATCCCACTATTTTGGAGGGTGTTGAATCTTATTGTAATAATTATGAAAGTGGATTTGGAGAGGTCATGACTTTAGTTAGTGATGAATCCACTATTTTGGAAGAGGTTTCAATTGACTATGATAAAAAAATGTTGCTATCTATGATGATTATGGTGAAGACATGTGTGATATAAAGAATGATAATAACCATGAAACTTGTCATCATGATTTGAATTTTCAATTGGATTATCCCAAACAAGTATCTCATGCTAGTTATTTTGTTGAGTTTGCTCCCACCACTATTCATGAGATTAAATTTGCTTATGTGGAGAATAATAAAATTTCTATGCTTGTGGATCATGAAAAGAATGCTTTGTGTGATAGTTATATTGATGAATCCATTCATGATGCTACTGAAAATTATTATGAGAGAGGAACTTGTGATTCATGATGCTCTCTTTATGTTTCTTTTCTTTACTTTTATGCGAGCATCATTGAAATCATCATGCCTAGCTAAAAAGGCATTAAAGAAAAGTGCTTGTTGGGAGACAGCCCAACATGTACCCCTACTGTTTTTGTGTGTTAACATGATTAATCTACTGTAGTAATCATGTTTTATAGCTTTTGTTTCAATAAAGTGCCAAGTAAAGCCTTTGGGATAGTGTGGATGATAGTTGACTTGATTCTGTGCAAAAAGAGAAACTTTTGCACCCAGTAATAGAATTGTTAAAAATCACTGGAGTGTCGAAAAACTCAGAATTTTTTACAGATGATGGGTATACAAATTTTCTACGTTGTCCTAACGTTTCAGAAATTTTAGAGTTACAGAAGTATGACCATAATTCAGATCTTTACATACTTTTCTGTTTTTGACAGATTCTGTTTTCAATGCATAGTTTGCTTGTTTTATGGTTTCTATGGCTTATATTGCTTAATATAAATTGTGAAAATTGTAGAGTACAGTAGGAATTATGTGGAAATAATTATTAATCTTGTATTTGACAGTACCCAAGTGAATGATTTGTCTTTATCATACTAACCCATCTCATGAAGTTCCGTTAAGTTTTGTGTGATTGAAGTTTTCAAGTTTTGGGTGAGATATTGATATGAGGAGAATAAAGAGTGACAAGAACCTAAGCTTGGGGATGCCCAAGGCACCCCAAGGTAATATTAAAGGAAGATCCAAGCAACTAAGCTTGGGGATGCCCCGGAAGGCATCCCCTCTTTCGTCTCCAACGTTATCGGTAACCTTACTTGGGCCTATATTTTTATTCGTCACATGATATGTGTTTTCCTTGGAGTGTCATTTTATTTTATTAGGATTTTGTTGCTGTTAGTTAGAATAATGTTTGATATCTTGAGTATCCTTGACCATGCTTAGTTTGCAAGTATTTGAGTTGCTGTTTCAAAACAGCAAGTAGCACGCTAGTGCGTGAATTCTTGAGAAAAAGTCAGAATGTGATAAAATGTTTAATATTTTTGCACAATAAGCTATAATAATTTTCTACAGTGTGGTAGATTTTTGGAATTTTTGGAGTTAGGGAAGTATGAGTATAATTGCACTCTTTACAGACTGTCCTGTTTAGACAGATTGCTGTTATGTTTGCATTGTTTGCATATGTTTGCTTGTTTGATGATTCTATTTGAGGATAGGAGAATTAAATATGCAGAGGAATTTAGTATGCAATGTTAAATAATAATTTTAGTGATTTTCCACAGTAGGGAATGATAAGGTTATGCATTGATTTATACTAACTTATCTCACGAGTACTTGTTGAGTTTTGTGTGGATGAAGTTTTTTGAGATTTAGAGAAACCGTGATATAAAAGGAATTAAGGAGACACAAAAGCCCAAGCTTGGGGATGCCCAAGGCACCCCAAGATAATATTTCAAGAAGTCTAAAGCATCTAAGCTTGGGGATGCCCCGGTAGGCATCCCACCTTTCTTCATCAACAATTATCGGTTAGCCTCGGTTGAGCCTAAGTTTTTGCTTCTTCACATGATGTGTGCTATTCTTAGAATATCATTTTATTTTGTTTTGATTTCTGTTTTAATAAAATACTTAGATCTGAAATTTTTTAAATGAGAGAGAGTCCTCACATAGCCACCTATTTACTTAACTACTCATTTGATCTTCACTTATATCTTTTTGGAGTAGTTTGTCGAACATTCTCATGCTTCACTTATATTATTTTGAGAGTTGATAATAGTGATGACAATTTGCACAAACTATGAAATTGGGACCAAAGTGATGGATGTTCAAGAAGGATATAATAAAAACTCTCATGTAGATCATTGGATATGATAAGTTTGATTCCTTACAATAATTTTGCGATATGGAGATAATAATATGTGAGTCATGTTGGTGAGTAATTATGCTTTAGTAAGAATATTGGTGTTAAGGTTTGTGATTCCCTATGCAAACACCAAAGTCAATAGTTATGTAATGAAATTACATCCTACTTGTGGTGCATTATTCGGTGTTAGTTATGTTTAATGCTCGTTTATGATCGTTTTCGTTTCTTGGTTTGCCGCTTCTCAATCTATTTGCTAGCCTTCATTTGTACTAAGCGGGAATACTGCTTGTGCATCCAAACTCCTTAAACCAAGTTGTGCCAAATGAGTCCACCATACCTACCTATATGCGGTATTTCCGTGCCGTTCCAAGTAAATTTGTATGTGCCCACTCTAATTTTCAAAATAAATTTCCTTTTTGTGTGCCCGTATCGCTCATGAAGCGGCAGGGGGTGGCCAATATTTTCCATGCTAGATGCGTTATTCGCAAGATGAGGGTTTATTCACTTGTCATTGCATGAGAGTGTGGCAAAGGTAATAGGGATGCCCAGTCCCGAAATGCAAAAAAAATTATTTACGTTGTTCAATAATAAATTCCTTGGAAAGTGTTGGTATGGAAGGCACCCGTGGATACAGCTAGCTATGGATTGTGAAAGAATGGTGAAAAAAGGAATAAACTTTATTTTCTGTTTGGGAACCGCCTAAGATGTATCTAGCATGGAAAGTGTTGGGAATTCTCGGTTGTTTTCGTTGACGGGAAAAGTATGCCTCTCAAAATATTTTATCTCTCAATTTAAGCTTTGAGCTCTGGCACCTCTACAAATCTCTGCTTCCCTCTGCGAAGGGCCTATCTATTTACTTTATGCAATTATTTTATTTGAGTCTTCATCTTCTCTTATAAAGCACCAACTAGGGAGCACTATTGTCATACTTGTGCATTGGATGTAGCTAATATTTGAGTGTGTTTCATGAACGGATCAATGATTGAGCATAATGGGCTAGGGATAGCTTTCTTCAGCCTTGATATTTTGAAAGACATGGTTGCTTGTTAGTATGCTTGAGTATTGATGTCTTCATGTCAAATTATAGACTATTGCTTTGAATCATTCAAGTCCAAATGTGCATGCTACAAAAGAAAGAGTATATGATGAATATGATAGGTAGCATTCCACAATAAAAATTCCGCTTTCAATTGCTACTTTAGCATGATGAGTTTTATGAGAAAGAGTTGCTGTTATGATGCTAGGAAAAGTGATTGAAATTATCATTGATCAAACTTGTGCACTATGCTAGCATTCACACTTCATATATTATTTCTTTTATCATTTACCTACTTCAGGACGAGTAGGAATTAAGCTTGGGGATGCTGATATGTCTCCAATGTATCTATAATTTATGAACTATTCATGTCATGTTTACAACAATTTTATATGGTTTTGGTATGATTTGCATGGAACTAACCCGGACTGACGCTGTTTTCAGCAGAACGACCGTGGTGTTGATTTTTGTGCAGAAATAAAAGTTCTCCAAATGCAATGAAAATGTTTGATAATTTTTTTTGGAACAAAAGAGGCACTAGAAGCTTCGTGGGAGGGCCAGAAGAGCCACGAGGTGGCCAAAACCCACCATGGCGCGCCAGCCCCCTCTGGCGCGCCCAGGTGTCTTGTGGCCCCCTCGTGGCCCATCTTCGCGTGAAACCGACGCCCAAAAAATCCTATATATTCAGAAACCCCCTAAAATAACCCTAGATCAGAAGTTTCGCCACCGCAAGCCTCTGTAGCCATGAAAAAAAAATCTAGACCCTGTTCCGGCACCCTGCCGGAGGGAGAAACCATCACCGGTGGCCATCTTCATCATCCCGACGGCCACCATGATGAGGAGGGAGTAGTCCACCCTCGGGGCTGAGTGTTTATACCAGAAGCTCTGTGTTTAATCTCTCTCTCTTGTGTTCTTGAGTTGGCACGATCTTGATGTATCACGAGCTTTGTTAATATAGTTGGATCATATGGTGTTTTCCCCTCTCTATCTTGTTGTGATGAATTGAGTTTTCCCTTTGAGATTTCATTTTAGCAGATTGAATACTTTTATGGATTTGAGAGCACTTGATCTATGTCTTGGCACTCAACTCACGGATTCCCGAGGTGGCATTGGGGTAATCTATGCATAGGGGTTGATGCATGTTTTCGTCTTTGTTTCTCCGGTAGAAATCTTGGGGCACTCTTTGAGGTTCTTTGTGTTGGATTGCGTATTATGAATCTGAAATTGTTTGATGCATATTGTATAATCAACTCACGGATACTCGTGGTGACATTGGAGTATCTAGGTGACATTAGAGTTGGTTGATGTGTATCATATGGTGTTATTTTAGTACGAACTCTTAGATAGATCGATCGGAAAGGATAACTTGGTGTTATTTTAGTACGAACTCTTGGATAGATCGATCAGAAAGGATAACTTTGAGGTGATTTCGATGTTGGGGAACGTAGTAGTAAATCAAAAAAAATTCTACGCATCACCAAGATCAATCTATGGAGAGACTAGCAATGAGAGAGAGATGAGTGTATCTTCATACCCTTGAAGATCGCGATGCGGAACCGTTGCAAGAACGCGGTTGGAGGAGTCGTACACGCAGCGATTTAGATCGCGGTCGATTCCGATCTAAGCACCGAACAACGATGCCTCCGTGTTCAACACACGTGCAGCCCGGTGACGTCTCCCGCGCCTTGATCTAGCAAGGAGGAGGGAGAGGTTGGGGAAGACAGCTCCAGCAGCACGACAGCGTGGTGGTGGAACTTGCAGTTCTCCGGCAGGGCTTCGCCAAGCTCAAACGGAGGAGTAGGAGATGTTGGAGAGGGGGAGGGCTGCGCCAGGGGAGAGGTTGTGGCCTCCCTCCCACCCCTCCACTATTTATAGGCTGGGGGGAGAGGGGCCGGCCCCCCTAGATCCCATCTAGGGTTGGGGCGGCGGCCAAGGGGGGGAGGAGTGCCTCCCAAGTCAAGTGGAGGCCCTCCCCCTTTAGGGTTTCCCCTCTCCCATGCGCATGGGCCTTAGGGGGGCTGGTGCCCCTAGCCCATTAAGGCTAGGGTGCCCCCTTACAGCCCATGCTGCTGTATTGGACGTGGTGGAACCCTTTCCAGACTTCCGGACCCCTCCGGAATCCTCCGGAACCTTTCGAAAGCTTCCCGGTACAATACCGAAAAAAGACCGAACTTTTTTCGGAACCCCAATAACAACTTCCCATATATAAATCTTTACCTCCGGACCATTCCGGAACTCCTCTTGACGTCCGGGATCTCATCCGGGACTCTGAACAACATTCGGTATTCACATACTATTTCCCATAACAACCCTAGAGTCACCGAACCTTAAGTGTGTAGACCCTACGGGTTCGGGAACCATGCAGACATGACCGAGACATCTCTCCGGCCAATAACCAATAGCGGGATCTGGATACCCATGTTGGCTCCCACATGTTCCACGATGATCTCATCGGATGAACCACGATGTCGAGGATTCAATCAATCCCGTATACAATTCCCTTTGTCTACCGGTATGATACTTGCCCGAGATTCGATCGTCGGTATCCCTATACCTTGTTCAATCTTGTTACCGGCAAGTCTCTTTACTCGTTCTGTAACGCATGATCCCGTGGCTAACTCTTTAGTCACATTGAGCTCATTATGATGATGCATTACCGAGTGGGCCCAGAGATACCTCTCCGTCATACGGAGTGACAAATCCCAGTCTCGATTCGTGCCAACCCAACAGACACTTTCGGAGATACCTGTAGTGCACCTTTATGGTCACCCAGTTACGTTGTGACGTTTGATACACCCAAAGCATTCCTACAGTATCCGGGAGTTGCACAATCTCATGGTCTAAGGAAATGATACTTGACATTAGAAAAGCTTTAGCAGACGAACTACACGATCTAGTGCTATGCTTAGGATTGGGTCTTGTCCATCACATCATTCTCCTAATGATGTGATCCCGTTATCAACGACATCCAATGTCCATGGTCAGGAAACCGTAACCATCTATTGATCAACGAGCTAGTCAACTAGAGGCTCACTAGGGACATGTTGTGGTCTATGTATTCACAAATGCATTACGATTTCCGGATAACACAATTATAGCATGAACAACAGACAATTATCATGAACAAGGAAATATAATAATAACCACTTTATTATTGCCTCTAGGGCATATTTCCAACAGTCTCCCACTTGCACTAGAGTCAATAATCTAGTTACATTGTGATGAATCGAACACCCATAGAGTTCTGGTGTTGATCATGTTTTGCTCGTGGAAGAGGTTTAGTCAACGGATCTGCGACATTCAGATCCGTATGCACTTTACAAATATCTATGTCTCCATCTTGAACATGTTCACGAATGGAGTTGAAGCGATGCTTGATATGCCTGGTCTTCTTGTGAAACCTGGGCTCCTTGGCAAGGGCAATAGCTCCAGTGTTGTCATAGAAGAGAGTCATTGGGCCCGACGCATTGGGAATAACTCCTAGGTCGGTGATGAACTCCTTCATCCAGACTGCTTCCTGTGCTGCCTCCAAGGCTGCTATGTACTCCGCTTCACATGTAGATCCCGCCACGACGCTTTGCTTGCAACTGCACCAGCTGACTGCCCCACCATTCAAAATATACACGTATCCGGTTTGTGACTTAGAGTCATCCAAATCTGTGTCGAAGCTAGCATCGACGTAACCCTTTACGACGAGCTCTTCGTCACCTCCATAAACGAGAAACATATCCTTAGTCCTTTTCAGGTACTTCAGGATGTTCTTGACCGCTGTCCAGTGTTCCATGCCGGGATTACTTTGGTACCTTCCTACCAAACTTACGGCGAGGTTCACATCAGGTCTGGTACACAGCATGGCATACATAATAGATCCTATGGCTGAGGCATAGGGGATGACGCTCATCTTTTCTCTATCTTCTGCCGAGGTCGGGCATTGAGCCATGCTCAATCTCACACCTTGTAATACAGACAAGAACCCCTTCTTGGACAGATCCATATTGAACTTCTTCAATATCTTGTCAAGGTATGTGCTTTGCGAAAGACCAATGAGGCATCTCGATCTATCCCTATAGATCTTGATGCCTAATATGTAAGCAGCTTCTCCAAGGTCCTTCATCGAAAAACACTTGTTCAAGTAGGCCTTTATGCTTTCCAAGAATTCTATATCATTTCCCATTAATAGTATGTCATCTACATATAATATGAGAAATGCTACAGAGCTCCCACTCACTTTCTTGTAAACACAGGCTTCTCCATAAGTCTGTGTAAACCCAAATGCTTTGATCATCTCATCAAAGCGAATGTTCCAACTCCGAGATGCTTGCACCAGCCCATAGATTGAGCGCTGGAGCTTGCATACCTTGTCAGCATTATTAGGATCGACAAAACCTTCCGGCTGCATCATATACAACTCTTCCTTAAGGAAACCATTAATGAATGCCGTTTTGACGTCCATTTGCCATATCTCATAATCATAGTATGCGGCAATTGCTAACATGATTCTGACGGACTTCAGCTTCGCTACGGGTGAGAAGGTCTCATCGTAGTCAACCCCTTGAACTTGTCGATAACCCTTAGCGACAAGTCGAGCCTTATAGATGGTCACATTACCATCCGCGTCTGTCTTCTTCTTAAAGATTCATTTGTTCTCTATGGCTTGCCGATCATCGGGCAAGTCTGTCAAAGTCCATACTTCGTTTTCATACATGGATCCTATCTCGGATTTCATGGCTTCTAGCCATTTGTTGGAATCCGGGCCCGCCATCGCTTCTTCATAGTTCGAAGGTTCACTGTTGTCTAACAACATGACTTCCAAGACAGGGTTGCCGTACCACTCTGGTGCGGAACGTGTCCTCGTGGACCTACGAAGTTCAGTAGCAACTTGATCCAAAGTTTCATGATCATCATCATTAACTTCCTCTCTAGTCGGTGCAGGCACCACAGAAACATCTTCCTGAGCTGCGCTACTCTCCGGTTCAAGATGGGGTACCTCATCAAGTTCTACTTTCCTCCCACTTACTTCTTTCGAGAGAAACTCTTTCTCCAGAAAGGATACATTCTTGGCAACAAAGATCTTTCCTTCGGATCTAAGGTAGAAAGTATACCTAATAGTTTCTTTAGGGTATCCTATGAAGACGCATTTTTCCGATTTGGGTTCGAGCTTTTCAGGTTGAAGTTTCTTGACATAAGCATCGCATCCCCAAACTTTCAGAAACGACAGCTTAGGTTTCTTCCCAAACCATAATTCATACGGTGTCGTCTCAACGGTTTTCGACGGAGCCCTATTTAAAGTGAATGCGGCAGTCTCTAAAGCATAACCCCAAAATGATAGCGGTAGATCTGTAAGAGACATCATAGATCGCACCATATCCAATAGAGTGCGATTACGACGTTCGGACACACCATTACGCTGAGGTGTTCCAGGCGGCATGAGTTGTGAAACAATTCCACATTTCCTTAAGTGTGTGCCTAACCCGTGACTCAAATATTCCCCTCCACGATCTGATCATAAGAACTTTATTTTCCTGTCACATTGATTCTCTACCTCACTCTGAAATTCCTTGAATTTTTCAAAGGTCTTAGACTTGTGTTTCATTAAGTAGATATACCCATATCTACTTAAGTCATCAGTGAGGGTGAGAACATAACGATAACCACCGCGAGCCTCAACGCTCATTGGACCGCACACATCAGTATGTATGATTTCCAATAAGTTGGTTGCTCGCTCCATTGTCCCGGAGAACGGAGTCTTGGTCATTTTGCCCATGAGGCATGGTTCACACGTGTCAAATGATTCATAATCAAGAGACTCCAAAAGTCCATCTGCATGGAGTTTCTTCATGCGTTTGACACCAATGTGACCAAGGCGGCAGTGCCACAAGTATGTGGGACTATCATTATCAACCTTACATCTTTTGGCACTCACACTATGGATATGTGTAACATCACGTTCGAGATTCAATAAGAATAAACCATTGACCAGCGGGGCATGACCATAAAACATATCTCTCATATAAATAGAACAACCATTATTCTCGGATTTAAATGAGTAGCCGTCTCGCATCAAACGAGATCCTGATACAATGTTCATGCTCAAAGCTGGTACTAAATAACAATTATTAAGGTTTAAAACTAATCCCGAAGGTAGATGTAGAGGTAGCGTGCCGACGGCGATCACATCGACCTTGGAACCATTCCCGACGCGCATCGTCACCTCGTCCTTCGCCAGTCTCCGCTTATTCCGCAGCTCCTGTTTTGAGTTACAAATATGAGCAACCGCACCGGTATCAAATACCCAGGAGCTACTACGAGCGCTGGTAAGGTACACATCAATAACATGTATATCACATATACCTTTGGTATTGCCGGCCTTCTTATCCGCTAAGTACTTGGGGCAGTTCCGCTTCCAGTGACCGTTTCCCTTACAATAAAAGCATTCAGTCTCAGGCTTGGGTCCATTCTTTGGCTTCTTCCCAGTAGCTTGCTTACCGGGCGCGGCAACTCCCTTGCCGTCCTTCTTGAAGTTCTTTTTACCCTTGCCTTTCTTGAACTTAGTGGTTTTATTCACCATCAACACTTGATGTTCCTTTTTGATCTCCACCTCCGCTGATTTCAGCATTGAATATATCTCAGGAATGGTTTTCTCCATCCCCTGCATATTTAAGTTCATCACAAAGCTCTTGTAGCTAGGTGGAAGCGACTGAAGGATTCTGTCAACGACCGCGTCATCCGGGAGATTAACTCCCAGCTGAGACAAGCGGTTGTGCAACCCAGACATTTTGAGTATATGCTCGCTGACAGAACTATTCTCCTCCATCTTACAACTGTAGAACTTGTTGGAGACTTCATATCTCTCGACCCGGGCATGAGCTTGGAAAACCATTTTCAGCTCTTGGAACATCTCATATGCTCCGTGTTGCTCAAAACGCTTTTGGAGCCCCGGTTCTAAGCTGTAAAGCATGCCGCACTGAACCAGGGAGTAATCATCACTACGCGACTGCCAGGCGTTCATAACGTCTTGAGTTGCTGGGAAAACAGGTGCGTCACCTAGCGGTGCTTCAAGGACATATGCTTTCTTGGCAGCTATGAGGATAATCCTCAGGTTACGGACACAGTCCGTGTAGTTGCTACCATCGTCTTTCAGCTTGGTTTTCTCTAGGAACGCATTGAAGTTGAGGGCAACATTAGCATGGGCCATTTGATCTACAAGACATATTGTAAAGATTTTAGACTAAGTTCATGATAATTAAGTTCATCTAATCAAATTATTCAATGAACTCCCACTCAGATAGACATCCCTCTAGTCATCTAAGTGATACATGATCCGAATCGACTAGGCCGTGTCCGATCATCACGTGAGACGGACTAGTCATCAACGGTGAACATCTCTATGTTGATCGTATCTTCTATACGACTCATGTTCGACCTTTCGGTCTTCCGTGTTCCGAGGCCATGTCTGTACATGCTAGGCTCGTCAAGTCAACCTAAGTGTTTTGCATGTGTAAATCTGGCTTACACCCGTTGTATTCGAACGTTAGAATCTATCACACCCGATCATCACGTGGTGCTTCGAAACAACGAACCTTCGCAACGGTGCACAGTTAGGGGGAACACTTTCTTGAAATTTTAGCGAGGGATCATCTTATTTATGCTACCATCGTTCTAAGCAAATAAGATGTAAACATGATAAACATCACATGCAATCAAATAGTGACATGATATGGCCAATATAATTTTACTCCTTTTGATCTCCATCTTCGGGGCACCATGATCATCATCGTCACCGGCATGACACCATGATCTCCATCATCATGATCTCCATCATCGTGTCTTGATGAAGTTGCCTCGCCAACTATTACTTCTACTACTATGGCTAACGGTTAGCAATAAAGTAAAGTAATTACATGGCATTTTTCATTGACACGCAGGTCATACAATAAATTAAGACAACTCCTATGGCTCCTGCCGGTTGTCATACTCATCGACATGCAAGTCGTGATTCCTATTACAAGAACATGATCAATCTCATACATCACATATATCATTCATCACATCCTTTTGGCCATATCACATCACACGGCATATGCTGCAAGAACAAGTTAGACGTCCTCTAATTGTTGTTGCAAATTTTTTTACGTGGCTGCTATAGGTTTCTAGCAAGAACGTTTCTTACCTACGCCACAACCACAACGTGATATGCCAATTTCTATTTACCCTTCATAAGGACCCTTTTCATCGAATCCGATCTGACTAAAGTGGGAGAGACAGACACCCGCTAGCCACCTTATGCAACTAGTGCATGTCAGTCGGTGGAACCTGTCTCACGTAAGCGTACGTGTAAGGTCGGTCCGGGCCGCTTCATCCCACGATGCCGCCGAATCAAGATAAGACTAGTAACGGCAAGAAAATTGACAAAATCGACGCCCACAACAACTTGTGTTCTACTCGTGCAAGAAACTACGCATAGACCTGGCTCTGATACCACTGTTGGGGACCGTAGTAGTAAATCAAAAAAATTTCTACGCATCACCAAGATCAATCTATGGAGAGACTAGCAACGAGAGAGAGATGAGTGTATCTTCATACCCTTGAAGATCGCGATGCGGAAGCGTTGCAAGAACACGGTTGGAGGAGTCGTACACGCAGCGATTCAGATCGCGGTCGATTCCGATCTAAGCTCCGAACAACGATGCCTCCGTGTTCAACACACGTGCAGCCCGGTGACGTCTCCCGCGCCTTGATCCAGCAAGGAGGAGGGAGAGGTTGGGGAAGACAGCTCCAGCAGCACGATGGCGTGGTGGTGGAACTTGCAGTTCTCCGGCAGGGCTTCGCCAAGCTCAAACGGAGGAGGAGGAGATGTTGGAGAGGGGGAGGGCTGCGCCAGGGGAGAGGTTGTGGCCTCCCTCCCACCCCTCCACTATTTATAGGCTGGGGGGAGAGGGGGCCGGCCCCCCTAGATCCCATCTAGGGTTGGGGCGGCGGCCAAGGGGGGGAGGAGTGCCTCCCAAGTCAAGTGGAGGCCCTCCCCCTTTAGGGTTTCCCCTGTCCCATGCGCATGGGCCTTAGGGGGGCTGGTGCCCCTAGCCCATTAAGGCTAGGGCGCCCCCTTACAGCCCATGCTGCTGTATTGGACGTGGTGGAACCCTTTCCGGACTTCCGGACCCCTCCGGAATCCTCCGGAACCTTTCGAAAGCTTCCCGGTACAATACCGAAAAAAGACCAAACTTTTTCCGGAACCCCAATAACAACTTCCCATATATAAATCTTTACCTCCGGACCATTCCGGAACTCCTCGTGACGTCCGGGATCTCATCCGGGACTCCGAACAACATTCGGTATTCACATACTATTTCCCATAACAACCCTAGAGTCACCGAACCTTAAGTGTGTAGACCCTACGGGTTCGGGAACCATGCAGACATGACCGAGACATCTCTCCGGCCAATAACCAATAGCGGGATCTGGATACCCATGTTGGCTCCCACATGTTCCACGATGATCTCATCGGATGAACCACGATGTCGAGGATTCAATCAATCCCGTATACAATTCCCTTTGTCTACCGGTATGATACTTGCCCGAGATTCGATCGTCGGTATCCCTATACCTTGTTCAATCTCGTTACCGGCAAGTCTATTTACTCGTTCTGTAACGCATGATCCCGTGTCTAACTCTTTAGTCACATTGAGCTCATTATGATGATGCATTACCGAGTGGGCCCAGAGATACCTCTCCGTCATACGGAGTGACAAATCCCAGTCTCGATTCGTGCCAACCCAACAGACACTTTCGGAGATACCTGTATTGCACCTTTATGGTCACCCAGTTACGTTGTGACGTTTGATACACCCAAAGCATTCCTACAGTATCCGGGAGTTGCACAATCTCATGGTCTAAGGAAATGATACTTGACATTAGAAAAGCTTTAGCAGACGAACTACACGATCTAGTGCTATGCTTAGGATTGGGTCTTGTCCATCACATCATTCTCCTAATGATGTGATCCCGTTATCAACGACATCCAATGTCCATGGTCAGGAAACCGTAACCATCTATTGATCAACGAGCTAGTCAACTAGAGGCTCACTAGGGACATGTTGTGGTCTATGTATTCACACATGCATTACGATTTCCGGATAACACAATTATAGCATGAACAACAGACAATTATCATGAACAAGGAAATATAATAATAACCACTTTATTATTGCCTCTAAGTCATATTTCCAACATTCGTACCCTACAAACAATTTCTTCTTATGTTCTCCACTAGATAAGAACTTTGGAGTGATTCTTCATCGCACGTTGTGGGATGGTTATATGATCCAATTATATTAGCATTGTTAAGAGATTGCACTAGCGAAAGTATGGACCCTAGGCCTCATTTTCAAGCATTGAAATACCGTTTGTGCTCCTTTTATCAATTGCTACCTTGCTGTTTTTATTTTTCCTATTATAAAAATCAATATCTACTATCATTACTATGCTTGTATCACCATATCTTCGCCGAACTAGTGCACCTATACAAATTACAATTGTATTTGGTGTGATGGGGACACAAGAGACTTTTTGTTATTTGGTTGCAGGGTTGTTTGAGAGAGACCATCTTCATCCAATGCCTCCCATGGATTGATAAACCTTAGGTCATCCACTTGAGGGAAAATTGCTACTGTTCTACAAAACTCTATGCTTAGAGGCCCAATACGAGTCTACAAGAATAAAGTAGCGTAGTAGACATCAACTGCCTCAACTGCTACGTCACACGTGCCGCTCCTTGCTCGGCCACGGTTCATCCTTGCAGATAGACCGATCGACCAGTATGTACGTGCACGTTCACGACCAGAGAGACAACCCTACGTACGGTTCGACCGGGTGGGTCGCAGCTGTCAGGGAGGATAAGGAGGCACTTCCTTGCGTGTGAAGATATAGCTGATGGGTCCTAGCTATCATGGGGAGAAAACATTATTTTTCAGCGTAAAAAGGATGCAGTTGCATGCATGCGTCCATGGGCGTGGTGCGTCCCCACTATCAGCCTCTCCACGTAGAATCATCTTCCGATGACTCTCGTTTGTTGACCATGTTGACCACACCGTGCCGAGCGTACCAAGGCCGGTGGACGATGGCGAGGTCCCAGACTGGAACGACCCAAAGATGGGTAAGACATGGCAGCGGAGTCGCAGACGAAGAGGAGTGGGAAACTTGACTTGTTCAGGTGCGGGGTGGGCCTACACTCGGCAGAGAATAACAGGAGGTGCGGAGGAGTGGAGGGATGGCCTGGCCGTCGGTGGGGTAGCGTTTCATTTCAAGGCATGTGAAACAGCGCCGCTAGACGCCGGAGGCTGGAGCAGGCGGTCCCGGCGGCGCTGGAGGAAGAAACATGAGAGATTGAGGAAGAATGCGGGCCGTTGGATGTAAATCCAACGCCTTGCTTAGGCTTCGACCTTTGTATTTTTTTGCGGAAGTGCTTAGGCTTCGACCTACTGGCCCAGATGTCAGCCAGTCCATTTGGTTTTTTAGTCCATTTGGTGGGCTGGGTGAAACAATGATGTAGCGTCTATGCAGCCCGTTTATATATTATGTTAGAATTAAAAACCCATTTGCATTTTTTTTCAAAACCCACGGACTTGTTGGGCTGGTTGAAAATATCATGTTGGGCTAGACGGAGAAATGATGTACAAACATAAACACAAGATTTCACGTCTATTACTGCATTGGTCAGTAAAATCTTTACAAGCTTATGTACGCAATCACCAAGAGTTAACTTGTCAAGTTATATATAAAAAAATATTATTATTATTTTGTAAGAACTTTCGATTTACGAAATAAAATATCATTTTAATTTAATGAGTTAATTGGACGTGGGGTATTATTATTTTACAGGCTAGACGTGGGACAGTTGAGTTGGCTCTAGGAAAAAGTACTAGGAGAAAACTCAGATTACATCGAAAAAGAAAGTGGGAGATAATCCAGATATAGGATTAATTAAAACAAAAAATAAAGGAAGTGGGAAGGTCTATACAATGGTTGGACGAATGACAGGTTTAACGGAACCTTATGTTGTTTCTATTATATATATATATGTAATAAAATAAGATATAAATATAAATATATATACTATTATAGAAATGAAAACATAGGTTCAGTTTTGCATTCTTATAGAAAAATAGAACTGAGCTGTGCGTTGTCTTGAAAAACCAAACATAACTTGGGCTGCTGATGTTATAGACAAGCTAGGCTGGGAGGCCCAGAGGCCGCTTGATACCCACTAGACCCCAAAAAAAGTTGAAACCTGCTGGATCAACTGTGTCTCCATGTCTTGGGCTACGCATGTTAAACAACAAAACCTAGGCCATGGACCTGGTGGGCCCGGACTGTCAGCCTCTCGATGAACAGTTGTCTCCCGATTCCTCTCGTTTTGTTGACCATGTTGGGAACGACAGACGGCGGCGCCGCGGTGAGAGCACCAAGGCGGAGGACGACGTCGAGACCTCGGACCGAAACGAACCGGAGCCGGGGAAGACGCAGGCGGAGGGGAGTATGAGATTTGACTTGTTCGGGTGTAGGATGGGCCGGTGGAGGTGCCGCCGCCGGAGAATGTGTGGGAGTAGAGGGATGGCCTGGCCAGCACCATAGGCTAGGATGGGTCATCGAGGCATGCGCAACAGCGCCACCAGCCGCTATAGGCAGAGGACGAAAGATTGAACAAAATAAAGAAATACAAATGGATAGGTGGTTGGTCCCAGATGTCTTTGTACGAGACCTACTGGGTCCACCTGAGAAGGGGAATATGTTGGGAGGAAGGAGATTCAAAGCACGGCAGCCCAGTGAACTAGTTACATACATAAGCAAATAGCGACTAAAAAAAGCAAACAGGTTAATGGGTTCTTAGACAAAATATTTTGGACAAAACAGATAATTACGACACATAGGCTAATGCATGAAATACTCAGATGGTAGAGGTGCTTAAACAGATAAAGTACATCATCTAGACCTTCTTGGCATGCTTGATCATGATGCTGCGGCTATCCGTGTACTCGTCGGTTACGAGAAGCAGACACGCCCTCATGTCCAAGATCCGCCTGTACATGTCGTAGCATGTGTATGCGTCCTTGGCAGCATAGGTTATGTAGGCTAGATTCAGAGGTACCTCCCATGTGTTCAGGTCCTTGGTATCAATGTCTTCTTTCATGTTGGCGTAGCAGGGGTTGATGATGGTCGCGGCGAGGTCAACCACGGAGTCCTTCTCCTGCCCGTTGCCGATGATCTTGTATTGCTTCTGGATGTCGGCAAGCTTGTTGCACCAGATTGCCGAATCGTAAAGCACAATCACGTTCTTCCTGCTCTCCACCATAGCGAAGGTGTAGTCGGCGGTGCCGATGAAATGTGCGAATGCTCCAGAACCTCTGATGGCCCTACAACAGTGGTAGACGAGAACCTTGTCCTGCACGCATACCTGGGCGACGGCGATCCGCTGGTCCCAGTCAGGAGACGAATGGATGGGCACAAGGTATAGTCCCGCGACCTTGTGCTTTCTCCTCTTGTAGGTACTGCTTGAACTTGGCGAGGCAGGGTTTCACTGAGTCCGGATCGTTGGTGTACATCACATTCAACTTGGTGCTGCCATGGGTCTGAACGGAGAACTCGACGGTGAACGAGTGGGTAGGCGGCGACAGTTCATTTTTCAGCTCTTGGGAAACTGCATTCAACAGTAAACTGAGTGTGTACAGGCGACAACAGTTACTACCCCTCCCTCGCCCGCTGCACGCCCGGCAGAACATGCCCCCTCGGCGCATTCAAACGCCACCATTAAACCCGCGTGGAAGCCGAGAAACCTATTCCGACCACACGTCGATTCACGAGCGGGTCTGTATTGGTACTATAATAGCAAGTGTTAGTGGTCACTTTACTTAAATTTTATTAGCTTTAATTAAAATTTATTCTTAAAACAAGCAAGGCATTGACTCGTTCTATCAGTGCCACATGGTCAACATGTACAACAATTAGAATGATTATTCTCAGGACGCACACGATCAGCTCATTTGCCACACTTTCACACAGACAATACTACCAAGTTTGAACAACTTGTTATGGTTGCTCTCCTTTGCATCATCATGCCGTGTTTCCTAGCTTGCAAGATTCAGAACCAACCAATAAGATTCAAATAATAAGTACAACAAAGATGCCTGCACATCTCAATGATTCCCAGCTTGCAAGATTCAAAACCAACCCATTAGATTCAAATAATAAGTACAACAAAGATGCCTACACATCTCAATGATTCACAGATCAGAGCCAATCGTAACTGTACAACTCAAACATTGTGAGAATGTGAACAAATAAATAAAAATTGATCGATGTTTCATGTAAGCAATTTGATCCAAGGATTTGCTTAAACATTGAAACCAGTCCTTTTTAAGGCCACGCAGGTCAAACATTGGCAGCTGAAATGTTCTGCATCACTGGTGGCACTACCACTTCCAATATATGCATAAGAAAGCCTTCTAGATTTTGAAGTAGTGTGTATAGAGCCTCATCCTTAGTATTTAACAAATACACATAGCAGAATCTAGTGGAATCATCAACTAACGTCCTGAAATATTTCTTTCCACCTTGCACACACCCATGGCACTTTAGAGCCTTTGGATAAAGTGAATCTCGGGATTAAATCCATCTTGGCTAGCCGTGTCATACAACCCAAAAACTTGGCGAATGCTTTTGACCATCACAACGTCTGTAGCTGAGTATTCCTGTTTGCACAGATAAGAAAGAGCATGATTACTATAATAGTGGCACTAGTTGAAGCAACTTTATTTCCAAAACGAGAAAAGATTGCGATAGAATAGCTTTATTAAAAAAAACACTACGTTAGCACATTATGACAAAGCACAATCATGTTGATAAAGGACAGTACTGCCCTGTGTGAGATGACTTTGGGAGATCAAGTTATTCTTCATGTCCCCTATCTTGCCATGAAGGCGATTCATTGACATCGATTAACACCTCAGTGTGGCAGCAGAAGGAGGAGCGTCGACTCATTTCAATCTCTTTTTTGTGCAGTTCAACTAAAATTATGGCGCCCGCCAGTTAGAGAGGGGGCCCACACCACCTCGACGATAGGTGTGATTGACTCAACTAGTTCAGTGCAGCTATGTGATTGATGCAGTGCACATGGACTTGATTCTGCCGGATAGGCCTTCTGCAAGTTATCTACATTGGAAATGAAATGGTAGCTAAGACAGTAGCTCTATTTTAAATGTATTATTACTTCATTTTATCAGTGGGAGTAGTGGTGCCAAAATATTGCCTCAAATTATTAGTGGCATTAAACTAAGATGCAAAAACAATATCATTATTGCTTTCTCATAGAAGTGCCAAAACAATAGCACAAGATCACTAGCTAGATGCAGAGTCAAAATCAACCAAAAAGGAACATACCCGGTCATGGGAACCATAACTGAGAGAGGGGCCCTACGCCGCCACGACTCGATTCTCCCGGATATGCCTAATGCAAGTGGTGAACCTATAGATCCACTCGGATGATTCAATTCATGCGACCTTTTTGTGCAGTTCACCTAAAATGAAGCAAGGTTTGCATCATGCAACTAGCAAGAAGTACTTGCTCTCATGAGCTGGCAGGTTCTACTTTAGTAGTTGCACTAAAATTGAGCAACATTAAGGTTGGCAATCCTGCTCGTGCAAGGTGCAACTATAATTTGCTTATCCTTTTGTGCAGTTCCACTAAAATAAAGTGCCATTGTGGTGATGGTGATGGCTCATCTTGCAAAGGCTAATAAAATGTTGCACAAGATTACCGGCAGAGTTTGACGGAAATGTTGGAAACTCCAAATCACCCTTTGTGTAGTTCCACCAAGATTGAGAGACGTTGCCCACGTGACATTTTAGTTGAACTACACAAGACACTCATTTCAAAAAAAGTGTTTTGTGCAGTTCACCAAAAGGTCACAATAGCAAGGAGGTGAAATGGATATCCCTATCCGCACAAAAAGATAGAAAGAAAATAGTTACTAGTCAATAACAAGATACGAAACATACACGAAATGAAAAGAAGCATCTTCATTATGTTCATGGCAATCACACAAGGACAGTAGGAATTTTAAAACGGCAGCATTGCTTCATGTTACTGGAAGCATTACGATCAACAATGACATTCGTCAAATATGGGATTACTTTAATGGTGGCATTGCTTGTTTACCAGATACAGTAGATCAACAGCAGCTAAAGAGTTGGTTCAAGGGCATGGGACAGTGGGGACACCAGGACACTCAGCAGCATAAAGAAGCAACTTACTTATCATACTGGAAAAAATAGCAAGAGTAGCATTTGTTGTAACACAGTTTAATTGCATCATATTACTGGAGGAATTTGATTAATAATAACATTGGTTAGACATGTCCTTACGGTAATAGTGTGATTGCTTCATTTACATGCGCCCTTACATTGACAACAGCAAAAAAGTTGGTATAAGGACATGCGACAGTGATGCATCAGCACAATCACTACTGCAGGATGCAGCTAACGCGACACTACAATCAGAGACCCTTCGACGAAACTGTGTGCGATGCATTAATTGCAAATGAAGATATAAAAAACCCGTCAAAAAAGATGCAAACATTTGCGATGGTGGATACATCAAACACGGTTCAGATTTTAGTTGCGTGTGCGATGCGGGGCATACGGTTCACTCGAATTAATTGTTTGCGATGAGCATAATAGCAGAAATGGTAAGACAGATGAAGGTGTGTGCGATATACGGCATACAATTCACTCGGATGAACTATTTGTGATTAAGCAACACAACAGAAACAGTCAGCCAGATCAAGGTGTGTGCGATATACGGCATACAATTCACTCGGATGAACTGTCTGCGATTAGCCAACACAACAGAAACGGTTCAACTTAACAAGATGTGGTGATACGCGGCAAACAGGTCAGTAATCAGAAATGTGTGGGAAGACTGATAAGAACACAGATGATTCCTGTTAACAAGCCGTGTGTGTTGTGAGCAAATGATTGCTGGTATACAATTGTGAGTGATTGATGAAATCATCACCGACGGGTTCCACTGTTTAGTCCGTGTGTGATGTGATTTGCTCTGTCCGCACAACATCTATGCTCTGTCTACAGAGCATCAACATATATACTTATAAGAACAACATATTGCATAACCAAATTAAGCATACAATTACACAAGTGACTACACGCATAACATTTCCACACACCAAAGTAAGCAATTACATGCATACTAAACTAGGAGAAACGAGGATCTAATCATCTACTTCTTGTTGTGACGATGCTTGCCATTGCTTTGCTTCTGGCTGGATCCCTGGCCGTCTTGGAGAAGGAGGCACTTCCTCATGTGAACGATCCGCCCGTACATCTCGTAGCTCGTGTACGCCTCCTTGGCCGCGTACACGACATGAGCTTTGTCGAGGTTCTCCATCCAGGCCGAGTGCCATGCATGCTTGTCCTTGTTGCAGGAATCCTTCATGTCTCTATAGTAGGGGTCGATGATGGCCTCGGCAAGGTGAACCAGCGAGTCCTTCTCATGCTTCTTGCTGCCCCAGATCTTGTATTGGCCTTGGATGTTGACAAGATTCTAGCAGGCAATGCCCGAATTCTTGAGCACCTTTACATCGTTGGTGATGTCCACCATAGCGAACATGTAGTGGGGGCTGTCGACAAACCTGGCAAAACCCTCGCAAGGCCTTGTGGCTAGGCAGTAGTGGTAGACGAGGACGTGATTGCACACGCTCATCTGGGCGACGGCTACCTTGGGACGATACCCGGCACGAGCACGGGTGTACTCGAGGTCGAACCCGACCACCTTGTACTTATCCTGAGCAAGCAACAGCTCCATGATGTGGATGGAGTGCTCCACCCAGAACCGGGTTGTTGGTGTACACCACCGAGAGCTCTGTGAACCTTCTGTGGGTATCCACCACGGCATGCATGGTGAACTGCTGCTCATCGTCGTCAGCCGCTCGGAGCACCATGGGACTCGCGCAGGATACCCGGCCCTCTAAGAATTTGTCATGGTGGGTGTGCTTCTTGCAATACTGGGGCACGATCGAAAGGTTGAAGAGGCACAAGGGTTAAATGGCCGCTGTAATAAATGGGGGCCGGCCGGCCTGTAATCGGCATGTCTTGTCACCGCGTTCATAGCGGAGGATTCTAGTGCACGCTTGAGCACCCCCACCGGTACCGTAATGTGCTATACAAACGGTTTTTAACCCCTTTCCATGATGGCATTCTGAATCGTCGCTGTGTGAGTGTGTGCGATAGGGGGTTCCTTCCCACACGACCCAAAAACCGTTGGGGATAGGCGAGCGGCTACTGATGATCACCATAGAATAAACGTATGAGAAGTTGCCCCAGTCCCACATGTTACGTCTCGACATTACATTTCTGATCCGAGAGACATACCAAACGATTATGCCGCTATAGTCGTGTGAAAAAGGTGGACATCAACATTTAATCTACCGATATGTTTGCGATAGGTACGTTATCGCACACAGTTCAAGAATGTAAAATGTGTGTGGTGCCTCTACTAACGCCAACGTGTCCATTTTCATAACTGTGTGCGATAGGTATTCCTATCACACACGCACACAAGTTTGAAACGTTTGCCATATTACCATGAATCGCACACGCATATGAGATGAAACCGTGTGTGCGTCAGTCGGGCATCGCAAACGTTTCACGTCAAAGAACCGTTTGTTCTCTAGTTTTCATCGCACACGCTGTTTTCTTTCTAACTATGTGCACATTATTTTATTTGCTCCTGTTTAATTTAATTTTGCCTGTAATTTATTTTTTGAATTGGAAATTTTGAAATATGAAACGTGGAATGGAAATTCTCAGCACAATGGTTCAACAACCAATCCATAAATAAAATTCTCAGTACAATATGTTCAGTAATTACAGGATTAGGCAGCAATTAACTATGATGAACCACAATATTTAGAGGCGGTAAAGGTGAAGAGACAAGTGTAAATCATTTTGGTTGTCGATGGTGTTGAAGAAGCGGAATGCCCATAATGTGCCCTCCTGCATGCCATAGGCACGAACAACTTTTGTCCAACCCCTTGTGACGATCGCCTGCCTATCCTTCACCGCCTTCAGGAAGACTTCTAGAGCATTATCATGGTAGCATGAATCATATACTTTAACCTTAGTTGCCTCCACTCCGGTCATGTAGTTTGCAAGGTAATCATCAGTAAATTGCTTCGGAAACCACTGAAAAGAGAAAAATTTCAGATACTCAGGTATAATAGAGTAACTTGTTGTGGGCAGGGGGAAAAGGAAACACGTTACTTACCATCCTAAAGTTCACTACTGTCTTGGATAAAGTGTAAATAAAGAGCTTAATTCCCATCACCCGTTTCTTTCACCTAATAATCTTTCTGAGTTTCCTCACTTGACGCTTGTTCATGAATATCTCATTGACCCATACGCAGAAGGGATCGAAGCGTGGATCAGTACCGCTCATATATGTACCTACAAGCAACCAGTAAATGTTAGAAGCTAAACTGAGATTGCACAAATGATGTAAAATACAACTACCTATGTTCCTAAGTACAAGTATTTTTAGAGATTTCAATATGAACTACATACAGATGTATATAGAATTATAGACATAGTTTAGATTAGAATCTAGATTCACTCATTTTGCTCCGTATGTAGTCTATATTGGAATCTCTAAAAATACTTCTATTTAGGAACAGATGGTGTATAAGACATGGGATGCAGCTAACCTCGACGGTAAACAATAGCATCACCCATTGTAGCCCTGTGTAAGTACATGGAAAGGCAATGTTAACTACAACAGGGTTAACATCCACCAAAAATAGCAAATGGTAATAAAACGGCAGCATCTGTAGTGAAATCTTCATTGCGAAAGAGTAGCATGGTAGAAAAGGGACAGATTAAAAAATGGATAGAATTGTTTACTACAACAGACAACCTAGTATAGCCATTGAAACTGGTACTGATATAAATGAAATTGACAGAGTTAAACATTGCAAGGCAGGTGCTGCTAGAGCAGAGAATGGCCCTGTTGTCTATAAAAAGGTAGGGAAAATAGATAAGACAGGCTAGGCGTGTTTACTACAACATGCTTAATACATGAACTGTACAAAACATGGCCATTGCAACTGGTATGGGTAAGATTCAACTGGTCAGTTCATACTTGGTAAGTCCTGAGGTGTAGTTTTTGGGGCACTTCATATGGACAAGAGCCCGCCCCAAGTCAGCCGCAGCGGAGGCGAGGTGTTCCTCTGGGTCGAAGTGTGGATCAGTGCCGCTGACATGTGTACCTACAAGAAGCAAGTAAATGTTAGAAGCCAAACCGCAATTGCACAAATGATGTAAAATACTGTAAGACATGGGATGCAGCTAACCTCGATGGCAAACAACAGCATCGCCCGTTATGGCCCTGCGTAAGTACATGGAAAGGCATGTTAAGTACAACAGGGTTAGCATCCACTAAAAATAGCAAATGGGCAGCATCTCTAGTATATCTTCATTGCGGAGAGTAGCACGGTAGCAAAGGGATAGATTAAAAAATGGATACAACTGTTAATTGAAACAGGCTTAACAACATCCTAAGTCATGTTTTGTAAGTTTTTAGCCATTGAAATACAACTGTTAAAAAATAGATACAACTGTTAATTGCAACAGCCTTAATAGCCATTGAAACCGGTATTGATAAAAATGTAATTGGCAGAGTTAAACATCGCAAGGCAGGTGCTGCCAGAGCAAAGAATGGCTCAGTTGTCTATAAAAAGGTAGGGAAAATAGCGAAAATGTGTTAGGTATGTTTACTACAACATGCTTAATACATCAACCGTACAAAACATAGCCATTGCAACTAGTATTGGTAAGATTGAACTGGTGAGTTCATACTTGGTAAGTCTTGAGAGGTAGTTGCTGGGGCACTTCATCTTGGCCAGAGCCCGCCCAAAGTCAGCGGCGGCGGAGGCGAGTTGTTCTTCCGGGTCGAAGCGTGGATCAGTGCCGCTGACATGTGTACCTACAGGCAACCAGTAAATGTTAGAAGATAAACTGCAATTGCACAAATGATGTAAAATACTGTAAGACATGGGATGCAGCTAACCTCGACGGCAAAAAATAGCATCGCCCGTTATGACCATGCGTAAGTACATGGACATGCATGTTAACTATAACAGGGTTAGCATCCACCAAAAATAGCAAATGGGCAGCATCTCTAGTGATATCCCGAGTCATGTATTGTAAGTTTGTTCCTGGTATTTGTGAAATTGAGCTGGACAGTTAATACTTGAACATCACACAGTGTGCAGTACTGAAATAAACAAGGCACGAATATGCTTAATACATCAACCATACAAAACATAGCCATTGCAAGTGGTATTGGTAAGATTGAGCTGGTCAGATCATACCTGATAAGTCCTGGGGGGGGGGGGGGGGGGTAGTCGCTGGGGCACTTCATCTGGGCCAGAGCCTGCACCAAGTCGGCGGCGGCGGAGGCAAGGTGTTCCTCCTGATCAACACGCACAACGCCCATCGCGCCATCGACCACCATCAGCTCCTCGACCTCCACATGATATGTGGTTGGGCTTGCGCAGCGATGCTCTGGAGGTAGGGGCGGTGGGGATTTGGAGGCATGAGGATGTTTCGCAGGCGCCATTTAAGCAATCAGGCTAGGGCCGTGATAGAGATCGGTGGGTTACCTGACTGGATCGGTGATGCTCGGGCAGAACGTAGATGTGGTTGAAGCTGTGGTTGCGGCGGCGGCGGCTTGAGCTGCCGGGAGGGGGGAGGGGGGAGATACTGCGGAAATTTGATGGGTGGGGATGTGGTGGGATGAATAAATTCTAAAATCGTGCGCCTAATGAAAATTTCGCTGCGAAACTTGAAACTTGCACGGGGGAAACACACAACACAGACGAAGCGCGTAAAATACTCGTGTGCGAGAAAAGAGAAAATTGGCAGATCCCGTCTCCAAAAAAATGTACACGTGTAGTTGATTTTTTCGGTGAATGCTACGCTTGCTTTATTAGGACACATCGCATAGGTAACTGACTTATGGATCATTAATGCAAAAAAATGCACACGGGTACGCCATAAAAACCGTGTGTTTTGTGATCTTCTAATAATTCTTATATCTATCAACATCTCCAGCTGCACCTAATTTATAAAATCTCTTTCATTGTATCAGGATTATTCAATGTACATGAACAAGGCAAGGTGACACCCGATGTACAATCATCGGTTTATGAAATGCAATCAAGTGTCAACCTGCCTCGCTCGCATAGCCAGATTTGATCCTATGCAACAAGATGTCGGGGACGAATCCGCGATCACCTATGGGACCCAGGGAAGGACCCCTTTACGTTCGGTAGGGAGAGACGGTCGCACGAAGAGCGAATCTAGCGAAGAACACGACAGCACACGAGAGAGATTTTACCCAGGTTCGGGCCGCACGGATGCGTAAAACCCTACTCCTGCTTTTTGGTGTATTATCTGGATGATTGTTCTAGCTCCAGGAGTGCTACAGTACAGAGTAGCTGCGTACAATACTGGAGTTCTCCATCCCCCCGTTCCTCACCCCCCTCCACGTTGCCTATGGGCCTCCTTTTATACGCACAAAGGGGTCACCAACAGGTGGCAAACAGTAAAGGTAGAGGTGGAAAGTTGCTACAGTAAGGCCATTATTACTAGGATGACATGTCCTACCTACCACTGACGGTAGGGGACAAGGGCATTAAATGCCCATGCCTTAGCTGTCCAGATACATGTATCTGGGCGTCTTGGACGTGGGAAAAGCCTATCCCACCTGCTCCTGCACCGCTAGCTACAGAGCTCCACCGTCTACACAGTGCCCTGCCACGCACACTTGGAAGGACCCAGAGCGCCACGCTGGCAGAGGCACTGGAGCAGCAGCACAGTAGCACAGTGGTACAGTAACGCTTGCCGCGGCAAGACCTTGCCGCACTTGATAGCTTGCCGCAACCAATAGCCTGCCGCGCAAGGTAACTTGCCGGGGCAAGTACCTTGCCGCAGCTGCTATCTTGCCGTAGCCAATACCTTGCCGCAGCCAATGACTTGCAGGGGCAAGTACCTTGCCGCGGCAAGTACTCTGCTACAGCATTTACATGCTTATCACTGACGGGTCAGGACAAGCGCATTAAATGCTCTGTCTAGGTGTCCCTTAGCTTCTTGGGGATGGGAAAAGGGGCCATCCCATCAGCGCCGCTTGGCACAGTGCTCTGCCACGCATGCCTGGAGAAGGGTCCAGAGTGCCATGCTGTCGGCCGCACTGGAGCAGCAGCATAGTGGCATAACCTTGCCGGGCTCAGCTGGTCATCCCGGCAAGAACCTTGCCGGGGCCTTGTCTTCAGTCTAGCTGTCCCCCGGCAAGCCTTGCCGGGTTCAGTTGGTCATCCCGGCAAGAACCTTGCCGGGGCTTTATCTTTAGTCTTGTCGAGTCCTGAGCTTGCCGGCCCTGATCTCGCCAGCAGTAGTAGACTTGATCTTCTGGTCGATCCGCCTGGAGTCTTGTCTTGCCAGCTCTGCCTTGCCGGCGTTGCGTGGACCCATTCCCGGCAAGTAGACCTTGCCGGGAACCGGGCTTCGAATGTACTCTTGGGTGGATTCCTCCTCTGCCATGTCCTTCCCGCCTGGAGGCTGCGACTTGCCGGTGCGTGTCCAAGGGTAGTGAACACCCCCCTGTTTACTACACCGACACAAGAGAGAAGCTTGCTGCCATCCGCCGATGCAGCAATTTAAGCCGGTATGCAGCCAACTCGCGCAGGGAGGTGGGACTAAAAACCAGCTGTGGCCAGCTCTAGTCTTCGGTGGCTGTGGTCAGACGTTTCGAGAGTATTTAGGGCCGGGGTGCGGCTACAAAACTTCAATGAACACATGCTAATCAACACTCAAAGCCCTCAAAGGATGCGCTTACCGACATTGTACGTTAATAATAGATAGTACCAACTTAAAGTACTACTGGTAATTTGCTCTAAAACTAGTACGTATGTAGTGCTAGTAGATGCTCGTAATTAATTATACAAACTTACGGGCGACACACACACTAACTACTTCTCACATGCTGGCATCGGGGCATGCTGGCCAGACACTGTCGTTCTCCTTCCCAGCCTTATCGGCGGCAACCCATCGTGCTTTGATCTCCGCCGATCTCTCCTCAGCATGGCATGCGGCCTCTTCTTTCTTGCGGCGGCGGGACTCTCTTTTCTTGACTGCTTTCTGCCTTTTCCGCTCTTTCTGTGCGGCTTTGGCCGCCTCTAGATCCACCGCCCATTCAAACATGGCAGCATCAAAGTCCGCCCATGTACTTGTGCGGCTGCAGGCGGTGATGAACTCGGCGCGGCGGGATGCCATTGCTTCCTTACCATGTGTGCAGTCGCGGGCGGTGAGGAACTCGACGCAGTGGTATGCCATCGGTTACCAGTTACTGTGCGCCGCAGTGCCACGAACGATGCTTGGAGAGAGCTCTGGGATGGAGTAGCTGGACAGTCATACAGTGCGGTGGTTTTATTTTTAAGAGCTCAATGAGAAACGACGAAGGAAATTTGGCTTCCCTTACAATCTTGCTCATCCATTATCGCACACGGTTCATCTCTGTTGCCTCCGAAAATAGTGTGCGCTGAGCCTACTGTGTATTGCGTTATGATTGGCCAGAACCCCAGCCATGCGGATCCCGCGTGTGCACTGTAGGATGCGCTGCGATCGAACGGCAATCCACGTCCCTCACATCACACCCGTGCAGCTGTAGCTGGATTGGATTTATATGCGCTAAATGCCTAGAAAATGCACATAATCCCCTAAATATGGTAAATGAGCCCGGAAAAGTGCCATATTTGAACACGGTGATTTGCAGGGTGTATGTTCATCGTAGAAAAAAAAACTCAAGGGCAAAGAATGAAGAAAATTTGGATTCCCCTTCAATCTTGGTGACTTCCCTCTCGAAAGCATGGAGCTTCCTCAATGATGGTTTGATTTATGAAGGGCGTGCATGACGACATAAGCCAAACCTTCTCAAATTTTTACTAGGGCATGGTGAGGCCATACCATGGCACCATGCCAGGCGTCATGTTTTTCAAGCATTTATTTCATTTTTCTATAGTTGAAAAACCAATAAACAAACATTTGTGGTTGACTATTGCCACACATTTCATTGAAATATCTGCCCATTCCTTGTAAAAGGCATGAGAATTGACTAAATAGCACGAGCATGGTTTTCCAGACCGTTCTTGTGCACCCTTTCATGCATCGATTGTTTGAATTTGAATTATGTGCATTAATTCCTAGAAAATGCACATAATCCCCTAAATATGGTAAATGAACCCGGAAAAGTGCCAAATTTGAACACGGTGATTTGCAGGGTGTATGTTCATCGTAGAAAAAAACTCATGGACAAAGGACGAAGGAAATTTGGATTCCCCTTCAAACTTGTTGATTTCCCCCTCGAAACCATGAAACCTCCTCGGTGATGGTTCAATTTATGAAAGGTGTGCATGATGACATAAGCCGAACATTCTCAAATTTTTACAAGGGCACGGTGAGGCCATACCATGGCACCACGTCAGGCGTCATGTTTTCCAAGCATGTATTTCATTTTTCTATTGTTAAAAAACCAATAAACGACGCGTTTGTGGTTGACTATTGCCACACATTTCCTTGAAATCTCTGCCCATTCCTTGTAAAAGGCATGAGAATTTACTAAATAGCACGAGCATGGTTTTCCAGACCGTTTTTGTGCACCTTTTCATGCACTGATTGTTCAAATTTGAATTATGTGGATTAATGCCTAGAAAATGCACATAATCCCCTAAATATGGTAAATGAGCCCAAAAAAATGACAAATTTGAACACGTTGCATTGGAGGGGGTATGTTGATCGTTGAAAAAAAAACTGAATGACAAACTAGGACAGAAATTTGGATTCCCCTTCAATCTTGGTGATTTCCCCCTCGAAACCATGAAACTTCCTCGATGATGGTTTGATTTATGAAGGGCGTGCATGATGACATAAACTAGACCTTCTCAACTTTTTACCAGGGCACGGTGAGGCCATACCATGGCACCATGCTAGGCGCCATGTTTTTCAAGCATGAATTTCATTTTTCTATAGTTGAAAAACCAATAAACGACGTGTTTGTGGTTGACTATTGCCACACATTCCCTTGAAATCTCTGCCCATTCTTTGTAAAAGGCATGAGAATTTACTAAATACAATGAGCATGGTTTTCTAGACCGTTCTTGTGCACCTTTTCATGTACCGATTGTTCGAATTTGAATTATGTGGATTAATGCCTAGAAAATGCACATAATCCCCTAAATATGGTAAATGAGCCCGAAAAAATACCAAATTTGAACACGTTGCATTGGAGGGGGTATGTTGATCATAGAAAAAAATTGAATGACAAACTAGGAAGGAAATTTGGTCAGCCCCTTCAATCTTGGTGATTTCCCCCTCGAAACCATGAAACTTCCTCGGTGATGGTTTGATTTATGAAGGGCGTGCATGACGACATAAGCCAAACCTTCTCAAATTTTTACCAGGGCACGGTAAGGCCATACCATGGCACCATGCTAGCCGTCATGTTTTTCAAGCATGTATTTCATTTTTCTATAGTTGAAAAACCAATAAATGACGCATTTGTGGTTGACTATTGCCACACATTTCCTTGAAATATCTGCCCATTCCTTGGAATAGGCATGAGAATTTACTAAATAGAATGAGCATGGTTTTCCAGACCGTTCTTATGCACCCTTTCATGCACCGATTGTTTGAATTTGAATTATGTGCATTAATGCCTAGAAAATGCACATAATCCCCTAAATATGGTAAATGAACCCGGAAAAGTGCCAAATTTGAACACGGTGATTTGCAGGGTGTATGTTCATCGTAGAAAAAAACTCATGGACAAAGGACGAAGGAAATTTGGATTCCCCTTTAAACTTGTTGATTTCCCCCTCGAAACCATGAAACTTCCTCGGTGATGGTTCGATTTATGAAAGGCGTTCATGATGACATAAGCCAAACATTCTCAAATTTTTTCCAGTGCACGGTGAGGCCATACCATGGCACCACGTCAGGCGTCATGTTTTCCAAGCATGTATTTCATTTTTCTATAGTTAAAAAACCAATAAACAACGTGTTTGTGGTTGACTATTGCCACACATTTCCTTGAAATCTCTGCCCATTCCTTGTAAAAGGCATGATAATTTACTAAATAGCACGAGCATGGTTTTCCAGACCGTTTTTGTGCACCTTTTCATGCACCGATTGTTCAAATTTGAATTATGTGGATTAATGCCTAGAAAATGCACATAATCCCCTAAATATGGTAAATGAGCCCGAAAAAATGACAAATTTGAACACATTGCATTGGAGGGGGTATGTTGATCGTTGAAAAAAAAACTGAATGACAAACTAGGACAGATATTTGGATTCCCCTTCAATCTTGGTGATTTCCCCCTCGAAACCATGAAACTTCCTCGATGATGGTTTGATTTATGAAGGGCGTGCATGATGACATAAACTAGACCTTCTCAACTTTTTACCAGGGCACGGTGAGGCCATACCATGGCACCATGCTAGGCGTCATGTTTTTCAAGCATGAATTTCATTTTTCTATAGTTGAAAAACCAATAAACGACGTGTTTATGGTTGACTATTGCCACGCATTCCCTTAAAATCTCTGCTCATTCTTTGTAAAAGGCATGAGAATTTACTAAATACAATGAGCATGGTTTTCCAGACCGTTCTTGTGCACCTTTTCAGGCACCGATTGTTCAAATTTGAAATATGTGGATTAACGCCTAGAAAATGCACATAATCCCCTAAATATGGTAAATGAGCCCGAAAAAAATACCAAATTTGAACACGTTGCATTGGAGGGGGTATGTTGATCATCGAAAAAAACTGAATGACAAACTAGGAAGGAAATTTGGTCAGCCCCTTCAATCTTGGTGATTTGCCCCTGGAAACCATGAAACTTCCTCGGTGATGGTTCGATTTATGAAGGGCGTGCACGACGACATAAGCCAAACCTTCTCAAATTTTTACCAGGGCACGGTGAGGCCATACCATGGCACCATGCTAGCCGTCATGTTTTTCAAGCATGTATTTCATTTTTCTATAGTTGAAAAACCAATAAATGACGCGTTTGTGGTTGACTATTGCCACACATTTCCTTGAAATCTCTGCCCATTCCTTGTAAAAGGCATGAGAATTTACTAAATAGCACGAGCATGGTTTTCCATACCGTTCTTGTGCACCTTTTCATGCACCGATTGTTTGAATTTGAATTATGTGCATTAATGCCTAGAAAAAGCACATAATCCCCTAAATATGGTAAAAGACCCCGGAAAAGTGCCAAATTTGAACACGGTGATTTGCAGGGTGTATGTTCATCGTAGAAAAAAACTCATGGACAAAGGACGAAGGAAATTTGGAATCCCCTTCAATCTCGGTGATTTACTATCGCACACGATTCATCTCCGTCGCCTCTGCAAACCGTGTGTGTTCACCCAAACACGCAAAAGGAAAAAGAAAACCCTCGCCCCCTGCCCACTTCATCCCCACCGACTCGCCGCGAACTCCTCTGCAACTCTGCACCTCATCAACTTCTATCATGGCGGCCACCCTAAGCTCGACGGCTATCATCGGCGGGCGGAGGTCGCGCTTCAAACGGCACGGGATTTCGCCCCTACTGCTTGCCGGCGCCTATCTGCACTGACTTGCACAGACATTCTAGACTCTGGTCGATTGGGGTTTTCTACGGGATTGGGCCGAGGATTTTTCTCATGGAGAAGGTAATCAATTTAGCAAAATATTCACTCATCTCTTATCGCAGTCCGTCCGTCACTTTTAATCAACTGGCGGAAATCACCGTGGATTCATTTTTCTTCTAGCTGATTCGAGGGTTTTCATTCATGTGTCCACAGTGCGAGCACAAATCGGGCAAGTGTGGTCACGGCCAGTCGGAAACAAAGTTCTATCTCACCATTCCGGATGACTTCAGGGAGTGCTCAGTATGTTCAATCTCACCCTACCATGGTCGGCATGGCCTAAATTTGTGAACATATACCGTCTATTGCTACATTTGGATAAAAGGTACGGTGCCACGTGCAGCCTAGATGTCGAAGCCGATTTTCCCCCTATATTAGGCAAATTAATGATGTATTGTTCATTCAGTTACTCTCATATTTGCATCAAATCTTTGTTACATTATCCATTTTTAATTATATATTTTTGTACTTTGCTTTCAGCTATATATTGTTCTGTTCTATCAGTTACTCCCATATTTGCATCTTGCTCTGTTATTTCAATATATCTAATTTATGATCTTAATTTTCATTTCAAGCAGTACATCCCTTCCTTTGCAAGAACACGAGTAGAAGGAAACCTTGGGCTTTACTTTGTTGATGACTCCATGGATGTCATATTGACAATGCAGCATGGATTTACAATGACAATTAGCGTAAAACTTGATAAAGATGGTCACTCATATTTTGATGCGGACCTTTGGAGAAAAATTTCTAAGTTTTATGAACTGAAAGCTGGCAATAAAATTCTAGTGCGTGCACCACAGCCTGGTCTAATTAACATGGATGTTTACTTCCCCAACATCATCAGCCGATCAAAGTCTGATCGAGGTTAGTGTTCTTTCAACTTTCTCCATGCTGGCATATTACTTAGCAAAATCGGGGTATTTGTTCTGACTAATTGATCACTATTTAAGCAGCCAATTGTGATTTCATTTTCTGACTGCATTCCTAGGAAGTAACAAATTTTATTTACCAATTTATGCGCACTATATATTCTTCTACCATGTTCTGAATAAATAATACCTTTCCACCTTTTAAGTAGGATATGTTGGATGCATAGTTAACGATCTGTATGTTACTCAGCATACCAAATTTCACTGGAAAGACTTGAAGCATGTCATAAAATTTGTTGATAATCTGACAGAGATAGCATAGCATATGAACGCTGGATTTTGGATGGGATTAATTATACCTATGGTGCACACATTGAACAAGACCAATTGTGTGCACAAAACATTGGTACAAAGTCTTATTTTTATGTTGATGCTCATAAACTATATATATCTTCAATGATATGTTACAATTGGTTTTTATTCTACATTTCAACAAAAATTGCCCGCTGCAGCTGTTCCTGAATCGATTTCCTGGCGTGGTCGAATTACACTTGTGCCTGGTAATAACGCCAAAGTGATTGCAAGGTACTATATTTCTCGCAGAAATGGAACCATTCAAATTAACAAGTTCTCGCTTGTCGTGGCAATGCATCCATATTGGAAAATTGGAGACACTGTTCTACTCATGCTATACAAGGCACATGAGGGTTCTTCCTTTTCATTGACGAGATGTCGAGTCGCCGTGATCAAGCTGCTTCCAGCGGATAGTTGTGGTTGTTGGCCCTCAGCTCTTAAAATGTGCTAGTTGTTACTATGTGAAGCATGTAGATATGGACCATATGGTTGTTGGCCCCCAGCCTCTTAAAATGTGATAGTTGTTACTATGTTAAGTATGTAGATATGGACCTTATGGTTGTCAAAACTGTGTTACGAAGATCCTCCTTTTGTCGAATGGTGTAACCACTATATATATGCTACTCAAATGTTGTTAGCCAAGTTCTTAAATTTTCATGGAAAGTATTAGTATCGTACATAGTTCATTGAGTTTAAGCGTGTGCCCGGTAGAGCGGTAGAGCAGAGGACGTCCATGTTTTCGATGTGGCGATCAGCACTGATGTCCAGAAGGCATTTGCATATTAATTGTCCATTTTGCAAATTCAGATAATTTTCAGACAGGCCAGCCCATACAATTGACATACAGGGGATTGGGGATTTTACAATTCACCTATGTGGAGCGCGGGAAGACTAAGTGGAGGATACAACCCGAATACCGTATGCGGTGTCACGTGTTATCTATCACACACGTGTTAACATAAGGAAACGTATGTGTAATTTACTAATCATTGCACACGAGTACTCGCAGACGCATCGTGTGCGATACTCCTAGCCACCACAAGCAACTAGTTTGCATTTTTCAAAGTTTTTTGTACACACAGAATCGCACATGAATTAACTGTAGTAACCGTCTGTGTTATAATTTCTCATCGCAAATTGTTCATCCGAGTGGACTGTTTGCCACGTATCACACACATCTTGTTTACACGAATCATTTTTGTTCTTTTGACTCATCGCAAACAGTTCATCTATGTGAATTGAATGCCGCATATCACACACATCTTGTTAAGTTGAACCGTTTATGTTGTGTTCCCTAATAAAAAATAGTTCATCCGAGTGAACCGTATGCCGTATATCACACACACCTTGATCTGGCTAACTGTTTCTGTTGCATTCCCTAATAGCAAACAGTTCATCGGAGTGAACTGTATGCTGTATATCGCACAAACCTTGATATGACTGCCCGTTTTTGTTGTTCTGTCTCATCGCAAACAGTTCGTATGGATCAACCGTATGCCCCGCATCGCACACGCAACTAAAATCTTAACCGTGTTTGATGTATCCTTCATCGCAAACATTTTGCATCTTTTTTGATGGATTTTTCACATCACCGTTTGCGATTAATGCATCACACACAGTTTCGTCAAAGGGTCTCTGATCGTAGTGTCACGTTAGCAGCATCCCGCAGTAGTTCCCGCACGCATTTCGTTTGACCACGCATGGGCTCAAAGAGGCGCCAAATGTATCGTTTGTGAGCCTGTTCCTGCGCAACCGCGCAAGCTTCCCGCCAAGCTAGTTTGGCCACGCGTCAGCTAGAAGAGGGGCAAATCGTGTGCGTTTATTGGCAAAAAGCTTTGTAAAAACGAAGTGTGTGGAATGACTTCGATCATAAGTTTACCCTTGGCTGATGAGGTCAAAGTTACACAGAAGGGTGATGATGGACACTCGAGTGCGATAATTAATTATGCGCTCTACCGGGCACACGGTTGAAGAAACCAACTGTGTGCAATAATGTCGAAGATCACAGTCGAGTTAGCTATACATATCATTCGTGATGAGATCGATAAGGGAAACACATTCAAGAATGGTTAATAAAATCTAAGTCCATTGCATATTAAGGTCAAAATAGTACTACCAATATACGAGTCTCATACGATGCCATTTCAACGATTGTACCACAAAAGCCCCAAATATTACAAGGTTCAAATTCCAGAGTTATATGGCTCAAATTCGAAGATTACAAGGTTCAAACTGATATTAGAAAAGAAATTCAGCTCATTCAGCTGCAAACGCCTGCGCTGATCCGCTGAACACGGATATAAGAGAGGTTCAAACTAATATTACCACTTGTAAGGCTGGTTTCGAAACCTCATCATTTTTGCAACGGGATCAGCAACTGAGAAGTCATGTATGGGGTTGACACAATGACTTCCGATTACTTTGTCATCTGAAGTTCCAAAAGGAAATTCAGATTTTTTGGAGCCTTTTCCATTTTGCCGCAGCCGCCGGCACTGATCAACAAACCATTCATTTTTGCGAAATAAATGTAGGGCAAACCTCATTACCTTCAGCACCCTTGCTCTGACAACAAAGAACCTGGCGAATATAATCTCCGGTAAGGTCCCTTGGTATGAGTTCAAAGTAATTTATGAGAGATGCAGATCTAGGCATTCGATGTGATTGTTATATTGTATCACATTATCCACCACGGGGCCTAATGTTATCTGCAAAAGAAGAAAATGTGTTAGTGCCTACATGCAGCTTTGAACACTACTAAAGGCCTATTTGGTTTGCAGGAATTGTAAAATGCACTAACGTGCCATCTTCGATCCAACGTGATTAACATGGGCATTTGATTACAATCTAGAAAAATGTAGCCTTCTTCACAAGAGGTTGGAGTGGATGAAAAATTCCCTAAGAAAACTAGTACAGATGAATCCAAAGGAGAAATGCTTATGGATTATAAGCATATGGATCAAGCAACCAATATGGGGGGGGGGGAACATGTATGTACTGAAATCCTCCAAAATTCCTTCAGAAATCGTAGTACATTGTCATTGTAAACTTGGGAAAAGGTGTCAAAAATTGAACTCCCTTATGGTTAACATTTAATAGGAAAGGAACATCACCTCGATATATAGCTTCTCCTCGCACGGAAAGCATCTCAGGAAACTGAAAAATTGGTCCAGGTTGAGGCTGATAGATTCTAGTGCCAAGACCTTCACTGTGCGCAGATTCGGGGTCAAGCTTGTCAGAATCATTTTCTGGATGACAGACGAACATACATCTTCAAAATTAGAAATCATGTTAATTTCAAGAAGGAGAGGTAGAAGGCGACTGTTGTACCTGAACGGGTGTGGGTCCAATAACAAGTTCGGAGTATTTGTCAGACGAGTAGCCCACCACTGTCAATTTCGGCGCAGAAATGACATTGATTCTTGTTGGACCTTCTTGATCAAATACAAGTAATCCCTCAAGTGAAGGTGTGTCCTCAATGACCATACTGTGGTACACATTTTGTGATGTCTTGTTGCAGCACCAGCAACACACATAAATAGTCTGGAGAGTCATGTAGGTGATGTGGAAGCTACTCAACCCATTGATCGCCTGAAGACGAAGGTAGTCGAGTGCAGTACAGCCATGGAGCAGGCACTCCATGTCACCATTTCGGAGGCTAGCGGCGACGAGCTTGAGGTGCTTCAGTCGTGGTAGAATAAGAGCGGGCGCGTCATTAAGGGGGGGATGGCAGTTCATGAACTTGGCGACGCGCAGCGTGGGCGCGAAGCGTAGCACGGACATTGGCAGCGAGCGCATATGCCCATCATTAAAAGTGAGCTCCTCGAGCTGATCTAGGGTGGGGGATCGGAACCACTCGTCAAGCTTGGCTCGGTCCTTGCCGTTGGAATGGAACTTGCCCATGCTAAGGCCTCTGGTTGGGCCATGGTACTGCCGAGGATCTGGGAGAACGCATCCAAGCTTTTGCGATAGCCATGGCAGAGCTCGTGGGTGTCGATGAGGTCGAGAGCGGTGGAGTGCCATAGGGGGCGCCACCGCCGGGAAAGGACGGTTGTCCGCGCCCCATATTTGATGGGGAGGAGGGAGATGATGACTATCAACATATCATCGGGGGGGCTGCTAATGAAGTCTAGGCTTGCTGGAGTCGCTTGCGGTTCTTGCTTGACCCACCTCCGCTTGTTGGCAGCACCATTCTCCACCTCCGGAGTCTCCTTGTCAGTGGCGCTTTCTAATAGAAATGGGAGTACAGGGAAAATTTAGTTAAAATAGGGCAAAAGAAAAGTGTATTGGTAACTAGAAGTTAGTAGGTAGGAATAGATTAAGAAAATGGAATAACAATTGGTTGCTTAAATACTACACAATTCCTTTGATATTGCTGGGTAAGTCAACATGCAGATACTTGAAAAGAACACTTACTTCGAACAAAGTCTGGACGGATGATATCGTCGGGGAAGTTAGCATATATCTCATGACCAAGCTCTTTTATGTGTAGTGCAATTTTAGTGGCAGCTTTTAGTACATAAAACTTAGAAATTTCTGTCCAAAGGCCCGTGCCAAAATAGGAGTGACCACATTCATCAAGTCTTACAGAAGCAACAATTGTAAATCCATGGTTTGTGTTCAGTATGACATCCCTGCTGTCTTGATTTATGTAAAGAGCAAGATTGTGTACTACAGATGTTGTTGCATAGCAAGGGACGTGCTGCAGAAAATGGTAGGATTGTTAAAGAATATGGTAACATGCAAATATGGGCGAAATTGAAAGAACTGTACAACAGTTGAAATCAAAGGACAAAAATATATAATTAAGCAGATAGGGTAACCATGATGTCATGGAAATATGAGAGTAATCGAAAGACAATACATTATTAATTTGCCTAATATAGAAAGAAGAGGGGAAAAATCCCCTTTGACGTATATGCTGCATGTGGCACCTTTTATCCAAATGTAGAAATATATAGTATATGTTCAGGAAAGTAGGCCATGCCAACCGATGTAGGGTGAGATTGAACATACCGCGCACATCCTCAAGTCATTTGGTACGGTGAGATGGAACTCGAGGAATGCCTGGTCGAGGCCGCAAAGTCTTGATGGGTCGACGGCAAGCAGCGTTGAGAAAGTCGATGGCGATAGGTGGTGGCAAGCAAAAGTGGCAAAATGCGGTGGGGTTTGCCGGCAGCTTGGCGGCGGCGACATGCGTTGAGCTAAGTGGTTGCCGCGGCGATATGCGGTGCCATGCAGAGTAGTGGAGGAGCTTGTGCAGGTGTGAATGGGGACCAGAGGGGGTGGCGGGCGGGGTGAGGGTTTTTGTGACGTGGGGATGGTGAGGGTTTTCTTTTTTCCTTTTTGAATTGGGTGGTGAGGGTTTTCTGTCCCACTAAGAGTTTCGGAGGCAATGGTTTGCTAGAGCCAACCATGTGTGATTGACGTAACTGGGAAAATGGAAGTCATTGCACATGGTTTCAATTTGGGAAAATAACCATGTTTCAGGGTGGTTCCACTTTTCCTTCGTCGGTTGAATCTGAAAGTTTTACCCATGCTAAACATTCACCCTAATATGCATAAAATTCCTTCAACCGAACTGAGTGCATCCATATCCCACATTTAGACATAAGTAAACATAGATTAAACATACTCGGGCATAGATAATAAGTCATACACAAGCATAGTTCAACCATATATAGTTCAACCGTCATTAAGCATACTCAAACACAAAGATAATTAAGACACTACATAGCCATACATAGTTCAATCCCACATCTCACCTCATCTGTCGGCACGATTGCGAAGCTTCTCCAGGTACTCAGCATACGTGGCGTGTGCCACCCTGCGAGAATACTTCTGCCTGAAGGAGCCAACGGCTCATCCTCTTGCATGCGCCAGAACACTTTGATACACGTCATGAAGCTTTTGGTTGCAAAATGGGCATCGATAGCCCCCGTTCCAGGTCCTAATACGTTTGTTATGCATTCCCTCATAAAGCTCCCTAAGGATTTGCCTCTTGTACCTCCTCTGGCCACCTTCATCCTTGCTGTCGATATCGTCAGATAGCACCTATACATATAGTAAAAAACACGTGGCGTCAAATTTGGAATACAAACTAATCTCTAGCGAACATTTGGCAGTTGCCAAAATTTGGCATCAAATTAATGTTTACCTGCCGTAAAGTAGAATTAGGAATTTATGGCTTTTTTTAGACATATCCAGAGATTATGGTTCGATTTTTAAGCACAATCATCTATGTACAGACCAATCTTGAAGAAAAAAATGGCACAAACATATATGTAGGTCATTCAAAATCAATTGTCAAGACCTGGCTAGGAATTATTAGCATGAACACTAACCCTAGTTAGATTATTAACAAAAATCATTTGCACAGATGAAACAACTAATCACTTATCATTTGTACCATTAAAACAATCAATACACTACAGGGATCGAACGAAACTTACTCAGATTTCATGGATTGAGAGAACATAACCATAGGATTTCTATTGTAAAAAGTGGGAGGCAGGAGTAACCAGAGAAACCCTAGGATGTATTTGTCACATAAATTGGTATAGATGACTAACTGGTTCTCCGTCATCGTCGGAGTCGTCGCTCGATGTCGGTGCAACAGACCCTGGGTCCATTGCACGGACTGTGCACAGGCCAGAGACAAGATTACATGACCAAGATCATACCAAACAAGGAGGATCAATTCCTTTGAAGGATCCGAGAGCAAGTCGAGAAGGCCAAGGCGAGCCAGAGGAATGAGGCATCGCTAAGGGAAGGTCGTACCTTGCCGGGCAGGCGAGCCTGGCAGGGTTGGGTTTTGCCCCGGAAGCGAGCTCCCAGATCGTCTCGGCAGGCCTGCTGGGGCTAGCGGAGGCAAGCTACTCCACCGCTCCACCTCACAAGCGACGCAAGTCAATAATCGAAGTGGTGTCAAGCTCCAAGGTGACTAAGTGGCTGCTTTCTGCCACATGGCAGCCACTTTCTACAGCAAACACCTCCATATGACACCCGTCCTGAGACATCTCAAGCAAGCAGGCGCGAAGCTGGCAAAACAGCCCGGCAGGGCCTGCCGGGCAAGCTGTGATGTGACATTGAGCGGCGCATTTAATGCGCTCTATCAGCCTGCAGAGTTAGATATGATAGCACTGTTAGCTATCTAATCATTACGCAAAGACTGATTTGCCACTGTGGTGACCCCTTGATCTATAAAAGGAGGCCCATGGCGACCATAGAGAGGGTTGGATCCTCGCATATCCATACGCGCGTAGCCACTCTCACCCCCAGAGCAACCTTGCTGGGCGAGTGTGCTACATTTCACCACCATTATCCACCATTAATCCACCAAAGCAGGAGTAGGGTTTTACGCCTCACGGCGGCCCGAACCTGGGTAAAGACTGCCCGTGTGATCTCTGCCGTGCTGCGTGACGCTTCTTCGCTCTTTGTGCAACGTGTCCATCCCCCCGCCGAACCAAAAGGGGCTGATGGCCCCATAGGTGGCCGTGGTTTCCCACGACATCTTTGGTGCGCCAGGTAGGGGGATCACTTGCGCGAAACCGAGAGCGTACGCTGCGCGTCATCTTCATCGACATTTTCATCATCGACGGCGTCATCGACTATGGCGCCCAAGAGGAAGCCCGGAGCTGCAAATCACACGTCCACCTCGAGGGCTCCGCCGCCCGCGACCGCCGACGTCGTGGGGAATGCGGGGGCTCGCGAGGGTGTGGATGCTGTCGGGGACGTGGTTGGCGCAGGCGGCAACGTCGCCACCTCCCCCACGGCCGAAGCAGGAACGGGAGGTACCGGGGAAGGACAGCATCAGCAACATCCCGACGGCCATGCTCCACGAGGTACGGATGGAGGGATCGTTCCGCCTGAACCCCTTCTCCTCGCCAACGAGCACAGCCGCAGTGATGATGCTTGCTCTGGGCCAATCGCAACCCTTCGGCCGCCCCCGTGGCGGGCGCGACCGCAGGGCATGCGCCACCCTCGGGGCGGGCTGACCCAGCTACTGTGCCCAATGGAGCCGCTGGCCCTGAAGCGCCTCCGCCGTGTCACCATGCCGTCCAAACGGCTGGTTCACAGCAGCAATGGCGCGGCGCAGTCGCCACCAGCAATGTCAGGAGCCGAGCGACGCTACGATCTACATCGTCATCACCTGTGTCGAGCACTGCCTCCGAAGCCATGGCGCGAGCCAACTGCTGCTGAGATTTCCACCGGTGGCAGACCAGATGGATGAGTGGCGAGCCGCCATCCAAAGTTTGATTGGTTTTGCCGAGGCGGAAGGATCACAGCGGGCTGGACCGCCACGGCCTTCCCAGGCAGCAACGACGGGTCGTGCGGCTGGTCGTGCGGGAGGGGCCACCCTCACGGTGCAATCCCCACCACGGCAAGCCGCCCGGGGGCTGCAAGTCCAAGCGCCCGATGACGTCTCGATGGCCTCATCAGATCCTCGAGCACGTCAAGGCCGACAGCGTGCCCCGGAGGGCAGGCGAAGGGAAGGCGCATGCCTCCTCGACGAGCGGCGCCACGACAACCCCCGCCAGACCAATGGGTGTGATGGCCCCGACGTCGACGAGCCCGCGCTTGGAGATGGCGGGTGCCTACCTTTTGAGGTTGGCTGCCCTGCCTTCACCCGTGAGCTGCGGCAAGTCCGTTGGCCATCCACTCACACGTTCAAGCCAGAGATACCCGAGAAGTATGATGTGAGACTAAACCCGGGAGACTTCTTGAGCATCTACACCATCGCTGTTCAAGCTGCCGGGGGAAGAGATGAGAAGGTGTTCGCCAACTACTTCCCTTTGGCCCTCAAGTCAAATGTGTGGTCTTGGCTGATGCACCTGCCGGAGAACTCCATTTCGACCTGGGCTGACCTGTGCCATGAGTTCATTGGTGCCTTCACGGGTGGCCATCAAGAACCAGGGTGGCCCAGCGACCTGCAGCTCCTCTGGCAGGAAGAAGGAGAATCTTTGCGGAAGTACTTGCAGAGATTCAGTCGAGTCCACAGAAATATCCCAGATACCCACCCAGCTGCCGTGATAGCTGCCTTCCAATCCAACGTGCGCAACCGTAGGATACGTTCCAAGATGAACGTTCGGTTGCCCAAGACTGTGAAGGAGCTCTACACTTTGGTGGACAAGTGTGCTCGAGTGGAGGAGGGGAGGAAACTTCCTGGAGAGGAAGATTGCGTCGACATCGATTCAGAAGATGACGACGAAACCGTTAGTAAGAAGAAGAAGAACAACAAGAAGCGCAAGGATAAGACAGTGATGGTTGTTGAGGGGTAAGGAACGCCTAGTACCGGCAAAAAGGCCAAGGCTGAAGCCCCCGGCAAGGAGGCTACCGCATGCGCTGACTGCCGAAAGGCAGTGACTGCCGAGAAAGTTGGGAAAGGTGATGGGCCGTACTGTAAGATTCATCGGACCAAGGGCCATGATCTCCAGGAGTGTTATCAAGTTGAGCAGCTTGTTAAGAGACAGAAGGCTGAGTACGAGAAGCATGATAAGGAAAAAGGTCAGAATGGCGCTGGCGGGAAGGGCCGGGTGGTGAAGCAAATCGCCTCGGCAAGGCTCCTCGGAACCAAGGGAAACCCGCCAAGGGCCGAGAGAAGGAGGATTGCAGTAATGAGAGTGATGGAGGGAATGATGAGGAAACCAGCAAGCAGGAATTCCAGAAGGCCACTGACGCCATGTGCATTGACGGGGGTGCATCTTTGCACTCCTCTCACCGCCAACTTAAACAGTGGGCGCGTGAAGTCAATGCCATGGAGCCAGCGGCAGATTCTCAGAAGTCGCTCAAGTGGTCACGCACGCCCATCATCTTTGATGAAGATGACCACCCCGACCGCATCACTGCGGTAGGGTGCTTGCCGTTGTTGGTCTCACCAACAATTCACAACCTCAAGGTCACAAAGATGCTGGTTGACGGCGGGGCCGGGTTGAATCTGATTTCCCCAAAGGTTACCAGCAAACTCCAGATAGTAGAGGAAGAACTTAAGGCCACATGCACGTTTCAAGGAATCAATACCAGCAGGAGCCGTCCTAAGAGAAAGGTTACGTTGCCAGTGACATTTGGAGGGGAGTTGAACTACAGGACTGAGAAAGTTGTGTTTGATGTGGTTGACCTCCCTCTGCCATACAACGGGATCCTTGGGCGCCCGGCCTTGGCCAAATTCATGGTAGCATCCCACAATGCTTACAACACCTTGAAGATGCCAGGGCCGATGGGCATCATTTCTGTTCCATCAGACAAGAAAGATGCAATTATTTGCGTGGATAAGATGTACCGGGACGCGGTCGCGGCAGAGGTCGCGGAAGCCGCAGTTCCCGCCAAGGAGAAGCATAGCAGAGGCACTGGCAAGGAATCCGGGAAGCGTACCTCTGTGGAATGTGCCGCGCCCGTTGAGGACACACCAGAGAGTTCCAACAGCAAGAGATCCAAGGCTACTCCACCCCAAGTGAAAAAGGTCACGGCAGGGCTGGCTGGCGCTGATGGTACTTTCACTATTAGCGCCACCCTTGATGACAAATAGGAAAGCGCGCTCGTTGCCTTCCTGCGGGCAAATATCGATGTGTTTGCCTGGCAACCATCTGATATCCCCGGTGTTCCCAGGGGGGTAATCGAGCACCACCTTGCTGTCTGCCCACATGCCCGACCAGTTAAGCAGAAGGTTCGGAAGCAGGCCTTGGAACGGCAGCAGTTCATTGCCGAGGAAATCAAGAAACTTGAAGTAGCTGGTTTGGTCAGAGGAGTACTACATCCAACATGGTTAGCAAACCCAGTGGTTGTGCGCAAGGCTAACGGAAAATGGAGACTTTGCATAGATTTTACGGATCTGAACAAGGCGTGCCCGAAGGACCCTTTTCCCTTGCCGCGCATCGACTAGATCGTGGATTCTACCTCAGGATGTGAGTTGCTCTCTTTTCTAGATGCATACTCTGGATACCATCAGATTTTTATGTCCAAGGAAGACGAAGAAAAGACCTCATTCATCACCCCATGCGGCACGTACTGCTTTGTGCGCATGCCTTTCGGGTTAAAGAGTGCTGGGTCCACTTTTGCAAGAGCAGTCTAGATTGGCTTTGAACCACAGTTGCACAGGAACATTGAAGCCTATATGGATGATATTGTGGTCAAGACCAAGGACAGATCAACCCTCATTCAGGATTTAGAAGAGACATTTGCTAATCTGCGCAAGATCAACTTGAAGCTGAATCCGGAGAAGTGCGTGTTTGGCGTTCCCTTCGGCAAGCTACTGGGTTTCTTCGTGTCCCACCATGGGATAGAGGCCAACCCCGATAAGATCAAGGCTATTGAGCAGATACAGGCACCCAAGACGGTTAAGGATGTGAGGCATTTGACAGGATGCATTGCCGCGCTTAGCAGATTCATCTCCAAGTCTGCCTAGCGCGCCTTGCCGTTCTTCAAGATTTTGAAGAAGGCAGGACCCATGAAGTGGACCTCGGAAGCATATGCTGCGCTGCGGGATTTGAAGGCCTACTTATCTTCTGTGCCTACTTTGGTCGTGCCCAAACCACATGAGCCTTTACTGCTATATCTGGCAGCAACTAATCAAGTGGTTAGTGCGGCCCTAGTAGCACAGCGAGAAGTGGAAGAAGCAACCACCTCAGCAAGTGTCCCGCCAGGGGAAGAGGAAGAGAGCGGCCCGGCAAGGCCAGATATGGATCAGGACAAGGAAGAAGGTGGTGCAGCGCCCAGTATACTTCGTCAGCTCCCTGTTGCAGGGGGCTGGATCTAGGTATTCTGGTGTGCAAAAGTTGATCTTTGGCCTTGTCATGGCCTCAAGGAAACTGCGCCACTACTTCCAAGCCCATGATATCACGGTTGTCACCTGCTTCCCGTTGCAAAGGATACTTCGAAACTCAGAGGCCACCAGCAGGATAGTGGAGTGGGCATTTGAGTCATCCAGCTTTGGCCTGAAGTTTGAAAGCACATCAACAATCCAGAGCAGGGCATTGGCAGAGTTTATTGCAGAATGGACGCCAACCCCTGATGAAGAAGTACAGGAAATAGTTATCCCCGACAAGGAAGCGCCCCAAGAATGGATCATGTATTTCGATGGTGCCTTCTCCCTACAAGGTGCAGGGGCTGGCGTGCTTCTCATGGCTCCCACTGGAGAACACCTGAGGTACGTCGTCCAGATGCACTTTCCCCGGGAGGAGGCAACCAACAATACAGCAGAATATGAAGGGCTTCTTGCTGGGCTCAGAATTGCCACAGAATTGGGAATCAAGAAGCTGATCATTCGAGGAGATTCACAACTGGTGGTGAGACAAGTCAACAAGGATTACCAAAGCCCATTGATGGAGGCATACGTCGAGGAAGTGAGAAAATTGGAGGAGCGCTTTGATGGGTTGCAAACATAACACGTACCCCGTGTGGAAAACAGCATTGCTGATCACCTGTCAAAGTGCGCTGCGTAGAAGCTTCCTATGGAACCAGGGACTTTTGTTCTCCATCTTACTCAGCCCTCCGTATCCCCGACAACAATGGCCCGAAAGTGGAGGAAATTGGACTCCGGTAAGCCTCTCTCGGTAGAGCCTTTCGGGGCTCCTGGCAGGGACCCCGCCGAAAACAACTCCCCTTCGCTTGCCGGGCTGCACCCTCCTGCCGGGCCATTGGTCCCCGCAGTCAAGGGATGTGCCCCCATGAATGAGGAGGTGCCGCTAGTCCTCGTTACCGAGCCTCAGGCTCCAACTTGGGCAAGGCACATAGTCCATTTCCTCCAAACCGGAGAACTCCCCGAAGAGCAAGAAGAAGCTGAAAGAGTAACCTGGAGGGCCAGTACGTATTAGTTTGTCGATGACACACTATACAGAAGAAGGCCCAATGATGTGAAATTGAAGTGCATTTGCCGGGAAGGAGGAAAGGAACTGCTGGCAGAGATACACAAAGGCATGTGCGGCTCCCATATTGGATCAAGGGCTTTGGTTGGGAAAGCATTCCGGTAAGGATTCTATTGGCCCACAGCCCACCAAGATGCGGTTGAGCTCGTCACCAAGTGTGAAGCCTGTCAGTTCCATTCCAAAAATATCCATCTGCCTGCCCAAGCACTCCAGACAATCCCTTTGTCATGGCCGTTTTTGGTTTGGGGGCTCGATATCCTCGGCCCTTTCCCCATGCTATTGGGGGCTTTGAATTCTTATTCGTTGCAATTGACAAGTCTACAAAGTGGCCGGAAGTAGATGCCATGAGAAAGGTGACTGCTCAGTCAGCTATCAAGTTCTTGAAAGGATTGGTGTGCCGCTTCGGGGTTCCTGCCTGATCATCACCGACAACGGCACCCAGTTCACGAGCCGCGCCTTCATGCAATATGTTCATGCCCTCGAAAGCAAGGTCTCATTTGCATCTGTCGCACATCCTAGAAGCAATGGACAAGCTGAGAGGGCGAACACTGAAGTGCTGCAAGGACTCAAGACAAGAATGTTTGATAAGCCGCAGAAGCACGGCAGGCAATGGATCAATGAGCTACCGGTGGTTCTTTGGTCCCTTAGAACGACACCAAACCGAGCTACCGGGCAGACTCCCTTCTCCCTAGTCTATGGGGCAGAAGCAGTTATCCCCACGGAACTCATTTATGGGTCACCTTGAGTGCTTGCCTACGATGAAGTAGCGTAGGAACAGCACATGCATGACGACGCTGTGCTTCTCGAGGAGAACTGTCTCCAGGATGCTACGCATGCTGCACGCTACCAGCAAGCCCTGCATCGCTATCATAGCCGCAGGGTTCATGCCCGGTGTTTTGAGGAAGGCGACCTTGTCCTTAGGCGCATTCAGTCTGCCAAGGGTACAAACAAGCTTTCGCCAAAGTGGGAAGGCCCTTACCGGGTAGTACGAGTCACCAGACCTGGCGCAGTCCGTCTGGAGACCGGAGATGGCATTCAATTGCAAAACTCATGGAATATTGAGCATCTCCGTAAGTTCTACCCGTAAGGCGCGGCTGTCGGGCCCTGCCCGGCAGCCACCCTTTTGTAAAGGCCTTGCCTCAGCTGCATGTAACCCCTTGTACAAAGCCAGGCGAAGACCCTGAGCAACAGAGAAATAAATGAAGTGCTGGGGCCCCCCAACAAGTTGCATGCATGCATAAGCATTTCATAAGCATTGCATGATTCATGTAGATAGGTTGCATGATCATGTAGATAGATTGCATCTGGCATCATCTTCATTTGCATAAACTGCAGGCCCCTACCGTGGACTTAGTCCTAGGAAGAGGATGCGAAGACAAGCCAACACTGCGATCTCCGGCAAGCCAAAACAGATAAGTTCCATCTCTTATCCATACATGTTCCGTGAGTAGAACTTGTGCATACGAAAACCTCGCCACCTCGGAAACAAAGGTGCTCCCATCTACTGGCACGAACGCTGCTTCGGTCAGGATGGTCATAGTAGCCTTTGGCTGAAAGGGGTTGGCGGGGGACTGGTCTCTCCCAATAGGTTCTGCGCCCGGCAGGCTCAGCCTCACGGCAGCAGTCCTGTGGGGTGCCGGCAAGGTAGCTTACCGGGACCTACTTGTTTACATGAAAGTATGGAGGTGTTTCACCTCTGCATGGATATCCTACATGCACAAGTGCCCGGCAAGCTTATCTTTTTCATTAATAAGCTGATCAACAAGTACAAGTCTCACGGAACATAAACATGGATACAAGAGATTACATTATTCGAACTAAAATTTGGCAAGTGCCTACAGATTTAAGACTGAAAAAAAGATGAGTGCCCCGTAAACTCCTCTCCCTGTCCCTTTTTATCCCAGGTAGTGTAGTGGGAAGAGGAGAGCTCAGGAGGACTGCCCAAGCAGGAGCCCACCCCGATCCCGTCGTGGCCTGCCGGGTGCAGCCTGACAAGATCGGGAGTGGCAAGGCTGCGAAGAAGGGGGACAGAAGGAGCAGCTCGGTGGTGCCTTGGTCACCACCTCCAGGACCAGTTAAAAGCCCCAGCACAAGCGCCGATAGGGAAGACCGTCAGAGCTCGGCTGGAAGACTGCCGGAGGAGGTGAAGGCACCAAGAGAGCGGCCCCCTCCCCGGTAGTCGAGAGCCTGGTGATGACGGTGCTGGGGAGGGGAGGGGAAGAATGGAAGACGAGGCGGCAGGACGTCAGTATGAGACAAGCGCGTCGGTGCCCTCGTACTCCGACCTGATGGTCTACCTCCCGCCTTCTCCGTCTTCCCTAACTTCATCTTCATCAACACCGCTCCAGGAAGATGCCGGGCCCCCAGCCCGGCACCTCCCCCGAAGAGACGGCGAGCGACTGCGATGAGCAGGACACTCAAAGCGTGCCGCTCCCTACCTTGGCGGGCAGGAAGACATCGCCGTCCTTAGCAAGAATACGAGGTCCGCCGAAAGGAGCAGTGTTGGGATTACCAAGGGCCCCATACACTGCATCCCAGGCAAGCGACAAGAGCCCCGGACACCTCGACAACAGGATGGCGACCACCGGCAACGCGCGGCACCGGACCAGACTCACTCCCCAAGCATCAGCACGAGCATTCGACATCGTCAGAAACTCCAAGCTAGGGCCCGGGGGCTGGCCCTAGGCTCTTCCTTTCAGCATACCCAGAAGAAACAGAAGGCGGAGGAGTGGAATGTGGATGATTGCCTCTGCTCCTCCCCCGCTCCTCCTTTTATAGGCGAGCTGGGGTGGGGGCTGATTCCCCGGTGAGTACCCGCCGTCCTCCTCCACCAATCCAAGAAGATCGGGCCCCTGCTTTGATGCTCTCCCGTACCTCGCGCCTCCATTACCTACCCCACTCAATGCATGCGGCATACGTGGCTGAGGATAAGGGCGCGGTGGGAAGGGTGAATTTGCAGTTACCCGCCCGTGCATTAAAGTCATTCACGGGCCTTTACAAGAATGGCCCCACTACAATTGGCGCTGCACGATGCGTGGGGAAACCAGAAACTGACCTGAGCTTAAGTTAATGAAGAAGCAAAGAAGATCTCAAGGGGTGGATCCGCCCTTACATTTTTTCCTGTGCACTGGTTAGGGCCTACCCCGACGACGCCCAGCGGCGCGTCCGTGCCAGGCCCGGGGGCTCCTGTCGGTGCAACAAACCCTGGGTCCATTGCACGGACTGTGCACAGGCCAGAGACAAGATTACAAGACCAAGATCATACCAAACAAGGAGGATCAATTCCTTTGAAGGATCCGAGAGCAAGTCGAGAAGGCCAAGGCGAGCTAGAGGAACGAGGCATCGCCAAGGGAAGGGCCTACCTTGCCGGGCAGGCGAGCCTGGCAGGGTTGGGTTTTACCCCGGAAGCGAGCTCCCAGATCGTCCCGGCAGGCCTGCCGGGGTTGGCGGAGGCAAGCCACTCCATTGCTCCACCTCACAAGCGACGCAAGTCAATAATCGAAGCGGTGTCAAGCTCCAAGGTGACTAAGTGGCTACTTTCTGCCACATGGCAGCCACTTCCTACAGCAAACACCTCCATATGACACCTGTCCTGAGACGTGTCAACCAAGTAGGCGCGAAGTTGGCAAAACAGCCCGGCAGGGCCTGCCGGGCAAGTTGTGATGTGACATTGAGCGGCGCATTTAATGCGCTCTGTCAGCCTGCAGAGTTAGATATGATAGCACTATTAGCTATCTAATCAGTATGCAAAGACTGATTTGCCACTGTGGTGACCCCTTGATCTATAAAAGGAGGCCCATGGCGACCGTAGAGAGGGTTGGATCCTCGCATATCCATACGTGCATAGCCACTCTCGCCCCCAGAGCAACCTTGCTGGGCGAGTGTGCTACATTTCACCACCATTATCCACCATTAATCCACCAAAGCAGGAGTAGGGTTTTACGCCTCACGGCGGCCCGAACCTGGGTAAAGACTGCCCGTGTGATCTCTGCCGTGCTGGGCGATGCTTCTCCGCTCTTTGTGCAACGTGTCCATCCCCCGCCAAACCAAAACGGGCTAATGGCCCCATAGGTGGCCGTGGTTTCCCATGACACCTGAGTCATCACCGGAGTCGGTCTGGACCCCCGGCTCCAGCTGTGGAAGCACGACGCCGTCGACAACGTCAAGGTGCAGAGACACCTCGTCGACGGTGATGGCAACCTCTGTCTCCACCTTCATGTCATGCTCCGATGCTTCAGTAGCCCCGGCATCGCCACTCCCTCTGATGGGGCTCTTCGGCGGAATCCTCATACACTGACGGCTTTGAGGACTGAGAGCGGCATCGACGATGCAGGTGGAGAGAGATGCTTGTGTGTGTGGTGAGGATGGGGGGTGCGGCCGCTCGAGCGTGCCATTAATATGGATTAGTGGGAGAGAGGCGGGCGGTGGTCAAACCGCTGGCTCGCCTCCCGATGAGCCTGCACACCGGACTGTTGGCATGGCCTACCATCATTTCACATAGCTACTCGCACGCCTCCCGATGAAACTACGCGGTGAGCACACCTCCCGTCAATTCACACACCTGCACACACGCCTCCAGGTCTGCCTACGCGGAGGACTGCTCGCATGCGTCCCGTCAACTCACGCCTGCTCGCACGGCACACGCGTCGCGTGGCGGCACGTATATTGTTTTTCTATTTTGATGATTAATGCTGCCACTTTATTTTGCTTAACCGAAGCATGGCACGTATACTTTGTTGGCCTAACGCCCACGGTTCGAATAAATATTCCGTTTGCGATATTGGTTCCCAAATATTAATAATCTCCAGTTTGTAAGAAGATAAAGATTACATCAAAACTTGTCTCAAATTGGACCCAAAAAAGTACAATACCACTGTGTATTGGTGTCCATATGACGACACGATAAGTTTCATGAATTTCAAATAAGTTTTGGATTTACTAGATTTTAAAAATCAAGATTCTTTTAACATGCATCGTAGTTGTGGTGGATGCGCGGTGTGTGTGTGTGTGCGTGTGTCTGGGGTGGGGGGCTGGCAGTACACTACGAGTCGTGAGCCACCATGTGGGTTGGCCATTTTGTGAGGCAGGTACCACATCAAAGTCGTGAATTCGTTATTTAAAACATTACACAACCCTTTCATACATACATGTTTTGGCCACATGCAGTCGGTGATTGTCCTACATGACACTCACTCGCGTGTGACGCTTTCTGTGGGCCCGCAAGGTCATCGTCCATCACTTCGACCAACAACCGGCCGAGAGGTTAATTTGACCAGCAAGGTTGATCCTTTTTTGTTTGTGTTATGGTGGGATTATATAGTACGCGTCGAAGAGGTGGGAGGGGACTAGCATATATACTACGTACGCGTCCGTGAACACACCTCACTCAGTGTCGGGACTTTCAGTTTCCGAGGCACGTGCCACATCAAAGTTGTGCATTGGCTATTCAAACATCACACAACACCTCTTTGGGTCACATGCATGCAGGCGGTGGTTATCTTAGGACACTCACGTGTAATGCTTCCAGCTGTGGGCCCGCGAGGTCGTCGTCGATGCATGCATCACTTTGACCTACATCGGGAGAGGTTAATTAATTTCACCATCAAGGAGGATTCTTTTTGGTTTGTATTACGGTAGGAGCATGTAGTATGCGTCGAAGAGGGGGAAGGGACCAACATATGTAGTACGCTTCATGAACCTCACTCTGTGTGGGGACTTTACGGTTTTTGAGGCATGTGCCACATCAAAGTTGTGCATTTTGTGTATTCAAACATCACAACCACACACACCTCTCCATACATACGTTTGGCCACATGCGAAGCGATGGTGGTTGTCCTCTGGCACCCACTCACGTGGTTATCAGTGATATCGATGCTTTCCATTTGTGGGGCAGGGATGAAGAAGGGGTCCAAGGACCTCTCGAGCCGGTGCTGTGTCGGAGAGAATATCATGGGCAGAGGATCGGGACCCGCCGGCAGCTGTGGGTTTCCTCCCTCATCGCCGATGACCGCGTGAACGATGTACCTAGTCCCCTACACACCCCGGCTGAAGGGATCTGGCCGGATCTGTGACCAACACTGAGCAGAGAGAGAATGTCGCTACCGCTATCTTGTTTAGATCTGGAGAGGATGAGAGAATGAAGTGAGCAACCCTCATAAAGCAAGCCCTCAGGCTCCTGCCTATATATATAGTGGAGTGATTATCTTTTTCTCTCCACAACAAGCGTTTCCATTTGTGTACGTGGCATTAAAGAAAAGAAACTCTCTATTTAACATGACTAACTGCACGTCGCACTTTGTACTGTATTGTACTACTCCTACTTACTAGTAGTATTGTTCACTTGTGCTCCCTGGCCCTCCATTCATTGAACAACCCCACGGGTGAATAAACATATAATACTATTTATATGGAAAGAACAAGCTCCAACTATTTTGGCTTTGAGATATCGATGGTACAGTTTAACCACATTGCATCAATGGACTCAGTACTTTTAAGTAACCTATACGTATAAACACATGCATGGTTTACATTCCGAATCGCTAGCTAGAGCTTGAACTGTACTATTTGTTTACATGTACCACCTTTTTCTTTTGGTTTTCTGCTCCATGGCGCAATTCATCAATACAAAATCATACTAGGAGTATTTTAAAGCTGAGGGAGGGGCTTTTCCCAGGCAGTACGCGCGGCAGTTTTCGCGTAGCTGGTTTGATAGAGAGGCGAGGAAGGTGAGGGAGTAGCGAATTCAACCTACTGCTGGAAAGGTAGGGCTGTGTGATTTGATGGCTCATTACTGCTGGAAAGATGGGGTCTTGTGATATGACTGCTCATTATAGTCATTATTACTGCAACGCTACGACCGGGGTGATGCCCCCCTTTCGTTCCCCACTCTAATCTGGTGCATGACACGTCGACCCGGATGCTAGCTCTCCCACATGTCGGCGACGTAAGAAGGAGCAAAGAATCATGCGGTATATATAGTACTATGTAGTATATACTACTACTCACGTCGGAGGAGTGCGAAACACGGCAGCCCAGTGAACCAGCATGCGATAGGCCATAGAAAACAATGTGGTGATATGGCCATAAAAAACAATGTACTACAGTCCGGTCTATAGCATGTACAGTACTCCTCCTCTTCCTTCTCCTCTCGGTTCATCGCCATCATACTTTCCCCATTTCTGCATTTTCAGTATCCTGCGAATCAAAGAGGCCCTTAGACTGGTTTAGGTCTGGTCGTTTTTTCAATGTGTTACGTCCAAAATTTAATGAACATGCTCCGGTTTCTATGAAAATAATTCGGTTTGCATGTAGTAATTTATTTATTTATTTATTCTTCTGCGGGGGGTTTGCATGTAATTCGTCAGGTCTGAAATGTAAAGTACGCAGGCATGGTTGCATATGCTCCGAGTCGTGCATGCACTATGACCCAGATGCTCTATGTCCTAGATGTCGGCGAAAGGAAGCACGTGGAAATAGCCTAGGAGTACATATAGGAGGAAAAATGCGTGAAAAAATATGTACTATGAAGCGTAGCTGCGATTCAAACAGGAGACCTAAAGTGATGACAGGTATAGGTCGCATGCACCCAACAAGTGGTACTAGACGTACGAGTACTCAATACTCCTATTCTATCAACACGAGTCCCATCTGACAATAGCGTACGTGCTACAACTAGCTCTTCTCCCTCATTTCTCTCTTCTAATTATAACTCCGCCGACGCGCGGTGAGCGAGGTGGGGATTTGCCGATAGTCGGTTTGCTCAACTGCGGCCCCACTTGACAGTGAAAATGCTAAGACAACAGGCGTTCCCTAGGTTGAGCGGCATGCCAGACAGACTGTGTGGGGGTGCAACGCGAACACGGTAGTCTTTACCTTTTTAACTTGTAGATAGAAAATTCCAAGCCAATGCGCACTGAGCGGCGGGCCGGAATGACAGTGTGGGGTGCGATGCGAACGGCACATGCGTGTTGTACTTGTTCATTGGTCCTGGTTTATTGGTCCCCATCGTAATCTATGCCAAATTTTGACCATAAATTTGACTAACAAAAGGTTCATGCATGTCACCAAAATTATATCATTGAAAACTATGTTCAAATACTAATCAAACGATATAGTTTTTGTTGACATGCACTAACATTTTGTTAGTTAAATCTTTGGTCAAAATTTAGCGCAAATTACAAAAGGGACTAATAAACCAGGACCTAGGTAGTAGTACACCAGGACGAAGACAGTGATACTACATATAATTAACGCCAAATAAGAGCAAGGGATCACACATGTCACTTACGACTGGAATAAAAATGCCATACACTAACACATTAAGGCCACGAGACGATGCAGTGCTGGTTACAGGAGGCAACAAGAAAGATGCATCCATCGACGACCTCCTCCTCCTCGACTTAGGGCGCTATGAAAGGACCGAGATGGACCTAGAGGGGGATGAATAGGTACAATTACAAATTTTAATTCTTACTTAGCAATTTTAGGCTATAATGCGGAAGATGAAGGTGAGCCCAACAATTGCAAAGATGATACAATGAGCTAAGCAAGGTGATCAAGTGTTACACGAATATGAATAAGCAAGCACAATATGGAACGAGTAAAGATAAAGAGACAAGTAACCACAAGTAGGGAGCTAGGGTTAGGAATAACTGCAACTCCGAGAGACGAGGATGTATGCCAATGTTCACTTCCTTGGAGGGAAGCTACGTCACCGTTTAGAGAGGTGGATGTTACCACGAAGGCACACCAACGCCACGAAGGCTCACCCTATTCTCTCTTTGAGATATCACCACGAAGGCGATTCTCAACCACTAGTGGTAGACCTTGGGGTGGTCTCCAAACCCTCACAAACTTTCCGGGGGTAATCACAATGAATGATTCCTCGCCGGAGTACTCCTACCGCCTAGGAGTCTCCAACCTCCAAGAGTAACAAGAACGATAGGAAAAAGCTTAAGACTTGCTCAAATCATGAATTCCTTTGGTGCAAAGAGGGGGAAGGAGTGGATCTATCACTTGAGTGGACAACTTCTCACGAATGCTCTCGAATCCCTTTGGGTTCTAAGATTTGGTGTATGAGTGTGTGAGAGAGAGTGAAATGTGTTCTGGGGGATGCTCAAGGTGAATGGTCAACCCTCTCACGGGATGAGTGAGAGATATTTATAGTATCTACAATAAGTGGCCGTTGGAGCCATACGCTCTTCCGGTGTCGGACATCCGACGTGTACCGGACGACCGGTGTCAACTGAGACACCGGACATCCGATACTTCGACCGGTCGTTTGACAGCGAGAAGCACAGTGTATGTGAGGTGAGGAGGAGAACAATGGATAGTGGCTAGGTGCCACCGGATGCCCGATAAAGACCGGTTGTCCGATGATTTGGCTCTGACTAGAGGGCACCGGAATTCTGGTATACACCGGTCGTCCGCACGACCGGACGTCTGGTAGGGACCAGGCGTCTGTCGTTTTGGCTCTGGTAGGAACACACCGGATTTCCGGTGAGGAATGGAAATCCGATGTTTTGACTCTATAGGACAGTACCGGATGTCCGGTAGACACCGGTCGTCCGATGAGCAAAGAACAAAATATGTGAGTGAACGAGAGAGGAGAAAAACCGTGGTTTTTGAGCAAGTCTTTTACGAGATCCCATTTTCCCCTCTTAATAGTGTGGGATCCCTATACCCAAGAACAGAACATAAAACGCCTACGCTAGTTTTCTTGTTTCTTCGTTCTTGAGTAATATATGTATGTCCGTAGTCATGATCCACACACGGTCCTGTGGGGACTAATCCTGAGATAAACTTGACAAACACTATTAGTCCCCTATGTGTATATTGTCATCAACATCAAAATACGATTAAGGGCAAGATTGCACTTTCAGTCTCCTCCTTTTTGGTAGTTGATGACAACATACGCATAGCTTTCAAAGGATACAATTTATCAATACTGAGGAAAAATTTGTCGAGGAACTCCCTGTAGATGTGAGCAAGATAAACGCACAAAAATGCACATATATGGGGAGCTCCCCCTCAATGCAATACCCAATGCCAACATTTGAGCAAAATACTTTGATGAGAATACCACACCACTCCAAAACTTGCAATTATAGCGAGTGAACTTAGGCAAATCCCACTAAGACGTAATAATCTCATCAAAGACAGAAGTCATACAACCACTCATATCATAATGGTGCAACAAACATAAGTAACAAAGTAGGATCCAATACATGATAACATTATAACATGATAAAGTAGGGTCCAGTAAATGATAACATCATAACAGGCAAAACACGACCTAAGATAGATAAATACTTCTCCCCCTTGGCATCAGGTACCCAAAAGGAGCAAAGAGGAACTAACAGGAAGTCACATGGCATCATCATCATCATCATCAGTAGGAGCACCATTGTCACCAGCCTTGTCGAAGAAATTAGCCCACTCAGGACCAGAAGGAAAGCCAAAGTCAGAAGGAGGAGCCTCAGGAAGACACTCATCCTCACTCACATCAGTGGCTCCGGAGTCTCTCAGACGAGCCTTCAAAGCATTCTTAGAGGAGACCATGCGAGTGACCACATCATGGTTTTGTGAACAGTGGAAGGAGAAGGCCTTCATCATGGCAGAATGGGCCTTTCTGAGAAAGCGAGCAATGTGACCGAAAGACGGCGAGCTAGAGAGCAGGATGAGACTAAGCAGCAGACCGTCGAGCAGTGACAGAGGTGGATTTCTTGGGAGCCCAATCATCCGTCATATGAGGTGGAATGACCCACCGCGGATGCACATGAGTCCGAGCAATGGGAAAAGGAGCGATACTCACAATGAAAGCCTGAAGAAAAGGAGCATGAGGAAAGGCCTGCTTGTACTGAAGACTAGCAAGACGAATCTCATGGCACAGAAAAGTGAGGAACATTGATCTTCCCGTTGGGGTGCTCAAAAATACGATACATGAGATCAATACAATCCCCGTTACAGGACCCCTTGTCACGCATCTTGGGATAGATGGTGCGAATGACACACTAATAGATAATGAAGAAGGGAGATCGCCAAATAGATACCTGATTTAGATCCTTGCCCCTTTCCACTTCATCAAGCTCACTAAGAGGTTTGAGGAGATAGCCATAGGCCTCAATGTTTCTGGGTGCATGATTTGGGTCAGCCTTCTGGATTTTCAACATAGTGTCAGCAAACCCAGGAGCGGCGACAAACTGAGCATAGGAGGCTGTGAGCTTGGTGTCAGAAGTCATCCAGGTGACGGTCTTGTCAGGACCAAAGAAACACGTGGCATAAAACTGGTGAATGGCAGCATGATTGTAATCGTGTGGAAAAGCGAACAGATCAGCTAGGCCAGAGGACTCAATGAGTTCAATGGCACCCGGATATTTCACGGGGTGAGTACGGATATGCTCCAAATCGACATAGTGGTGAACTGATAGACCCTTAGGAACAATGACAGTGGTGAAAATGTTTGCCTGAATGTTTGTATGAAAATGAGAATCCATCGAGTCATGCTCGATAGAGAATTGATCAACATCGCGACGAAAATTTAGGTAAGCAGGTTTGGAGACTAGAGTGAAGTTCGTGATCTCGCGACCTAGAGATGGAGGAGGCTCAAAAGAAATGCGGCGAGCATCACCGTGAGGCTGATTTGGAGCAGAGGAGGCATGTAGGAGGGCTTCCGTGTTCCAGGCTTTGGAACATTGGCACGAACAGCAACATATTCTGCCTGTTCTTCGTATTCCATCTCCTCTTCATAGTCAGACCCTTCAGGTGAAGTGGTATCCTCGTAGACAGGCTATTTCCCAGCCCGTTTTCATAGACGAAGATGCTCTTGCAAGTCATCCGAGCCACCGCGATGTGACGCTGAAACATGGCATGAACAGGGGATACTAATTACTACAAAGAAACGATGTAATGAGGGAATGTGAGACCACAAGGATATGAATGGGTCAAAAATATTACCACAAGCCGACGAGCCCCCGGTATTTTTGTGAGCGGTGTGCTTGATTTCGGCATCGTTTGGTCAACCACACCTAATGAATCCACCAAGATTGAAAGGGGATCACCAGAGGGCGCGGAAACGAATGATGAGAGGAGAATAGGACGGACAGAGGAAGTACCGGGACAGATCAATGAAGGAGGGGGCCGGATCGATGGAGAGGGAGGGAATCCCCTCAGGCGGTGAGGCCCCCTGGCGGCAGCGCGGGAGATCGACACCCAGGCGGCACGACGGCGAATAGAGGCATGAGGAGGGGAGGGAGGGGAATAGGTCAACTACCCGAGCAATCCCGTCCCCAGATTTTATATGGGCCGTGGATTTTACCAGATGACCAACAGATATCAGACATTCGGGGACTGATACGAGCGCCAGGCGGCAGACGACCGAACAACCTCGGACGTCCGAGGCTAGGGAAAAAAAGAAAGCTGTGAACGATTACTGCACAACGACCGGATATCCGACCAATGTCGGACGACCGGTAAGCTGTGAGTCATCGGACGACCGACAAGTGTCGGACATCCGGTGGCAAAAAGTTTGCACAGACAGTGCTTAGAAGGTTCTAGATGGATCTAAAGACAAGAACATGTAAATTATAAATATATGGGCAACTAGACAGAAATGATACCACATGATTAGTAACTAGACACACATATTAGGGACCCAATGCATGATTGGACAACCCTCCTACGAGGAGGGGCGGTGGCCAAGGGCCACCATGTGTGAGTATGTGTGTCGTGATGCCGCGAAGATGTTATCCTTGGGCTCAAAAGCACTACTCCATCATTTAAAGCACCGTAGTTCGAGGAACATGGTAACTTTGAGAGTGTTTGTTCTATTTATGCATTATATAGGGTGAGAGTACTCATGAGTTGAATGTCTCCCCCTAAATACATGCCTACATCAAGACACGACATAAAGTAAATGCACACATGGGTACAAGATTTCACATAATGTTATCAAGCTCCAAGATACCAAGTTCACGCCTAAGTTGGCAAAACCTTGCTTCATCCAATGGTTTGGTGAAAATGTCAGCAAGTTGCATATCCGTACCAACATGAGCAATATCAATGTCACCTTTTTGCACATGGTCTCTCAAGAAGTGATACCTAATATCAATGTGCTTGGTGCCAGGATGATCAATAGGGTTCTCAGCAATCTTCATGGCACTTTCATTGTCGCATCGAAGAGGCACATGTCTATAAGTGATACCATAATCCTTCAAAGTTTGCCTCATCCATAGTAATTGAGTTGCACAACTTGCGGTTGCAATGTATTCTACTTCGGCGGTGGAGAGCGAGACACAATTCTGCTTCTTCGAGGACCAACTTACCAATGAGCGTCCAAGAAACTGACATGCACCGGAGGTAGACTTCCGTCCCACTTTGTCTCCGGCCCAATCCGCATCCGTGTACCCAATGAGATCAAACTTGGCATCCTTGGGGTACCATAGACCTAGCTTTGGGGTGTGAACAAGGTATCTAAGAATATGCTTAACCGCCTTATGATGACTTTCCCTAAGGGAAGCTTGAAATCTTGCACATATGCCTACACTTAACATGATGTCTGGTCTAGATGCGCAAAGATAAAGCAATGAACCAATCATAGAGCGATAAAGAGATGGGTCAAATGGGATACCGTTTGTATCTTCAGTAAGAGCAAGTTTGGTTGGCATGGGTGTCTTGCACGGACTAGCATCAGTCATTCCAAACTTCTCAAGAATGTCCTTTAGATATTTGGTTTCGGACAAGAAGATTCCTTCTTGAAATTGTTGGATTTGAAATCCGAGAAATAACTTCAAGTCCGCATTGAGTGACATCTCAAAGGTCTTGGTTATGGAGGCCGCAAACTTTTTGCACAAATGAATGTTAGGAGAATCAAAAACGATGTCATCTACATAGATTTGGCATAAGATCAAATCACCCTTTTCCCTCTTAGTAAAAAGAGTGGGATCGATCACCCCTCTCACAAAACCATCATCGAGTAGAAACTTCTTAAGATGATCATACCAAGCACGAGGTGCTTGTTTGAGGCCATACAAAGCCTTGTGAAGTTTGTACACATAGTCTTTGTGATTTGGATCAACGAACTCGGGTGGTTGTGATACATATTTTTCTTCTTGTAGAGGACCATTAAGAAAAGAACTCTTCACATCCATTTGATGTAAAGTAAAACCATTGAAAGCAGGATAAGCAAGTAAGATGCGAATAGACTCAAGACGGGCAACGGGAGCAAAGGTCTCATCAAAGTCCAAACCTTCAACTTGTGAGTACCCTTGTGCCACTAACCTTGCCTTGTTTCGGATGATTACGCCATTCTCATCTTGCTTGTTTTTGAAAATCCATTTTGTTCCAATGAGATTGTGTTCCTTAGTTGGTCTCTTGACTAATGACCACACTTTGTTGCGTTCAAAACTATTCAACTCTTCTTGCATAGCAACGAGCCAATCATTGTCCATCAATGCATCTTGTACCTTGAGTGGCTCAACACTAGAGACAAATGAAAAGTAAGCACAAAAGTTTGTCAATTGTTTACGAGTGACTCTACCTTTCGATATGTCATTAAGAATTTTATCAACATCAACACGACCAGCCACTCGTGGCATGATGGAAGTTAGGGTTTCATGAGGTTCAACTTCATTTCCATCATCCACATCCTCAACATATGGATCTTTAATGTGTGGTGGAAGATCTCCTTCTTCATGTTGCATTTGTTGAGGTTCATCATCAATGATTGCACTTTCTTGTTCTTGCTCTTGATGATGATCTTGTTCTTGAATATGATCATGGTGAGGGACTTGTTCTTCTTCTTGTTATTGAACAGTGGGCTCCGCTTGAGCAATAGGACCTTGTGATGACATGGGTGTTGAAGTGGCTTGATGATGAGTGAAACTTCCATCTTCTTCTTCATCATCATGAGGTTCTTTTTCCATAGGAAGAAGAGCACCAACACCCATGGTCAAAATATCTTGAGAGGGATCTTCTTCACCTACATCACTTAGATCAACTTGCTCCCCGTGGGAGCCAATAAATTCATCAAACACCATGTCACAAGTTTCTACAACACATCCATTGGATTTGTTGTAGACTCTATAGGCATGAGAGTTTTATCCATACCCAACAAATATGCCCTCAATTGTTTTGGATTGAAATTTTCCTAACCGTTCTCTCTTGTTGAGAATGAAGCACTTGCACCCAAATACACGAAAGTACTTGACATTTGGCTTGTTCCTGGTTAGGAGCTCATATGGAGTCTTCTCCAATATCGTGCAGAGGAAGAGCTGGTTTGATGCATGGCATGCGGTGTTGACGGCCTCAGCCTAAAAACTATGTGGTGACTTGTACTCATCCAACATGGACCTTGCCATTTCCACAAGTGTATGGTTCTTCCTCTCGGCTACACCATTTTGTTGAGGAGTGTAGGGTGCGGAATATTGATGCTCAATTCCCTCATCACTAAGAAATTCCTCCAAGGTGTAGTTCTTGAACTCGGAGCCATTATCACCTCTTATTGCCAAGATTTCTTTGTCAAACTTGCGTCAAGCTTGCTTGGCAAAATTGATGAAGGTGATCTTCGTCTTGTCCTTGGACTTGAGGAAAAAAAACCATGTGTATCTTGAGTAATCATCAACAATGACAAGTCCATACTTCTTCCCACCAAGACTATCCCATGAAGGAGGCCCAAAGAGATCCACATGAAGGAGCTCCAAAGGCCTTGAGGTAGATACAATATTCTTGTGTGTGTGCTTTGATTGATGTTGCTTCCCGGCTATGCATGCACTACACACACGATCTTTCTCAAAAGAGACATTGGTTAGTCCAAGGATGTGATTACCCTTTAAGAGATCTTGAAGATTTCTCATGCCGACATGGGCTAGCCGGCGATGCCATAGCCATCCCTTGTCGGCCTTGGCCATCAGACAAGTTGCATGGAATGTGCTCTCTTTCGATAAATCAACCGTTTAAAGGTTGCCATCCAACTCTCCAACAAAGGCCACTTCGAGAGTATCTCTCTTAAATACTTTCACATCCGTTAGTCCAAATAGTGTATCATAACCAACAGAAGCCAATTGGCGAACGGAAAGCAAATGGTATTTAAGGGATTGAACAAGCATGACATTTGCAAGAGACATGTTATTTGTGATAGCCTCCTTACCCAACCCGAGTACCTGTCCTTTTGATCCTCCACCAAACACAATGCTCATAAATGGTTGAATAGCTTCCATGAAATCGAAGAGCAATTTGCTATCTCCGGTCATATGGTTGGTGCATCCACTATCGATCACCCATTTGACTCCACCGGAGAAGGCAACCTACACACACAATTCACGACTTGGTTAGAGGCACCCATGTTGCAATGGGACCTCTCAAGTTAGTCACAAGGGTCTTAGGAACCCAAATAGCATAAAAACGGAATGCATTATCAGGACCAACAAATTGAGCATAAACTTCTCCATCCTTTGTTTTACGAAGTACATAGGATGTAGGCATGAATTCTTTTGGCTTGTTGAGAGTGGGCATGCCCCTAGTGGCCTTCCCACTCACAACCTTACCTTTCTCCTTGTGCCCTTCATGTACAAACGTCTCCTTGAGAGGTGTGGTGCACTTTTGAGAAGACGTTTTCTTCTTGCTTGTGCTTGGGTTAAACCCAAGCCCTTCCTTGGCAACCACCTCATTGTGTCGGCTCAATACCTCATTAAGGTTCTTTTGTCCTTGAGCACATGTCATGAGTCCTCTCTCGAGTTGTGCCTTTAGATTTTGGTTTTCCTCAAGAATAGATGCTAGGTCACCACTAGAATTAGTAGTACAAGCATCAACATTGTTAATAGGTGAAGAGTAAGCCTTGGCCAGAGTTTCAAGATAAGTCAGTTTGAGCATCTAAAAACTCTTTGTAAGAAGGGTGAGCTCCTCTTCCTTAGTCTTGAGGGACACGAATAGAAGCTCACAATCCTTAGAGAGAGAAGCATGAGATTCCACAAGCTTACTTTTAACATTCATCAACTCCTTGCAAGAGTTCTTAGCCTTTTTCAAGGAGGCAACTTCTTTAACATGAACATCAATGTTTGCACCAATTTTTAAGCATAGTTCATCATTTCGTGCTTCCTCATATTGGACTTTCTGCTCAAGGATTTCATATTTTCCTTTTCCTCGGTGACGAGGGTTTCGAGTTCCTTAATGGTGATGGTGTGCTTACTCACCATCTCCATAAGCATATGAAACATAGTGAGCTTCTTTCCTTTAAGGGAGCACATGAACTTATTTAGCTCAGCAAGCATAGGATCATCTATATCATCATCATCATAATTATCCTCCGCATCAAGATACTCATCACAAGGAGTAGACGGAGTGAAAAGAGGAGGATTTGATCGTGGGGTTACCTTGACCTTGTCAGGAGAGTTATGGTCCTCTCCATCTTCTACCACGACCTTTGCCATTAAGCACTTGTGAGCGTTGCCCTTGTAATCTTTCATGTAGTTGTAGGTGACAACATCACCACTCTTGTTGACTAGCCTCAAGGTGTTTTGAGAATCTTGAGCTACTCTGGCAACACCACCAACATCATCCGGATCGGATTCTTCATGAGCAACCATTGCTCTCCCATCTCTCTTCTTGAGCTTGGAGTTCAAAGGATTTGGCAACTTCTTCTTGGGAAAGGTCTTGGGAAACCTTGGTTTATCTTCTCTCTTCTCATAAGGGAAATCGTTGGAGAAGTGGTTGGTTTCTTCACAGTTGTAGCATTTTCTCACTTTCTTCTTCTGGAATCTTCCCTTGAATTTTCCCGTGCTAAACTTCTTGACAAAGAGAGCAATGTCTTCATATGAAGGGCTCTCATCAGAGTCAATCTCATCACCATATTCATCATCATCTTCTTCTTCTTCACTTTGCTCTTCCTCACATACATGCTTGGCCTTCAAGGCAAGATTGATCTTTGATGTTGAGGTACCATGCATGGCAAGATGTTTTGTAGCATTTGCCTTTGATTCTTCGAATAGTTGGAAAGTGGATATGATGTCATCTGGAGTCATTTCCTTGAATCCATGATGTTGTCTTATGTCCCACACCATTTGGTGATGATACGGAGCAAGAGCATGAAGTAACTTGTCCACGAGAAATCGTTTAGTTAAGTTGAATCCATCTTCTGTCTTGTCACAATCACATGACTCGATGTCGGCGGTGAAAGTCATGAGACGCTCAAGGAGCTGCTTGGGAGATTCACCTTTCTCCATACAAAAGTTTTGCAATTGACCCTTGGCAATTTCATATTGAGCTAGCCGGAGTGTGGAGGTACCGATCTTGGTCCTCACAATAGTATCCCATAACTCCTTGGCACTTGTGATGTGTATGTAAGGTCTCCTTTGCTTATCATTCATTCCTTTCCTTATGCACATGATTGCGGTGTCGTTGAGATGCTTGTCATATGTTTCTCTTGGAGTGAGATTCTTTGGGTCGACAGGGTTGTAACCATGCTCCAAGATGTCCAACATTTCATCATTTGCGTACCTAAGATGGTCCTGCATACCAACTCTCCACAAAGCAAAATCAGAACTGTCATCAAGCAAAGGAGGCTTTCCTCCAGGGTTATACTTAGGTTTCTCTACTTAAGGTCTTGCATAAATCCATGGAACACGAGAGTGACCATTGCTCGGAGGTTGTTGGCCAAGTGAAGGAGTAGGCGCATTTGGCCTTGTGGCTGCACCACCTGAATTAGTAAGTGGTGCGTGTATCGTGGTTAATGCGGCTAATCTCATTTGGACCAAGGCCTCAAGAGAAGCATCATGCTCCTCCTTTTGCTTAGCAAGGGCCCGTTCTAGATCCTCAGAAGTAAAGGACTTGGCTTCCGTGGAAGCCGCTCCCTTATCCTTCGAATCTGCAACAAGGGGAGTCCCATCGGGGTTCATCTCGCTCTAGGGCGGTTAAGCCACAAGAATATAGCACGAGGCTCTGATACCAATTGAAAGGATCGAGATGGACCTAGAGGGGGGTGAATAGGTACAATTACAAATTTTAATTCTTACTTAGCAATTTTAGGCTATAATGCGGAATATGAAGGTGAGCCTAACAATTGCAAAGATGATACAATGAGCTAATCAAGGTGATCAAGTGTTACACGAATATGAATAAGCAAGCACAATATGGAACGAGTAAAGATAAAGAGACAAGTAACCACAAGTAGGGATCTAGGGTTAGGAATAACCGAAACTCCGAGAGACGAGGATGTATGCCGATGTTCACTTCCTTGGAGGGAAGCTATGTCACTGTTTAGAGAGGTGGATGTTACCACGAAGGCACACCAATGCCACGAAGGCTCACCCTATTCTCTCTTTGAGATATTCATACGTCTCCAACTTATCTATAATTTTTTATTGTTCCATGCTATTATATTATCTGTTTTGGATGTTTTATATGCATTAATATGCTAGTTTATATTATTTTTGGGACTAACCTATTAACCTAGAGCCCAGTGCCAGTTTCTGTTTTTTCCTTGTTTTTTAGTTTGGCAGAAAAGGAATATCAAGCGGAGTCCAAACAAAATAAAACTTTCGCGATGATTTTTCTTGGACCAGAAGACACCCAGAAGACTTGGGGTGAGGGCCAGAAGAGTCCCGAGGGAACCACAAGCCCTCAGGGCGTGCCCCCTGGCTTGTGGGCCCCTCGGGAGTCCACCGACCTCCAACTCAGCTCTATAAATCCTAAAATATTCCCAAACCAACAGAAGCGTCCACCAAAATACTTTTCCGCCGCCGCAAGCCTCTGTTCCCATGAGATCCCATCTTGGGGCCTTTTTCGGCACCCTGCCGGAGGGGGATTTGATCATGGAGGGCTTCTACATCAACCTTATTGCCCTTCCGATGAAGCGTGAGTAGTTTACCATAGACCTACGGGTCCATAGCTAGTAGCTAGATGGCTTCTTCTCTCTTTTTGATCTTCAATACAATGTTCTCCTCGATGTTCTTGGAGTTCTATCCGATGTAATATTCTTTTGCGGTGTGTTTGTCGAGATCCGATGAATTGTGGATTTTTGATCAGATTATCTATGAATATTATTTGAGTCTTTTCTGAACTCTTTTATGCATGATTAAATATCTTTGTATTTCTCTTTGAATTATCAGTTTGGTTTGGCCAACTAGATTGGCCTTTCTTGCAATGGGAGAGGTGCTTAGTTTTGGGTTCAATCTTGCGGTGTCCTCACCCAGTGACAAAGTAGGGGTAGCAAGGCACATATTGTATTGTTGCCATCAAGGGTAAAAAGATGGGTTTTTCATCATATTGCTTGAGTTTATCCCTCTACATCATGTCATCTTACTTAAAGCGTTGCTCTATTCTTATGGACTTAATACTCTAGATGCAGGCAGGAGTCGGTCAATGTGTGGAGTAATAGTAGTAGATGTAGAATCGTTTCGGTCTACTTGACACAGACATGATGCCTATATTCATAATCATTGCCTTGGATATCGTCATAACTTTGCGCTTTTCTATCAATTGCTCGACAGTAATTTGTTCACCCACCGTATGTTTTCTTTCAAGAGAGAAGCCTCTAGTGAAACCTATGGCCCCCGGGTCTATTTTCCATCATATATTTTCAGATCTATAAACCCAAAAACCCAAAAATACCTTGCTGAAATTTATTTGTTTTTACTTTGTTTTATGTTTTAGTAATCTTTTATATCTATCTCTATCAGATCTCATCCTTGCAAGCGACCGTGAAGGGATTGACAACCCCTTTATCGTGTTGGGTGCAAGTGTTTGATTGTTTGTGCAGGTGCGTAGATTGGAGACTTGCTTGTACCTCCTACTGGATTGATACCTTGGTTCTCAAACTGAGGGAAATACTTATCTCTACTTTGCTGCATCACCCTTTCCTCTTCAAGGGAAAAACCAACGCAAGCTCAAGAAGTAGCAGATATCACCACGAAGGCGATTCTCAATCACTAGTGGTAGACCTTGGGGTGGTCTCCAAACCCTCACAAACTTTCCGGGGGTAATCACAATGGACGATTCCTCGCCGGAGTACTCCTACCGCCTAGGAGTCTCCAACCTCCAAGTGTAACAAGAATGATGGGGAAAAGCTCAAGACTTGCTCAAATCACGAATTCCTTTGGTGCAAAGAGGGGGAAGGAGTGGATCTATCACTTGAGTGGACAACTTCTCACGAATGCTCTCAAATCCCTTTGGGATCTAAGATTTGGTGTATGGGTGTGTGAGAGAGAGTGAAATGTGTTCTTGGGGATGTTCAAGGTGAATGGTCAACCCTCTCACGGGATGGGTGAGTGATACTTATAGTATCTGTCAATAAGTGGCCGTTGGAGCCACTTACGCTCTTCAGGTGTCGGACATCCGACGTGTACCGGATGACCGGTGTCAACTGAGACACCGGACATCCGATACTTCGACTGGTCGTCTGACAGCAAGGAGAAGCACATTGTACGTGAGGTGAGGACAAGAACAATGGATAGTGGCTAGGTTCCACCGGACGCCCGATAAAGACCGGTTGTCCAATGATTTGGCTCTGACTAGAGGGCACCGGAATTCCGGTGTACACTGGTCATCCACACCACCAAATGCCCGGCAGGGACCAGACGTCCGTCGTTTTGGCTCTGGTAGGAACACACCGGATTTCCGGTGAGGAACAGAAATCCGACGTTTTGACTCTGTGGGACAGTACCGGACGTCCGATGAGCAAAGAACAAAATATGTGAGTGAAGGAGAGAGGAGAAAAACCGTGGTTTTTAAACAAGTCTTTTACGAGATCCCATGATCCACTCTTAATAGTGCGGGATCCCTATACCCAAGAACAAAACATAAAATGCCTACGCTAGTTGTCTTGTTTCTTCATTCTTGAGTAATATATGTATGTCCATAGTCATGATCCACACACGGTCCTATGGGGACTAATCCTGAGATAAACTTGACAAACACTATTAGTCCCCTATGTGTATATTGTCATCAACATCAAAATACGATTAAGGGCAAGATTGTACTTTCATGCAGGCCCACCGAACGGCGGCTAAGTAGCAGCGGCTTTCATGGCCAGGTCAACGTGCTTCTGAACAATGGCGTCCAAAGATTCCAACCGGTCGAAGAAGGCAAACGTCTTTCTGTCCTCCTTGGCCTTGTAGTGGCCTATGTAGATGATTTCCTCGTAGATGTGGGTGTGTAGGTCGATGGTTTCTTGCATGGCGAGGCTCTGAGCGGCGAGCAGCCTCGAGGTGCACATTCTTCGTCGCGGCCTCCGGCAGCTGCAGGGCCACCAGTGCTTGAAAGAGTTCGTCACCATGGAGGCCAATGAGGGTGGCAGGCAATGAGGAGCCTGGGCGCGCGGGCTCCAGGAGTACGGCAAGGTCATGTGTGCGCTTCTTGACGGCGGTGAACTTGCGGCTGGAGCGGACCATCATCTCGTCCTTGCGAGAGGCGAAGCCGGCGTCGGCGAGGGCTATGACGCCGGCGGTCACCAGGATCGTCTGGAAACGTTGCACGGTGCGGGGCCACAGGTCGGCGTCTTGGATGATCTGGCACAGCCGACTACCGCTCGCGTCCATCGCCTCCATGGGTGCTTGTGACTTCTGGTCACTTGGTCTTGGTCTTGGATTGGAGTGAGTAGTGGTGCGTACGATTTGGTAGATAGATTGGAGTGGTGGGGCGGCTTCATATAAGAGTTCAAACTGCGTTGCATTCACATCATGCTGGCTCCATTCTGCTTCTCCAATTAATTCCCTTTGCATGCTAATTGAGGATGCATCATTGACCGTTCAATGTCTCGGGAACCGCTACCCTCTCCCTCGTTGGCATTCAAGCAGTATGAATGTAAATGTGTGTCAAAAAGAGACTAGTCATTACTACATTGTCCACCGCGACCAAGGCAGAGGGGAAAAATGAGAGAACTTAATATTTACTGTACTACCATTGCATGCAATGAACTGACCGCTGCATGCCGTGCTAGGTAGTCTCAAGGCATTAAAAACATCAATGTTGGGGATATCGCTTATCGGGAACTTATCGGTCGGCCCATGATAAGGGGTAAATCGGCCAGTTTATCGACATATCGGCCGATTTATCGCCATATCGGTTGGTTTACCGGCCGATTTATCTTATCGGTCAGACAACGGTAAGCGATAAATCGGCCGATTTATCGAAATATCGGAAGATATCTTGAACAGTGAAAAACATACACGGCCCACATCTCTTATTGGTTGACTCCTTTATTCATGTCAAGAAACAAGAAACGAGGTCGAGTTAATCCACCGCGCCTAAGTGTTTTGGGATTATAAGGTTTTCGTAAGCGATCGGCACAATAACCGTAAGATCTGCATCCGACGGTGGTACCTATTGGACGCAAACATCAATAGAAAAGAAATGCCACAAAACTGCGTCACCATGCCCCTCCCCTACACATAAGACTGGCACGCGGGCATACACAACTCCCACGTTCAGGTTGTGCTTGGCTCTTCGCCTCTTCGAGAAGTCGAACAATGATGTCATTTATGACTGGAATAAAAATGCCATACACTAACACTTTAAGGCCATGAGGCAATGCAGTGCTGGTTACAGGAGGCAAGAAGAAAGATGCATCCATCAACGACGTCCTCCTCCTCGACTCAGGGCGCCGGCCCACCGAACGGTGGCTAAGTAGCAGTGGCTTTTGTGGCCAGGTCAACATGCTTCTGAACAATGGCGTCCAAAGATTCCAGCCGGTCGAAGAAGGCTAACGTATTTCTATCCTCCCTGGCCTTGTAGTGGCCTATGTAGACGATTTCCTCATAGACGTGGATGTGTAGGTCGATGGTTTCTTGCATGGCGAGGCGCTGCGCGGCCTCGAGGTGCACATTCTTCATCGTGACCTCGGCAGCTGCAGGGCCACCACTGCTTGAAAGAGTTCGTCACCATGGAGGCCAATGAGGGTGGCAGACAACGAGGAGCCTGGGCGCGCGGGCTCCAGGAGTACGGCAAGGTCATCCGCGCGCTTCTTGACGGCGGTGAACTTGCGGATGGAGCGGACCATCATCTCGTTCATGCGAGAGGTGAAGCCGGCATCAACAAGGGCTATGACGCCGGTGGTCGCCAGCACTGTCTGGAAACACTGCTCGGTGCAGGGCCGTAGGCCGGCGTCTTGGATGATCTGGCACAGACGACTACCACTCGCATCCATCTATGCCATGGGTACTTGTGGCTTCTGGTCACTTGGTCTTAGTCTTGGATTGGAGTGAGCAGTGTTGCGTAGAGACTAGGAGTAGATGGATTGGAGTGGTGGGGCGCCTTTATATGAGAGTCCAAACTGTGTTGCATTCACATCATGTTGGCTCCATTCTGCTTCTCCAATTAATTCCCTCTACATGCTAATTGAATGAGGATGCATCATTGACCGTTCGATGTTTCGGGAACCGCTACCCTCTCCCTCATTGGCATTCAAGCCGTATCAATGTAAATGCGTGTCAAAAAGAGACTAGTCAGTAGTAGTACCTTCGTCCTGGTTTACTGGTCCCCATTGTAATCTGTGCCAAACTTTGACCATAAATTTAACTAACAAAATGTTCATGCATGTCACCAAAAAATATATCATTGAAAACTATGTTCAAATACGAATCCAATGATATAATTTTTGTTGACATGCACTACATTGTGCACCGCGACCAAGGCGGAAAGGAAATGAGAGAACTTAATATTTATTTGCTAATTAATACCATTGCATGCAATGAACTGACCGCTACATGCCGTGCTAGGTACGTCTCAAGGCATTAAAAACATACACGGCCCACGTCTCTTATTAGTTGATTCCTATTCATGTCAAGAAACAAGAAACGTGGTCGGGTTTGTTTTGGGATTATTTGATTTTTGTAAGATGACTATAACTAGCAATTGCCATAATAACCGTAAGATCTGCATCCGACGGTGGCACCTATTGGACGCAAACAGCAATAGAAAACAATTGCCACAAAACTGCCACACCACGCCCCTCCCCTACACATAAGACTGCCACGCGAGCGTTCGCAACTGCCACGTACGTTCGGGTTGCGCTTGGCTCTTCGCCTCTTCGAGAAGTCGAACAATGATGTTACTACCTCTATAGTATCGAATCAACTGCTTCATGTCCACCGCGTGGGGGAGGGAGAGCTTGTTTAAGCAAAAGCTTCTCCTCGTCTGCGAGCCACTGCACGCATGGGCGAGGGAGAGGGCGTACTAGTAATCATGCTTCTCCTTGTTGTACGAGTTGACGTGACACATCATAGCATGATTTTCTCAAAAAGTTGTGTTTACCTATGCATTAATTACAATGCATGCATGCCGTGAGTTTCCTGTTGATCCTTGCATCTGTTGATTTAATGCACCTTGAATTATGAACATGTGATGGTAAACTTGTCACAGTGGAGAGCACCTCGAGTGTTTGGAGGAAGCACTGCCTCTAACACGGGCCCCACATGCTTGCCTCTAAACTTGGCTAAAAGACCCGCAGTGTACAATCTTTGCTGCAACCTCTAACATTTACCCCACCACAAATTAAAATATATATTCCTCTCTTGACCAGATCAGCATGCAAACTACAATCACTAGGATGACAGGTAGCACCAGAAGATTATTTTAATCAAAAAAACGCTTCGAGACGGCCTCTTAGCATGGGGGCAACTCCAACGATTTTAAGCTTAGAAGCAAGGTACACGGTATCCTAGACTATGTTACTACTACCTCCTCGACACATGAAACTGCCACGCAAGTGTTCGGGTTGCGCTTGGCTCTTCACCTCTTCAGGAAGTTGAACAATGATGGTACTACTATAGTGGAGTACTACTCGCATGCTTCTGGCCATCTGACACCGAATGAATTGCTGCATGTCCACCGCGTGCAGGAGGGAGAGCGTGTAGCAAAAGCTTCTCCTAGTCCTGCGAGCCACCATGCTCATGGGCGAGGGAGAGGGCGTTGTCATCAAGCTTCTCCTTGTTGTACGAGTTGACGTGACACATCAAAGCAGTGCACTCGATATATTTCAATATTTTGCATTTATCAATGCATTAATTACAACGCATGCATGCATACTTGCATGTGTTGATTTAATGCACCTTGAAGTAGTATGAATATGTGATGGTAAAACTTTCTAATGCCCCGGCCCTAAAGCGAGAGATGGTGGTGCACGAGGAGGGCGAGATCATGCCGACGGAACAGGACCCGAGGATGGAGGTCTCTATGGACCTCACCTTGCTCCACTGCCCCTTGTGCCTCCGCCCCTTGAAGCCTCCACTGTACGAGGTTCGAGTACACCTCATCCGTATGGTTGATCGAGCAAGGTGCAGGTTTCTTGATTGATGTGTTGTTCGATTGATTTGTGCAGTGCAAGGGAGGGCACATGGCCTGCACGGATTGCCGCGGCGAGCGCCCTGGGAACCAGTGGTAGTGCCAGAAGTGCGAGCACGGCAGCGGCTTTGATGTGCGCAACACAGCGATGGACGCCATCCTATCCTTGGTGAGGGTGGAGTGCCCGCATGAAGGCTGTGGGCTCTACGTCACTTACCACAAGCTCGCCGATCACCAGAGTGCGTGCCCGCTCGCGCCCTGCAAATGCCCCGTGCCCGTCTGCGGCTACGAAGGCCCACCGCCTGTGCTCCCCCACCACATGAATACCGTGCATCCCATGCCCGTGCACAGGTTCCAGAATGGCAAGGTGCTCCAGCTGCAAGTGCTGGTGTCGGAGCCGCGGCGCTTGCTGTTTGTGGAGGAGGACGGCCACACGTTTTTTGTGGTCGGCGGCGTGCTCGACATCGGTGTGCCTATCACCATGTCGGTCGTCTGCATCAGAGCGGGGGCTTCCCCACCGCCGCACTACGCAGCCAAGGTGTGGGTGAACAGCCCGCCGTGGGAGCCCAAAGGCAGGACCGACGCCGTCAAGGTGGAAATTGAGGTGACAAGCAGCAAGGAGCTCGACGTCGTCGCCGTGCAGGAGCTCACCTTCTTCACAGTGCCGTCCAAGCTACTGGCTGGGGCTGACTTGTCGAGGACGGCGTCCCTCCACATTCCGATTGACAAGCTCACCTCCTAAATGATTCTATAGTGCCTTCTATTTATCTTAGTAATATGCTAATATAGGGTTTAGCTCGGTCTACTTTAGCTTAAGAGATGGTGGATTTTGGTGGCGATGCAGCAATTACTGCGACATCAGATCAGCAGTTAAAGTAATTTCCAACAGTCGAAGGGATATTTGTGTCTATTGGATATAAAGATCCTTTGGGTAAGGAGTATAAGCTGCTTATATGCTTGTTTGTTGAGGAAGTGTTGCATACTTCTGCGAGTTGATGTGACACATCAAAGAAGTACTACTACCAGTAGTACTCACCCGACTGCGCACCAGGCAGACCAAGCTCGTGTCGTGTTGGTGCTGTGTGCGGCCCGCACATTAACCAAAACCTCGCGCCTCCAGCTGAGCCTCCGCGTTTTAAACTTCTCAATCTCAAGGCCAAGGGGCAACATGAACCTATGATAGAGCCAATCGGATGGTTGAGAACACTACAATTCGTAGCTACAAATGCGTGTGTGAGAGAGGACAAGTGCGTGCGTGCACCTCTTCTCTTCGTGTACAACATACTAATCGCAGAGTACAAGTGTATGTGGGTGGCATGAACCTAGAGAGCTAGAGATGGTGCATGCGAGAAGTCCCGAGAGACTAGGTGTGTGCGTGGGAAAGAGGGAGAGAGAGATGATATGTGTCGATGTAATGCATGTGAAAAAAAGACTAGTCAATAGCTCGTCACGAGGCTATTCCTGGCGAACGCCCCAATAACCGTAAGATATGTCACTACTGCAGGATGCTGCTAACACGACACTACAATCAGAGACCCTTCGACGAAACTGTGTGCGATGCATTAATCGCAAATGGTGATGTAAATAAACCATCAAAAAAGATGCAAAACGTTTGCGATGGCGGATACATCAAACACGGTTCAGATTGTAGTTGCGTGTGCGATGCGGGGCATACGATTGATCCATACGAACTGTTTGCGATGAGATAGAACAACAGAAACGGGCAGCCAGATCAAGGTGTGTGCGATATACGGCATACAGTTCACTCCGATGAACCGTTTGCGATGATCGAGTTGAACACAAACGATTCAGCGAAACAAGATGTGTGTGATACCCGGCAAACAGGTCGGTAATCAGAATTGTGTGCGATCATTATAGATAGCTCATATGGTCTTTCTTGTGAATTGTGTGCTCGACAGGGCACAGAATTTAAGAAACCAACCTGTGGGTGATAATGTAAAAGATCTCTGTCGAATACGTATTACTAACCGTGTGCGATGAGATTGATAGGGGAAATAGAGAGAACGAATTAATATGAGTGAACGGAAACAAAGATATATACAGTCTACTTAATTTAGTCCTTGTTGTTGTTGTTGTTGTTGGATGGCCCCGCGACATCGTCTTGGCGAGGACGCTTCTTGCCGCTGACCGTTGGCTTTTCATCGCCGGCGCCGTCATCATCGTCGTTGCTGTCGTCATCGTCCTCGTCCTCGTTCGACCATTCCTCCTCATCATCATCGTCGTCCTCTTCTTTGTCCTCTGACAGCTCCTCGTCCGTTTGGTTGTCGTCTGATGACTCCGGAGGCAGCGTCCCTTCCATGATCCGGATATAATCGAGGTCTGGGCTCGACGCCGGACTCATGGAAGACGAGCGGGATGATTCTGATGTTGACCTATCATCGGGCGCCAGACTGCTGGCGGAACTGTCGTCCTCGATGTCGCTCGACATGGCTGTGGTACATATAAAAACCACGAGAAAGCGAGATTACAGAGTGTGTGCAAGTGTGTAGCGCGGCTGGCCGGGGACGATGAAGATGGTGGACACTTAAGCGGGGTATGCAGAGAAGAGGAATGCCAATTGAAGTGGGGGATTGATGTATTATCTAACCGTTGATATAATCAACCGCAATTATTTGTACCCAGACGCTCCAAATTCCCGGGGTTGCGCAGTTCTCAATGTGATAATTACGCACATGCATTGGAGCGTCCAAATATGAAACAAGCATTTTTCATAGTACTACTCCCTACGTACCGGCAACCTAGGTGGGGAAAATGAGAGAACTTGATGATTATTTGGTAATCAATACTATTGCGTGCAGAGAATTGACCATTGCATGTTATGCTAAGTAGTCTGAAGTCATTGAATGCATACTAGCCCCAGGACTCCTATTGGCTGATTTCTTTTTTCAGGACAAAAAACAAGGAACGAGTTTTGGGATTATTTGGTTTTCATAATGTGACTTATGCACTGGTACGAACGGAGTAGGATAGTTGGCAAGCAATACATTGAGCTCTTCTTATTGATGAAGCCAGTAATAATCAAACTACAAAGGAAAAGATAAAAGGCAAAGGAAAATATTTGCATGAATCTTCGCGTAATATCAATGGCATAGGACCTAGATGTGCATTACTTAGAGCACATCTAGATGTGCTTTAGCAATACTGTCAAACAAAACCTCTAATCATCATTGCAAACAGCGCATAGAACATGGCTAATGCGACAACCACAACTACACATGCTAGTTCCTTCTTGTCTCTTGCTTTCATTTGTTGCCTGTGATTGACTGTTTCTTGCTTCATCGTACGGATTGTACATTCCAGATCAGTCAGTTTCTTCTTCAACTTTACATTATCTTCTGCAAGCTTGGTGATAACACTCTGAGCCCTGCCATTCTTCATCCAACCAGTTAACAAAGGCACAAGCCTCATATCCCTGCCAATGTTAAATAGTATTCAGGATGAGCGGTGGCATTAACTCAAGTAAAATGATAAACTTAGCACTAACCTCTAAGGGGCAACTGAGAAACCGTCTGCCAATGTCGAATCCCTCTATGCATACACGTCGAGCTGGAGTGTGCCCGTGCATACAACTTAGCTTTTGGTACTTCTCGGTGGCGCAAAACTCAGAGTCGAACTCGTGTTGCGGGAGTCTGGAGTCATGCTCCGGATCCGGCGACAGATCGCTTTCCTGGGGGGGGGGTTCATTCAGGACGGATTCAGCAGGGAGCTACCTTGGACATGCTAAAAAAGATCAGGATAGATTGGAACCTGACAGGACGGTTCGGATCTGTAGTACACCTGCCTTCTGATGACCTTAGGCAAGTGCTCGGCGGTGACTGCCGTTGTGGCAGCGCTGCTGAGAGCGGTGATACGGGCAGGAGCAGCCACACCGAAACCATCAGCACCACTCGACCGCATTCCCCCATTATCAGCGCCACGTGAGGGAATTTGGAGGCTATCTAGGGATTTGGGGGAAATGGGGAAAGTGTGGGGATAAGCTAACGGTCGGGAACTACTTCCACACTATATGTTGTATACGGCACACTATTTATACATGTCGTTTGTGTTAGGTATTACAACTTCACACACGATTTCCGCATCAAACTGTGTGAGAAGACAACGTAGGTGAGACACGGTTGCCGTGACATAACCGTATGTGATGTACTACCCTGTACATATGGGGCTGCAATATAATTGAGTTACAGTAATACCTAGTGTAAATAGCCGCTCTGTGGATACCCGTCAAAAAATAAAATAGCCACTCTATAGATAGAGATGGCGGAGGCCGAGGTAGCAGCTACCAGATAAGAGGTCAATCCTCGGTCGGTGGGCGGTCGCGACATCACAGGACGTGCATCCTTGGTCTGAGGCGGGAGATAGGAGGAGCTCAACCATCGAGGTCGGCGGCAGCGTGATTGGAGCACATCCATCGCGGTCGATGGCGGGATAGTGGAGGTCGAACTTCAGGCAGTGGCCACACTAAGCTTTGCTCCTCGACCCTGCTGTCTCGGCGTGCCGCCACATCGCACTTTTCTCTATCTACTGGGTGGAGGCCGCCGCGCGGCTAATTAATTAAGATATTCTTTTCGTGAGTGGCTTAATTAAGGTATTCAATTCCTAAGGGTAGTGCTGTAGTACTCTGCATGTAAATTGACTGGCCATTAATTTTTGTCATCGCACGTCTGGATATGTCGTGGGAAACCATGGCCACCTATGGGGCCAAGGGCCCCTTTGCTGGTTTGGCAGGGGGGAAGTCACATTGCACAAAGAGCAGAAGAACGTGGGGTAGCGCGACAGAGATCACACAGGCAATTTTAGCCAGGTTCGGGCCGCTGCGAGGCATAAAACCCTACTCCTGCTTTGGTGGATTGATGGTGGAAAAGTGGTGGTCGAGCGTAGTACACTTGCCAGGTAGGCACGCCTTAGGAGAGGCAGTGGCTACGCGCGTATGAGTGTGTGGGTGTTCAAGTTTCCAACCCTTTCTATGGTTGCCATGGGCCTCCTTTTATAGATCAAGGGGTCACCACAATGGCAAAACAGTCATTATGCACTGATAAGATAGCAAACAGTGCTATCATACCAAATCCTGCAGGCTGACAGGGCGCATTAAATGCACTGCTCAACGTCATATCGTTGCTTGCCCGGCAGGCCTTACCGGGCTTGTCTTGCCAGCTCCATGCCTGCTTGCACGACACGTCGCAGGATGGGTGTCACCTGTAGGTATTATCTATGGGAAGAGGCCGCCATGTAGTGAATGGCTGCCACTTACTCACTTTGCGGCTTGACACCGTATTGATTAATGATGTGGGTCGTGGTGAGATGGCTTGGTGAGGTGGCTCTATCTTTGCGAGTCCCGGCAGGCCCTACCGGGACGTCTTGAATGTTTTCTTCTGGGGGAGTCCCTGTCCTTGCCAGGCTCGCCTGCCCGGCAAGGGAGGCTTTTCTTCTGGTGGTATCTTGCTTCTCTGTCTTGGCCTTGGTCCTCTTAATCTACATGTTGGTTCTTCGAAGATCTCGATCTCTTGTATCTTGGCACGGCCTTGGTGTTGTAATCTTGTCCTTGTGCCTGTGCACAGTCCGGGCAACAGACCCAGGGTTTGTTGCACCGACAGAAGCCCCCAGGCCTGCCCCGATCGCACTGTCGAGCGTCGTCGGGGTAGGTCCTAATTAGTGCACAGGCAGGGGCGCTGAAGAGGCTGGCCTCTTGGAGTCCTCTTTGCTTCTTCATTAGTCTTGATTCTGGGCCAGTTTCCGGTTTTCCCGCGCACCATGCGCAATGCTGCGGAAAACTTGGATCATGGCCCGTGGATTGCCCACATCCCATGATCATGGGGCGGAAACTGCCATCCCACTTGCTTCCTGCTTCACACGCACCTGCCACGTGTTCTGCATGCATTGGTTGTGGTAGGTGGTGGATGCGGAGAGCGCGGGGACGAGTGCCATGGTTGAGAACCAGGCGCCGATGGTTGAGGCAGAGGGTCGGCCTTGATTCTTTGGGCCACAGAAGGCGTAGGGAGGCCACATTGGGGGAATGGGGCGGCCGTTTCCAGCGCAAGAGGCCAGCCCCCTGCTCCGTCCTTCTATAAAAGGGGGCAAGAGCAGTGCTTTTTCATTCACACCTCTTCCCCCTTCCCGCTATCTCTTTTCACTCGCCATGGTGAGAGGACGAGGGCGCAGCGGTACTCCAGCGGCGGCAACGAGGGCTTCTACTCGACAGCGCATCCCCCCTCCTCCTGATCCCGTGATAGCAGAGCCCACCGCAAGAGGGGGAGGGAGGGGGCGAGGCCGAGGTCGCCACGGTGCTCGAGGAAGAGGAGGACGGGGCGCTGTCTTGGCCGTGCCCCCGCCGGCGGCCCTTCCTCCAATGGATGCCCATGTCGGGGATCAGCCTCGAGAGTTCATCATCAGGCTGTACAAACCCCCATGCGGCCATCTTTGCCTCCCTACTCCATTTGCACGGGAAATGGAGCTCGAACAGCCACGCGCTCTGAGGTTGCACATGAGGGGCTGTGGGAACGGAGGCATGCGGGTTGATGTCGACTTCCCTGCTCCTCATGTGATGTACCTCCGCCGTGGTTGGAAGACCTTTGCTCGTGCCCACGGCTTTTCGGAGGGGCACGTTCTCCAGTTCAAATTAATGGAGAGTGGCCTGCTCTCCGTCAAGATCTTCGGGCGCTCAGGAGCTCACTTAGGGTGCTCCGCGGAGAGCTCGGCCGACGACGAAAGCTCCTCCTTGAGCGAAAGTGATGAGGAGGACAGTGACGGCGATGATGACGGCAGCGCCCGGGAGGGCGACGACTCTGACTTTGGCTGAGCGTCTCCCGCACCATCTTCATCAGGTGGCAGCACCATCATCTGCACCTGCCTCTCCTTCCCGGCAAGGTGATTTGCTGGGGAGTTGGATGCAGGGGTGGGGATGGTGCCGCCCGGCATCCTCCAGCAGTCTTCCAGCTAGACCCCGACAGGCTTCCTCTCGGACTGTAGCTCCGTTAGCCCTGCCATGTCCTGTTGGCCTTGGTGGTGGTGGTTGACGGGTCGCCTCCGTCGTGCTCTCCATCGACGCGTTCCCCAGTGCTCTCCTGTCCCCGTCAGGCTACCTCTCCCAGAGCCCGATGGGAACGGGCTGGGCTTCTGCCCAGGCACTCCTTTTGCCCCCCCCCCCCCTCACCTTCAACTGCCGTGCCTAGGAGGAGAGGGACAAGAAAGGGCATCACGGGGCACTTATCTTTTTTCAATCTTAAACTTGCCGGCACTTGCCAAATTTTAGTTCAAATAATGTAATCTCTCAAGTCCACGTCTGTGTTTTGTAAGGTTTGTACTTGTATGACCAGCATATTAATTCAAAAGATGAACCTTGCCGAGAACCCGTGCATGTATATGTCCACGCAGAGGTGAAATGCCTCTTTATTTTAAATAAACAAGTTTTCCCCGGCAGGCTATCCTGCCGGTACCCTTTTTTCGTTACTGGAGAACTGAGCCTACCGGGCAAGGAATAGAGGGACCAGCCCCCCGCCAACTTCTTTTCATCAAAGGCCACTACGACCATCCTGGCCAAAGCAACGTTCGAGCCAAGGATGGGAGCACCTAAGTTTCGAAGAGTGGTGGGGTTTTCTTATGCATAAGTTTTTAGCTTACAGAACACTTATGGACATGAGGTAGGACTTATCTATTTGGCTTGCCGGGGATCGCAGCGCTGGTTTATCTCCCCATCTTCTTGCAGAAACCAAGCTCACGGCAGGAACCTACAGCTTTATGCAGATGCGAATGATGCAGGATGCGATCCTATCTATATGCATATGCAAATGCTCATGAAATGCTTATGCAAATGCTCTTGAAATGCTCATGCATGAATGCAACTTGGTCGGGGGCCCCCCAGCTCTTCGTTTATTTCTCTGGTGCTCAGGGTCATCGGTTGGCTTTGCACAAGGGGTTACATGCAACTGAGGCAAGGCCTGTACAAAAGGGTGGCTTCCGGGCAGGGCCCGACAGCCGCGCCTTACGGGTAGAACTTGCGGAGATGCTCAATATTCCATGAGTTTTGCAATTGAATGCCATCTCCGGTCTCCAGACGGACTGCGCCAGGTCTGGTGACTCGTACTACCTGGTAAGGGCCTTCCCACTTCAGCGTCAACTTGTTTGTACCCTTGGCGGACTGAACGCGCCTAAGGACAAGGTCGCCTTCCTCAAAACACCGGGCATGAACCCTGCGGCTATGATAGCGATGCAGGGCTTGCTGATAGCGTGCAGCACACATAGCAGCCCGGAGACGGTTCTCCTCGAGTAGCACAGCATCGTCACACCGGTGCTGATCTTGCGCTACTTCATCGTAGGCAAGCACTCGAGGCGACCCGTAAATGAGTTCCGTGGGGATAACTGCTTTTGCCCCATAGACCAGGGAAAAAGGAGTCTGCCCGGTAGCTCGATTTGGTGCCGTTCTGAGGGACCATAGAACTACCGACAGCTCATCAATCCACCGCCTGCCGTGCTTCTGTAGCGTATCAAAGGTTCTTGTTTTGAGTCCCGCAGCACTTCAGTGTTCACCCTCTCAGCTTGTCCGTTGCTTCTGGGACGTGCAACAGAGGCAAACGAGATCTTGCTTCTGAGGGCATGAACATATTGCATGAAGGCGTGGCTCATGAATTGGGTGCCGTTGTCGGTAATAATCCTTGCCGGGATTCCGAAACGACACACCAAATCTTTCAAGAACTTGATAGCTGATTGAGCAGTCACCTTTCTCACGGCAGCAACTTTCGGCCACTTTGTAAACTTGTCGATAGCAACAAACAAGAATTCAAAGCCCCCAATTGCTCGGGGGAAAGGGCCGAGGATATCGAGCCCCCAGACTGAAAATGGCCATGATAAAGGGATTGTCTGAAGAGCTTGGGCAGGCAGGTGGATTTTCTTGGAATGGAACTGACAGGCTTCACATTTGGTGACTAGCTCAACCGCATCTTGGAGGGCTGTGGGCCAATAGAATCCTTGCCGGAATGCTTTCCCAACCAATGCCCTTGATCCAATGTGGGAGCCGCACATGCCTTTGTGTATCTCAGCCAGCAGTTCCTTCCCTTCTTCCCGGTAGATGCACTTCAATTTCACTCCATTGGGCCTCCTTCTGTACAGAGTGTCATCGACAAACTGGTACATACTGGCCCTTCGGGCTACTCTTTCAGCCTCATCTTGGTCATTGGGGAGTTCTCCGGTCTAGAGAAAGTGGACTATGTGCCTTGCCCAAGTTGGAGCCTGGGGCTCGGCAACAAGGACTAGCGGCACCTCCTCAACTGCGGGGGCACATTCCTCATTCGCAGGGACCATGGGTCTGGCTGGAGGGTGCGGTCCGGCAAGTTGCGAGGAGTTGTTTCCGGCAGGGTCCCTGCCAGGAGCGGACGGCTCTACCGGGAGAGGCTTACCGGAGTCCATCTTTCTCCTTTTCCGGGCCATTGTTGCTGGGGATATGGAGGGCTGAGTAAGATGGAGAACAAAAGTTCCTGGTTCCATAGGAAGCTTTTGCGCATCACACTTTGATAGGTGATCAGCTATGCTGTTTTCCGCACGAGGTATGTGCTCTGTTTGCAACCCGTCAAAGCGCTCCTCCAATCTTCTCACTTCCTCAACGTATGCCTCCATCAACGGAGTCTCACCACAAGCTGTGAGTCTCCTCGAATGATCAGTTTCTTGATTCCCAACTCTGCGGCAATCCTGAGCCCGACAAGGAGCCCTTCATACTCTGCTGTATTGTTGGTTGCCTCTTCCCAGGCAAAATGCATCTGGACGACGTACTTCAAGTGTTCCCCGGAGGGAGCGATGAGAAGCACGCCAGCCCCTGCACCTTGTAGGGAAAAGGCACCATCGAAATACATAATCCATTCTTGGAGCGCCTCCTTGCAGGGGATGGTTGTTTCTGGTATTTCCTCTTCAGGGGTTGGCGTCCATTCTGCAATAAACTCTGCCAATGCCCTGCTCTGGATTGTTGATGTGCTCTCAAACTTCATACCAAAACTGGATAACTCCAAAGCCCACTCCACTATTCTGCCAGTAGCCTCAGGGTTCTGGAGTATCCTTTGCAACGGGAAGCGAGTGACAACCGTGATCTCATGGGCTTGGAAATAGTGGCGCAGTTTCCTTGAGGCCAAGATGAGGCCAAAGATCATTTTTTGCACGCCAGAGTACCTCGATCTAGCCCCCTGTAATAGGGAACTGACGAAATACACTGGGCGCTACACCACTTTTTTCCTTGTCGTGTCCTTGGGGTTGCCCTCGTTGACGTGCTCATCTCTGTCCTGATTCCTATCTGACTCTGCCGGTCCTTGCTCACTCTCTGCTTCGTCCACTTCCCGCTGTGCCACCAAGGCTGCACTAACCACTTGGTTGGTTGCTGCCAGGTATAACAGCAATGGCTCTTGAGGTTTGGGAGCAACCAAGGTGGGCACAGATGATAGGTAGGCCTTCAACTCTTGCAAAGCCGTATCTGCTTCTGGGGTCCACTTCATGGGCTCTGCCTTCTTCAAGATTTTGAAGAACGGCAAGGCGCGCTCGGCAGACTTGGAAATGAATCTGCTTAGCGCGGCTACGCACCCTGTCAAACGCCTCACATCTTTGACTGTCTTTGGTGCTTGGATTTGCTCGATAGCCTGGATCTTATCGGGGTTGGCTTTGATCCCCCAATGGGATACAAAGTACCCGAGCAGCTTGCCGGAGGGAACACCAAGTACACATTTCTCCGGGTTGAGCTTCAAGTTGATCTTGCGCAAATTGGTAAATGTCTCCTCCAAATCCTGGATAAGGGTTGCTCTGTCCTTGGTCTTGACCACAATATCATCCATATAAGCTTCAATGTTTCTGTGTAGCTGCGGCTCAAAACCAACCTGGACTGCCCTTGCAAAAGTAGACCCGGCACTCTTTAATCCGAAAGGCATGCGGATAAAAACAGTACGTACCACACGGGGTGATGAACGAGGTCTTCTCTTCGTCTTCCTTGGACATGAAGATTTGATGATACCCAAAATATGCATCCAAAAAGGAGAGCAAATCGCAGCCTGAAGTGGAATCCACAATCTGGTCGATGCGGGGCAAGGGAAATGGGTCCTTCGGGCAAGCCTTGTTGAGATCTATGAAATTTATGCAAAGCCTCCATTTCCCATTAGCCTTCCGGACAACCACTGGATTTGCTAACCATGTTGGATGTAGCACTCCTCTGACGAAACCAGCTGCCTCAAGTTTCTTGATCTCCTCCGTAATAAACTGCTGCCTTTCCAAGGCCTGCTTCCGGACTTTCTGCTTGATAGGCGGGCATATGGGCAGACAGCAAGGTGGTGCTCGATTACCTTCCTGGGAACACCGGGGATATCAGATGGTTGCCAAGCAAACACATCGATATTCGCCCGCAGGAAGGCAACGAGCGCGCTTTCCTATTTGTCATCGAGGGTGGCGCTGATGGTGAAAGTTCCATCGACGCCAGCCAGCCCTGCCGGGACCTTCTTCACTTGTGGAGTAGCAACCTTGGATCTCTTGCTGTTGGAACTCTCTGGCAAGTCATCAACATGCGCATCACACTCCGGAGAGGCTCTCTTCCCGAATTCCTTGCCGGAGCCCTTACTATCCTTCTTCTTTCCTCTGTTCTCCTTGGCGGGCACTGCTGCTGCCACTGCCTCTGCCACGACTGCATCCCAGTACATCTTGTCCACGCAAATGATTACGTCTTTCTCATCTGATGGGACGGAAATGACTCCAACTGGCCCTGGCATCTTCAAGACGTTGTAGGCATAGTGGGATGCCGCCATGAACTTAGCCAGGGCTAGGTGTCCAAGGATTCCATTGTACGGCAAGGGGAGGTCGACCACATCAAACACAATCTTTTCAGTCCGATAGTTCAGCTCTCCCCCAAACGTCACAGGCAACGTGATCTTTCCCTTAGGATGACTCCTGCTGGGATTAACTCCTTGAAACGTGCCGTTGACCTTCAAATCATCCTCTGCTATTTGAAGCTTGCTAATAACCTTTGGGGAAATCAGATTCAACCCGGCCCCGCCATCCACCAGCATCTTTGTGACCTTGAGGTTGCGGATTGTTGGAGAGATCAACAATGGCAAACATCCTACCGCGGTGGTGCGGTCAAGATGATCCTCTTCGTCAAAAATGATGGGCGCGCGTGACCATTTGAGTGGTTTCCTGGCCCCTGGCGCTGGTTCCACGGCATTGACCTCACGCGCCCACCGTTTGAGTTGGCGGTGAGAGATGTGCAGGGACGCACCCCCGTCAATGCACAGGGCGTCAGTGGCTTTCTGGAACTCCTGCTCACTGGTTTCCTCTTCATCCCCTCCATCACTGTCATCATCGCAGGCTTCCTTCTCTCGATCCCTGGCGGGTTTCCCTTTGTTCCGAAGAGGTCTGCCGGGGCAATTTACTTCACCGCCTCGACCCTTACCGCCGGCAACATTCTGTCCCTTTTCCTTATCACGCTTCTCATACTCTGCTTTCTGTCTCTTGACAAACTGCTCAACCTGATAACACTCTTGAAGGTCGTGGCCCTTAGTCTGATGGATCTTGTAGTACGGCCCATCACCTTTCCCGGCCTTCTCGGCAGCTGCGGCCTCCCGGTAGTCAGAGCACACGACAGCTTCCTTGCCGGGGGCTTCGGCTTTAACCTTCTTGCCGGTACTAGGGATACCTGACCCTTCAACGGACATCACTACCTTGTCCTTGCGCTTCTTATTGCGCTTCTTGCTTTTCTTCTGACTGGTGGACTCGTCATCATCCTCTGAATCGATATTGAGTCAATCCTCCTCTCCGAGAAGCTTTCTTCCCTCCTCCATCCGTGCACACTTATCCACCAAGGTGTAAAGCTCTTTCACGGTCTTGGGCAACCGTACATTCATCTTGGAACGAATCCTCCGGTTGCGCACATTGGACTGGAAGGCGGCTATCACAGCTGCTGGATGAATATTTGGGATGTTTCTGTGGACTCTGCTAAATCTCTGCAAATACTTCCAGAGAGTTTCTCCTTCTTTCTGCTGGAGAAGCTGCAGATCGCTGGGCCGACCTGGTTCTTGATGGCCGCCAGTGAAGGCGCCAATGAACTCATGGCACAAATCAGCCCATGACGAAATGGAGTTCTCTGGCAGGTGCATCAGCCAAGACCTCACATTGGCCTTGAGAGCCAAAGGGAAGTAGTTGGCGAATACCTTCTCATTTCTTCCCCCGGCAGCTTGAACAGCGATGGTGTAGATGCTCAGAAACTCTGCCGGGTTTAGCCTCCAATCATACTTCTTGGGTATCTCTGGCTTGAACGTGTGGACGGACGGTCAACAGACTCGCCGCAGCTCACGAGTAAAGGTAGGGCACCCAACCTCAATAGGTAGGCACCCGCCAATATCGAGTGCAGGCTCGTCGACGTCGGGACCGTTGCACCCATTGGTCCAGCGGTGGTCGCCGCGGCGTTGTTCAACGACAACGCGTGCGTCTCCCCTCCGTTGGTCCTCTGGGGCACGCTGCCAGCTTTGACGCGCTCGAGGGTCAGAAAAGGCCGTCGAGACGCCATCAGGTTCTTGACTCCGCTGCGCTTGCACTGGCTACCGTGGCGGGGATTGTATCGTGGGGGTGGCCCCTTCCGTACGACTAGCGGCACGAGCCGTCGTTGTTGCTTGGGGAGGCCGTGGCGGGCTAGCTCACTGTGAGCCCCCAGCCTCGGCGAAGTCGAGTAGGCTTTGGATGGTGGCACGCCACTCGTCCATCTGCTCAGCCGCTGGTGGAAACCTCAGCAACAGTTGAGCCTGCGCCATGGCCTCCATAGCAGTACTTGGTATGGGTGATGACGACGCAGATCGCACCATCACTCGGCTCCTGACGGTGCCAGCAGCGACAGCACCATGTCCCCGCTGCTGCGGGGCAGCCACCTAGATGGCATGGTGGCGCAGTGAAGGCGCTTGAAGGTCAGCGGCTCCACTAGGCGTAGCGGCTTGGTCGACTCGTCCCGGGGGAGGTGCATGTACTGCGGCCGCTCGCGTGGTGGGGGCGGCCGGAGGGCGGCGATTCGCCCCGGACCGAGCGCCATTGCTGCGGCTGTGCCCATCGGCGAGGGGAAGGGGTGTGGATGGAGTAGCCCCTTCACTCATACCTCGTGGAGCGTGGCCATCGGGGTGTTGCTGATGTTGCTCTCCTTCGGTGTCTCCTGCTCCTGCTTCGACCGCGGGGGAAGTGGTGACGGTGCCGCCTGCTCCGACCACATCCCTAGCAGCACCCACATTCTCGTGCGCCTCCCCGTCCCCCGTAGCATTGGTGGCTGTGAGCGGCGGCGCCTTCGAGGTGGGTGGGTGAGCAGCAGCACCGGGTTTCTTCTTGGGCGCCATGGTCGATGGCTCCGCCGAAGACGAGGACGGTGATGATGAAGACGCGCTGCACACGCTTTCAGGTTCGCGCAAGTGATCCCCCTACCTGGCGCGCCAAAGATGTCGTGGAAAATCACGGCCACCTATGGGGCCAAGGGCCCCTTTGCTTGTTCGGCAGGGGGGATGTCACATTGCACAAAGAGCAGAAGAACGTGGGGCAGTGCGGCAGAGATCACACAGGCAATTTTACCCAGGTTCGGGCCGCTGCGAGGCATAAAACCCTACTCCTGCTTTGGTGGATTGATGGTGGAAAAGTGGTGGTCGAGCATAGTACACTTGCCAGGCAGGCTCGCCTTAGGAGAGGTAGTGGCTATGCGCGCATGAGTGTGTGGGTGTTCAAGTTTCCAACCCTTTCTATGGTTGCCATGGGCCTCCTTTTTTAGATCAAGGGGTCACCACAAAGGCAAAATAGTCATTATGCACTGATAAGATAGCAAACAATGCTATCATACCTAATCCTGCAGGCTGACAGGGCGCATTAAATGCACCGCTCAATGTCATATCGTTGCTTGCCCGGCAAGCCTTGCCGGGCTTGTCTTGCCAGCTCCATGCCTGCTTGCTCGACACGTCGCAGGACGGGTGTCACCTGTAGGTATTATCTGTGGGAATAGGCCGCCATGTGGCGAATGGCTGCTACTTAGTCACTTTGCAGCTTGACACCGCATTGATTAACGACGTGGGTCGTGGTGAGATGGCTTGGTGAGGTGGCTCTGTCTTCGCGAGTCCCGGCAGGCCCTGCGGGACGTCTTGAACATTTTCTTCCGGGGGAGTCCCTGTCCTTGCCAGGCTCGCCTGCCCGGCAAGGGAGGCTTTTCTTCTGGTGGTATCTTGCTTCTCTGTCTTGGCCTTGGTCCTCTTAATCTGCATGTTGGTTCTTAGAAGATCTTGATCTCTTGTATCTTGGCATGGCCTCGGTGTTGTAATCTTGTCCTCGTGCCTGTGCATAGTCCGGGCAACAGACCCAGGGTTTGGTGCACCGACAGGATAACAATATGGAGCGCCCTCAGTAATTATGAAAATAAAATATTGTGATTTATGCACGCATCTATGGGCATCAGTTAATCCGTGTATTAATGTTTATGTTTTGTTTTTAATTACCCTTCATGTGGTGCAGATGGAACAATCTGAATGGATGAAGAATCAAAGAAGCTCAGATTTTATCAGTGGCGTGACAGAGTTCATGAATTTGGCTGAAAGTACAAAGAAGAGAATTGGTGATGAGGATTACATCCTGTGTCCATGCAGACATTGTGCCAATACAGAGTCACGTGAAGGTACAGATGTCTAGTGGCACTTACTCTCTCGGGGATTCATGGATGGATATACACGTTGGACCAGACATGGTGAAGAGCTGGTCATGGATGAATATACCCAGGGCTGCGAGATGCCAAACCCCGGTCAGAGTCACATGGATGTTGAATCTAACATTGAGGCTGAGGCGTCAAGCTACCAATGGAACACCGAAAAGCCAAAAACCCCACTGGAAAACTAAGACGTCAACGCAGACGACGACAATGATCTTGATATGCCAGATTTTGCTGCTATGATTGCAGATTTCAAGGGCCCAAAAAAGGATATGATTGGGTACAAGGATCTGCCAACCATTGCAGCGGACTCGAAGAAAGAATTGTATCCAGGTTGCAAAAAGAAATATTCCAAGTTGAGTGCCACCCTGGCGCTTCTCAAATTTAAAGCAGCAAATGGTCTATCAAACAAGGGCTTCACAGAGTTGTTAGGTCTTTGAAAGAAATTCTTCCGATAGATAATGTGCTCCCCAAAAGCATGAACGAAGCGAAGAAAATTGTTTTCCCATTGGAACTTGAAGTAAAGAAGATACACGCTTGTGTGAATGATTGTATATTGTACCGTGGTGAGTACAAAGATTTGCGTGCATGTCCCATATGCAAGCATGCATGATACAAGCTCAGGAGAGCAAAGGACAAGTACAAATTTGACGACGAGATCAAGACAGGAATCCCGTTCAAGGTTGTTTGGTACTTGCCTTTAATTCCAAGGTTGAGGCCTTTGTTTGGAAACCCTAGAGAGGCAAAGAGGTTGCGGTGGCATCATGATGAGCGAACTGCGGATAAATATATGAGGCACCCGAAAGATGGGGCTCAGTGGGAATTAATCAACAACAAGTTTAAAGACTTGCCAAGGATCCTAGAAGTATAAGGCTCGGAGAATGTACTGATGGGATGAATCCTTTTGGCGATATGAGCACCAAACATAGCACATGGCCGGTGCTCCTGTGCATATATAACCTAGCTCCTTGGTTGTGTATGAAGAAAAAATACATTATGATGTCATCCAAGGCCCGAAGCAACCTGGAAATGACATTGACATTTACTTTCAGCTACTGGTAGAAGAACTCATGACAGTGTGGGTAAAATAGCATGCTGTAAAATGTGATGATGCTTACAAAAAGGAGATTTTCGATCTACATGCGATGCTGCTGCACACCATTCAAGATATGCCGGCATTAGGCAACACATCGGGGTAGAAAACAAAGGGAGATGTAGGGTGTGTCACATGCATGGATAGGACAGCTAGCAGATTTCTTCCCAACTCGCGCAAAACCGTGTATTTGCATCATCGTAGGTTCTTACGGAGAAATCACCCATACCGAAAGATGAAAGCTCAATTTTATGGTACGGCAGAGGTAGGTTTGGGCCCAAGACGTTATGCTGGGGAGGTGGTCCACAAAATGGCTAAACAAATTAATGTTGTGCTTGGCAAGAACCATGCTTTGACGGTGAAACAAACACCCAGGAATCAAGTGTTTAAGAAGAAATCAGTGTTCTGGAAATTACCTTACTGGGAGATTCTACGTGCATGTCACTGCATTGATGTCATGCATGTAGAGAAGAACGTATGTGAAAGCATCCTTGGTACTCTACTCAAGATTAAAGGTAAAACAAAGGATGGTGACAGTGCACGGCTCGATATGCTTGGTGATCAATCAAAACACAAGAGTGAAGCAGAAGATGATAGCAAATTCCTCCACGCTCGCCAGAGTTACAATTTCAGTACAAAAGAAGCAACAGAGTTCCTCAACTATTTGTTGTCAGTTAAGACACCCTCTTCCTACTCCGCAAACATCAGGAGTCTCGTGGATGTGAGCTCAGGTAAAATGAAGTTGGTACACATGAAGTCACATGATTGTCATGTAATGTTGACACAAATCCTCCCGGTGGCCATCAGGAATCTAATGGACAAAGATATAAGAAACACACTCATTGAGCTCTGTGATTTCTTCAACAAACTATGGCAGAAAGTTGTAGATCCTGAAGAGTTGGATCATATGCAAGAGGATATTGCAAGAATATTGTCCAGCCTAGAGATTTTTTTCCCACCGTCATTCTTTGATGTCATGGTCCATCTCACTGTGCACCTTGTCGATGAGATAAAGTATTGTGGTCCTGTGTTTCTTCGCAACATGTATCCCTTCGAGCGGTTCATGGGAATACTGAAGCGCTATTGTCGGAACCAAAACCATCCAGAGGAAAGCATCCTATAAGGTTATACCGCGGAGGAGGTGGTTGAATTTTGCACCGAATACATGAAACAAAGACCTATAGGTTTGCCCCTCTCTCGCCATGAGGGAAGGCTGAAAGGTAAGCCGGTCCTTGCTGGCACGCAAAAGGCTGGACCCGGAGATTTGGCCGAGAAAGCCCATTTGACAGTACTGCTTAATAGCCCAGTTCTCAGCGCTTATGCTTAAGAACACTTGGCGGAGATACGCCAAAGCTTCTTACCAATGGTGTATCCATTAGATGTGGAGATGAAGGAGCACACTAAGAACTACGCCGGATGGCTGAAGAATCGTTTGGCACAAGGATCCATGGATGACATTGCTACGTGGTTGGCACAAAAGCCATCACTTACGGTGTTGATGTACCAAGCATATGGCATAAATGGCTACATGTTCTACACTGAGGAACGTGATGAGAAGACCTCATATCAGAACAGCTCTGTTCGAATGGAATGCATGACTGTAGATGAAGCTGATAAAAGGGTATACTATGGAACCATCAAAGAGATTTGGGAGCTTAACTATGTGAAAGTTAAGGTGGCATTATTCATGTGCACATGGATCCCTCTTAGTCAGGTAAAGGTTGATGATTACAGGAAGACCTGTGTTAATAGGACAACGATGGCATATCACGCGGACCCATTCATTCTTGCTAGTGATGCTACCCAGATTTTCTATGCAGAAGACCCCTTGCATAAGAAATGCCATGTAGTGATGCATGGGAAGAGGAGGGTACTGGGTGTAGAGGATGTTGCCGATGAGGACGAGTACGATGAATTTGATGAGTTGCCAGCCAAGGGATCATGCACCCCTCAAACAGAGAAGCGTAAAATCATCAGAAAACCCAAGTTCATTCGGGGTCAACGTAATGATCCCGGTTCCCCCATGTACATGGGACTTAAGCCATCAGACTAGTTTTTATGCCTACTCTGCAACTTAATTCGTTCAATTTTATAACTATTGCATGTACTGAATTTGTGAGTTATGCCCAATTTTCTGTTGATGTAAGAACCGTTAATATGTTGGCCTTGATATGCTGTCAGCTCAGGCAATGAATTTGAACTATTTATTATTTTTATTATACCATAGAGGTAGCACACTCAATTGATCTCACTCCAGTATGTATGAACAGAAGATATGCAATCTGGTATGCGAATAGCACACAGTTCATTCATGAAAGCCGTGTGCCGACCAAACAGTGCGCGCGATCTGAGTCGTGCGTTCTGATTGGCCAGAACCCAAACCCCACGGATCGTACGTCTGCACCGTTGGATGCTCCCAGATCGAACAACAATCCTCATCCCTTTCGACAGCACATGCAGTTCCGGTTGTGATTTTATTTATATGCCAAAATGCACGTTAAATTCAAAAAATGTCTTAAATATAGCAAACGATACCTGAAATGCGCCAGAAAATCAAACCCGTGGTATAATGGTGTTTGCGTATCGTGGAAGTTTTTATGATGCCAAACGATGAAGTCACCGGCCACTCGAGTTTGAATTGACACGTCTCCTTTTCGAAACCATGATCCTTCTTGTGAGATGCTTTGGTTTCAAAGGAGCGATCATCAAAACTTGTGCAAAACTTTACCAAAATTTTTCCACGGGGTCGTGAGAGCACGCCACGAGCACACACCAATTTTAATGATGTCCAGACTCCATCTGAATTTCCTGTAATTAAAATACCAACTAGGCCTAGGCCGGTGGCCGCACCTCGCGGCCGAAATGTTTGAAACTTCTCCCCGCTTCTCGGATAATGGATGAAAATTCGCAAAGCGACACACAAATGATTTGTACACCTTGTTTGCTACCTAACACCCACATGTAGTTGCAGTAGGGTTTTTACTTTATATGCACTAAATGCAAGGTAAATGCAAAAAAATGACTTAAATATAGCAGACGAGACCTGAAATCGGCAAGAAAATCAAACCTAGGGTACATCCGTGATTGTTTACCGTGATTTTTTTTTAGGCAGAATGATGTAGTCACCGACGATTTGGAGTCCGAAGTGGCACGCCTCCTTTTGGAAACTATGATCCTTCTTGTGAGATGCTCCGGTTTGGAAGGTGCGAACATCAAAACTTGTGCCAAACTTTACCAAATTTTTTCCATGGGATCGTGAGAGCACGCCACGGTGACACACCTATTTTTGTTATTTCGGACTCTATATGCATTTCCTGTAATTAAAATACCAACAAGGCCTACGCCTCTGGCCGCACCATGTGGCCTAACTGTTTGACATTTTTTCCCGTTTCTCGAACAATGAATGGAAACTCGCAAAGCGACACACAAATGATCTTGCTAATACCCACGTGTAGTTGCGACATGGTTATATATATACACACAAACACACACACACACACACATAAACACTATTCTGATCACGGGATCAGAATAATATTCTGATAAGTACCTGACCTGTCCAGCGGTAGTAGTTGAACTTCCCCCAGTGCTAGGTTGAACTTCCGCAAACATTGCCCAAATGGGGCTTGCGATGTACCATTGGAAAGCTATGGACACGAGTATCATGACCCAAGTTAAAATTTTGGCAAAATCTAAGCACTGTAAGAGCAGTTTTGAAAACCTTTTTTTCTTCATACAAAAAATGTGAATCGTATTTTTGATCTCATTTCTAAACCGTTTATCGGAATGAGGCAAATAATATGGCGTTGGAAAGCTACTACAAATGCGCTCCTTCCACATGTAGAAAATTTTCTCTAATTCCCTATGGTTAAAGAGTAATTTGAAACATCGTAGAATTTCACAAACCGAACAGCTGAGTTCGTATTTTCGGTGCCATTTCTAAAGGGCTAATCCAATTGAGGCAAATGATATGGCGCTGGAAAGCTTATGAAAATGCGCTTCTTTTTTATGTACAAAGTTTTTTTCTAATTTTGAACGATTTAAGAGTAATTTAGAAAATTGTCCAAGTTCCACCGAGTTTGTATTTTCGAGTTAATTTTTTAACCGTACGTCAGAATGCAACAAATGATACGGCGTTGGAAAGCTTGAAGAAATGTGAAACTTTTTGGTATATATTATTTCTTCCAATTCCTTACGGTTTTAAGTCAATTTTGAAAATGGTTAAAAAAGTTTTTTGGCTGTAATTTTTCAAACTTTGTCAGAATGGGGCAAATAATATGCCATTGGATAGCTGTCAAAAATGCAAAACTTTTTCGTATATAAAGTTTTCTCTAATTCCCAACCGTTTTCAAGTAATTTAGAAAATGGCAAGATCATGATTTCTGCCTTCATCGCGAAAGGAAATGCACTGCATGAAGTAGTTGAACTTCTGGGGCATGTCTATTTGAACTTCACTCTGTTTTTGACGTGCTGTTTTTCGCCATTAAGTCCCAAACCACTTACCGGAATCTAGCAAATGATATACCGATGGAAAGCTGTTGAAAACACGCAACTTTCCTGTGTTAATCAGTTTTTCATGCTCGCGACGGTTCAAACGAATTTTTTGAATACATAAAAACGTGTTTTAAACGGTATACATGAAAATTTTAAACCGTTCATCAGAATGTAGCATATAATATACGGTTGGAAAGCTTATGAATAGGAGCAACTTTTTTATGTAGACAGGTGTTACAAATTCGTTGCCGTTTGAGAGTAGTTTTAAAAATGGCAAACACAATGTTGTTTTTGCCTCTCTTTTTTAACATGTAATTGAAGGTCGGAGTTTCGTAATATAATTTTTGACCATGCAGGGTGGAGCACGTGAACTTCTTGCAACAAACCTTTTAGGCTTTTAGTTTTGTATTTTTTTTATTCTCATCTGAAACGCATTCCGTGTAGTAGTTGAACTTCCCACTGTTTTCACCTTGAACTTCTATCACATATTTTTGTTCAACCTCTCTCACAAGAATTTTTGAACTTTCTCGGGCTGAGCACTTGAACTTCTAGCAACAAAAATTTTAGCCTTTGCTTTTTCATTCTTTTTTTAATAAAAAATGCACACCGTGTAGTACGTGAACTTCTGGCACTTATCAATCTTAACTTCTCTTGGTTACGTGAAAATATCTGAGTTTTTAATAGACATTGAACCGCTCTACCTTTTTTTCAACATCATTGTGTATCTTTTGTATCTAGGACTTTTTGGTGTTATTCATTAGTAAAGGGAAAAGTCCTAGTTATGTAATAAACATCGAACCACTCACTTCTTTAAATTTGAACTTCCATATCTTAAAAAAAGTGGCAAATTGATGTTTACAAACTTTTTAAACTACTCGTTTTTTCTAATTTGAACTTCTTTGTTATTTAAATTTGAACTTCTCCAATTTTTTAGTAAAATGTAGAAACACCATTTTTTATAAACTTTTCGAACTGCTCCATTTCTAATTTTTGAACTTCTTAGTTTATTCTATGGTAACGGGGAAAATTACTAGGTTGTAATAAACATTGAACCACCCTATTATTTCAATTTAAACTTCAAGGTACTTTTTAGAAATGGTTAAACTTACAAAACAAAATTATGTTTTTTCCACCTTTCTACGAACTTACTATGTTATATCTTGTGAAGTTCTGATTTTTTGTCTCACGACATTTTTAGGCATTTTTTTCTATCGGTGAAATGGCCTAGGGCGGTCCTTTTCTTATTGATGAATTTCTTCAGTATGTGGTACACGTGAACTTAGAAATTTCTGAAACATGAACTTCGCATGCTATTGAAATTCAAGAAAATTACACACAACTGTATAGATACACTTCGTGTGCTACATGCACGACCAACACATCAGCAAGCTTAGTACAAACATACATAAGTAGCAGCACACTAACATTATATTGTTTTTGTTCTGATCATTCAGAATGATGTATCTTCCTAGAGGATGGAGAATGATATATCTACAAGAAGACCATCTGTAGAAAAGCAACATCATAATCTTTCACCATGGACAACAGCATGTTCAAACATGAAACCAAGGACTATAGTAGCTAAACTCTCAGAGAAATCTCTCTCTAACATTCTAGTTGAACTTCAACAGTAGCACACCAACATTAGCTAGAAGGCGAGGCAGGCCACAGCAATAGCAGCTAGCAGCGACCAGTAAATGGAGGCTGGGTCATGACGGCGGCACCGAGATGGAGGAGGTGCCGTGGCATGGCATGCAAAAATAACTGTGATTGAATAGTCTCAATCAGGTAGGTAGGCGATACAAGAAAAGAAATAACAAGTACATCAAGTTTCAGTGCCTCTTTCACACACAGATGTGCAACAAAATTGGCATTCCTTCTTATATAGATGAACTTGAACCCGTGGAAACTTGTGAGATATGAACGCATCTCTTGAAAGCCATCGACCACCTCAGGAAAAGACTTGGAATCCTCTGACATCATGCATCAAACTTGGCCTTCAGTCTCAATAATATTATTTCATAATCCTTTTTCAATCACCATCAACATGGTTGTCCCTGCTAGCCAACTATCTTTTGGCAAAATGTGTACGAGAAACTGAAGAAATTGAAGATAGTTGCAAACAAAATACGAGCTACAGCCTAGCAATTTGCAAGCACTTGAGTGAAGGCAGCACCTTTTGTTCTTCTTGAACTTCTCATTTTTTTGATTCCGAACTTGCTGTTGTTATTTATTTTTTTGCAACTGCCAGTGCTGGGAGGCCGGCTTCGCTCCATTAGCCTGGCAGCAAGCGGGGGAGGAGCCGGAGCAGCGCTACGTCAGGGATGCAGGGTGAACTGGAACCTGAAGTGCAGAACACACATGAAAAACACTCTAAGTAATCCAAGCCATATCAATTAGCAGGCTAGGACTAAGCTAGAAGGGAAAACGAACACTCGAAACTAGTATTGGTGCCAACATTTTGCGTGCACAGACCAAAAACTAGAGAAGTGGAGAGTGAAGAAGAAGAGAGGAGGCACGGTGGGTAGGAACCTGCGGTGCTGCATCCGCATTCAGGGATGGGCCGGGGACGAAGGAGCTCGCTGGAGCTGCAGCACCCCATGCACGCAAAATTGGAGCCGGTTGAGATGAGATGAGTCCTGGAAGAGTTGCCCTGCTGCTGTGGCACGACTTGGACTGCAGCGACCCACCCAATTTTTGTTGATGCATACGCGAGGGAGGAGATGAGCAGCAGGATGAGCCGGGAGCATCGACCAGGAGGCGGAGGTGAAGTCTGGGTCTGCGGGGGCAGTGACGCATCGGGCGGTGGGTGGCGGTGATCGACGACCCGGTCCGCGGCAGGAGATGACCGGTGCTCTACCTACTGGCGAAGGTGGGGGAGACTAGGGTAGCGAAGTGGGCTGGAAGTGCGGCCTGGATCACGGCGCCGTCGCCGACAGGCAGTGGGACAGCGGGTTGATTGGGGCGCCGTTGCCGGCGGGCAGTGGGACAGCGGGTTGATTGGGGCGTCGTCTCTGGTTGGAGGTGGGGCGGCGCGGTCGGTCGGGGCGCCGTCTCCGATGAAAGGTGGTGCGGCGCGGTCGGTTGGGTGCCGTCGCTGGCGTGGGTGGAGTCCGGTCAGTCGCCGCGGCGGGGGATCTGGGGATGTCGTGCCGCTGCACGCGCGGGGGGGGGGGGGGGGGGGGGGGGGGGGGGGGGGGGGGGGTGGGGTGGGGGGGGGGGGGTGGGGGGGGGGTGGGGGGGTTGGGTGGGGTGGGGGGGGGGTGGGTCGGGGCTGCGGCGGAGTCGCTGGGTGGTGGCGGGGTGGAGGGGAGGCTGACCACGCGGGGTGGAGGGGAGGCTGACCACGCGGTGAAGGGGAGGGAGTAGGGGTGGAAGGGGATGGATCCAGGGGAAGTGGGTGAGTCCAACCCTGTTTCCTTCTTTTTTCTCTGTCACGCCGGTTCGACTGGATTCGGGAGCATCGCCCCGCGTGTATACAGGGACGATCGTGATCAGAATAACTATATATATATGCATTGTAAATGCAAAAAATAACTCAAATATAGCAAACGGGATCTCAAATGCATCAGAAAATCGAACCTTAGGGTACAATGGTGATTTCTTACTGTGGAAAAGAATTCGAGGTGAAACAATGAACTCTTGTTTTCATTCAAACGAAAATATCATGTTAGTTCATGTAAATGTTTTCAAATAGCACATGGTTCACTCACGTAAGCCATGTGCCTACCAAACCGTGGCCGACCCCCCCTGCTGCGCGCGCGATCTGAGTCGGAGTCGCTGGGTGGTGGTGGGTGCCGCGTTTGGATAGGGGAGGCTGGTGGCGGGGTGGAGGGGAGGCTGACCACGCGGTGAAGGGGAGGGAGTGGGGGTGGAAGGGGATGGATCCAGGGGAAGTGGGTGAGTCCAACCCTGTTTCCTTCTTTTTTTTTCTCTGTCACGCCGGTTCGACTGGATTCGGGAGCATCGCGCCGCGTGTATATAGGGACGATCGTGATCAGAATAACTATATATATATATATGCATTGTAAATGCAAAAAATGACTCAAATATAGCAAACGGGATCTCAAATGCACCAGAAAATCAAACCTTAGGGTACAATGGTGATTTCTTACTGTGGAAAAGAATTCGAGGTGAAACAATGAACTCTTGTTTTCATTCAAACGAAAATATCATGTTAGTTCATGTAAATGTTTTCAAATAGCACATGGTTCACTCACGTAAGCCATGTGCCTACCAAACCGTGGCCGACCCCCCCTGCTGCGCGCGCGATCTGAGTCGTGCGTTCTGATTAGGCGGAACCCAAACCCCACGGATCGTACGTCTGCACCGTTGGATGCTCCCAGATCAAACGGCAATCCTCATCCCTTTCGACAGCACATGCAGTCCCCGTTGTGATTTTATTTATATGCACAAATGCATGTTAAATTCAAAAAATGTCTTAAATATAGCAACCGATACCTGAAATGCGCCAAAAAATCAAACCTGTGGTATAATGGTGATTGCGTACCGTGGAAATTTTTATGAGGACAAATGATGAAGTCACCGGCCACTGGAATTTGAATTGACACGTCTCCTTTTGGAAACCATGATCCTTCTTGTGAGATGCTCCGGTTTCCAAAGAGCGATAATCAAAACTTGTGCCAAACTTTACCAAAAAATTCCACGGGGTCGTGAGAGCACGCCACAGGCACACATCGATTTTGATGATGTCCGGACTTCATCTGAATTTACTATAATTAAAATACCAACTAGGCCTATGCCGGTGGCTGCACCTCGTCACCGAAATGTTTGAAACTTCTCCCCACTTCTGGGACAATGGATGAAAACTCGCAAAGCGGAATACAAATGATTTGTACACCTTCTTTGCTAACTAACACCCACGTGTAGTTGTAGTAGGCTTTTGATTTTATATGCACTAAATGCAAAAAAATGACTTAAATATAGCATACAAGACCTGAAATGGGCCAGAAAATCAAACCTAGGGTATATCCGTGATTGTTTACCATATTTTTTTCCGAGGCGGAACAATGTAGTCACCGATGATTTGGAGTCCGAAGTGCCGCGTCTCCTTTTGAAAACTATGATCCTTCTTGTGAGATGCTTCGGTTTGGAAGGTGCAAGCATCAAAACTTGTGCCAAACTTTCCAAAAAAAATTCCACGGGGTCGTGAGAGCATGCCATGGGCACACACCGATTTTGATGATGTCTGGACTCCATCTGAATTAACTGTAATTAAAATACCAACTAGGCCTATGCCGGTGGCCGCACCTCGCGGCCGAAATGTTTGAAACTTCTCCCCGCTTCTCGGACAATGGATGAAAACTCGCAAAGCGGCACACAAATGATTTGTACAACTTTGCTAACTAACACCCACATGTAGTTGTAGTTGGGTTTTGATTTTATATGCACTAAATGCAAAAAAAAATGACTTAAATATAGCAGACGAGACCTGAAATGGGCCAGAAAATCAAACCTAGGGCATTCCGTGATTGTTTACCGTGAATTTTTTTTCGAGGCAGAACGATGTAGTCACCGACGATTTGGAGTCCGAAGTGCCGCGTCTCCTTTTGAAAACTATGATCCTTCTTGTGAGATGCTCCGGTTTGGAAGGTGCGAGCATCAAAACTTGTGCCAAACTTTACCAAAAATTTTCCATGGGATCGTGAGAGCACACCACGGTGACACACCGATTTTTGTTATTTGTGGACTCTATATGCATTTCCTGTAATTAAAATACCAACAAGGTCTATATCTCTGGCCGGACCCTGCGGCCGAATTCTTAGAATTTTTTTCCCGTTTCTCGGACAATGAATGAAAACTCGCAAAGCGACGCACAAATGATCTTGCTAACACGCACGTGTAGTTACGACATGGTTATATATATATATGCATGGTAAATGCAAAAAATGACTCAAATATAGTCGAGATCTCAAATGCACCAGAAAATTGAACCTTAGGGTACAATGGTGATTTCTTACCGTGGAAAAAAATTCGAGGTGAAACGATGTACTCATGTTTTCATTCAAACAAAAATATGTTGTTAGTTCATGTAAATGTTTTTAAATAGCACACGGTTCACTCACGAAAGCCGTGTGCCTACCAAACCGTGGCCGATGCCCCCCTGCTGCGCGCGCGATCTGAGTCATGCGTTCTGATTGGACAGAAGCCAAACCCCACGGATCATACGTCTGCACCGTTGGTGCTCCCAAATCGAACGGCAATCCTCATCCCTTTCATCAGCACATACAGTTCGGACTAGGATTTGATTTATATGCCAAAATGCACGGTAAATGCCAAATATGGCTTAAATATAGCACACGAACCTGAAATGCGCCAGCAAATCAAACATGTGGTATAATGGTGATTGCTTACCGTGGAAAAAAAATTAGAGGCGAAACGATGAACTCACGTCTTCATTTCAAACGAAATTATGTTGTTTGTGCACACGATTGCTTAGAGGCAACCGTTTACATAGGTCTTTCCGCGCGGCGACCGTGGATATTTTTTCACCCTTTTCACCTAGGCCGCCAACACCCCCCCCCCCCTCCCCACCGCCCGCCCGCATTTCACTCAATAGTCCACCCAATCTCCATCGCCAGCTCCCCCTCCCCCAGATCCACAGCAGAACCCTCTCCGGCGCCGGTGTGCTCAACCCGACCGTGTGACCGCTCTTCGGCATCAACCCTACCTCCACTGCCGTTTCTAACACACGGCTGCCGGCGCCACGCCGTCTTCGTTTGCTCGCCAGCCACCCTCGAGCATATCGATCCTGTAACCCTGTTAGTTACTGCTCTCTATCGCGGTGAGGCATATTTCCTCGCAATCCCACTTCCTATTTCATTCAGTATGTTCCCAAATTGGCTATAAAATAACAGAAAGCATATATATATTCATTATCTACCTTCCTAACTAGTACATATAAGTTGTATTTGTTCCAATGAGTTACTGTCGATTTACAGATCATGGGCGCCCGAGTCACACAAACTTAACAAATTAGCCGTACATTTTCTAAATTATTGCATGACATGTTTAGACAGCTTGATACCAAGTTGTTAGCTTTATGCTTATCCTCCTTTCCTGAGTTTCGCATGTGTTCTCTGTAGATGCCGAGTAGCAGCGGCAGCACTCATGCTTCAGGCGATGTATCTTGATCTGATTCCGACAACCCTAGGTCTTCAGCAGATGGTGAGGGATCAAGTAATCTGGAATGGGATAGATCTGCAGCAACTACCCTTCTAGTCAGGACACGGAGAAACGCTCGAAGGAAGCCCACACACCAGCCTAAAGGTGTATATGAAGTAACCGACATTGATTTAAAGTCTTGGGCTCCAACTAAACCAGATAAAGCACGCACGAGGTTCAGGAGTGTGTGTGGATTTGTTGGCAGTGCAAGGCTCAACATTAATCTACCGGGGTTTCGGAAGGCTGACATAGAAACACAGCAAAGGATAGTCCAGGAGATCATGGATCACTTCAATGTTCCAGAGCAGTGGAGAATGCAGGTGGAACATGCTGCACTGAAGAAGGCTAGGGATGCTTGGAGAAACTGGAAGCACATGCTGTACAAGAAGTACTTGAGTGAAGGCAAGGGCCCAGTCCCCGCATCCCCCAAATTACAAAGGCAGACTGGGCAGAATTCAAAAGGGTCAGGGTAACTACAGAGTTTGCTGAGAAGAGTGCCAAGAAATCGGAACTTCAGAAGAGGAACACACACCCCCACCGTATGGGTGTGGCAGGATACTACGGCATGAAACCTATATGGGACCAGGAGGACAAAGAAGCAGTAGCTGCGGGTGGGAAACCGGCCTTTAGTGAAATCAGGGGCGAACGCGCTAGAGACTACTTGTGGGCACGTGCAAGGAGGCGTGATGACGGAACTTATTACTTTGAAAACTCACATGACGAAGAACTGTATCGCGTGATGTTAAAGGCTTCCATGATCCCTGGAAGGTTCTACAGGAACTCAGGGTCATGTGACATTCTGTCCGATGCTCTAGAAACAAGAGAGCCCCCTGGCCGTGCAAGGGGTATAGGTGTTAATGTCCCGCACAAGAGGGCTTTCACACTCAGCAAAGAAGAGAGGCTCAGCATGAAAAAAGCGAGGAGTGAAATGAAGCAGAATGAATTGTATGAAAGGTTGAGGAAGGACATGTATCTGACTGTTCGAAGGGAAATTGAGGAGCCAATGATGATGCAGAAGACTCTAACACTGACAGATAGCCAGCAGATGGGAGGGGAAGCGGGCATGGAGGATGCTGGTTATTGCGCGACAACACCGCACAAGAGTAGCTGTGCATCAGCTGACCCCAGCGACATTGAGACTGCAGCTGCTCATGATAATGCTATATCTAATCTATCTGGAATGAAAGACAGACTAAAGGGCGTGCTTACACATTATGAAGGTACATTAAAATGTGCAATAGCCTGGGTTGTCCCACCCTTCTTGGAAGAGGGACTCTTGTTGGACAATGTGCCATTGAAGCCGGGCTGTGTGAAGTGCTACGTGACTGAAGCAAAGCCTGGATTCAATGAATTTACCCTAAAGAATGTCCTAGGGGACTTTGATGAGCATAGGACCTTGGGAGAAACACTGTTACATCACATCCAGTGGCCACGAAAGGAAATAGACTTCATGGATGAGATCCCTGAAGCCCCGCCAAGAGCAGCCAATGTCGCCCCTCAACCGGTGACGCTCTCCTTGCCACAGCAGCTCTCGCATGCTTCCCCCAAGGAACCTAATACTCGTAATCCGACGGGTGATGCATTAACCTGTGATCAGCCCGCCTGACTTTGTGCCGTACAGGCCATGTCATCATTTGCCCTAGAGCAGCCAGTGGCAAGGCCTGCAACTGCTAAGGACGCACCACCGGTTCAGATGCCGGTCACTGAAGCAGCATAGGGAGACCCAGCTGCACCAGATGCTCAGCAAACCAACCTGGTGGAACAGACTGCTAAGCAGTCTGATGCTTCGGAACCGCCTGCTAAGTAGTCTATAGGTCCAGAACCGACTGTTCATCAGTCCGTTGGTCCACAGCCGCGTGATCAGCATACCAATGCGTCAGCACTGCCTGCTCAGCAAACCAACGCGTTGGCACGGCTGAGGGAGTCCTGGACTAAGGGGTCCTCGGGCCGTCGACCTATTACATATGGGCCGGACTGATGGGCCATTATGGGGCCAAACTAGAGTGCGGACCCATGACCGGACAGGAGACCTTCGAAGTCGTGGTGTGCCCTCCAAGTCAAGATTAGCGTGATCTTTCCTTCATTGTAACTGATCGCATTTAACCCTAACCCTACTGGTGTCTATATAAACCAGAGGGTTTAGGTCTTTAGGGCTAGAGCTACATCCATCACATCATCAACTTAGGGTTTAGCTCGCCTGATCTCGAGGTAGATCTACTCTGTAACCATATCATACATCAAATACAATCAAGCAGGACGTAGGGTTTTACCTCTTCGAGAGGGCCCGAACCTGGGTAAACACAGTGTTCATCATCCCTTGTTCCCCATTGATCCTAGATACACAGCTCGGGACCCCCTACCCGAGATCCGCCGATTTTGACATCGACATTGGTGCTTTCATTGAGAGGTCCGCTGCGGATCGCCGAAGGATCGATGGCTCAGCTATTCGTGGGAAACCCCACTGACGCCAGGGACATCTTCATCCCCGGCCAGATTTTTACGTTCGGTAGCATCGCTTTTTGTGCTAACCTCATTGGTTGTTTAAACCTGGTTGAAAACCTCACTGCCGATCACGAAGCTAGCCACCGGAACTTAGAGTCCGGCGTCTGCCCTTGGCGAAGCCCCGCTTTTGAAGAACCCGCTGAGCCCGATGCCTTGACCTCGGATTCAGTGGATGTAAAGGGAACCGACGCAGCCTAGGATCTGGCCCAAAAGCCAGATCCCATCGAAGTGTCCGAAGAACATCCCGCCGAACACCCAGGAGGCATGCCCCCGACGGAACCTCTACGGTAAACGACCTTTTGGATCGATTCCTAGCTATGGGAATCTCCGTCAGTAGGCCTACGACCTACAACCAGATCGGGCTTAAACCTGACAATAGAGAGATCCACACCCCGCCCATCACTCACCTCGTCGCTACCATCGAACAAAGGGTGGAGGGATTGCGATCTTCGAAGCTTATGACAGTATACACCCGGGTCTCTAGCCCGGATACGGACACCCGCCAAGATGAGAGTTCGGACTCAGCCTGTGATACTGGATCTGACTTTGAGTCGACCCAACCGCATACAGGCATACATCCGAACATTGCGCTATTAGATCCGAATATAGCCCAGGCGCGGCTCGCCGCTGCCGACGCCCCGGACTCACAGAAGACGGGATCGCCCAAAAATTGCCCACCCACCTCCCACGCCGAATATTGTCCGGATGCGGGAAGACCAGACGTATGGGACCTGATGTACGTCAAGCAGCAGCCCAAAGAAACGGTCGATCATTACTGGGCCAGATTTCTCCAGGTTAAAAACAAGATAATCGACTGCTGAGACAAAGAAATAATTGAAGCCTTTCGATTCAATTGCCGGGACGCAGGGATCTTAAATGCCCTCGCCCGCCGCCGCGTGCAAAACTTCGCCGAATTATTGGACATGGTACACAAATATTGCACCATGGAAAGCACCTAGAGGTTACAGCGAATGCGCAGGGAGTCAATCCTTGCCCTGCAGCCCAGGAAAGCCCAAGCAAAGCGGGCATATGCGAGAGGTTCACCTAAGCATGAGCCCGCCAAAAAGAGAAATAAACCCAGAACGGTTCTGGACGAATTACTGGATAATCCCTGCCCTATACACTCTGCCCTGCTTAATGCAAATCTGACTCACAGACTTCGAGCTTGTTGGGTGATGAGGCAGGTGGCCAAAAGTGGTGAAAATATCCTTGGTCTCACACCTTCTGATAGACGATCAACAACGCCACCTCACGGCGACGTCCTCATAATTTACGAGACTTTCTCCTCAAACAACCAAAGGAAAAGGGCTCTTCGAGAGCTCGGCCAACTCTACCAGGTGCTGGCCTCACGGCCATGGGCGGACACACCTATCACCTTGGATGAAAAGGACGAGCCAAGGTCCCGCCCCACCCATGCGCCCGCCACACTAGTCCTCGACCCCATAATCGATGGCTTCAGGTTAACCAAAGTACTGATGGATGGGGGCAGCGGCCTAAACCTCATTTATGAAGACATGCTTGACAAAATGCAGCTCAACAGATCTCGCGTTGAGCACAGTCATACCACATTCCGAGGAATTATACCCGGTAAGGAGGCGCGTTGCTCCGGACGCATAACCTTGGATGTAGTGGTCGGTACTCCCGACAACTACAGATCCGAATCCTTGTTATTCCACGTCGTGCCCTTCCACAGCAGATACCACGCCCTCTTGGGACGTGAGGCATTTGCACAATTCAAGCCGTACCGCATTATGGATACATGAAGCTCAAAATGCCAGGGCCTAATGGCGTGATTTCGCTCGCCAGCAATCCGAACACAGCCCTTGGAGCGGAAAACAAGACCGCATCGCTTGCCCTCGCAGCACTATCTGAGGCCCTAGCAGCCAAAGAATTAACAACGCTCCGCACTACAGTCAACAGGGACGACATGGTCCTCAGTAAAAGGCCAAAATCAACGTGATTTAAACCAACTGACGAGATAGTAAAATTCCAAGTACACCCGACAGACCCGAATAAAATGTCGTCCATCGGAGCACAACTGGACCCCGCAGTTGATGAAGCACTACGCGCGTTTTTACGCGAAAACTGGAACATATTCGCCTGGCACCCTTCTGATATGCCAGGCATCCCACGGAGGCTGGCAGAGCACATCCTGAACATCATCAAAGGCTTTTAAGCCAGTCAAACAGACACTACACCGATTCTCCAAACCTAAACGACAAGCTATGGGTGAAGAGTTGGCAAAACTACTGGAGGCTGGATTCATCCGTGAAATAAAGCATCCGGAGTGGCTAGCAAATCTGGTCATGGTACCCAAGAAGGACAAGTCATGGCGGCTCTGCGTCGACTTCAAGGACCTAAACAAGGCCTACCCCAAGGATCCCTTCCCCCTACCTCACATAGACCAGATCATCGACGCCACTGCCGGACATGACTCACTATGCTTTCTCGACGCATACTCTGGATATCATCAAATAAAGAAGAAGGAGTCCGACCAAGCTGCAACCGTGTTCATCACCCCCTATGGGACATTCTGCTTCAACACGATGCCTTTCGGGTTAAAGAACGCAGGAGCCACATACCAACGCATGATTCAAACATGCCTGGAAAACCAAATTGGCAAAACGGTCGAGGCATACATAGACGACGTGGTCATTAAAACCAAAAAAGTCGATCAACTCGTGGACGATCTCCGATTGACCTTCAAAAACCTATGTGCCTATGATATACGGCTCAACCCTGACAAATGCATCTTCGGAGTCCCTGTCGGCAAATTGCTCGGATTTATTGTCTCCCATAGAGGAATTGAGGCCAATCCGGCTAAAATCAAGGCCCTGTCCCAGCTTGCAATGCCAACGGGGCTCAAACACGTGTAGAAGCTGGCAGGTTGCGCGGAGGCTCTAAGTCATTTCATCTCCCGCCTCGGCGAAAAGGCACTGCCTCTCTAGAGGCTACTTAAGAAAACAAAAAACTTCGAGTGGACCAACGAAGCGATCGCTACACTAGAAGAAATCAAAGCACTCCTGGCAAGCAACCCCATCCTGGCCGCACCAGGTATCGGTGAACCTATGCTGCTATACATCTCAGCCACCAATCAGATGGTGAGTGCGGTGCTCGTTGTAGAACGGGAATCAGAGGGACACAAGTTCCAGGTCCAAAAACCAGTCAACTATGTGTCAGAGGTCCTCACACCATGCAAGTCCCGGTACCCTCACTACCAAAAGATAGCATACATGGTCTTTATGGCATCCCGAAAACTGCGACACTACTTTCAAGAGTGTTCGATGACAGTGGCATCCAAGGTACCCCTCAATGATATAATCAATAACAGGGATGCCACGGGCCGCTTTGCCAAATGGTCCATAGAGCTCCTTCCCTTCGAGATCGTATACAAACCACGACGAGCTATTAAATCTCAGGTGTTGGCCGATTTTCTATCCGAATGGACTGAAGCTAAACTCCCCAAGGAATATAGTGCATATGCACACTAGACGATGTACTTCGACGGCTCTAAAATGTTAGCCGGACTGGGGGCTGGGGTAATCCTAATATCCCCCACAGGTGACAATATCCGGTACATTTTATAGATCATGTACACGGACTCCAATAATGCAGCCGAATACGAGGCACTGTTGCACGGTCTTCGGATGGCAACGTCGATGGGTGTTCGGTGGCTTGAGGTGCGAGGATATTCGAACCTCGCCATCTCCTAGGTCAACGACGAATTTGACGCCAAAGATCCAAAAATGGCGGCATATAGAAACGCCGTCCTCAGGATGTCAGCCCGATTCAAGGGTCTAGAATTCCACCATGTCTCTAGAGACAGTAACCAGGCAGCGGATGTTTTTGCCCGCATGGGCGCCAAGCGCGACCCAATACCTAAAAATACCTTTCTAGAAAGGTTATTCAAGCCATCCATGGTATGGTAGGGCGGGGACAGCGGCACCTCAATCAATGAGCCCACCCAGATCACCCCCCAGAAATTGAAACAGATGATTATATCATCGGAGGCTCCGCACTTGAAGAAACACCTTCGGCCCACGAGATCATGGCCATAAACGCCCCTTGGACCGAACCATTGCTTGCCTAACTCCTGTGACAGGAAGTCCCTAACGATCAAATGGAGGCGCGATGCATAATACGGCGCTCTAAAGCGTACAAGGTCCATGAGGGCGAGTTCTATAAAAAGAGCACTATGGGGGTCCTTCAGAGGTGCATCTCTGAAGAGGAGGGGCAGCAGCTTCTCGCCGAGATACATGCTGGCATGGGCGGCCACCACGCAGCAGCTCAGGCCTTGGTCAGCAAGGCCTTCCAAGCAGGGTTCTTCTGGCCCACAGCCCGCGTGGACGCACGTACCCAAGTCCAACATTGTGTTGGGTGGCAGCTATTTGCAAATCAAAGCCATATGCTTCCCACAACCCTTCGGACTATATCTATAACCTGGCCATTCATCGTCTGGGGGAACACTTAAAGGGGGGACCAAGAAAAAGAAATACCTACTAGTTATGGTGGATAAATTCACTAAGTGGATTGAAGCAAAGCCGGTAACCTCTGCGGAATCCAGACCAGTTGTTGACTTGTAGTACAGCGACCCTTGGGAGTAGAGTTAGAGTATGCGGGATGGTGCGAAAAAATTGCCCCGTTCAGGAAGAGGTCCTCCTTTCACTTATAGTGGAGGAAGGAAGAGCCCCAGGATGATCAACCGTCACGGCAACCTTGGTGCCGTCAAGGCTTTCCTAGTAAAAGACCCCATCTTCGAAATCAACCGACGTCTCCAGATCGTCATGATAGCCCTGGTCGTCGTCGCAGGAATGATTCTCCGGTTGAGGGGAAGGGCAGTGGACGGACTCGACCTGATGCCTCCAACCCTGTGCGAGAGCAAAGTACAATCAACAGGTGTTCGGACGTAATGCCCAAATTACAGACAAAGGATTGAAGCTTATCCAATCTGCCGGATTGTAGCCGAGCAACCCTCCCAGATACTCAATTGAGCAAAGTCTTCCTCCTCTCCTTTAAAGAGGTCGGCTAATATCTTGGCCATGGCCACTTTATCTTCCGGCCCTTGTCGCTTATAGCGGGTCACGTCACTGGTCCCGTTGTAGCACCATAGAGGATGCCCCCTCTGTTGAAGGGGTTGTACACACCGGGTTATGGCGACGGCCATTACTTCAATCATGGTCAGCTTACTATGAGCCAGCAGTCGAATCTTGGTGGCCAAAAGGTGCACCTCTGCACTATCTAGCTGGGAAGGGCTCTTGGGCCGCCAGTTGAACCGCTTCTTTAGTGGGACACTTGAGTATTTGGGCAGACCCCTCCGGACTGGGTCAGAGAGCGGAACATCTTCAATGTAGAACCATTCTGAGGTCCATTCCTTGGGATCCTTTCGTGGGGTCCCAATGGGGAAACCCGTCCCGGCTATCCGCCACACCTCTGCTCCTCCCACATCAAAGATTGATCCCTCGCGGGTACGAGGGACGAGGCGGAAGTATTTCCTCCACAAATCAAAGTGGGGTTCGTAGCTCAGGAATATCTCGCAGAGGGCCACGAAACCAGAAATATGCAGTATGGACCCTGGGGTGAGTTTGTGGAGCTGGATCCCGTAAAACTCTAATAAACCCCGTAGGAAGGGGTGAATGGGAAAACCTAGGCCTCTTAGAAGGAAGGGCACAAAGCATACCCTTTCTTCCTTGCTTGGAGCAGGGGAGCTCTTGGCGAGTGCTTGGCCATCGATAGAAATTAATCCGGCACGGACGGGAACGAGATCCATCGCGGGAAGATAGCCCGCGTCTGCAGATTGCTCAGCTGGAGGCGCGAGACTGAACAGCTCATCCAATCACCAGGGAGAGGGTCGTGAGGGCATGAGGATGAACTGGGAATGTCGGCCATGGTGCCTGAGGATTTCTTCGGCACTGTTTTTGGCAAAGGGGATGGGTTAACCGTCCCCCGCACCTTTGGATCTATAAATAGGCATTTCGCCTCAAAGCCGAAAGGACGGGCTTACAAAAGGTGGCATTGGGGCCCGTGCCTTCTAAAAGGTGCACGACGGTCAAAGTTGACCCTTGCCCCGAGGTAAGCATTAAACTCCGATGGGCCCACCGTGTTTTGGTGTGGTCCTAAAAATCAGGATTATTAAACCGGTCTGGCACGGATACAGTTTTGATCCGGACTATACTGAGGGACAAACCTCTGATGTTAATCCGGATAGGGATTCGGCCGTTAAACACTTCTCCGAACAATACAGTTAAAGATGAAGAACTCACCTCGCAAGCCGAAGATCTGGAGCACGCTAGGTGATAATCCCCGGCGTTGGAGGCTAGTTCGGGGGCTACTGAGGGAGTCCTTGACTAAGGGGTCCTTGGGCCGTCGACCTATTACATATGGGCCGGACTGATGGGCCATTATGGGGCCAAGCTAGAGTGCGGACCCGTGACCGGATAGGAGATCTTCGGAGTCATGGTGTGCCCTCCAAGTCAAGATTAGCATGATTTTTCTTCATTGCAACCGATCGCATGTAACCCTAACCCTACTGGTGTCTATATAAACCAGAGGGTTTAGGTCTTTAGGGCTAGAGCTACATCCACCACCTCATCAACTTAGGGTTTAGCTCGCCTGATCTTGAGGTAGATCTACTCTATAACCATATCATACATCAAATACAATCAAGCAGGACGTAGGGGTTTACCTCTTCGAGAGGGCCCGACCTGGGTAAACATCGTGTTCATCGTCCCTTGTTCCCCATTGATCCTAGATCCACAGCTTGGGACCCCCTACCCGAGATCCGCCGGTTTTGACACTGACAACGACCTCCTCAGCACACCGACAAGTTGGCACCACCTGCGCAGAAACCCGACATAACTTCAACGCATGGTCAGTAGTCCGATGCCTCGGCTCCTACAGCCCAGCAGTCCATCACAGCAACACCGCCAGCTCAGCAGTCCGGCATAGCTAAACCGTCTGCTAAGCAGTCCGTCGAAGCATTACTGTCTGCTCCGCAGTCTGCCTTTCAGCCATCCAGACCTTGGACCAGAAGTGCTTCAAGTACCAAGAAGGAAGCGGGCAAAAAGGCTACACCCGTGAGAAAGCGCGCCCAGAGAGCAAAGAGGAATGAGAACGATTGCCTCTTACTTAAAGCACTCATCGCCCAAAACCAAATTAACAACAAGTTGTTCGAATCAGAGAGTAATATTATTTTTGACGGCATGAATGATGCAGAAATAGATTTGGAGCTTGCTAAAAATAAAGCAGACGCACTTGAAGCACGCAATTACATCCATGGCCAGCCATTTCTTGTTGGCAAATACTTTGATGAGTGCAGCTCCAGTTGTCGCGAGTTACATAAATATTGCATGGATCAAATGTTAGCAGGTCATCATGTTCTACTAGTCTGCTAAAACAGAGATCATTTCCGACACGATCCTGGTTCCATCAGTGTGAATTTCGAGGAGTTACATCTCTTCTTCAACTTCAACGAGCTCAATGCCACTCTTGTTAGATGCCTGATTTTGTAAGTACTTAACAAACTCTGATCAACTTCTCCATACAAGGCTGTAAATGATAGATAGCTAACTGCATTTTCTTCCTCTCAGGGGATTGAACGTGCAGAGAAGAAAAAGGGAGAGTGTGTATTTCATAGATCCTGCATTAGCAAATGGCACAACATTACATGGTAAGGATGAAGGGGAGTGGGCCATTAACACGGTCGCTCGTATCTTCGAAAACAAGTCCCATGCAAAATCATTTCTCTGGCCATATCATGAATGGTAAGTCAAATAAACAACCACGCATACACTGATTGTCTTTCAGATTTCGACATAATTTGTAAGTTCATGGCTCCCTTAATATGTAACAATCACTGGATCTTTGTATTCAATGTTCAAAACAAGAAGATGGTTTACTACATGGATTCTCTTAGAGAGTCAACAAACGTTCAGGATTTGATGCATCTTCAGCAATTCATGGATAGGTATTGAATTCTATGATGTTGAAATTAATTTGCATTCATATCTGGTTCAATAATTGATGTTGTGAAAATTCATCTTCATTTGCAGTGTGTTTGCATTGTTGAAAACTAAACCAGGGAACCTGTTCAAGAGGGAACTACCTCTGCAGCACGAGATCATTTCTCTGGTAACACACCAAAATCCGTTATTTTTGGAAAATGTATCCAATAGTCTGCAAATACCTTTTCTTACGCTAGTCAAATGTTCATGCTTCTAAATAAACCTCTTTCTATTTCTGTCCAAAGAAAAAAACATCTAACACCGGTTAGGTTGTTCCTAACAGGACAAATATATGACTAATTTTGTACAAAAAAATTCAGTTTCCTCAGCAACAAGCAGGGACCAACCTTTGTGGATACTATGTTTGCAGACACATAATCTCCATCTACAAATCTGCCGATAGTTATGAAGATGCTCGCGAATTAGTACCAGTAAGTCTATCTTAATTAATATCTTCTACTCCACTCATATGGCACATTTTGATCTTAAAAATACTGTGGCTCATCTTAGAACCGAGGACCCCTGAACCTCTCCCCACTTGTGAATTGCTGATGGTTCGGAGATTTATCAGCCACTTCTTCCTGAATCACTACTTCCATCCCACTGGTGATAATGAAGATTTCAGCCTGCCTTCTCCTGAAACATCGAGTAAGAGTTAGCCGCTAAACATATACGCATGGATCCATTGTTATCCATCTGATGAGGTCTTCGTATTTCGCACACTATGATTAATTATGTAATGCATATATAGGTCGACAAATCATTCGAAATTAGCTACCATTTGTTCAATTGCAATTGTTGCAAAATCTGATGAATGTTCTTTGTAACACCCCAAAAAATTAATCATATTTTTATAAAGTAAAATTTGGCCATAAATAAAATTTTGATTTATAATAAGTCCTATATTATTTTCAGAGTATTTTACGTTTCTGTTTTCCAAAATTCTTCCCTCCATATAGGATTTTTTGGAAATAATATTGTGAGCTTTGGTAGTTTCCTTAAATCATTTCTTTTATACTTTAATAACAGTAGGAATTATTTTCATAATAAAAATTGCCCAAAAACAATTCCTTTAATAGCTATTTCAATACTTTAAATGCCTTTGTTGCACTATAACCATTTTAAATAATTCTTTTAAAAATTCCACAGAAATTAGGGGAGGTCATGTGATGCCCACAAATCACTTTTATTCAAAAACCCAACTTGGTGTTTTGAAAATTTTGAGTAAACCATCCTCTTTTCAATTCTGTCCATTTTCTAGGTTATAACTACAACCCCAATTTTCCTTCCTCCAAAAATTCTGAAATTTTTCCCACTCATAGTCCTTCAAACCAAAACCTTAAGTCCAGGAGATCAGCCCCATATGCCTCTTCAAAAATCACCAAATACATTCCCCAAGTTTCTGTCCAGAACTGAAATTCTTCAAAACTTGCACTAGCAAGTATTTGTTTTTGCCAAACCAACTCCACTGTCATCTCTACCATCTAATGAGACACCATCATGCCAAAATTCAAATCCATCAGAGCCACCTAGATCACCAGAGCATTTTATCGAGCACATTGTGTGCATGACAGAAAATTTTGCTCCTTCCAAAAATTTGCACTGATTAATCGGTCACTTGGCCAAACCAGCTTGTCTGCAACCTCTAGCACTCCCAGGAGCATCACTCTACCAAACTCATCTCACCAAAAATTTCTTGACCTCAAGTTCAAAATTTTCAAAATTCATTCAAATGAATTTTGGACCAGATTTGTGACTTGTGAAGAAACTTCATTTTCTAAAATTCCAAAAAAAATCTCAAACTTTGCCAGAGACCCTCATTTGTATCAACACCTCCCCACAAAATTGCCACAAATTCCAAAAATACCTAGCACCCTCTGGCATTTTGTCATACACCTAGCATGCACACTGTTCATCACTAGCAACAATTCAGTTAACTGAATTGGGTTCAGTCAGCAGCAGCAATCGGTGCCGTGCACCCCTCCCCTTCCTTCTCCTCCACGGCGAACCACCTCAGCCACCGACCACCAGCACTGCGTCGCACCTCCTCTACCTACCTTCCGTCCACGCGGCGTCCTCCCCGCCTCACCACTGCACCCTCTGGAACCTCACCTGGCCCGCTGTCAGTCGCCGGAAGCAGACAGTGCCGTCGCACACGTACGGGCGCCTCACCACGGATAAGCTCCTCGAGCTCGATTTCCTCCCGCGATAAGGCCTCCGGAGGACTCCATCGACTCTCTGGATCATGCACTGAACCCCACCGCCGCCCCTAACCTACTTCACCGGCGGGAGTTATTTCGGCGTCGCCCGCAAGCCACTGACCCTTCCAATCAGCTATAAATAGGAGCTCTCAGGCTCCACCCTCCTCATTCATCACCTCACCTCCCTCCTAATCGCCCCTACGCCATTCCCCCGACCCCGGGGAGGTTTTCCCCTACCTCTCCGATCGCCGACCCGCCGCCACCACCGTCGATCAATACCTCACCACCACGCTACCTCCACCACTCAAATCCTGCCAGGAGTCATCTCTTGTACCAGCACATCGATACTGCGCTCCAATTTCGTTTCCCGAGCCCTCTCCGGCGAGTTCCCAATTCGCCAGAACCACCGTCCACCGGCGTCAACCTCACTAGCGTTCTGGTGATCGCCGGCGACCCCCAACGCCACCCATCGACGCGGACGGACCTGCTGGGCTCATCCCGATCAACACCGGCCACCAAAACTCCGGCGAGCCTCGCCGGAAACACCGCCTCTGTTCCACAGGAGAGAGGGAGGGCGCGGGATGACCTGGGTCAAACCCGACAAGCGGGGCCCAGTTGTCAGCCTCTCCTCGCCTCTCTGCTGGCGCGGCCGAGCGGCTGGGCCAGGCCCAGTGGCGACAGGAGGCTAAGCAGCGCTCAGGGCGCACTTCTACGCTTTTCCCTTTTTATTTTTTAGAAATACTCAAATAATATTACAGCAGCCAAATCAAATCCAAATTTGGTGATTTAAATTTCTGAATACTTCTAAAATAGCTCTCTATTATATCAGATAGGGTGAACATTTTTAGTAGGCATTATTTTTGTATCATTTGTTTAAATAGTCCATTTGGTCATTTATTCCAGCTTAGAATTCCATAAGTAATTCATATTAACTCCAAATAATTTGATTCTTTTTTTTGTAATTCCTTATATTTCATCTAGTTTATTTTAGTAATTATTTCAAAAATTTCCAAATAACTTTTTAGTACTATTTTAGAATTATGTGGTAATTTAAATATATTTTTGAAAATAGGAAATGGAGGGAAGATAAAATTCTCAAAACTTTTGGAGTGCACCCAAAATTTCTGCATGCTCAAGGCAAGCATCTTGAACACTTGATATGGTGATTGCATGGTTAAATGTTTGCAAGAATATATGAGTCATGCATAGGTTGAATTCAAATAAAATTTGCATGCATGTAGAGTTGGCATATTTCATCGTACCGTGCATCGTGTGCTCATCATGACTAACTTGCAGGAGCAGGCATAGTAAAATACCGTTACCGGCAGAAGGGTGATCACGTTGGAACGTGATCATACCTTGTTGATTATGCATGTTGGAGCATGCAAGGGTTGTGGCCCTGTTTGTTACTGCTGTTGAAAGAATACTTTGTTGTGCTAACCACTGCAGGAAATATTTGAGCCTCCTGAGTCGACCGTAGATCGAGTCTTGTTCCGGTAACCCCCATACTTGATTCGTGCTACCACTTGTCCCTGCCACAGGTAGGGTATGGTTTAGTAAGTTGTTAACCCCTTTCCGTGCATACACCACATAGAGGGCTACGATGAGGGTTTCCACGATGGTGGACTGAATCCTGTCATCGGGTCAGGGGGCATGGGTGTTACCGGTTGTAGCCGAGAGGGGGGGCACCCCTTGGAATTTGCGCGTATTAATAGTGATCCCATGCTACTCGAGATTGTTGTCTCCCCGACTTAGAGCTTTTCTGGAAAGATGCTTTGGGTGATTCCTGGCATCCGGACGGTTAAGCTGGTGTGTGCTGGTCAGGTGTGTTTCAACCCAAATGCCGTAATGGGAATTAGCCAGCGTCTCGGTGTTGGCTAAAGAAATCCTTTACTTGTGGGTAAAGAGCACACCCTCTGCAGAGTTATACCTATTTGAATAGCCGTGTCCGCGGTTAAGGACTACAGTCTGGGTTGGTCAAGTGTTGGTCTTAGTGTCGGTCTCCGGAGGAAATAATTAAAATGTGCCTGAATTATTTTACAGGATAATTATTGTCACCCTGATGCTACCATGAATATTTTGCTATGCATATTAATATTATTGTGGTTATGCATATTATTATGGACTAACCCGTTTCTCTTATCTTATTTTCCCGAGTGTCTCGGGGGCTGGCTAGACTACCCCGGGCATTTGGTTTTATTTTTAAGACCTCTCCGTGGCGTCCCTTGAGTTCTCAGGCGGTCTGTCTCGCCACTACTCTTGTGGACACCCGATTGGCATTTCTTTTCAAGACCACTCCGTGGCGTCCCTCGAGTTCTCAGGCGGTCTGTCTCGCCACTACTCTTGTGGACACCCGATTGGCATTTCCTTTTAAGACCTCTCCGTGGCGTCCCTCGAGTTCTCAGGTGGTCTGTCTCGCCACTACTCTTGTGGACACCCGATTGGCATTTCTTTTCAAGACCTCTCCGTGGCGTCCCTCGAGTTCTCAGGCGGTCTGTCTCGCCACTACTCTTATGGACACCCGATTGGCATTTCTTTTCAAGACCACTCCGTGGTGTCCCTCGAGTTCTCAGGCAGTCTATCACGCCACTACTCTTGTGGACACCCGATTGGCATTTCTTTTCAAGACCTCTCCATGGCGTCCCTCGAGTTCTCAGGCAGTCTGTCACGCCACTACTCTTGTGGACACCCGATTGGCATTTCTCTTACCTTTCCTTGTTTTATGACTAACAAGTTATATTATGTCTCTTTTTGCACCATATCACTGTTGCCATGCCTTGTTTTAAATTTTTAGTCAGCATGAGCATAGCATTTAATCCAACATGAGCATCTGCATTCGGTATATCTTGTGTTCATAATGTTTGCGAGTACATTCAAACGTACTCACAGGCTTGTCCCTGGCTATTTACTTGGCCAAGTCAGGAGTTCTACAAGGAATACCACAGCGACGTCCATGCGGAGCCTAGGATGGCAGCCACGCGGGATAGGAATTATCCAGGTCAGTCGTTCCTGTGGGAATGGAGCCCCATCGACGTTGGAGAACCACAAGTCGCTTCCGTCACCCGTCACCAGATATCATCGTTGTGTCATTAGACCTTTATGGACTTGTATCCAATTCTTGTAATTTCTTGGTAATCTGTAACAAGGACATGTCCACCAATAATGGTAATCCTGGGCTGGTGATGACACGAGGGGTTAATTTCTGGGATTTTTGTGTCCCTGAAATCCGGCCCCGGCATTCTTCCTGTGGACAGTATTTGTTCAATTGCATATTGTGGCGAATTTGCTTTTTGCATGCCGATTCAAATGGGATATTTTTGCTTTAACCTGGAAATTGCTCCGCACACGGTTCAATTAAACGAGTGTGTGCGATCCACATCGAAAAGCATGCGTCAATCATGGCAGAACCGTCGGTGATACACAGCAGATCGCAGACGATTTGTAGCACTACTACGTGTGCATAGGGGCTTCGGAACCATTTGTGATACCACATTATCGCGCACACGAGCTCAGAGTAAACCGTGCCCAATGTAAAATACAATCCCAGTCGTAAATGTTTCAGGAAATGTGTGGGATCCCAAACGAAAAGCACATGTCACTCTTACCGCAACCGTCGGTGATACACAACAAATCACAAATGGTCTGCAACACTTGTATGTGTGCGAAGGGGCTCTTGAACCGTTTGTGATAGAACATTATCGCACACGGTAATTTTTCGGAAACGTGTGCGATGGAGTCATGCATGGCAGATGAGTTCTGCAGAAAACTCATGTGCGATGGGGCACATATCGCACCCAGTTCATATGTTAGCCCATGTGCCTTACATACTCGTTCCCAAATGGTTCATTACGACACACCGTTTGGTTTCATTGTGTCATTAGAAACATTTAATCACCGATCCCACGCGTGTGAAATAATTTAGTGTGTGCTGCATCGCATACGATTACATTTTGCAAGGCCTCTGCATCATGGCTCCCTATCCCCGACGGTTTTTTAGTCGTGTGGGAAGGACCCCCCTATTGCACACACTCACTTGGCGATGGTTCAAAATGTCGTCGCGGAAAGGGGTTAAAAATCGTTTGTATAGCACCTCGCTGTACCACTGTGTATCTGACCGTGCCAGTTATTGCATGTACACAGCAGTAGAAAAAGAAGTGTCATGGCATATTACAAAACTGACACACCACGCCCCTCACCTACCCATGAAACTGCCACTCGAGCGTTTACAACTGCCATGGTCTGCTCCTATGTGCGATCTTCTTTTTTTTAAAGGGGTCTACAATAAAAGGCCGGGCTTTTGGCGCGCGGTAGGCGGGGGAGCTTGGCATGTTGGTTTTCTATTGCTCACATGCGGTCGAACATAAGTGATGTACCAAGCCGATGCGCGTCGCTTCGGTGAGCGGCGGGCCAGACATACCGTCTGTTCATGCTAAGCGACGGGCCGGACACACCGTGTGTTGGTGCTACTACTTACATGCGGTCACACGTGTCAGTGATGCACCAAGCCGATGCGCGTCCCTTCGGTGAGCAACGGGCCAGACCGACCGTGTGTTGGGGCGACACCAACACGACGGGCTGTAAGTTTACCGCCGAACTTAATTTGTAAAGGGTAACACTTTCTTTGCCTCCTTAACGAGATCGGTCGCTAAAAATCCTCATTACATACGTTTCTCGGACGCGTACATGGGCCCGCATTCTCAGAGGCCGTCGTGGCGGAGCCAGACGCCCGCAACTTCTCAGAGCAAAAAATGAGTTGCCCGCTGCTGGTTATTTCTATAATCAGTTTAGAAATTCTCAATTTCACGTGTAAAATGATATTAGCCATTCATTGATGTTGATCCAACGGTCTAAGTGCCTTGGAATGGCTGGGATTCGCGTCTACAGTAACCTCATTGTACCCAGCAGTGTCTACGTTCTTCTCGAAGCATCAGCATGTCAGTGTGACCAATCCACGCAAGAAGCTGGCAAACAACACCTCTACATGTGCCACATGGCTTCATTGAGCTCCCCCATCATTTTATTCAAAAATATATTGACTGAAAAAGAGAGACATCTCCCGAAACAAAAACTTGCTCGTATTTTGTTTCCTAATTGCTTTGCACATACCAGAAGAGCAAGTATAATAAGTTACAGTCAGCAGGCTATAATGATTAAACAATTATATTTGTGTTGAGTTGGATGAGAGTGAAGAGGAGAGAGAATGGAAGCGGACTGTAGATTAACAGCCGTCTACACCATGGACTCCAAGAAACATTGTGAGAGTGTACAGTGGGCCATGCATTAATAAAGTAGTACTGCTTAGCAACTAGCTATACTATACATGTTGGCTATTAGGTTGACTATATATGACATGGCAACTCCATATAGCCAGTTGTTGGCTATACTATTAACCATGCTCAAAGTACCAGTGTGCCATGTCATCTAACAAGTCTTTCAACATGCATCAAATTATCACGAGGGCTAACTCTAGAGAAATGTGCCCCACCGTGTACCCGCATGTGTGTGTGAGGGAGGCAGTGCGTGCGTGCACCTCTTCTCTTCATACACGTCCTCCATGACTCCACCTAGTGGGTGTGTTAGAGAGAGAGGGAGATGGTGTGTCCAACATGCCTCTATACATATGTTTCTGTCAAAGAGAGGCATGAATACATAGTATATGTATGTGGAGGGGGCGATATACGAGAAGAGAGGGGAAGGGATCGTTTATGCAACATACCGATAGACACTGATAGAGGGAAGAACTTTACGAGCGTACAAGTGCTAGGAAAGAGGGGGTGCATGTTGTAAGATGATGCGAGAGGCCAACTAGGCGAAGACAAGGAAGGAGTACAAGTGCGAGATCGATAATTAAAGAGAGAGGACGATAACGTGTGTGGGCGCACTTGTCTGGTCGATAGACAAAGCGAAAGGCATGGATGATGAGACGGGGAGGGGCAATTAATGTGTGTGTGGTAGGCGGTCCTATGTAGAGAGGTCATGGTTTGGTCGATGCATACATGCGTAAAGAGGAGGAGACTTAACTAGAGATATAGATCAGACATTTTGAGTGGGGAAATAGCGAGAGACCTGGCTACACAGAGAGGGAAATTGATTGGTGCACATGCATGCATGTGTCAGAGATAAAGAACACCCGGAGTGACGAAGACAGGGAGAGGTGTGTGTGTGGTGGGGGGAGGGGGTGCAGCTAGCTTGTGACACTGTATGAGTGCAAGATGGATAACAACAGAGGGTGCGATAGTGCCCACGTGCCTCAAAGTTAGGACGGGAGGCATGGATGGTGAGAGGAGGGGAGGGACTATGTGTGTAAATGTTTGTGTGTCGTAGGCATGCCTAGCTAGCTAGAGGGGTATATCAATCGGTGTGTGTTGGAAAGATGGAGACGTAGGGAGATCGTGGGAGACCGACCTAAATAACAAGAACGTGTGTGCACGATGTAGAGGATGCAGAGTGGTGGGGAGTGTGTGTGCATATATGCATGCACAATAGGGAAGTTATTGGTATCCATGAAGGGAGGAGGAGTGTGTGTGTGCGTGAAAAAGACTTACAGAGATGATAATCAGTATAAAAGTGGATTAAAATATTTGAATAAGAGCCCATGATGTTTGTAACTCATGCATGCATGAATATAATGCAGATATGCCTCGTGTGGTTTTGAATCAAACATGCTATATACTATATTCACATCGAACAAGGCCAAATCGATTTGAATTTTGCGATACCGATGGCAGGCATCGTCTGACCACATTGCATCCGTGCATGGACATAACTATTGGAATTTGAGATAATGTGTGGCTTTGAAAGCTAACATCTAAATGTTGTGTGTGTGGGCAGGGGGCGGGGGATGCATTGTTGTGTGTGTTAAACAAATTATACATATGAAAATAGGGTTTAGATTATTTCGGACATCTCGCTACCTAGACCAATGTACTGTGATTTGAATTCAACATAAAATGGATACAAATATTTGAATTGCAGATCGTATGGTACATGCAGTTCATATTTAAATATGATTAATACTATATGCATGTTTTCTATTATCAAGATAATATTTAAATGATGGTATAACTTGACAACAATCGTATTCAAATAGGGAAAATTGATTTGAATTTAGTCCATATGTTAGACGACAATATATATTCGTAGGGTGGAGTAAAATGTTCATATAAGATGGAAGATCAAAATGTAGGACTACATCCATTATAAACCGCAAGATCACCGAACGATATATTCGAATTCAACATAACGTGGATTATAAAATTGAAATTCGAGATCCTGGCATTTGTAATCATATAAAATGGGACATGACTCTTTCTTGTGGTGGGAATTGATTTGTTTTTTGTTGTTGTTGTTGAGGGAAGTGTGAATTGATTCCGTAATGTACAGGCTAATCTTGTTCCCCCGAGTTTTTATAGATTTTTCTTGTAGTTTTTTCAATGGCATTTGTATCAATATAGTAAAAGGGGACATCATCGCAAAAAAAGAAGTAAAGGGGGACATGACTCTCTTGTGTCTTGTATGAATTGTCTTTTTTTGTACACGTTAAGTTTGTTCTGCCGAATGTGGAATTCGTGCCATGTTATCTCGAAATTTTCAAGCTAGAGTATCTCTTGTCTCTTCTGCTGCGAAACTCCCGCCTCTTCAACCCGTGCCACGCCTTGTTATCCCGAAATTTCAACGCGCGCGAAAACTCCCTCCTCAACCGAAATCGGTCGCGCAGCCCAGACATGCGGAATCCCCCTTCTACCCCTCAGCCAGAAATGTCGCCTCAACATTGTGTGGTCAAACCGGTGGGGTTACGTTCATAACTTACCCCACATTTCGGGCAAGCACGTCCCTAAGCCATGGCTCCCCCCTACCTTACCCTTCGTTCCCCCCATTCGTACACCGAGGCCGCCAAAACCCGCGAAACCCCATGCTCCTCCGTCGGCCTCCCGACCGCCACCCAGTCGGAGCCTCTTCCCCAACGATGTCGTCCACAGCAACAGCTCGACGTCCCTCATCCACTGCACCGGATGAGGATCCGTCGATGATCTCGTCGTCTCGCCTATTCAGCCGCCCCGTCCTCCACCTCCAAGGAGCTGCCCCGATGTTCGTCTTGACCTGCCCAAATGGAACCACAACAGCCTCACCAATTCCTCCGATGAAGCCGAGGCCTACTCGGCGCCACCAAGGAGGTTCCGCACTCACTGCTGCATTTTATCTTTTATTCGATCTCATGGGGCTGCCGGTGCTCGATAGCGAGCAGCCATGGCGGGTCTCCATCGACGGCGCCATCGCCGGCCACTTCCTCCACGGCGTCTCTCCCCCATGTTGTTGCTTCCTCGGCGGCGACTTGCACACCAGCACTAGCTACTGCTGCTCCGGCTCTCGCTCGCGCCGCGGCTCTGCCCTTGCTGTCGGTCGCGCTACTGCTCTGCTCTTGCTTTCGTGCATGCTGCTGCTCTGCTCTGCTCTTGTTGTCGGTCGCGCTGCTGCTCCGCTCTTGCTCTCATTCAGGCTACTGCTCTGCTCTACTCTTGCTCTCGCTCGTGCTGCTGCTGTTGCTACACGACCTGCGGTAGCTACAGGAGTTGCTACTTTAGCACTCGCTCGTGGTGCTACTGCACGAGCTGCTCTCTGCTAGTGCGTTCCCTGCTCGAGCGACTGCTGATTTAGATCACTGCTTCTCTGCTACCAGTGCTTGAATGGCCTAAACTTCTATTGCAGTGCTCCGCTACTACTTCAATCAGTTTCGTCAGTAAAGTTCAGTTTCGACAGTAAAATTCAGTTTTGACTGTAAAGTTCAGTTTCTTCAGTTAAGTTCAGAGTCAACAGTATTTACAGCATTTGTTGGAGCGGCCGCGGCTTATGCATTTTACATCTAGCACTTTTTGGTGATGTATTTTACATCATCTATTGCAGATGCTATTAGAATCCCACTTCAGATTAACGTTGTCTATCTTGTCCTGCTACAGCCTCGTTGTCATACACCTCACTGGAGCTGCTCCAACGACGGAACCGTCCATCACAACGGAGCAGTACCCTCGGCACCGTCTTCAGAGGCCTCAGATTTTCTTCCCTGCCTCCGACAGTCGCACCAGCATCACCATCCTCCACGTCCAACCCAATGATGCTGAGGTCAACAAGGCTACGCCAAAGAGGTTGTACACTCATCGCATCACTTTTTTACTCTACATTCATGTCGATCCCTCAGGGATCCTTTGGTTCAAAGCAGTTGCAAATCTTAGAAAGAAATGAATCATGGTCACAAAGTTAACAGGGAGAAAACTAAATGCTCTTTTGAACCACAATTTGAATCGGTTTAGCAAGATAGCCATTATATGGTATTCATGTGGACCAAGTAAGCTCACAATATATTTCGAGGGCAGGCTTCGGCCTGTTGAAGACTGCCTACTAGAATCGCCACTGGTTCAAAGAAAAAGTGAAGGAAAACATAAGAATTCGAAACTTTCCTATGGTACTACCATTCATGCATTTGGTTAGAAGGAATGGAGCAAAGAAAAACTGGAGGATTTTTTTCCTTTGGTGTCTCTTTCAAAGAAAAAGCGTAGGAATTTTAATATCCACTTGGATGTCCTTTTCAAATTAATATGCATGAAGAATAGGACTAAGTGCATTACTGACATAATAAGATTCGTATTTTACATTTTCATGTGGTTTGACTTTAATTTGACCATGTTTGTCCATTCCTGTGTTCTTCAAATTCATGTGAACCAAACACCCAGGTTGACAGAAATCCTAAGTTAGCAAATGCTCTGTTTTGCACGTGCATTCCTATCCTATTCCTGTGTTTTTCCTGTCCCTGTGTTTTTAGAATCCTCCAATTCTAAGGATCCCTTATAGATTTACTTCATTTTCAGATAGGTGTCAAAGAAAACTCTGTGTGTTTTGTCCCGCTCCTGCCGTGCCATCATCCACCCCACCTGAGGTGCACCATCAACGGAAGCATCCACCATAGCAGAGATCCTCCTGCAGACCTTCTTTCGCTGCCTCGGATCATCTTCCCCGTTGCCGGCAGCCACGGCAACTGCATTACCATCGTCGACAGAGCAGATGAACCTGAGAACTACATAGTTCCGGAAGAGAGGGCACACTCTTTCATGTCTGCTTACGTTATACATCGATTATTATTACCTGCTACTTTATCGTCATGTTCACCTCTTAGACTCCGAGTCAGGTCCGAACTAATGTTCAAACTTGAGTTTTCAAATGCCTGTGGGGCACATATCGAGGCAGCAACAAATAGTATCTCTATGTACTATCTGGTTTATCTAGAGTCTTCTATGTGGTTCATGTTGGGTGGGCGACAAACAGTAGATGAGCCATCGTCTATCTTTTTAAACTGTAGCTATCATCTACCTGCTATCATTCGTTTTGGATCTATCCACTTGTTTGCTACCATCAGTCTTGATTTCTGCATGCACCCCTTAGGCCTTACATAATCTAACTATTTTTTAATTATGTATGTCAGTTATTGTACACAATCGTACTGAACATGTAGAGAAAAGGAGAAGACCGTTGCGTGGGAATATAATGTCATGAAAACACCGCTCCATGGTGGGCGCAGTAGGGGGCCCCCTCCCCCCATTCCAGATTGTATTCCAGAGGAAGATAATTGTTCAGAGGGGGATTCAGAGGGAGCCGACCACTCCTATTTACCCCCCGAGGTGTTTGCTCTAACCTGGCATGCTGATGTTGGTCATATCATGCATATGGCGCCTCACATTGCTTACTTTATACATCTTATATGTCATCAGCTTAGTTTAGATTTGCTTTGTGTGAATGCCACCTGTTTGGTTTCTATATCATATATGTGAATTATGCAATTCCATCTTGATTAGCCAGGCATCATACACATGAATCATGCAATGCCATCCTGTTTAGCCAGTCATCGTATATGTGAATTGTATCATGCCATACTATTTTTTTCATCATGTATTCCATTTGTCGACAATGTTTGTACATTCATCTACTCTTCCTATGCATCAGCCATTTGAGTCCGTGATAGGAAAATCTGGCATGAAAACAAGGTCTTCTGAGTAGTTAGTGCTACCTGTCGATGCAGATTTCTTGTTGGTTACAGATAGCTCCTCATAGGAGGATTCAGAGACAAATGACCAGTAGTATTACCCCCCCTGAGGTGTATGCTCTAACTTGGCAGGCTTATATTGCTCATATCATGCATATGGTGTCTTGCATTGCCATGCCATCTACTTAGATTAGACATGCTTTGTGTGAATGCCTCGTGTTTACTTTCTATATTAGATATGTGAATTACGCAATGCCATGTTTTTTAGCCAGTTATCATATATGTGAATTATGCACCGCCATCCTGTGTAGCCAGGCATCATATATGTGAATTATCTCATGCCATACTTTTTTTGGTTACATATTCCATTTGTCGACAATCTGTGTATATTGAACTACTCTTCATGTGCATCAGCCATTTGAGCCGGTTATGGAAAAATCTGGAGTGAAAACAAGGTCTTCAGAGCAGACAATGGTACCTGTTGAAGCATATATCTTGATGGTTATAGGTAGCTCTTCAGAGGAGGATTCAGAGATAGATGGCCAGTCCTATATCCCACCTGAGGTGTATGCTCTAACTTGCAATCTTTATATTTCTCATATCATGCATATGGTGTCTTGCATTGCTTAGTTCAGACATCATATACACAATATTCAATGTCATCTGCTTGGTTTAGAGATCATACATGCGAGTGCCAGCTGCTTAGTATATGAATCAATTATGTGAATTATATCATGCCATCATGTATACTCAGACAACATGTATGTGAATTATTTCATCCCAACCTATTTTAGAAAGGCATCATATAGTTATGTCATGTCATCATGTTTAGATACTCATCATATGTTGCCTTATGTCATTATATCCTGTTAAGTTATCCATCATATATCTGAAACTGTATCATGCTATCCTATTAGCCATCATGTACATGAAATTTTCTGTCATGCTATCCTGTTTGGTTACACAACATATATGTGAATTACCACATCTGTCTATCATACAATGTCTGTACATTCAATTTCTTTTCTTGTTTATCAGCCATTTGAATTGGAGGGGGTGATGGCAGTATCTAAGGGAGTAAAAACCCCGTTCTTCACAAAAGATGGTGGTACCCGTCGATGCAGATAGAACCATGGTTGTACTGGCCCACGAACTAGCCCCACCACACATAATCGAGACTCTTCCAGACTATACACCTACACCGTTGGACAGAGAACCAGCTACACCCCATCTAACCCCAACAAGATAGTAACCTACTTCTAGTTGACACAACACCATGTCCACCATAGAGTACCCCCACACGAGCAGTTTGTAAGGCAACTGCAGTGCCCAAAGCACGAAGACCACCACAGCAAACCCAAACTCCACGTTTAAAGTAGAAGAGCAACTGTTCTTAGGTCATATTCCGTAGCTATGATGCATACTCCTTTGCTCTTGCATCATTGTATTTACTCATACCAACTAATTTTGAATTTGAAGGATCCAATTGAAACTCCAATGGCGCAACAGGTATGTTTTAAACCTATTTCTTTAACAGCATTGTTGTTCTAACTTCTTGCTCTATGTTGATTTCAGTTTCAGTTGTATAAACAGTTATGTTCTCATGTCATGCACATTACAACTGTTGTTAGTGCTGTGTAGTTTCCCACACTTATATTCTGTCTATGCTGCTGTGTCTTAAAAAGATATGATTTGAACTGTGTCTCTATCTTGATTTGGCAACATAAACTAGAATGATTTAGACAATACAGTGACCATAGTACATAGATATATGTTTGTTTCATGCTGTTATCCTGTCCACCTTACTACTAAACTGGTTTACCAAAATGAGTTTCATATACTACATGATAAACCATTTGATGTGTCTGCTTGTTTATCTTGTAGAATGCGAACAGAATATTGGAGAAGAGCACCCCACTATGCAATGGTAGAGAAATTAATGCATATAAGGTTCAAGATAGTGAGACAACCCTGTTGGTCTCCAAGGATGGTGATAAAAACTATCTTGTAGACAGTGAGACAACCACAAAGTCCTGCGTTGATGTAATGTTCGAGTTACTGGCCACTATCGCTGGCACAAGCTCTTCGAATTCGCTGCCTGAATCACTTCGGCTTCTTCAGTCTCAGCTACAAGTTGAAAGGCATCAGTCAGTTGCACTGTGGCAAGAAGCCGATGGACTGAGGAAGTTCCTGCGAAATTCAGATGCATACTTTCTGGTGCAACAACAAGCGCTGGAGGATTTAAGCGCCAAACAAGAGAAAGTTAATAAGCTTGCTAAGCATCTTGCCAGCTTGGTGGGTACCCAGGATATTGTTTCTTGAGCTCTTCTGAAGTGGTTTCAGTTCTGGACTTGTTTTGCTGCCGCATTTATTTGCATTGGTGGCCAATTTATACCCAGTGTATGTAATATGCTACTTTGTTCCCTATATTTGCACTGGTGTCGAACTTTGATGCCCAGTGGATGTAATATGTGTAATAGCCATAATAGCCTAGTGTAAGCTGCTTGCTTATTTATGTCCTTATTGTCTTGTTTATTTGTTTGGTTGTAGTCACTACAGTTCTTTTTCCGCGGTTTGCTAGTGGCCACAATAAAATATTTTTCTAAACTAGGCCACAATAACCATGGGCAACATACGGACCGTTGTAACCATGGTCCTGCTAACTGTCATAGTGACCATGGGCCTCCTACGGGCCGTAGTATCCATGGGCCTTCTACGGGCCGTATAATCAATGGGCCTTCTACGGGCCGTATGATCGATTGGCCAAACATGGGTTGTACATATTCGTGGACCAATAACGGCCCGCAAAATGGGTCGTAAACGGGCTAGAGTGGAAATCGTCTATTTATGGCCCGACCATAACGGGTCGTTAATAGGCTGATATGTATAACGGGCTTAATTCTATCGACAGGCATCACGGATCATTAATGGGCCGTATTTGATGACACTATGAAAACAGCCCAATGGGTTAACGGGCCACAAACGGGCCGACTATAACCATGGGCTGAATTTGGCCCACAAGCTGAACAGGCCAGTAACGGACCGTAAGTAACCGAATGCTGGAAATGAGCCCAAGAATAAATGGGCCCTTAGAAGGCCGAAAGTTAACATGGGCTTGAAATGGCCCAACGGAATAATGGGTCGTGAATGGTATAAAGCAATACACTATTCATTATGGGCCAGTTTCACCATGGGACTTTATTGGGCCCAGAGTTACAAAGGGCCTCGTATGGTCCAAAAGACGTCATGGGCCATACATGGGCCGGAAGTTACAACGGGCTGGAATCATATTGGATGCCCAGATGACATTACTGGGCCTAATTCGGATAGGCCATAACGGGCCGTGAGTTAGCGGGCTGTAAATGGGCTATATGCGAACAGGCCGTTAACAGGCTTTCCATGGGCCAGCCCGCTTCCTTTTGACCAAGTTAAATAGGCCGACCTTTTTACCTGAATGGGCCATTGCTGGGCCTTGCCACGTGTTGATGTATCATAGGCGCCTCCCGTACAATGAGTGGATGACATCTGTCCCAATGCTGAGCCGACACGTAGATCCTCCGGCAAATGAGAATTTTACACGTGGAAAATCCCAATTGGTCCTAGCTGTTAACGGGTTATCGGATCCAAACTGGAACCCGTTACGGTGGATGTCACGTGTCGGTTACCCTTGACAAAAACACTTCCATGCCGCGCCAATTATCGTCATGGAAGTGGACACTTCCGTGATGATAATTTTGGTATTGTCATGGAACACTTCTACGATAGCACAAGTATGACTATCTTTATTCTATCATAAAATCATCATGGATGTACATGCATGACAGAAAACGTGACCTACTATGAGAAACACGTATCATCACGGAAGTGTATTTTTTTAGTGTATTTCCATGCCATTCCAAGTAAATTTGTATGTGCCTACTCTAATTTTCAAAATGAATTTTCGTTTTGTGTGCCCATACCACTCATGAAGCGGAAGGGGGTGGCCAATATTTTCCATGCTAGGTATTTTATTCTCATGATGAGTGTTTATTCACTTGTCATTGCACGAGAGTGTGGCAGGTAATAGGGATGCCCAGTCCTGAAATGAAAAAAATACTATGATAATAAATTCCTTGGAATGTGTTGGTATGGAAGGCACTCATGGATACGGTTAGCCATGGATTGTGAAAGAATGGTGGAAAGGAAATAAACTATACTTTTTGTTTGGGAACCACCTACAATTTATCTAGCATGGAAGATATTGGGAATTCTCGGTCGCTTTCGTTGACAGGAAAAGCATGCCTCTCAAAACAATTTTATCTCTCAATTTAAGCTATGAGCTCTAGCACCTCTACAAATCTCTGCTTCCCTCTACGAAGGGCCTATCTATTTACTTTTATGCAATTTTTATTTTTTATTGAGTCTCCATTTTCTCTTATAAAGCACCAACTAGGGAACACTATTGTCATACTTGTGTATTGGATGTAGTTAATATTTGAGTGTGTTTCATGAATGGATCAATGATTGAGCATAATGGGCTAGGGATAACTTTCTTTAGCGTTGATATTTTGAAAGACATGGTTGCTTGTTGATATGCTTGAGTATTAATGCCTTCATGTCAAATTATAGACAATTTCTTTGAATCATTCAAGTCCAAATGTCCATGCTACAAAGAAAAGAATATATGATGAATATCTTAGGTAGCATTCCACATCAAAAATTCTGTTTTTATCATTTACCTACTCAAGGACGAGCAGCAATTAAGCTTGGGGATGCTTGATACATCTCCAACGTATCTATAATTTTTTATTGTTCCATGCTATTATATTATCAATCTTGGATGTTTTATATACATTTACAAGCAACTTTATATCATTTTTTGGGACTAACCTATTAACTTCGTGCCTAGTGCCAGTTGCTATTTTTTGCTTGTTTTTTACTTTGCAGAATATCAGTACCAAACAAAGTCCAAATGGCACGAAACTTTTTGGAGATTTTTTTCCGGCAATAAGAGACCATGGAAGCTTCGCGAGGGAACCAGAAGACAAAGGAGTTGACAACTAAGCACCAGGGCACGCCAGGGGCCTCTGGCGCGCCCTAGTGGGTAGTGGGGCCCACGAGCCTCCTTTTGACCTACCTCTGCCTCTATATATACTCTAAAATCCCAAAACCTACCGGGGATTCCACAAAATACTTTTTCCGCCGCCGCAAGTTCCAGAACCACGAGATCCAATCTAGAGGCCTTTTCTGACACTCTGCCATAGGGGGAAACGATCACAGAGGGGTTCTTCATGATCCTTGCTGCCCCTCCGATGATGCATGAGTAGTTTACCAGGAACCTATGGGTCCATAGTTAGTAGCTAGATGGCTTCTTCTCTCTTTTTGATCTTCAATACAGTGTTCTCCTTAGTGTTCTTGGAGATCTATTTGGTGTAATGACTTTTTGCGGTGTGTTTGTTGGGATCCGATGACTTGTGAGTTTATGATCAAATCTATCCATGATTATTATTTGAGTTTTCTCTGAACTCTTTTATGCATGATTAATATAGCCTCGTATTTCTTCTCCGATTTATTGGTTTGGTTTGGCCAACTAGATTAATTTATCTTGCCATGGGAAGAGGTGCTTTGTGATGGGTTTGATCTTGCAGTGCTCAATCTCAGTGACAGAAAGAGACATGACACGCATGTATCATTGCTATTAAGGGTAACAAGATGGGGTTTATTCATACATGAGTTTATCTTGTCTACATCATGTCATCTTGCTTAAAGCATTACTCCATTTTTCCATGAACTTAATACACTAGATGCATGTTGGATAGTGGTCGATATGTGGAGTAATAGTAGTAGATACATAATCGTTTTGGTCTACTAATCTTGGACGTGATGCCTATGTATGATCATTGCCTTGGATATCGTCATAATTATTTGCTTTTCTGTCAATTCCCTAACAGTAATTTGTTTACCCACCGTATGCTATTTTCTCGAGAGAAGCCTCTAGTGAAAACTATGGCCCCGGGGTCTATTTTCTATCATATATTAAAATCAAAAATACCTTGCTGCAACTTTCTTTTATTTATTTTTTTGTATTTTTGTCTGATCTATCTATCAAAAACTATATCTTTTAATCTTGCTCATAACCGTTGAGGGATTGACAACCCCTCTACGCGTTGGGTTGCAAGTATTTGTTGTTTGTGTGCAGGTGTTGTTTACATAGTGTTGCTTGGTTATCCTACTGGATTGATAAGCTTGGTTTCATAACTGAAGGAAATACTTATCTCTACTGTAATGCATCATCCTCTCCTCTTCGAGGAAATCCCAACGCAGCTCACAAGTAGCAAGACCATACGAGGAAGCTACCGCTGGTTCATCATCAAACATGCATTGTTCCCTCTCGGAACCACGAGTCTTCTCGTGAGATGCTCCAGTTTGTGAGGGGTGTGTGTCCAAAATTTTGTCGAACAGGCCAAATTTTTTACCACGACATCTTGGTGCCATGCCATTACATCAAGCAAGGTTCCATGTACTTCTGATCATTTTTTAATTTTTTGGAATTTAAAAGCCATGGCACTCGATGATTGTGTCCAAGCCATGACACCAATATGTTTGAAAATGCCTTCCACTACACAGGGCATTAACTCGCACATGAGGATACAAATATGATTTTCCAAACCATTATGGTTAGCTATTGCATGTACATGTAGTTCAAATTTGAATTACGGTCATTAAATGGCTAGAAAATCACTTAAATGTCTTAAAAAGGTCAAATGACCCCTGAAATTTTCCAAATTTTAACATGGCACTTGTATTAGTGCATGTTAACAGTAGAAAAAGTTTTGAGGCCATACGAGGAAGCTACCGCCAGTTCGTCATCAAACATGCATTGTTCCCTCTCGGAACCACGAGTGTTCTCGTAAGATGATCCGGTTTGTGAGGGTGTGTGTCCAAACTTTCGTCAAACATGCCAATTTTTTTTACCACAACATCTTGGTGCCATGCCATTACATCAAGCAAGGTTTCATATATTTCTGATCATTTTTGAATTATTGGGAATTTAAAAGCCATGGTACTCAATGTTTGTGTCCAAGCCGTGACACCAATATGTTTGAAAATTCCTTCCAATTTACTGCACATGGAATTAACTTGCACACAAGGACACAAATATGATTTTCCACCCCATGATGGTTTGTTGTTGCATGTACATAAAGTTCAAATTTGAATTACGACCATTAAATGGCTAGAAACTCACTTAATGTCTTAAAAAGGTCAAATGAACCCTGAAAATTTCCAGAATTTAACATGACAGTTGTATTAGTGCATGTTAACGGTATACATTTTCTCGTACATATAAAGCACCATCAGTTGCCAATGTACTCCAAATTCGTCTTTCACAGCTAATACAAAAAATCAATTACATCACACATAGTTGGTTATAGGAACCGTTTGCGATGAAAATTTGTGGGTCTATTTATGTCTCCCTCCATAAGCTTTGCCGGCTTCGTCTGCTCAAGTGCCCATCACCCCCTAATCCACGAATCCCCGATCCCCATTCCCCAACCCCTTCTTGCAAAGAATGACGCCATTGAGACACTTCGTGAGGGCCCATACGGTCACCGCATCCTTCTCGAGCGCCGCAGCCTCCGCCGAGAGCGCAGCCGCATCCACATTGAGCGCGGCCGCATCCGCCGAGAGGGCGTCTGCGGTAGCCAATAGGGCAGCTACAGCAGCCGAGACGGCTGCAACAGCTGCTGTGACGGTGACTGCAAACGCCGAGAGCGCTCGAGCAGCCGACCATGCCGCCGTGGCCCGGGTCGAGGTCATCCACGCCAAGATCGAGGATGCCCACGCCAAGATTTTCTAGCCCTCCTAGGAATCCAGCATGCACCCCACATCCAAAAAGGCGGCGAAGTCCATGGAGCACCTGCTTCCTCATGAGATTGCCAAGCGGGAGCTGGAGATGCAGGAGGCGATGGAGATCGAGGAGCACCGGGAGGAGGAGTTGCGCGTGGCTAAGGAGGAGGTAGAGAAGAGCCTGCCCGTCGAGGAATCGGCGATGGAGTACCAACATGAGCTCTGGCACAACCACTACTACGAGTACTACAACCTTGAGGGTGGCACTGAGGACGAGGATGACGACGCGGTCGACTTCAGCCTGGGGGACGCGGAGTCCACCAACGGCGGCATGTCGCTAGGACAAGCCATCGATGTCTCATCTAACACCGGCGAGGCATAGGGCAACGCGTAGGTGGTTTTGTTAAAATTATGCGTACTTAGCCTTTGTTTATAACGCTAGTCTTTTGTTAGAGCAATGTTTAGGTCAACTGGCTCTGTTTAATTACTAAAATTGCTTGATTCAGTATGTGTGGTCTGTGTGCTGTAGGCTCTTTTGTGTACCGAAATTAGCAAGGATGTTAAATTATGCAATGACGTGGATGAGCACCGTACCCTTGGAAATTTTGACCAAAATTTGAATATTGAAACTCATCGCATGTGCGTAAAGCAGAAGAATCGTTTGCGATGCACACATTTCTTCAAAGTGAATGGTGTCCAGCAGCACCACACGCAAAGTTTCCCTCCACCTTTCAATTTTTTTTACCTACCACCGAACTATCTAACTCTTCCCTCCTCCCCACCCCGTTTTATCCCCGACCACAAGTCACATTTCCCCTGTTTCCTACTTCCTACCTTCCCAAGCTTTAACCGCTTCTTCGCTTGCTTCCTCACTCTCGCTGTCTCGCATCTGGCCGCCGCGATCGCCATGGTCTTCTTTAATGACATCTCCAACGGTTCCTCCTATGACGATGACTCTTTCACCAGCCAGGTATGCCTCTCTCCTCTCTCTCGGATTATGATTTGGAACAAAGGATTTTAACCCAACGGCCAATTTGAGTCATTTCTTCCTTTTGTAGCTCCCTAGGACCATCACTTGCAACGAATGGAGCGGGGTGGCTGAAGATCTGCCTGCTCATTGTCACCATCAATCTCCATGCACGAAGTTAGTTGCTTTTGAATCTGTGTATAGTGGGAGGAAGTTTCTAGCATGTGCAGAGAAAGTTAGCCCCACTTTCGTTGTTACAAATCATTTGTTAGATGTGATTCAGACACTATCACTGTGCTATGTTATTCTGGATGTGATTAAGCCAGTGTCACAGTTTCTACCTAGTATCTAAAAATGTTGCCATCTCATGAGCGGTGCCCTGAGAAAATTATTTGGCACCACTTCAGCAGTTTGTGCAGCCAACTGTGCTCCACACATCCGAGCAGTCAAGCAGTAAAATACTAAAACTTTATGGCACGAAGGAACTGGGCATCAGAGCAACTAGGTGCTCCGGAGTCCGGTTCCCTGAATTTTTCCGTTGGCATCGGCTCGACAGTGCAGGACATCGGTGCCAAATGTAGCAATAATTGTTTTGACATCATTTTTGGCCTACATATTGGAGGGCCTTAGTGATATTAGTTCTATATTACTAAATTTGTGCATGTATACACCTGTTAGTATTAATTTGATGTCATCCAAACACTGTCGCTATGCTGTTGTAGTTATATTTAGCTTCCTAGTAAAATGTTCAATTTGTTATTTATAGCACATGACTAAGAACTTGCAGCGTTGTTGTAGTTAATTATAGCTTGTGATGTTCCTGAATTTGGTTGTTGTCTCAGTAGCAATTAATTCATTTGCAGATGGATCTTTTTGAGAAGATATGTCATAATTAACGTGTTTCTTTGGTTTTTCAAAATATGTATGTGGTGATTTTCTATGTTGCTAGAAACCCATTGTCCTTACAATTGTTACCGATTTAGTTTTAAATATTATAGGATGAACGGAAGTGTTCTTACCTGGAGTGGGTTGATCAAGAGTGGCCACAGTCTTTGAAGATGTGCCTAGCAAAGCTCTGGAGCATGTATGAGGAAGAGAACAGAGATAGGCTTAGAGAAAATGTTGTCAACGCTGAAGAATATTTCAAGATACGGGAAAAAAAGAGGAAGATGGAGAATGAGCTCAGATTTTTTAAATTAGACTTTGCTAAGATGGTGTGGGCGAAGGAGGAGGCACTTTCCTGGTTGGTCAGTGCAAAATAGGTTCTTACTGAACTGAAAGCAGAGGTGGAGAAGACAAACTTGGCTGATCATGCATCAGTCGATTAGGGAAATGAATATATTGTTCTAATATTGTGCTTATGAAGGTGAACTAGCTATATGTTCAACTGTGATGTTTTCACGTAGCTATCATACTATGATGTTAAAATATATTTATGTGCCTGATATGAAATTGGCAAACAGCTGTTCGATATGAAATGTGAATTTTCTTAATACTGGAATTATTAATAGTAAACTAATAAACCTGCTAAATGGGTCGTGGAACTTTACAAACAGTTCTAGCAATAAAAGTGTGTGTGATGGATAGCCCGATGTCATACAGTTTTCTTCATCGAATCGTGTGTGATATACTTGAATAATGGAAACGGTTAACGGAGGTAGAGCGTGTGTGATCGTTCCACCTATCACCCATGAGGCTATATGAAAAACTGTGTGTAATGTAGATACGAACGGAAACATTTGTCTGGGATTCACTATGTGGGATGTGTAGACAAACGGAAATGTTTCTCTGGAATTCACTATGTGGGATGTACATACGAACGGAAATGTTTGTCTAGGATTCACCATGTGGGATGTACATATGAACGGAAATGTTTGTCTAGGATTCACTATGTGGGTGTACTTACGAACGAATATGATTGGGTTTGTATAATTGTACACGATGGATCGCCCGATCGCACACGAGCTCATTTTGCCCAGCGTGTGTGACCGAAGGACCTATCCCCAACAGTTTCTGGGTCGTGTGGGAAGGACCCCCCCTATCGCACACACAGGCAAGGCGATGGTTTAAAACTCCGTCGTGGAAAGGGGTTAAAAACCATTTGTATAGCAGCTGGATGTACCAGTGTATGGACCTGTAGGTCTGTGGTGGACTACTCACACATCATTGGAAGGCAACAAGGTTGATGTAGAAGCCCTTCGTGATAGATTCCCCCTCCGGCTGAGTAAAGAAAAAGGCCTCCAGATGGGATCGTGGAAGAACGTAAGCTTGCAGCGGCGGGAAAATTGTTTCGGGTGGCTCTCTATTGGTTTCAGGATTTATGGGAATTTATAGGCTTGGAATCAGGTCAAACGGTGCTATGTGTGGCCCACAAGCTCAGGTGTCCCCCCTGGGGGTGCGCCATGTGAGCTTGTGGCTCTCTCGTATCTCCTCTGGTCTCCTCCCGAAGCTTCTACGGTCCCTTATGGTCCAGAAAAAACCATCGTAAAGTTTTATCGTGTTTGGACTTTGTTTGGTATTGATTTCCTGAAAAAAAAACATGCAGAAAACAGGAACTGGCACTGGGCACTGAGTTAATAGGTTAGTTCCCAAAAATGATATAAAATTGCATATAAAAGCATATAAAACATCCAAGATTGATAATATAAGAGCATGAAACAATAAAAAATTATAGATATGTTGGAGACGTATCAGTATCCCCAAGCTTAATTCCTACTCGTCCTCAAGTAGGTAAATGATAAAAACAGAATTTTTTATGTTGAATGCTACCTAGCATGTTTATCATGTAATCTCTTCTATGGTATAAATATTGAGAAACGGTGAAGTAATTGATATCAACATAATAATATCCATGAATACAAGAACATAATCATTACTTTTCCAAAATATACGATGCTCAACGAATGTTATCCCTACTCATTGAATTATGTAAACATGGCATGACTCCGCCTTCACCACATAAATATAAATCATGAGCACCCCGGTGTCAAACCAAGCAATTGGATCATACTTTTTCACGCGCTTCAGCATTTTCAACTCCACTCAATATATGAGGGTTAGCCATGGACATTAGCATTACGGGTGGAATAGAATACGGTCATAGAGATATATAAGAGAAGTCAAAAAGGAAGAAAGTCTCACATCAACTTGGCGGATCAATAGGCAATGGAGATGCCCATCAGTCGATACCAATGCGAGGAGTAGGGATTGCCATGCAACAGATTCACTAGAGCTATAAGTGTATGAAAGCTCAACTGGAACTAAGTGGGTGTCCATCCAACTTGCCTGCTCATGAAGACCTCGGGAATTTGAGGAAGCCCATCATCAGAATATACAAGCCAAGTTTTGTAATGAAAAATTCCCACTAGTATATGAAAGTAACAACTCTAGAGACTCTCTATATGAAGAACATGGTGCTACTCTGAAGCACAAGTGTGGTAAAAGGATAGTAACGTTACCCGTTCCCTCTTTTTCTCTTTTTGGGCTCTTTTTTGCCTCTCTTTTTTATCATTTAAGTCAAGAGGCCCATCCCGACTTGTGGGGGATTCATTGTGTCCATCATCCTTTTTCCTCACTGGGGCATTCCTCTAATAATGACGATCATCACACTTACATTTACTTACGACTCGATATTACAACTCGATTAACGGAAACAATATGACTCTATACGAATGCCTCTGGCAGTGTACCAGGATGTGCAATGATCTAGCGTAACATGTACTACAATGATGAATGGTGGATTTACCACAAATAGCATGTCAGCTTTATATGACCATGCAAAGCAATATGACGATGAACACACATGTCATGAGACAGAATGGTGAAAGTTGCATGGCAATATATCTCGGAATGGCTATGGAAATGTCATGATAGGTAGGTATGGTGGCTGTTTTAAGAAAGATATAAGGAGGCTTATATGTGATAGAGTGTATCATATCATGGAGTTTGGATAAACCGGTGAAGTTTGCACCAACTCTCGAGATGAGAAAGGGGAATGCACGGTACCGAAGAGGCTAGCAAATTGCGGAAAGGTGGGAATGCGTAATTGTCCATGAACTCACATTAGTCATAAAGAACTCATATACTTATTGTGAAAGTTTTATTAGCCCTCAAAGAAAAGTACTACTCACATGCCCCCTAGGGAGGAGGTTGGTAGGAGTTAACCATCGCGCACCCCCGATTAGATAGCACTCAAGGATTCTATTCAGACATAAAAAATGCTCAAACCTCCCCAGCATGACATGTCGGACACTTAAGTGAGTAGTTAATAATAAACTTTAATATCGTTATTTCTACTAACCAATGATCATGAACCTATACCCTTTCATATTACGACATCAATATAATTAAACCATATGTTTCATATTTAGTGATCTACATGAAAGTTTTTATTATATCAATCTTAAATACGTATCCTTTTCCAACTAGTCTTATAACCCATGCACATTACCACTTCCTATTTAAGAATCTCAAATATATTTAAGTGAAGCATGCGAGTGCAATCATTTCTATAAAATATAACCACCACCGTCCTCTAACAAATATAAGTGAAGCACAAGAGAAACTGCCTAGCTCAAAAGATATAAGTGAAGCACATAGAGTATTCTAACAAATCATGATAAATGTGTGTCTCTCTTAAAAGGTGTGCCCAGTAAACAATGATTGTGGAAGACTAAAAATTCGAACAAAGTAAAACTATAGCACAAGACGCTCCAAGCAAAACTCATATCATGTGATGAATAAACTATAGCTCCAAGTAACATACCGATGAATTGTAGACGAAAGAGGGGATGTCATCCGGGGTATCCCCAAGATTAGATGCTTGGGTCTTCCTTGAATATTACCTTGGGGTGCCTTGGGCATCCCCAAGCTTAGGGTCTTGCCGCCCCTTATTCCTTCATCCATCGTGATCTCACCCAAAACTTGAAAACTTCAGCACACAAAACTCAACAGAAACCTCGTGAGATTCGTTACTATAATAGACAAATCAAAAACTTTAGGTACTATTGCAAACTCATTCGTAATTATTCTTGCATAATACCTACTGTATATTCTAACTTCTCCATGACTTGTACCCCCCGATATAATCCATAGCATCATTAAAATAAGCATATTATGTAATAAAAAAAGAATATGTCTAAAACAGAACATTGTGTAATGATTTGAAGAAAACGATACTTATGTAACTCTCAAAAATCTAAAAAGTTAGGAAAATGTGGGAAATTTTTATAAAAATAATTTCTAAAAGTTTTAGAATTTTATCACGTTCCAATGAATTATGAGAATTCCTAGACTGGGTGCAAATGTTTGTGTTGTTTCACAAAATCAAGTCAACTATCAACCAAATCATCCCAAAGGCTTTACTTGGCACAAACACTAATTAAAATATAAAAACAAAATCATTAGAGTAGCAATAATCATGTCATCACACAAAAAATGATAACTTGTGGGTTGTCTCCCAAAAAGCTCTTCCTTTATAGCCGTTAAGATAGGCTTTGAGATTTCAATGATGCTCACATGAAAGACAAGAATTGAAGCACAAAGGAAGCATCCTAAAACATGTGACAAACACATTTAAGTCTAACATACTTCCTATGCATAGGCATTTTATAAGCAAACAAATTATCAAGACAAGAAATATCTAGCACATGCAAGGAAGAAGAATAAAACACCGACAATCTCAACATAACGAGAGGTAATTTAGTAACATGAAAATTTCTACAACCATACTTTCCTCTCTCATAATAATTACATGTATGATCATAATCAAATTCAACAATATAGATACAATATAAAATTTTCTCATCATGATCCACATGCATAAAAGTTTTATAATCTTCTAAGATAGTGGGATTAACATCAACTAAAGTCATGACCTCTCCAAACCCACTTTTTAAAAAAATCACAAGATTGATAATTCTCCAAAGTAGTGGGATCATTATGACCTAAAGTTGACGCTCTTCCAAACCCACTTTTAATAGTATTGCAATTTTGAGCATCAATAATAGATTCATTACGAGGCTTAGAATTCTCAAGATCACAAGAAACATCATAATTATCACCCCAAACATGATCATTAGCACAATTCAAATTAATAGAATTTACACTAATGCAATTTCACTCATGCTTTTTATTCAATAGATGTATCCCAATAGCATTTTCTTTTATCACTTCTTCATTTTTAGCTATTGGTTAACAACATGGAGCAAGTTTGAAAAGATTAGCAAGTGGATGAGGATCCATATGTCTTCACTTTTCCTATTTATTTTTGTTTTGGTGTGATGATAATAAGGATAACATAAATAGGAAAATAAAAAGTAGAACAAGTAAATACTAATGTGTGTGTAGGGACCTATAGGTATTTGATGATGTCTCCCCGACAACAGCACTAGAAATTCTTTTTGCTACTTCTGAGCCGCGTTGGGATTTTCCCCGAAGAGGAAGGTTGAAGCAATATAGTAGCGGACAAGTATTTCCATCAGTGAGACCCAAGGTTATCGAACCAATAGGAGAACCAAGAAAATCCTAGTAAGCAGTACCTGCACACACAAGAGCAAATACTTGCACCCAACATGGGCAAGAGGGTTGTCAATCCACTTGAACTTGTTACTTGCAAGGATTAAATCGGATAGTGATAGATATATAAATTGAAAAGAAAATAAAACGAGTAAAATTGCAGCCAAGTACTTTTGGTTTTAGCAATAGATAAAAGTAGACTCGGGAGCCATAGTTTTCACTAGAGACTTCTCTCTCGAAACATAGCATATGGTGGGTAGAGAAATTACTGTTGGGCAATTGGTAGAAAAGCGCAAAGTTATGATGATATTCATGGAAATGATCATGTACATAGGAATTACGTTCGTGACAAGTAGACTGAAATGATTATGCATCTACTACTATTACTCGACCAATCGACCACTATACTATCCAGCATGCATCAATGGTATTAAGTTCATGACAAACAGAGTAACGCTTTAAGCAAGATGACATAATGTAGACAGAATAAACTCAAGCTATATGATTAAACCTCGTCATTTTACCCTTAATGGAAACAATAAAAATACGTGGCTCACTACCCCTACTATCACTGGGTGAGGACACTACAAGATTGAACCCATTACAAAGCACCTATCCCACTGAAGATAAATCAATCTAGTTGGCCAAACCAAATGGATAGATCAGAGAGAAATACAAAGCTATAATAATCATGCATAATAAACTTTAGGAAAGACTCAATTACTTTCAATGAATATTCCAATCATAAACCCACAATTCATCGGATCCGAACAAACACACAGCAAAATAAGAAGATTACATCGAATCGATCTCCGAAGAGAACATTGTATTGAAGATCAAAGAGAGAGAAGAAGCCATCTAGCTACTAGCTATGGACCCGTAGGTTTGTGGTGGACTACTCACACATCATCGGAAGGCAGTAAGATTGATGTAGAATCCCTCCATGATTGATTCCCCCTCTGGCAGAGTACCAAAAAAGGCCTCCAGATGGGAACATGGAAGAACAGAAGCTTGCAGTTGCGGAAAAATTGTTTCGAGTGGCTCTCTATTGGTTTCAGGATTTATGGGAATTTATAGGCTTGGAATTATGTCAAACGGAGCTGCGTGGGGCCCACAAGCTCAGGTGCCGCACCCCCTGGGGGGCGCCATGTGAGCTTGTGGCCCTCTCGTATCTCCTCTGGTCTCCTCCCGAAGCTTCTAGGGTTCCTTCTGGTCCAGAAAAATCACCGTAAAGTTTTATCGTGTTTGAACTTTGTTTGGTATTGATTTCCTAAAAAAAACATGCTAAAAACAGGAACTGGCACTGGGCACTGAGTTAATAGGTTAGTTCCCAAAAAATGATATAAGATCGCATATAAAGCATCCAAGATTGATAATATTGTTGGGAAACGTTGCATGGAAAGAAAAAAATTCTACGCACATGCAAGATCTATCCATGGAGATGCATAGCAACAAGGGGGAGAGTGTGTCTACATACCCTCATAGACCATAAGCGGAAGCGTTTAGTAACGCGGTTGATGTAGTCGAATTTCTTCTCGCTCCAACTGATCAAGTACTGAACGTACGACACCTCTGCGTTCAACACATGTTCAGCTCAGTGACGTCCAATGCCTTCTTGATCCAGCAAGACAGAGGTAGTGGATGCGTTTCGGCAGCACGACGGCGTGGTGACGGTGATGGTGAAGCTATCTCTGCAGGGCTTCGCCTAAGCACTACGAAAATATGACCGAGGACGAACTAGAGGGAGAGGGGCGCCGCACACGGCTAGGGAATCATGGTGTGTATTGCCCCTCTCCCTCCTCTCATATATATAGGTGGAGGGGGGAGGAGAGGCAGCCCCTAGGGCGCCTCAAGTGGCCAGCAGTTTCCCTAGGGTGCCTGCCCTGGCCGAACTCCCCCCTTCCATATTTGTGTAGGGGGAAAGGAAAGGGGGGCTGCCTGCCTTTGGGGTGCCTCCCCCTTCCTTTCCTCCCTCCATTGGTGTGTGGGCAAGGGTGGAGGGGTGCACTAGCCCCCTTGTGGGCTGGTGTGCTTCCCCCCTTTGCCCACAAGGCCCACTACTTTACCAGTGGCCTCCCAGAACCCCTTCCGGCACTCCGATACATACCCGGTACATTCCGAAACCTTTCCGGTGTCCAAATAGCATCGTCATATATATCATTCTTTACCTCCGGACCATTCCGGATCTCCTCGTCATGTCCGTGATCTCATCCGGGACTCCGAACAACATTCGGTCACCAAAACATATAACTCATATAACACCATATCGTCAACGAATGTTAAGCGTGCGGACCCTACGGGTTCGAGAACTATGTAGACATGACCGAGACACCTCTCAGGTCAATAACCAATAGCGGAACCTGGATGCCCATATTGGTTCCTACATATTCTACGAAGATCTTTATCGGTCGAACCGTTATGACAACATACGTAATTCCTTGTGTCTATCGGTATGTTACTTGCCCGAGATTCGATTGTCGGTATCTCCATTCCTAGTTCAATCTCGTTACCGGCAAGTCTCTTTACTCGTTCTGTAATACATCACCTCGTAACTAACTCCTTAGTTATTTGCTTGCAAGCTTATGATGTGTATTACCGAGAGGGCCCAGAGATACCTCTCCGATACTCGGAGTGACAAATCCTAATCTCGATCTATGCCTACTCAACAAACACCTTCGGAGATACCTATAGAGCATCTTTATGATCACCCAGTTACGTTGTGATGTTTGATAGCACACAAGGTATTCCTCCGGTATCTGGGAGTTGCATAATCTCATAGTCGAAGGAATATGTATTCGACATGAAGAAAGCAATATCAATAAACTGAACGATCATATGCTAAGCTAACGGATGGGTCTTGTCCATCACATCATTCTCCTAATGATGTGATCCCGTTATCAAATTACAACACATGTCTATGGTTAGGAAACCTTAACCATCTTTGATCAACGAGCGAGTCTAGTAGAGGCTTACTAGGGACACGGTATTTGTTTATGTATTCACACATGTATTTAAGTTTCCGGTCAATACAATTCTAGAATGAATAATAAACCTTTATCATGAATAAGGAAATATAAAATAACAACTTTATTATTGCCTCTAGGGCATATTTCTTTCAGTCTCCCACTTGCACTAGAGTCAATAATCTAGTTCACAACGCCATGTGATTAACACCCATAGTTCACATCGCCATGTGACTAACACCCAAAGAGTTTACTAGAGTCAATAATCTAGTTCACATCGCCATGTGATTAACACCCAAAGAGTACTAAGGTATGATCATGTTTTGCTTGTGAGAGAGGTTTAGTCAATGGGTCTGCCACATTCAGATCTGTATGTATTTTGCAAGTTTCTATGTCTACAATGCTCTGCATGGAGCTACTCTAGCTAATTGCTCCTACTTTCAATATGTATCCAGATTGAGACTCAAAGTCATCTGAATTGGTGTTAAAGCTTGCATCGATGTAACCCTTTACGATGAACTCTTTATCACCTCCATAACCGAGAAATATTTCCTTAGTCTTCTTTAGGTAACTAAGGATAATTTTGACCGCTGTCCAGTGATCTACTCCTGGATCACTATTGTACCCCCCTTGGCAAACTCATGGCAAGGTACACAATAGGTCTGGTACACAGTATGGCATACTTTATAGAACCTATGGCTAAGGCATAGGGAATGACTTTCATTCTCTCTCTATCTTCTGCCATGGTCGGGCTTTGAGTCTTACTCAACTTCACAACTTACAATACAAGCTAGAACTCCTTCCTTGACTGATCCATTTTGAACTTCTTCAAAAACTTTTGTCAAGGTATGTGCTTTGTGAAAGTCCTATTTAGCGTCTCGATCTATCCCTATTGATCTTGATGCCCAATATATAAGCAGCTTCACCGAGGTCTTTCATTGAAAAATTCTTATTCAAGTATCCTTTTATGCTATCCAGAAATTCTATATCATTTCCAATCAACAATATGCCATCCACATAAAATATCAGAAATGCTACAGAGCTCCCACTAACTTTCTTGTAAATACAGGCTTCACCGTAAGCCTTTATAAAACCATATGCTTTGATCACCTCATCAAAGCGTATATTCCAACTCCGAGATGGTTGCACCAGTCCATAGATGGATCGCTGGAGTTTGCACACTTTGCTAGTACTTTTAGGATCGACAAAACCTTCTGGTTGCATCATATACAACTCTTCTTTAAGATATCCATTAAGGAATGCAGTTTTGACATCCATTTGCCAGATTTCATAATCATAAAATGCGGCAATTGCTAACATGATTTGGACGGACTTAAGCATCGCTACGGGTGAGAAAGTCTCATTGTAGTCAACCCCTTGAACTTGTCGAAAACCTTTTACGACAAGTCATGCTTTGTAGACAGTAACATTACCATCAGCGCCAGTCTTCTTCTTGAAGAACCATTTATTCTCTATGGCTTGCCGATCATCGGGCAAGTCCACCAAAGTCCACACTTTGTTCTCATACATGGATCCTATCTCAGATTTCATGGCCTCAAGCCATCTGTCGGAATCTGGGCTCATCATAGCTTCTTCATAGTTCGTAGGTTCGCCTTGGTCTAGTAACATGACTTCCAGGACAGGATTACCGTACCACTCTGGTGCGGATCGTGCTCTGGTCGACCTACGAAGTTCAGTAGTAACTTGATCTGAAGTTTCATGATCATCATCATTAGCTTCATCTCTAGTTGGTGTAGGCATCATGGGAACAGTTTTCTCTGATGTGCTATTTTCCAATTCGAGAGAAGGTACAATTACCTCATCAAGTTCTACTTTCCTCCCACTCACTTCTTTCGAGAGAAATTCCTTCTCTAGAAAGGATCCATTCTTAGCAACAAAGATCTTGCCTTTGGATCTGTGGTAGAAGGTGTACCCAATAGTTTCTTTAGGGTATCCTATGAAGACGCACTTCTCTGATTTAGGTTCGAGCTTATCAGGCTGAAGCCTTTTGACATAAGCATCACATCCCCAAACTTTAAGAAACGACAACTTAGGTTTCTTGACAAACCACAGTTCATACGGTGTCATCTCAACGGATTTAGATGGTGCCCTATTTAACGTGAATGCGGCTGTCTCTAATGCATAACCCCAAAACGATAGTGGTAAATCGGTAAGAGACATCATAGAACGCACCGTATTGTAACACCCCCAGTGGTTTGCCACAGTAATCATCCTTCTTGATTATGCCATGTCATCATGATCAACAGTGCTTAATCATCATTAGTAATAAATCTCTTTTCAAATTCAAATCCAAATGGAAATTCAAACTAAAAGTGAAAATAAAAGTTGTTCAAATTTGAAAACTAAATTGTTCATAATATTGTAAATAATCCAGAGACAATTCTAAAATTATATTCAACATATACTAAATAAATTAGGTGACTCTAACAACCACAAAACAGAATTATTTAACCCTTATTCTCTTATTTAAAATCCAAATAAAATCATTTGTACTCCAAACCATTTTATAACAATGTCTAATATTGCACTGTAAATATTTGGGCAAGTTTCATAAAATACAAAAGTCATTTGAAATAAAAATAAAAGCCAAGACAGAAACAAAAAGGAGAAAACAGAAAAAGAGAAAATGCCTAAAACTACTGTGCACTTAGGCCTACTATCTACAGTGGCGGCCCAGCCCAACTAGCCCCCTCCCCCTACCTCTTGACACCGCAGGCGCGCTGTTGAACAGGTAGCGCGCGCGCCCGGCCCCCCTGGCCCCCCTCCTTGCGGTTGACAGCGGCCTCGCCTGCGCCGCGCGGTTAATTGCATCCCCGCTGACCCCCTGGTTCCCCCTTCGCCATTCTCTCTGAAAGTGCGTTATATCGACTAGAGGGGGGTGAATAGGCGATTTTTACAAATTCGTCACTGAGGAATTTCAAGGTGAGGAAATTCCTAAGCAGCGAACTACTTAGCAGCGGAATAAGTACTCAGATGCAAACATAACATGGCATAAGTACAGTCATCATGATGAAATGAAATAGGCATAGAGTACAGGTAGCGTGAAACACAGGATAAGCAGGCTGAAGACTAAATGACTGAAGTAATAGGATTGAGGAAATTGAGAAAGTCTTCAGCCAAAGTCTTCACACAGTAACGATCAAGTAAATCAACACATGAATGAGGAAATGAAAGAGTTGAGGAAATAGAACCAGTAGCTCGGTGAAGACAATGATTTGGTAGACCAGTTCCAACTGCTGTGACAGTTGTACATCTGGTTGGAGCGGCTAGGTATTTAAACCTGAGGACACACAGTCCTCACCGTATTCTCCTTGAGCTAAGGTCACACAGACCTCGCCCAATCACTCATGGTAAGTCTTCAGGTGACTTCCAAACCTTCACAGACTCGGTCACTCGACGATCCACAATTTCCTCTTGGATGCTCTAGACCATGACGCCTAACCGTCTGGAGGATGCACAGTCCTCAAAGGTAACAAGCGTCGGTTCCACACAGGAACAATTTCTTCAGTGATGCTCAATCACTTTGGGTTTGTAGGTGTTTGGGTTTTTGGGTTTTTCGGGTTTTTCCTCACTTGATGATTTTCGCTCAAAGTCCTCGGAGGATGGGATGCTCTAAATGACAAGTGTCAATCTATCTCTCGGAGCAGCCAACCAGCTAGTGGTTGTAGGGGGCAGCTATTTATAGCCTAGGGAGCAGCCCGACATGATAAGACATAAATGCCCTTCAATGATATGACCGTTAGGTGGGTAGGATATTTGGACAGCTGGCGCGTAGCACAGCAACGGTCGGAAATTTGAGCTCTCAAATTCCACAGGGCTATCATGTTCCTCACTTGTAGGCAATCCGCACTGGCGAATTCCTAACTCCTCAGTCAGAACAAATTCCTCAGAGAACAGAAGAACTTCGTCTCTGTCACTGAAGAAATTGACTGAACTGAATGAGATTTCCAATGGCTTCACTCGAAAGGATTGGGTAGGTGTAGGATTTTGAGATGAGCATCACTTGGAAACTTTTCCTTAGTTTTACCTCGACCCCCTTTAACAGTACGGTGTTTCCTATGACTCAAGAAGAAGAAAGTGAAACTACAAAAACAAAGGTCTTCACGCTTCATAATCCTCGCATGAATATCAAGTCTTCGGGGTCACACCAATTTCTTCACTTTCAAAGTCTTCAAGAAAACTAAAATCTTCAGTTGAAGACATTCATTTTTAGGGGTCGACTTTCATCATAAATATCAAACTCCTCATAGACTTATAGAACCTATGTACACTCACAAACGCATTAGTCTCTTAACCTATAAGTCTTCAATACACCAAAATCACTAAGGGGCACTAGATGCACTTATAATCTCCCCCTTTTTGGTGATTGATGACAATATAGGTTAAGTTTTCAACGGGGATAAACATATGAAGTGTAAATACTGATAATGAGGAATTTGATTGCAAGATATAGAAGAACTCCCCCTGAAGATGTGCATATTGAGGATTTTGCTTTGGATTGCAAATGCACATTGTAGAGTATTATCATGGAGATCTCCCCCTATATCTTGTAATTCATACACGCATTTAACATATGATGTGAAGAATTTGAAATGCATGATGAAATATGGTGACTGATGTAATTCAGCATGCGTGCATTAACATATTGAGGAAATAGCATGCAGAAAAACAGAGCAAAAGTATCAGACCACCATAGGACTTAAGTTTACAACTCGATCCAACAAATACTTCAGAAGAACGAGAGTTGTAACTTAGCAAAAAATGCCCATATATAGAGACCCGCTTGAAGACTAACTCAAATTTCTCTCCCTTTGTCATCGAATGACCAAAAGGGACGAAAAATGAGGACTAACGCCCCTGAAGAATATCATCATGATGTCGATGGAGGAGCGCCAGCGTTGTTGGGGTCGTCCGTTGGAGTAAGGCCTGCCGCGGTGTCGTTTAAGTCTTCAGCTTCATCTGTCTCACGCGATGAAGAATATGAACTAGCAACAAGCTGAGGAACTTTGACCTTCTTGAACTTCTTCGAAGGTGGCTGAGACTAGTCAAAGTCCTGTTGGAATCCCATCTCCTTGAGATCTTCAACACTATAAAGATTAGACAGAATAGCCCAAGTGCGGTCAAAGACTTCATGCAAGTAGTAGTAGTGATTCTTCTTCACAGTATTTTGAGTGACTGTCATGTTCTGAAGAATTGCACCAAACTAACGCTTGACCCACTTGTGATTTCGATCAACTTTCTGATGAAGACTAAGGAGAAGTTCACGATCAGTCATCACACGTGGAGCTGCGGCTTGAGGATTATGTTCTGAAGCTTTGGCGGCAGAATCTTGTGTTGCAGAGTCATCATTGGTGGAATATGAAGTAGCTTTGCGAAATTGTCCATCCAATGGATGAGTGCCTTCATCTATAACAGCAGCCTTGCCCTTCCCATCAGCTAAGGAAATAGTCTGTTTGAGGACTTCAATAGGGGGCAAATAGCTGAGATGATTTTGAAGGTCAGCCTTATAATGAATTGAAGACCTTGATCTGATGAACTTCATGATCCAGGGAGCATAAGGCTTCAACTCAAAAGGTGACAGAGCAGCATTGGCCAAAGTCCTCATGAAGAAATCATGGTAGTTGATAGGAATACCATGAATGATATTGAACAGCAGATTCTTCATAATGCCAACAACCTCTTCGTCATTAGAGTTGTGGCCCTTGATTGGACTGAGGGTTTTGGTCAAAATGCGATAAACTGTCCTTGGCACATAGAGCAATTCCTTGACAAGGAATTTGGTCCTTGGAGCTTGGCCTGGCTTCAAAGGCTTCATCAGCACTTGCATCAGATGATCGGATAGTTCAGGTTCAACATAGAGAAGCCTAGCACCTTCAGTGGGAGGACTGACTGGGACGGCATGAAGCAATTCAGAGACCGGTGCTTTGTAATGAGTATTTTCAGTCATCCAGTCTAGCACCCATGAATTCACATCTTCAACATTTCCAGTGATGTGAAGTGTGGCGTAGAATTGAAGAATGAGTTCTTCATTCCAATCGCAGATGTCGGTGCAGAAGTTGAGTAACCCAGCGTCATGAAGAACACTGAGGACTGGGGTGAAGCAGGGTAGCGATTCCATATCCACATGAGGAATTTGCTCATGATCAAAGATCTTGTCCTTATAAAACAACAGTGAGGAATAGAAGTTCATCTGGCTGGCAGTCCAGAAGCGCTTGCGACGAAGTTTAGCAGAGTCATAGGGATTGTAGTCAGTGAAGAATATGTGCTCATTGAAGAAATCTTCAGCATTGAACTTCTGCTTCTTGGAGTGAGGGTTCTGTGGCTTGGGCTGAAGATTTATAGTTGAAGTCTTCACAGCCTCTTGAGGTATAACCACTGGAGCCACAGGCTGAGGAATTTCAGTAGCTGTATCAGTAGCAGCCTTGGCCTCCATTTCTTCAGCACTAGCGGCTGGAACTTCTTCAGGAATAGATTGAAGTGAAGATTAAGGTCCATCAGAGCCCGTATGAATTTCTTTAGTTGGCGCAGGGGACTGAGGAACTTGATGTAGTGGTGTTGTCAGAGGTGAATTGGGGTGATGACTTTCCCAAAAGTCATCATTCAGAATAGGAGTTGTAGACCCAATATCCACATCCTCATCTTTATCATCAAATTTCTCAACGCCTGCCTCTTCAGCTATGAACTGAGGCATGGGCGATGATACCAACGGAGTTGAAGTGATATTGTCCACTTCAATGTCTTCATCCAACTGCTCTGTCGAAGCAGTAGAAGGATCTTCTTCATCAGATTCACTTGGAATTTGCATATTCCTCACCAAAGGGAATAATCTCCTTTGATGGCATGCTTGATATTGGAACATCATCAATTGGGTTTTCAGTTAAGCTCGTCAAAGTCTTCACTTTCTTGGGAGCAGAAGACTCTAAGGAGGCAGATGCTTTCCTTTTCGTCACCGCAGCCTTCTCTGCGGCTTTGGTCTTCTTCGCTTCTGATGCAGAAGGAAGGACATCTTTCATCTGTGATGACTTTGCAGGAGGAGCAGATGAAATTGGTTGAATTTCTTCAGGCACAACTGATGCAGTTGCCCTGGCTTGTTCAGATTCCTCAGGCGCAGTAGCAGATGTATCAACTGGCCTGGTTTGCTCTTTAGGCGCAACATTGGTGGTCAAAATGAAGGCACCAGGGCTGATGAAGTAATTCCAGTAGGCTGAGCAGATGTGTCAATCTGAGGAAATTTGGGTTGCGATGAAGCTGCAACTTTTGGAGTGAATCCCTTTGCCATTCTGACGAATCTGACTTTGGCACCTAGCCAATCTGCACGGTATGCGTGAAATTCATCACTGAGTGCTTTGATCTCAACCTGCATAGTCACAAGTTCTTCAGGAGACATTTTCACAACATTGTTCTTCAGAAAACGCTCCTTCTTGTACTGAGCCTTCTTCACCTGCCTGGCCTTTTCAAATTTCCATTTCTCTTCATTAATGAAGGCCGTCAACATGTGACTTTGACCAGGAGTGAGGTTTAATTCAGGCAAAGGTGTATTTGGATCCTTGTGCCATAGATCGATGAAATCAAGGATCTTCCTTGGATCCAGCATGAGGGGTACAGCACTGCCTTTGGCACTAGAGGCCCTCTGTTGTCGATCTCTGATGATCTCAGCTAATTCTTCATCATCAGCTTCGTCTTCGCTTGACAGAACCTGAAAGGCGACCTGCTTCTTGTGAGGACTTGGCCTTGTGCCTCGTCCAGCAGTGGCCTTTTTCTTCAGCAAGGTTGGAGCTGTTGAAGACTGAGGTGGAGCCGAGGAACCTGCAGAGGCTCTAGAAGCAATTGGGATTCTAGTAGTCCTTTGGCACGTGGCAAGATGCACAGGTGCTGAGGACTTTATAGGAGTAGCTGAGAACTTTGCAACTGAGGGAATTTGAGCTACTTTTGAAGAAGTTGCTTGAGGATCAGGCCGTGAGGGCTTTGAAGAGCTTGGCCATGAGGGCATTGCAGCTGAGGAACTTGTCTTGACAGCTAGTTTCTTTGGCATAGCCTTCTTAGGCTTGCTAGCAGAGGCCTCAGCAGTGGCAGCAGCAGACTCTTCGTTGAATTTCTTCACTGCCTCTTTAGCCACTTTGGCCAGCTTGGCTTGACGCTTAGCCCACTCCTGAGGAAATTCCTCACCTCTTCTGATGCTTGTGGGATCAGCTTCTTGGCCTGGAGCCAATGGAGGTCTTGGGCAAGGAGGGTTAATAGCGAATTTCTTCATGTACTTTGGAGTCACTTATCGATACTCTCTCCATTCTCTTGCCCATCTTCTCCCAATCTTCTGAATGCGCACTCTGTGCTGATTTTTGTTCTCCTTGCCATGAGTTGCTTCATCAGGAGTACAATATTCATCATAGATGTCTTCAGGGATCTCAAAAGCAGTATTTGTTTCTGGCCTCTTTCCTCCCTTATGAGATCTTTTACCATCAGCCATTTTCTTCACTTGAGGATTTTGAACAATGGATGTTTCTGAGGAAGTGTGCAACTTTTCTTCGAGGAACGCTGCAAATGAGTTAAGTTGATGAGAACCTAGAGATTCAGCAGTGGACATGTGTACCTGTGAACAGAATATAGGTGCGAAGAATTTTGGAGAGGTCATATGCGTTCTCAGAAGTTTTTCAAAAGTATCGAGTTTGAGGAATTTGACCAGAGGTGTCTGGAGGAATTTCACTAAGCATTCTTTGACTTAGGTTCCAGAGTTGTATAGATTGAAAATCCACACAATTGAGGAATCTTGAAGAAAAACGTTGCTTAGAGAAACAGATCAAGAATAGAAGCAAGTTGATGTTTAATAACATGAAAGTTGAAGAATAAACACCTTTTGAAGATTTTGTGGAAATCATCAGAATCAACAAGGGTAGTAAAAATAGATTTTATTTACCCTTGACAAAGAACACGACAAACTGAGGGTAGCAGTGGAGAAGCTCATCCGTTCAGATCTTCCACGCCCTAACTTGGCGATGGAAAACAGCTACGGCGGCGGCGGAGTGAAGATTTCCACGGCCGGCGTGAGTACGACGACAACGAGGTCGAGGCAGTGAAGCTCTTCCTCACCGGTGACGATGGAGTGTAGTGGCGGCGCTAGGTCTGAGAGCTCGAGCGAGGGAGTAAGATCGAGCGGGGTAAAAGAGATCTGAGGAGGGCGAGGGGTATTTATAGCCGAGGTGAAAACCCGCTCGTCCGAAGAAAATAGACGAACATGCCCCTGACCCTTCTCATCCTAACGACATGTGTCACCCACGTACTGTGAAGTGGAGATCGTGTTAGATCGTGGGTGAATAGATAAATCTTATTGAGGGATATGGAACGGTTTGAGCGGCAAAAGCCAAAAATTCAGATAAGAATATTTTAATGTTTTTGTTCGCAAATTCTTCAGCTGTCAAGGACATAGTGAAGACTTTGAACGGGTTTCAAATAGAACGCACATGAAGAATTTGTGAACAGACTGGGATGAGTTTAGCATAGAGGGGGAAAGGGTCCGATCACATTCACTTAGAAGAAAATCAATTTTGAAGAATTAGCAATAAGTGAATGCTGTAGAGGACATGAAAACTCAAATATATATATATATAGTCAATGAAGAACACAGTCAGAAAGAGTGAAGACTTTGCAAAGTTGAAGAATTTGAAAATTTGAAGAATTTGCAAAATGAAGAAAAACTCAATTTTTGAAGATTTTCAACTTTTTGTGGTGGCGTGACCCACCGTATAAGAATGATGATTTCAGACGCCGCGTACAATTTTCGTAGGGCTCTGAGAATCAGATTCTTCATTAATTTCTTCACACTTAGAGGGTTAGTCTTCATTGATTTGAAGAAAAAGGTTTCTTCGTGTGTTACACATCTAAGTCATCAATTTGCATAAGTGTTAGGATGTGTGTCCTTTTCAAAGGACATTCGAAGATTCTAAGATATTTAGCTCACACCGCAACTTGCTAAATCTCTTCTCATCCAAGGGCTTGGTGAAGATATCCGCTAGCTGTTCTTCAGACTTCACTTGATCATTAGAGATGTCGCCCTTCAACACATGATCTCGAAGAAAATGATGATGAATCTGGATGTGCTTTGTCTTCGAGTGCTGAACTGGGTTATGAGCAATCTTGATGGCACTCTCGTTGTCGCAGTAGAGTGGCACATTCTTCACATTGATGCCGTAGTCCTTGAGGGTTTGCTTCATCCACAGCAGTTGAGCACAGCAAGAACCAGCAGCAATGTACTCAGCTTCAGCAGTAGAGAGTGATACGCAGTTCTGCTTCTTTGAGGACCAACATACTAAAGATCGTCCGAGGAAATGGCATGTGCCTGATGTTGACTTGCGGTCCACACGATCACCAGCATAGTCAGAGTCAGAATATCCAATGAGATCAAAAGCCGAGCCCTTGGGATACCATAATCCAAGTGTTGGAGTGTGGGCTAGATATCGAAGAATATGCTTCACAGCCTTATGGTGTGATTCCTTCGGTGTAGCTTGAAAACGGGCACACATGCAAACACTAAGCATAATATCTGGCCTAGATGCACATAGATACAGTAAAGAGCCAATCATGGAGCGGTATACCTTTTGATCGAAGTCTATACCATTTCATCAGTGCATAGATGGCCATTTGTGGGCATAGGGATTTTGACGCCTTTGCATTCTTGCATAGCGAATTTCCTCAGAACGTCCTTGAGGTATTTTTCTTGAGAAATGAAGATGCCATTGCGTTGTTGACAAATTTGAAGACCTAAGAAGAATTTCAATTCTCCCATCATGGACATTTGATATTCCTCACTCATCATATAAGCAAATTTGTCAGTATAATGTTGGTTAGTACAGCCAAAGATAATATCATCAACATATATTTGGCACACGAATAATTCATCATCATATGTTTTGGTGAAAAGAGTTGGGTCGAGTGAACCGGGTTTGAAGCCTTTCTTCATGAGGAATTCCTTCAGAGTATCATACCATGCCCGAGGGGCCTGCTTGAGGCCATAGAGGGCCTTATTGAGTCTGAAGACTTGATCAGGATGCTTAGGATCTTCAAAACCTGGGGGTTGAGCAACATATACTTCTTCCTCAAGCTTACCATTGAGGAATGCACTTTTCACATCCATTTGATATAAGATGATATTATGATGGTTAGCATAGGCAAGCAATATGCGAATAGCCTCAAGTCTAGCAACAGGTGCAAAAGTTTCATCGAAATCAATTCCTTCAACCTGTGTGTAGCCTTGAGCTACAAGACGAGCCTTGTTCCTCACTACTAGGCCATTTTCATCTTGTTTGTTGCGGTAGATCCATTTGGTGCTGATGATATTATGCTTGCGAGGGTCTGGTCGCTTGACAAGCTCCCACACATTGTTTAGCTCGAATTGATGTAATTCCTCTTGCATCGCTTGAATCCATTCAGACTCCAGAAATGCCTCATCTACTTTGGTGGGCTCTGTGATAGAGACGAAAGAAAAATGCCCACAAAAGTTAGACAAATGTGAAGCTTTTGAGCGAGTGAGAGGACCTGGTGCGTTGATGTCGTTGATGATTCTCTCAATCTGTACTTCATTTGCAATGCGAGGATGAGCAGGTTGATGACTTTGATTTGGCTCAGCATTTTCTTCAGAGCCATTTTCATCAGATGCACCAACATGATTTTCTTCATGATCTGGAATGACTTCTTCAGCAGATTCTTCGGTAGGAATAACATCCTTAGTAGCCTTTAGCTTGATGGATTCCTCAGGAGACATTTCATCTAGCACAGGAGGTAGGTGCTCTCTTTGCGAGCCATTAGTTTCATCGAACCGCACATCTACAGTTTCAACAACCTTGTTGTGATAGGTGTTGAAGACCCTGTAGGTGTGTGAGTCCTTTCCGTAACCAAGCATAAAACCTTCATGTGCTTTCGGTGCAAATTTAGAAATGTGATGGGGATCTCTAATCCAACATTTAGCACCGAAGACTTTGAAATAACTCACATTGGGTTTCTTGTCAGTGGGGAGTTCATATGAGGTCTTCTTGAAGAATTTGTGAAGATATACCCTGTTGATAATGTGGCATGCAGTATCAATTGCTTCAGGCCAGAAGCGACAAGGTGTCTTGTATTCATCAAGCATAGTGCAAGCCATCTCAACAAGAGTCCTGTTCTTGCGCTCCACGACGCCATTCTGCTGAGGAGTGTATGGGGCAGATAACTCATGAGTAATACCGAGTTCATCAAGATAGTCATCAAGACCAGTATTCTTGAACTCAGTCCCATTGTCACTACGTATATGCTTGATCTTCACACCGAAATTCGTCGAAGCCCTTGAAGAAAATCGTCTGAAGACTTCCTGCACTTCAGTTTTGTAAGTAATGACATGCACCCATGTGTAACGAGAATAATCATCAACAATGACAAAGCCATATAGAGATGCTGCATTTGTTAGTGTGGCATAATGAGTAGGACCAAAGAGATCCATATGAAGCAATTCAAAAGGACGAGAGGTAGTCATGATAGTCTTCGAGGGTGCTTGGCTCTGGTCATCTTTCCAGCCTCACAAGCCCCACAAAGATGATCTTTGAGGAATTTGACACCCTCAATGCCAATGACGTGCTTCTTCTTCACGAGCGTGTGTAAGTTCCTCATGCCAGCATGACCCAGTCGTCGATGCCATAGCCAGCCTTCTGAAGCTTTTGCAAGTAGACAAGTGGCAGGTTGTGGTCCTGCAGAGAAATCAACAATATACAAGTGTCATCTCCTAAAGCCTTCGAAGACTTTGGAATTGTCAGATTCCATGAGCACTAAGCAGCGATATTTGCCAAAGACAACAACCATATCAAGATCACAAACCATTGAGACAGACATGAGGTTGAATCCGAGGGACTCAACAAGCATGACTTTGTCCATGTGTCGATCCTTTGAGATTGCAACCCTACCTAGACCCAATACCTTGCTTTTGCCTTTGTCTGTGTAGGTGATATGCTTCAAATGTGATGGAGATAAAGGAGTGTTCATCAGTAAGCTCTTGTCACCAATCATGTGATTAGTACATCCACTGTTGAGGACCCACTCAGTAGCTTTGGGTAAGTCATCCTGCAGATGAATTAGTGCATCTTACGAACACATATCTTCAGAGTGAAGAATATGACATCAATTTCATCAGACAGAAATTCATCAGTTAATGCAACATATGTATATATAGCAGTATAAGGACGTGAGAAATGAATGATTCATTTCTTCATGATTAGCTTGCGTCCTTTCAAGCATTTCAGGTCTCCAGAAAATTCTTCAGACGATTTAGTTCGTCTGGAGACCTGACCCTGCATAAGAGGTTAGTTCTTTTTCTTCACCACCCACATCTGGAGGGGTGGCAAAGAGTTCATCATTCTGCGAGCTCCATAAGAGAAAGGTGGCATTGAAGCCAAAGCGCTTCGTTTCATAGGAGAGGGATTAGTATAGGCATATGAGTAAGTAGAGAAATTCTTCGAGGACTTATGAACATAATGATTTGAAGAATAATGCACATAATCAGAACTCTTAGATTTTCCCTGCGAAACAGAAGCATTAGCATGATGATCATATGAGGACATGGATCCACATGAGGAATTTGATCCATAAGAGGACTTGGATCCATATGAAGACTTTGGTCCATATGAAGAATTTGATCTGGGGATCTTATTCTTCACAGGTGGAGTCATAAGGACATTCACCTGAAGACTTTCAAGGCACCTTTTGGGAACCCAGATTTTCTTCATAGGGGGACCATTCCTGCAGTTAGTTCCAACATATCTAGCAAATACTTCACCATTCTGATTTTTGAACAGTTTATAGTTGGAGTCAAATGACTCATCAGATGAATATGAGGATTCACAAGTAAAGCCAGATAAGGTAGATGGATCCACGGAAGGTCCCTTCGCAGCAACCCATGAGGTTTTGGGATACTGCTCAGGTTTCCAGTAGGTTCCATCAGCATTGAGTTTCCTCTCAAATGCAATACCCTCTTTCCTAGGGTTCCTGTTCAAGATCTGCTTTTTGAGCACATCACAAAGAGTCTGATGCCCTTTGAGGCTTATGTACATGCCTGTCACATACAATTCCTTCAACCCTGCATTTTCGTCAGTGATACTAGTGGTATCCTAAGATGAGAAATTTGTGACCACAGAGATAGTTGAAGAATTTGCAGCAATAGAAGCATTTTAACATTCAGGTGAAGAATTAGCAGTTTCATGTTCAATGCATTTCAAGCATGGTGGAATAAATTCTTCCTGAGTGGAACTGATCTGTTGAGCAAGCAATGAATCATTTTCCTTCTGAAGATCTTCATGACTCACCCTTAGCTTCTCAAGATCTTGCTTTCTTTGAAGAAATTCATAAGAAAGCTTCTCATGATCGGCTAAGAGAGTTTCATGACGACTTTGAAGGTTGTCAAACTTAGACTGTAGTTGCTGAAGATTATCAGTCAGTGTTTGAGTTCGATCTATTTCCTCACCTAACAGATTATCGCTTTTGTCTAGCATATTTTGAACCTTTTCCAAAGCCTTTTGTTGTTTAACAGCAATATTAGCAAGTTTAGAATAGCTGGGTTTGAGGTTATCATCAGATTCATCCTCACTTGATTCAGAGGAGGGATATTTGAATACCTTGGCACCTTTTGCCATGAAGCAATAGGTGGGAGCATAGTCATCATTGCCATCATCAGCAGTGTTGGGGAAGCCATTTTCCTCAGTGTTGAAGATGGACTTGCTGACGTAAGCAGTAGCGAGGGCTAGGCTCGCCACACTAGAGTCTGACTCCTCAGATGCCTCCTCTTCCTCATGTTCCTCAGATTCAGCTTCAGAGTCCATTTCCTTGCCAATGAATGCCCGAGCTTTCTTGGAGCTGCTCTTCTTGTGAGATGAAGACTTTGAAGATTTTGACGATGAGGACTTTGAAGATTTCTACTTCTTCTTAGAGTCATCTGAACTATCATCCTTGTATTTCTTCTTCTTTGATTCCTTCTCCCACTGAGGACAATCAGTTATGTAGTGACCAGGTTTCTCGCATTTGTGGCAAGTTCTCTTCTTGTAATCACAGGATGAGGAATCTGATTTCATGTCATCACCTCTTGAGGATTTTCCAAATCGGCCACGTCTAGAGAACTTCTGGAATTTCCTCACGAGCATTGCTAGCTCCTGACTCAGTTCTTCAGGATCACCAAGGCTGCTACCAGAATCTTCATCTTCAGATTCAGAGACTGCCTTGGCCTTCAGTGCACGAGATCTGCCATAGCTCGGTCCGTAGAGATCTCTCTTCTCAGCAAGTTGGAACTCATGAGTATTTAGCCTCTCGAGGATATCAGCAGGATCAAGTGACTTGTAGTCTCCACGTTCTTGAATCATCAGTGCCAGTGTATCGAATGAAGAATCAAGTGACCTTAGCAATTTCTTCACCACCTCATGGTTGGTGATGTCAGTGGCACCCAGTGCTTGAAGCTCATTTGAAATGTTAGTGAGGCGATCAAAGGTTTGCTGGACATTCTCATTGTCCAGTCTTTTGAAGCGGTTGAAGAGATTGCGAAGAACGTCAACTCGAGAATCACGTTGAGTTGAGATTCCTTCGTTGACCTTGGACAGCCTGTCCCAGATAAGCTTTGCAGACTCCAAAGCACTCACTCTGCCGTACTGTCCTTTGCTCAGATGGCCACATATGATATTCTTCGCTTGAGAGTCGAGTTGCTTGAATCTCTTCACATCAGCAGCATTCATGGAAGGAGTGACAGAGGGAACGCCATTTTCCACAACGTACCAGAGATCATTGTCAATTGCCTCAAGATGCATGCGCACCTTATTCTTCCAGTAGGGGTAGTCCGTCCCATCAAAGGTAGGACACCCAGCCGAGACCTTGATCATGCCTGCAGTCGACATAACTAAAACTCCAGGTGGTTAAACCAAAATCACACAGAACAAGGGAGTACCTTGCTCTGATACCAATTGAAAGTGCGTTATATCGACTAGAGGGGGGGTGAATAGGCGATTTTTACAAATTCGTCACTGGGGAATTTCAAGGTGAGGAAATTCCTAAGCAGCGAACTACTTAGCAGCGGAATAAATACTCAGATGCAAACATAACATGGCATAAGTACAGTCATCATGATGAAATGAAATAGGCACAGAGTACAGGTAGCGTGAAACACAGGATAAGCAGGCTGAAGACTAAATGACTGAAGTAATAGGATTGAGGAAATTGAGAAAGTCTTCAGTCAAAGCCTTCACACAGTAACGATCAAGTAAATCAACAAATGAATGAGGAAATGAAAGAGTTGAGGAAATAGAACCAGTAGCTCGGTGAAGACAATGATTTGGTAGACCAGTTCCAACTGCTGTGACAGTTGTACGTCTGGTTGGAGTGGCTAGGTATTTAAACCTGAGGACACACAGTCCCGGAAACACAGTCCTCACCGTATTCTCCTTGAGCTAAGGTCACACAGACCTCGCCCAATCACTCGTGGTAAGTCTTCAGGTGACTTCCAAACCTTCACAGACTCGGTCACTCGGCGATCCACAATTTCCTCTTGGATGCTCTAGACCATGATGCCTAACCATTTGGAGGATGCACAGTCCTCAAAGGTAACAAGCATCAGTTCCACACAGGAACAATTTCTTCAGTGATGCTCAATCACTTTGGGTTTGTAGGTGTTTGGGTTTTTGGGTTTTTCGGGTTTTTCCTCACTTGATGATTTTCGCTCAAAGTCCTCGGAGGATGGGATGCTCTAAATGACAAGTGTCAATCTATCTCTCGGAGCAGCCAACCAGCTAGTGGTTGTAGGGGGCAGCTATTTATAGCCTAGGGAGTAGCCCGACATGATAAGACATAAATGCCCTTCAATGATATGACCGTTAGGTGGGTAGGATATTTGGACAGCTGGAGCGTAGCACAGCAACGGTCGGAAATTTGAGCTCTCAAATTCCACAGGGCTATCATGTTCCTCACTTGTAGGCAATCCGCACTGGTGAATTCCTAACTCCTCAGTCAGAACAAATTCCTCAGAGAACAGAAGAACTTCGTCTCTGTCACTGAAGAAATTGACTGAACTGAATGAGATTTCCAATGGCTTCACTCGAAAGGATTGGGTAGGTGTAGGATTTTGAGATGAGCATCACTTGGAAACTTTTCCTTAGTTTTACCTCGACCCCCTTTAACAATACGGTGTTTCCTATGACTTAAGAAGAAGAAAGTGAAACTACGAAAACAAAGGTCTTCACGCTTCATAATCCTCGCATGAATATCAAGTCTTCAGGGTCACACCAATTTCTTCACTTTCAAAGTCTTCAAGAAAACCAAAGTCTTCAGTTGAAGACATTCATTTTTAGGGGTCGACTTTCATCGTAAATATCAAACTCCTCATAGACTTATAGAACCTGTGTACACTCACAAACGCATTAGTTCCTTAACCTATAAGTCTTCAATACACCAAAATCACTAAGGGGCACTAGATGCACTTACACTCTCCCTCTCTCCCTCGTCTCCCCACCGCGGCAGAACGCGGCCATGGCTCCGCCGCCATAAAACACGCAGCCCTCGTACCCCGTTCGCCCCACCGTGCTATCCATCATCCTCCCCGGCCTCGACTACGCCTCGGCCTCGACTGGTGGGAGCTCGAAACCACCGGAGCGGCTTCCTCGAGCCCTTCTTCCTCCTACGGCCGCCGTCGATCATCGCCTCGATTCGCCGCCGTCGCGCTTCCCCGAGCTCACTCCCGCACACCTACAGGGCCATTGTGAGCTGCTGCATCGATCCCACCTCTCCCCGCTCCCTCCCCGTAGCCGTAGGCGCCGCCCCCTTCTCGCCCGAGCTCACCGCCCCGTAGCTCGTCGCCGGCGATGTTCCGGCAACCTTTGGGCCTCGTGCTGCTGCCCGTCTTGTTCGCCGCATCACGCTGGCCTCGACTGCCTCTACGCCTTGCCCGTTGGCGCAACGTAGCTCCCTTCCCGTAGCGCACCCGAAACCATCGCCGCCGTCCATCCCGGCCTCCCTAGCTCCGGCCGTGGGCGCCATTGCACATGGCGTGGAGCGGCCGTTCCAGCGCAGCAATCCACGCGCCAAACCGTGGCCCGTAGACGAAATCCGGACTCACCGGAGTTGCTCGCCGTCACGCGGCCTCGCCGGCGTACTCCGGTGGCCGGCGCCCAGCTGGCGCCGACGTGGCAGCCGTGGGTCCCGCCCCTGTGTCGCTGCAACTGGGTCCCACAGGGCCCAGTTAACCTGGTCAGCGCGGCCCCGCCCGCTGACATGTGGGCCCCACTGTTAAAACATTTTAAAATAAATAGAATTCTAATTAAAATGCTAATTAAGTTAATTACTCACTGACATAGGGCCCCACCTAGATAATTAACCCTGTTAATTATGTAGTTAGCCCACTGTCTATGACAGGTGGGTCCCGCAGGTCAGGTTTGACCTGGATCAGTCGGTTGGACTGGATGATGTCGTCCTGATGCAGAGATGACGCAATAATCCTTTTTCTGTTAATTAAAATAATTCCAGAAATTAATAAAAACTTTAGAAAATCATATCTTTTAAACCGTAACTCCGATGAAAATAATTTATATATGAAAAATGCTCAGAATTTCGAGACAAATCCGAATACGCGATCCGTTCGTCTGTCACACATCCCTAGCTACCCGAACATGGAACCGTTCCCCTCCGGTCATCTTTCTGACAAATGTCCGGAACCGGGAAAACATTCCCGGATGTTTTCCCTCTTCGCCTAAATCGTGTAGCACCACGTCAGAACACCCCTAGCTCTGCGTAGTGTCATGACATGCTCTTGTTTGCTTTATATTTACTGTTTCTTCCCCCTCTTCTCTCTCGTTAGACCCCGACGCAGTTCCCGGTACCGACGCAGCTCCGGAGCCCGAAGCCACCGTTGACGACCTTGCCCTTGCCGCCGAGCAACCAGGCAAGGCCCCCCTTGAGCATCCCGATATCGCCTATTCTTTCTCCCTCATGCTTGCATTAGAATTGCTACTGCTACTGCTTTACCTATTCTGATGCATAGCCTGTTTATTGTAACCTGCTATTGAAACCTTATCTGCTTATCCTAAACTGTCTAGTATAGGCTGGGTAGGGACCTATCAGTGACCCCACTTGTCCCGACTGCCCCGCTGGATTATCAGAAGACCCGATCAATGGGATTGAAGACCAGGCCCCGGCACCGCACATCATCCCCTTAGTTGTAACGACACTGCAGCGTTACTATCGAGTGCCGAGGGTGATACCTCGTGTAGCACTTCTGATGTTAACTCTATAGAGTAGCTATTCGGTCGTGGTCATCGAGGGTGATTCCTCCTTCACCACTTCCGATAACAACGCTGTCGTCAACACCTCAAGTGTGAACCCATCGAGGGTGATTCCTCTGAGTTCACCTTGACAGATATATCGAGTAGGAATCCAACGAGGGTGATACCTCGGATTCCCCTGATGTTATGGACACAAAGATACTTGGACTTTACACTGTTACTTGGAAAGGCGGGTCAACCCTGAGGGGTACCCGCGTGAGCCTAAGTGGCGAGTGTTGTGGAGACGGGTTGCCTGGATGGTGCCCGAGTGATGAATACGAGGCGTGGCCGGGCATTCTTGGCCCTTGCCGCAAGTCCTCGAGACGGGGCGACGGGGTCACATCGATCGTGAGTCTCTGCTCGTTACCGCAAGCCCTAGTCCACTAACGATTTGGATTATGCTATTCGCATGTAACCGACTCTGTGCATGGATCTGTATGTCTTAATTGACTACTGTTATGTATCTGTTACACTGCTTAAATAGTTGTCGGGTTACATTATGCTTGTCGCTAAACACTTGCAAATTTCTTTTGCTAAACTACCCCTGTTGATACTTAGCAGGATGGTTAGACCAGGTGGTCGTGGTCATGGTCGTGCCCCTGAACGCCCACCACCGCCAGATTATATGGCAGCTATGATGCAACAATTCGAGCTCAACCGCCAGTTCATGACTGGGATTATGAATCAGTTCCCGCATCTGAACAATCAGAACCAGAACCCTCCTTCAATAACTCTGCCGGAATTTATGCGTCTTAACCCCACTCAGTTCCGCAACTCTGAGAAGCCACTGGATGCTGATGACTGGATTCGCGATATCACTCACGAGATGGAGTCGGCAAATGTCTCCCCTGCCAACTTTGTCGCCTTCGCTTCCTTTTTCCTAAAGGGTCCCGCTGCTCAATGGTGGGACACCCACAAACGTACACTGCCTACTGGGACAGCCGTTACTTGGCCTGAGTTCTAGGCTGCCTTTCGTGCCCGATATATTCCTCAAGGAATCATGGACCGGATGAAAACCTAGTTCCGCAACCTTACCCAGGGCAATAAGACTGTCGAAGATTATCAGCGGGAATTCCTTGACCTGTCCCGCTATGCTGAAGAAGACATCGCCACGGATGCCCATAGACAAGAGAAGTTCCGTAATGGACTCCACGCACACATCGAGCTTGCACTCGCTGCTCAAGATTTCACCGACTTTACTGCTCTTGTGAACAAGGCTATTCTGCTTGAGACTGCTCAAATGAAACATAAGGACTCGCAGAAACGCTATCGTGATGTTGGCTCATCTTCGGGTTCAACACAGAAGCGAAAAACATATGGTCATGGACACACTTACAACATTGATATTATACAAGTCCAGGATCCACCTGCCACCGAAATGGGTACCCTTCCCGTTAACTCAATACCTGCTTCTGTTTTATTTAATTCAGCAGCATCACATTCATTCATTTATGAGAATTTGCATTCATGCAAAACCTTCATTATGAGTAAATGAATACCTTGAATGCGTTGAACGCTTCTCCGCTTGAGGGGATCGAAAACGTTCCAGTCGTTCGAGATTTTCAGAATGTTTCTTCGGAAGAACTTCCAAGAATACCCCGCTTCCTTTCAGTCTTGCTCTTAATTCTCGGGACGAGAATTCTTATTAGTGGAGGAGACTTGTAACACCCCCAGTGGTTTGCCACAGTAATCACCCTTCTTGATTATGCCATGTCATCATGATCAACAGTGCTTAATCATCATTAGTAATAAATCTCTTTTCAAATTCAAATTCAAATGGAAATTCAAATTAAAGTGAAAATAAAAGTTGTTCAAATTTGAAAACTAAATTGTTCATAATATTGTAAATAATCCAGAGACAATTCTAAAATTATATTCAACATATACTAAATAAATTAGGTGACTCTAACAACCACAAAACAGAGTTATTTAACCCTTATTCTCTTATTTAAAATCCAAATAAAATCATTTGTACTCCAAACCATTTTCTAACAATGTCTAATATTGCACTGTAAATATTTGGGCAAGTTTCATAAAATACAAAAGTCATTTGAAATAAAAATAAAAGCCAAAACAGAAACTAAAAGGAGAAAACAGAAAAAGAGAAAAAGAGAAAAGGCCTAAAACTACTGTGCACTTAGGCCTACTATCTATAGTGGCGGCCCAGCCCAACTAGCCCCCCCTCCCCCTACCTCTTGACACCGCAGGCGCGCTGTCGAACAGCTAGCGCACGCGCCCGGCCCCACTGGCCCCCTCCTTGCGGTCGACAGCGGCCTCGCCTGCGCCGCGCGGTTAATTGCATCCCCGCTGACCCCCTGGTTCCCCCTTCGCCATTCTCTCCCTCGTCTCCCCACCGCGGCAGAACGCGGCCATGGCTCCACTGCCATAAAACACGCAGCCCCCGTACCCCGTTCGCCCCGCCGTGCTGTCCATCGTCCTCCCCGGCCTCGACTATGCCTTGGCCTCGACTGGTGGGAGCTCGGAACCACCGGAGCGGCTTCCTCGAGCCCTTCTTCCTCCTACGGCCGTCGTCGATCATCGCCTCGATTCGCCGCTGTCGCGCTTCCCCGAGCTCACTCCCGCACACCTACAGGGCCACTGTGAGCTGCCGCGTCGATCCCTCGTCTCCCCGCTCCCTCCCCATAGCCGTAGGCGCCGCCCCCTTCTCGCCCGAGCTCACCGCCGCGTAGCTCGTCGCCGGCGACGTTCCGGCCACCTCTGGGCCTCGTGCTGCTGCCCGTCTTGTTCGCCGCATCACGCTGGCCTCGACTGCCTCTCCGCCTTGCCCGTTGGCGCACCGTAGCTCCCTTCCCGTAGCGCACCCGAAACCATCATCGCCGCCGTCCATCCCGGCCTCCCTAGCTCCGGCCGTGGGCGCCATTGCACGCGGCGTGGAGCGGCCGTTCCAGCGCAGCAAACCGCGCGCCAAACCGTGCCCCGTAGACGAAATCCGGACTCGCCGGAGTTGCTCGTCGTCACGTGGCCTCACGCGGCCTCACGTGGCAGCCGTGGGCCCCGCTCCTGTGTCGCTGCAACTGGGTCCCACAGGGCCCAGTTGACCTGGTCAGCGCGGCCCCGCCCGCTGACATGTGGGCCCCGCTGTTAAAACATTTTAAAATAAATAGAATTCTAATTAAAATGCTAATTAAGTTAATTACTCACTGACATAGAGCCCCACCTAGATAATTAACCCTGTTAATTATGTAGTTAGCCCACTGTCTATGACAGGTGGGTCCCGCAGGTCAGGTTTGACATGGATCAGTCGGTTGGACTGGATGACGTCATGCTGATGCAGAGATTACGCAATAATCCTTTTTCTGTTAATTAAAATAATTCTAGGAATTAATAAAAACCTTAGAAAATCATATCTTTTAAACCGTAACTCCGATGAAAATAATTTATATATGAAAAATGAGCAGAATTTCGAGACGAATCCGAGTACGTGGTCCGTTCATCCCTCACACATCCCTAGCTACCCGAACATGGAACCGTTCCCCTCCGGTCATCTTTCTGACAAATGTCCGGAACCGGGACAACATTCCCGGATGTTTTCCCTCTTCACCTAAATCATGTAGCACCACGTCAGAACACCCCTAGCTCTGCGTAGTGTCATGACATGCTCTTGTTTGCTTTATATTTACTGTTTCTTCCCCCTCTTCTCTCTCGTTAGACCCCAACGCAGTTTCCGGTACCGACGCAGCTCCGGAGCCCGATGCCACCGCTGACGACCTTGCCCTTGCCGCCGAGCAACCAGGCAAGTCCCCCCCCCCCTTGAGCATCCCGATATCGCCTATTCTTTCTCTCTCATGCTTGCATTAGAATTGCTGCTGCTACTGCTTTACCTATTCTGATGCATAGCCTGTTTATTGTAACCTGCTATTGAATCCTTATCTGCTTATCCTAAACTGTCTAGTATAGGCTGGATAGGGACCTATCAGTGACCCCACTTGTCCCGACTGCCCCGCTAGATTATCAGAAGACCCGATCGACGGGATTGAAGACCAGGCCCCGGCACCGCACATCACCCCCTTAGTTGTAACGACACTGCAGCGTTACTATCGAGTGCCGAGGGTGATACCTCGTGTAGCACTTCTGATGTTAACTCTGTAGAGTAGCTATTCGGTCATGGTCATCGAGGGTGATTCCTCCTTCACCACTTCCGATAACAATGCAGTCGTGCAACACCTCAAGTGTGAACCCATCGAGGGTGATTCCTCCGAGTTCACCTTGACGGATACATCGAGTAGGAATCCAACGAGGGTGATACCTCGAATTCCCCTGATGTTATGGACACACAGATACTTGGACTTTACATTGTTACTTGGAAAGGCAGGTCGACCCTGAGGGGTACCCGCGTGAGCCTAAGTGGCGAGTGTTGTGGAGACGGGTTGCCTGGATGGTGCTCGAGTGATGAATACGAGGTGTGACCGGGCATTCTTGGCCCTTGCCGCAAGTCCTCGAGACGGGGCGACTGGGTCACATCGATCGTGAGTCTCTGCTCGTTATCGCAAGCCCTAGTCCACTAACGATTTGGATATTTGATCCGAGCAGGCCTCTGGCCTGATAGCACTAACCATCACGTGGGCATAGTATGGGCGTTCTGCATCGTAGCATCAGCCGACAGTTCTGTCAGACGTCCAGTTCAGCATTGTGGCCGGGTCGGATCGTGCCGTTGGCGCTGGTATCCACCCTGCTCGCAACGACCCGGAGTGCACAGGGCGACGGCCCAAGACCCCTAAGCGCTTAGGATGTAGACCGGCGGGGACCTCTCTGCTGAGCTGTAGGTAGGGCTGCGGTGTATCGTTTGGCCGAGGCCGGGCATGACCCAGGAAAGTGTGTCCGGTCAGAGTTAATTGAGCGTGTTGGGTAAGTTGGTGCACCCCTGCAGGGAAGAACACATCTATCGATAGCCGGTTCAATGGTAAAGGACACTCGGAGTTGTATCCCGATCGACATAACTTGACCGTGAGATGATACCTGGATATATGGCTCTGGGATTGCTTCTCGCAGGGAGTCGAGAAGGGATCTCAGGACGAGGTTGATGACTGTATGGCTCTGGGATTGCTTTCTCACAGGGAGTCGAGAAAGGATCTCTGGGTGAGGTTGATACTTATTGATACTACTACTTTATACGGTACTAATCTACACTCTTCTAATGCTGCAAGACATCTGAAGATGCTAGTCTTCGATAGAACTAGGCCTTCTCTCTATTCTGGCATTTCTGCAGCCCAGTCCACATATACACCCTTCCTTTGATAATGTTGCATATGTAGTGTTGATCCTTGCTTGCTGAGTACTTCGGATGAGTACTCACGGTTGCTTTGCTTTCTTTTTCCCACATACCCCTTTTGATGCAACCAGATGACGGAGGCCCGGATACAGCTGCCCCCGCCGACGATTGCTACAACCACCTCGAGAGTGGTTACTTCTACGAGCTGGCCAACGACCAGGAGTAGGATCAGAGGGTCCCAGGCAGGAGGCCTACACCTTTCGATCGTAGTGTTTTTCTTTTGCCCCGCCTTCTAAGGGCCTTTCTGTGTTTTCTTTTATATCTGTACTTAGATATCTGATGCTTCCGCTGATGCTTGTATGCGAGCTTACGTATTCGAGCCCTCGAGGCCCCTGGCTTGTAATATAAAGCTTGTATGATTTTATTTATGCTTTAGAGTTGTGTTGTGATATCTTCCCGTGAGTCCTTAGGCTTGATCGTGTGCATTTGCGTGTATGATTAGTGCACGATTGAGCCGGGGGCATCACACATATCTAATAAAGTACGGTTACGATGTTCGGACACACCGTTACTCTGTGGTGTTCCAGGTGGCGTGAGTTGTGAAACAATTCCACATTGTTTTAAATGAAGGCCAAACTCGTAACTCAAATATTCGCCTCTGCGATCAGATCATAGAAACTTTATTTTCTTGTTACGATGATTCTCCACTTCACTCTGAAATTCTTTGAACTTTTCAAACATTTCAGACTTGTGTTTCATCAAGTAGATATACCCATACCTACTCAAATCATCTGTGAAGGTGAGAAAATAACGATACCCGTCGCGTGCTTCAACACTCATCGGACCGCATACATCGGTATGTATTATTTCCAATAAGTCATTAGCTCGCTCCATTATTCCGGAGAACGGAGTTTTAGTCATCTTGCCCATGAGGCATGGTTCGCAAGTATCAAATGATTCATAATCAAGTGATTCCAAAAGTCCATCCGCATGGAGTTTCTTCATGCGCTCTACACCAATATGACCTAAACGGCAGTGCCACAAGTATGTTGCACTATCATTATCAACTATGTATCTTTTGGCATCAATATTATGAATATGTGTATCATTACGATCGAGATTCAATAAACCATTTACAGGTGTATGACCATAGAAGGTTTTATTCATGTAAACAGAACAACAATTATTGTTTGACTTAAATGAATAACCGTATTGCAATAAACATGATCAAATCATATTCATGCTCAACGCAAACACCAAATAACCTTTATTTAGGTTCAACACTAATCCTGAAGGTAGAGGGAGTGTGTGATGGTGATCGTATCAACCTTGGAATCATTTCCAACACACATCATCACCTCGCCCTTAACCAGTCTTTGTTTATTCTGCAACTCCTGTTTTGAGTTACAAATCTTAGCAACTGAGCCAGTATCAAATACCCAGGGGTTACTACGAACACTAGTGAGGTACACATCAATAACATGTATATCAAATATACCTTTGTTCACTTTGCCATCCTTCTTATCCGCCAAGTATTTGGGGTAGTTCCACTTCCAGTGACCATTTCCTTTGCAGTAGAAGCACTCAGTTTCAGGCTTGGGTCCAGCTTTGGGCTTCTTCATGGGAGCGGCAACTTGCTTGCCATTCTTCTTGAAGTTCCCTTTCTTTCCCTTGCCCTTTTCTTGAAACTAGTGGTCTTATTAACCATCAACACTTGATGCTCTTTCTTTGATTTCTACCTCTGCTGATTTCAGCATCGCGAATAGCTCGGAAATTGTTTTAGTCATTCCTTGCATATTATAGTTCATCACGAAGTTCTAGTAGCTTGGTGATAGTGACTAGAGAACTCTGTCAATCACTATCTTATCTGGAAGCTTAACTCCCACTTGATTCAAGCAATTGTAGTACCCAAACATTCTGAGCACATGCTCACTGGCTGAGCTGTTCTCCTCCATCTTGTAGCGAAAGTACTTGTCAGAGGTCTCATACCTCTCAACACGGACATGAGTCTGAAATACCAATTTCAGCTCTTGGAACATCTCATATGCTCCGTGGCGTTCAAAACGTTTTTGAAGTCCCGGTTCTAAGCCGTAAATCATGGTGCACTAAACTATAAAGTAGTCATCATATCGAGCTTGCCAAACATTCATAACGTCTACATCTGTTCCTGTAATAGGTCTGTCACCTAGCGGTGCATCAAGGACATAATTCTTCTATGCAGCAATGAGGATAATCCTCAGATCACGGACCCAGTCCACATTATTGCTACCATTATCTTTCAACTTAGTTTTCTCTAGGAACATAAAAATAGGAGAGCTATATCGCGAGCTATTGATCTATAACCCAGATATGCAAAAACTATTAAGACTAAGTTCATGATAAATTAAGTTCAATTAATCAAATTACTAATGAACTCCCACTTAAATTAACACCCCTCAAGTTATTTAAGTGATACATGATCCAAATCAACTAACCCATGTCCGATCATCACGTGAGATGGGGTAGTCTTCAATGGTGAACATCTCCATGTTGATCATATCTACTATATGACTCATGTTCGACCTTTCGGTCTCCAGTGTTCCAAGACCATGTCTGTACATGCTAGGCTCGTCAAGTTTAACCCAAGTATTTCGCGTGTGTAAATCTGGCTTACACCCGTTGTATGTGAACGTAGAGTCTATCACACCCGATCATCACATGGTGCTTCGAAACGACGAACTTTGGCAATGGTGCATACTCAGGGAGAACACTTTTATCTTGAAAATTAGTGAAGGGATCATCTTATAATGCTACCGCCGTACTAAGCAAAATAAGATGCATAAAGGATAAACATCACATGCAATCAAAATATGTGACATGATATGGCCATCATCATCTTGTGCTTTTGATCTCCATCTCCAAAGCATCGTCATGATCTCCATCGTCACCGGCTCGACACCTTGATCTCCATCGTTGCGTCGGGGTCATCTCGCCAACTATTGCTTCTACAACTATTGCTAATGCATAGCGATAAAGTAAGCAATTACATGACACTTGTATTTCATACAATAAAGAGACAACCCTAAGGCTCCTGTCGGTTGTCGATATTACAAAACATGATCATCTCATACATCAACATATATCACATCACGTCTTGACCATATCACATCACAACATGCCCTACAAAAACAAGTTAGATGTCCTCTACTTTGTTGTTGCAAGTTTTACGTGGCTGCTACGGGCTACTAGCAAGAACCATTCTTACCTACGGCAAAAACCACAATGGTGATTTATCAAGTTTGCTGTTTTAACCTTCTTCAAGGACCGGCCGTAGTCAAATTCGATTCAACTAAAGTAGGAGAAATAGATACCCGCCAGCCACCTTTATGCAAAACAAGTTGCATGTCAGTCGGTGGAACCGGTCTCATGTGCGTGGACATGTAAGGTTGGTCCGGGCCGCTTCATCCCACAATACCGCCGAATTAAAATAAGATGTTGGTGGTAAGCAGTATGACTAACACCGCCCACAACTCTTTGTGTTCTACTCGTGCATATCATCTATGCATAGACCTGGCTCGGATGCCACTGTTGGGAAACGTTGCATGGAAAACAAAAAAAAATTCTACGTACACGCAAGATCTATCCATGGAGATGCATAGCAACGAGGGGGAGAGTGTGTCTACGTACCCTCGTAGACCGTAACTGGAAGCGTTTAGTAACGCGGTTGATGTAGCGAACTTCTTCGCGCTCCAACCGATCAATTACGGAACGTACGGCACCTCCGCGTTCAGCACACGTTCAGCTCGGTGACGTCCTCCACCTTCTTGATCCAGCAAGACGACAAGGTATTGGATGAGTTTTGGCAGCACGACGGCATGGTGACGGTGATGGTGAAGCTATCTCCGCAGGGCTTCGCCTAAGCACTACGAAAATATGACCGAGGACGAACTAGAGGGAGAGGGGTGCCACACATGGCTAGGGAATCATGGTGTGTATTGCCCCTCTCCCTCCTCTCATATATATAGGTGGAGGGGGGAGGGGAGGCAGCCCCTAGGGCGCCCCAAGTGGCCGACGGCTGCCCTAGGGCGCCTGCCCTGGCCGAACTCCCCCCTTCCATATTTGTGCAGGGGGGAAAGGATAGGGGGGCTGGCTGCCTTTGGGGCGCCACCCCCTTCCTTTCCTCCCTCCTTTGGTGCATGGGCAAGAGTGGAGGGGCGCACCAGCCCCCTTGTGGGCTGGTGTGCTTCCACCCTTTGGCCCATAAGGCCCACTACTTTACCGGTGGCCTCCCAGAACCCCTTCCGGCACTCCGATGCATACCCGATACATTCCGAAACCTTTCCAGTGTCCAAATAGCATCATCCTATATATCAATCTTTACCTCCAGACCATTCCAAAGCTCCTCGTCATGTCCGTGATCTCATCTAGGACTCCGAACAACATTCGGTCACCAAAACATATAACTCATATAACAACATATCGTCAACGAACGTTAAGCGTGCGGACCCTACGGGTTCGAGAACTATGTAGACATGACCGAGACACCTCTCCGGTCAATAACCAATAGTGGAACCTGGATGCCCATATTGGTTCCTACATATTCTACGAAGATCTTTATCGATCGAACCGTTATGACAACATATGTAATTCCCTTTGTCTGTCGGTATGTTAATTGCCCGAGATTCGATCGTCGATATCTCCATACCTAGTTCAATCTCGTTACCGGCAAGTTTCTTTACTCGTTCCATAATACATCACCTCGTAACTAACTCCTTAGTTATTTGCTTGCAAGCTTATGATGTGTATTACCAAGAGGGCCCAGAGATACCTCTCCGAAACTCGGAGTGACAAATCCTAATCTCGATCTATGCCAACTCAACAAACACCTTCGGAGATACCTGTAGAGCATCTTTATGATCACCCAGTTACGTTGTGATGTTTGATAGCACACAAGGTATTCCTCCGGTATCCGGGAGTTGCATAATCTCATAGTCGAAGGAATATGTATTCGACATGAAGAAAGCAATAGCAATAAACTGAATGATCATATGCTAAGCTAACGGATGGGTCTTGTCCATCACATCATTCTCCTAATGATGTGATCCCATTATCAAATGACAACACATATCTATGGTTAGGAAACCTTAACCATCTTTGATCAACGAGCTAGTCTAGTAGAGGCTTACTAGGGACACGATATTTGTTTATGTATTGACACATGTATTTAAATTTCCGGTCAATACAATTCTAGCATGAGTAATAAGCCTTTATCATGAATAAGGAAATATAAAATAACAACTTTATTATTGCCTCTAGGGCATATTTCCTTCAAATATAATAGCATGAAACAATAAAAAATATAGATATGTTGTAGACGTTTCGGTGACAGTTGAGTAGCTTATTACTCTTGAGTGCTTGGTACCCTAGAGCTTGTTCCTCTTGGGTGCTTGGGCGCCCTAGAAGGTTGGTGTTGTTGCAGAGCTCAATCATTGTGGTGTAAAGCTTCGGGCAGGCTTTGGGAGCCTCCAATTAAGTTGTGGAGCTTGCCCCGTGTAGTTTGTATGGGTTCGGTGACCGCCCTCAAGGGTCTCCATTTGTACGGGTTCGGTAACCGCCCTCAAGGGTCCCTTAGTGGAGTCACGACACCTTGCATTGTGCAAGGGTGTGAGGAGAATGCAGTGAGCCATTGTGGCGCTTGGGGAGCATTGTGCCTCCACACTGCTCTAACAGAGATTAGCGTCTGCAAGGGTGTGAACTTCGGGTTACATCATCATCTCTACGTGCCTCGGTCATCTCTTACCCGAGCCCTTTACTTACGCACTTACTTTGTGATTGCTATAATGCTTCATGTTATATATCTTGCTATCACATAGTTGTTTATCTTGCATAGCATAAGTTGTTGGTGCACATTGTTGAGCCGTATATTCAGGTCTTGTGCTTGACAAATTAAATTCTAGTTTTATTCCGCATTTGTTCAAGCATAAACCGTAATTATTTTAAAGCGCCTATTCACCCCCCTCTAGGCGACATCCACGATCTTTCAGAAGGAATGAAGTCATGATGCAAATCGGGAATGGTGATGGGATCACTACTGCAGGATGGTCCAAACACGACACATGGACCAGAGACCCTTTGACCACACTGTGTGCGATGCATTAATCGCAAACCATGGTGTAAGAAAACCGTAAAAAATGATACGGATTGTTTGCGATTGCGGAGACATCAAGCATGATTCAGATCAGAGTTGCATGTGCGATATGTGGCATACGGTTGGTCCATACTAACTGTTTGCGATGAGCATAATAACAAAAACGGTCAGCCAGATGAGGGTGTGTGTGATACACGGCATATAGTTCACTCGGATGAACTGTTTGGGATTAGGCAACACAATAGAAATGGTTAGCCAGATCAAGGTGTGTGCGATATACGGATTACAGTTCACTCTAATGAACAGTTTGCGATGAGCGAAGACAACATAAATGGTTCAACTAAACAAGATGTGTGTGATACGCGGCAAACAGGTCCGTAATCAGAAATGTGTGCGAAGACCGATAATAACACAGACGATTGCTGCTAATAAGCCGTGTGTGTTGTGGGCAAACGCTTGCTGGTATACAATTGTCAGCGAATGATTAAATCACCACCGACGGGTTCCCTAGTTCACTCCGTGTGCGATGTGATTTGATCTATCTACAGAAGAACAACATATATAACCAAAATAAACATCCAATTACATAAGTGACTATACAAATCATTCGCACGCACCTCAATAAACAATTACATGCATTCTAAACTAGGAGAAACGATCATCTAATCATCTACTTCTTGTGATGCTGCCGCCACTCCTCTGTGGCTCAATCCCTCGTCTGGGGCAGGACGAAGGCACTTCCTCATGTCAATGATCCGCATGTACATCTCGTAGCTTGTGTATGCATTCTTGGCCGCGTACTTGACATGTTCTTCATCCAGTCTCTGCTCCCAGGCACCGTGCTAGGCGATCTTGTCCTTCTTGCTCTCATCCTTCATCTTCATGTAGTAAGGGTCGATGATGGCCGAGGCGAGGTCAACCAGGGAGTCCTGATTGTTCTTCGTGCTACCCCAGACCTTGTAGTGGTTATAGATGTTGACAAGATTTCGGCAGGCCAAGCCCGAAACCTCGAGCGCTTTTAGATCATTGGTAGTGTCCACCATAGAGAAACTGTAGTCGAGGCTGTTGATAAACCTGGCAAAACGCTCGCAAGGCCTTGTGGCCAGGTGGTAGTGGTAGACGAGGACGTCATGGCGAACACACAACTAGGTGACAACAACCTTCTGATCATGCCCGGCACGACCGCCGGTGAACTCAAGGTTAAAGCCGACCACTTGGTACTTGTCCTCATCAAGCAACTGCTCCATAGTTTGGATGGAGCTCTCCACCGAGACCGGCTCGTTCGTGTATAGCATCGACAGGTCATTCCCACTCACGTGGGTGTCCACTACATGAGGCATGGTGAAATGCCTCTCGTTGTCGTCGTCAGCCATTGGGAGCGTCATTGGAGCCGCTGGATATCCTCTCTGTATCTGTAATCATGGGTGTGCTTATTGTGTCGTGGGGCACGAGATATTAAGGTAAATGGCCGCTGGAATAAATGGGGGCCGAGCGGCTGATAACCCACAAGTATAGGGGATCGTTTGTTGCCTTTTTCGATAAATAAGAGTGTCGAACCCAATGAGGAGCTAAAGGCAGAACAAATACTCCCTCAAGTTTTATCGACCACCGATACAACTCTATGCACACTTAACGTTTGCTTTACCTAGAACAAGAATAAAACTAGAAGTACTTTGTAGGTTTGGATAGGTTTGCAAGATAATAAAGAATGTGAAAATAAAAGTTAGGTGCTATTTAGATAAAGAAACAATTAAGTTTAGTAAAACGAGTGTGGAATAGTGGTGGTAGGATTTACGGAATTGTCCCTTAGCAATTGACTACGTTACTAGACCGATAGCAAGTTTTTATGTGGGAGAGGCCACTGCTAGCATGTCATCCCTTACTTGGAATTCTATGCACTTATGATTGGAACTATTAGCAAGCATCCGCAACTACTAACGTTCATTAAGGTAAAACCCAACCATAGCATTAAGATATATATTGGCCCCCCTTCAATCCCATATGCATCAGTTTCTATGGTAGGCTGAAGCTGCTGTCACCCTTGCCCTCCAATGCATAGTCCTATCAACATACAACTAACCCTATGGTGTGATTCACATGCGCGCTCATATGATGGGCACCAAAGGAAAACAACATAACCACAAGCAAATTAAACCAACCATAGCAATTCACCAATTACTGGTGGGACAACAAAAATCTACTTAGACATCATAGGATGGCAACATATCATTGGATAATAGTATGAAGCATAAAGCACCATGTTCAAGTAGAGGGTACATCGGGCTGCGGGACAGTGGACCGCTGAATATAGATGGGGGAAGGTGATGAAGATGTTGGTGAAGATGATGGAGTTGTTGGAGTAGATTGTCGTCACACGATGATTGCCCCGGCGGCGTTCTGGCGCCACCGGGAGAGAGGGGGAGAGAGCCCCCCCCCCTCCTTTTTTCTTCTTCCTTGGCCTCCCCCCTAGATGGGAGGAGAGTTCCCCCCTCTAGTCCATGGCCTCCATGGCGGCGGATGGGCGAGAGCCCCTCCGAGATTGGATATGTCTCTCTGTTCTCTTCTGTTTCGTGTTCCCCTTTTCTGGACGAAAACCGTTTCTTATATTCCCGGAGATCCGTAACTCCGATTGCGCTGAAATTCTAACACGATTTTTTCCGGATATAAGCTTCCTTGCGCCTGAAGCTCCAACCAACTTACGAGGAGGGCAAAAGACACCTGGGCACGCCCGGAGCCTAGGGCGCGCCCTGGTGTATCTTGGGAGTTGTGGGCCCCCGTTTGTGTTGATTCCACCTCCCAAAAAACACAAATATTCCAAAATAATTCTCCATAAATTTTTATCGCGTTTGGACTTCGTTTGATATGGATATTCTACGAAACAAAAAACATGCAATCCAGGAACTGGCACTGGGCACTGGATCAATAGGTTAGTCCAATAAATCATATAAAATGTTGCCAAAAGTATGTGAAAGTTGTATAATATTGGCATGAAACAATCAAAAATTATAGATACGATGGGGACGTATCAGCGGCCTGGATTCTCGGCATGTCTGCATGGCAGTTTTTGCAACGGGTAACTGCATCTTTGTGCCGCGCCCAGCATCGTGTACTCATGTGGCGTCCCTGTTGGGTGTGTGCACAACACCCACCACACGCTCTGACGCCGTTGCCTCCACCCCACCATCTGCCGCCGTGGCCGCCACACCACCCTTAAAAGCCAGGGCCATCGCCTGCTCCACCATCGCGGCCCGAAGGCGGGAGGTGGCCATCGTGGCCACCACCCCACTGTCGGCCACCATGGCCATCACCCGCTCCGCCACCGCGGCCTGAAGGCGGGAGGTGACCATCATGGCTGCCACCTCACCGTTGATAGTCGGGGTCATCACCCACTCCACCACTGCCACCCGAAGGCGGGAGGTGGAGCCCCGCATGTGCGTCAGCTACCTTGCGCGCTACATCGAGTTCCTGCGGGAGAAGGAGGAGGAGCGCCTGGTCGAGCACGCAAAGAGTCTTACCATCGCCATGGCCGCAGCACACGCCGCCGCAGAGGCACGGAATGAGGAGATCTACGAGGAGTCCCACCGCTTCGAGATGGGTCGTCTGGAGCGGCATAGGGCGTTCGAAGCAAGTGTCGCTAAAGATGCAGTAGCGGCAGGCACCGGATTCTAGTTCTCCAGCTCGTCGGTAGGCTCCTCCTCCTCCTTTGCCTCTTACTAAGAATGCTCGGCAGAGGAGAGGCTGCTGGAAGTAGTACAAAGCCCTTCCATAGTAGTATTTAGGGGCTACTTTGTTCAGTTCATCTCACTATAGATATGGTTGAACTGTACTACGTACTTAAAATTAGCTAGTATATATAGTTGAACTAGCTATTTCAGTATGTGGTTGGCAACAATTGGGGAAAGTTTGTTTGGTTCAGCTGTCGAGTTGAACTGTTTGTATAAAGAACAACTGCTTAATTAATCCATGAATGAAATCTATGCTTACTGAATTTCAGTTGCAAAATTAGACAGTTCTAGTGATTTTTAGGTGCAAATTTTGACAAATGATGATACGTCCATTTTGCATCATGTTTTCCTACTGTTATTTATAGTGTTTTTATTCAATATAACACTTTATGGAGTAATTCTAATGCCTTTTCTCTCATAATATGCAAGGTTTACACAAAGAGGGAGAATACCGGCAGTTGGAATTCTGGACCTGAAAAAGCTATATCAGATATACCTATTCTGCATATCTCCAAATGAGCTAAAATTTTACGAAGATTTATTTTGGAATATATAAAAATTATTGGAGAAAATAAGTACCAGAGGGGGCCACAAAGGCGCGCACTAGGCACCAGGGCGCACCTACCCCCACTGGCGCGCCCTGGTGGGTAGTGGGGCCCCTGGCCAGCCTCCGGTGCCCATCTTCTGGTATATAAGCCCATTTTCCCTAGAAAAAATAGGGGGGGTGATACGTCTCCAACGTATCTACAATTTATGAAGTATTCATGCTGTTATATTATCATTCTTGGATGTTTTACAATCATTTTATAGCAACTTTATATCATTTTTTGAGACTAACCTATTGACATAGTGCCCAGTCCCAGTTGCTGTTTTTTGCTTGTTTTTTACTTCGCAGGAAATCAATATCAAACAGAGTCCAAACGCAGCGAAATTTTTTGGAGAATTTTTTTGGACCAGAAGACCCAGGATGGGCTAAAAAGGTACCACAGAGGAGGCCCGAGGTGGGCACAACCCACCTGGGCGCGCCCAGGAGCCCATGCGTGCCTAGGGGGGTTTTGCACCCCTCGGTGACCTCCCGCACCGCCTCTTCGCCCTATAAATTGCCAAATATTGCAAAAACCCTCGGGGTAACCCTAGATCAGAAGTTCCGCTGCCGCAAGCCTCTATAGCCACGAAAAACCAATCTAGACCCCGTTCCGGCACCGTGTCGGAAGGGGGAAATCATCAACGATGGCCATCTTCATCATCCCAGCGGCCACCATGATGAGGACGAGTAGTCCACCCTCGGGGCTGAGGGTTTGTACCAGTAGCTATGTGTTTAATCTCTCTCTCTCATGTTCTTCAGATGTCACAATCTTGATGTATCGCGGGCTTTGTTAATATAGTTGGATCATATGGTGTTTTCCCCTCTCTATCTTGTTGTGAATTGTGTTTTCCCTTTGAGATTTCATTCTTATCGGATTGAATACTTTTATGGATTTGAGAACACTTTATGTATGTCTTGCTATGAATACCCATGGTGATAATGGGGTATCATATTGATTCACTTGATATGTGTTTTGGCATTCAACTCGCGGATTTCCGAGGTGACATTGGGGTAATGTATGCATAGGGGTTGATGCACATTCTCGTCTTTGTTTCTCCGGTAGAAATCTTGGGACACTCATTGAGGTTCTTTGTGTCGGATTGAGTATTATGAATCTAAAATTGTATGATGCACATCGTATAATCAACTCACGGATACTCGCGGTGACATTGGAGTATCTAGGTGACATTAGAGTTGGTTGATGTGTATCATATGGTGTTATTTTAGTACGAACTCTTGGTTAGATTGATCGGAAAGAATAGCTTGGTGTTATTTTAGTACGAACTCTAGGATAGATTGATCAGAAAGAATAGCTTTGAGGTGGTTTCGTACCCTACAAACAATTTCGTCTTATGTTCTCCGCTAGATAGGAACTTTGGAGTGATTCTTCATCGCATGTTGAGGGATGGTTATATGATCCAATTATATTAGCATTGTTGAGAGATTGCACTAGCGAAAGTACGGACCCTAGGCCTCATTTTCAAGCATTGCAATACCGTTTGTGCTCCGTTTTATCAATTGCTACCTTGCTGTTTTTTTATTGTTCCTATTACAAAAATCAATATCTACTATCATTACTACGCTTTTATTACCATTTCTTCACCGAACTAGTGCACCTATACAAATTACCATTGTATTTGGTGTGTTGGGGACACAAGAGACTTTTTATTATTTGGTTGCAGGGTTGTTTGAGAGAGACCATCTTCATCCTACGCCTCCCACGGATTGATAAACCTTAGGTCATACACTTGAGGGAAAATTGCTACTGTCCTACAAAACTTTGCACTTGGAGGCCCAACTCGAGTCTACAAGAACAAGTTGTGTAGTAGACATCAAGCTCTTTGCTCGCGTCGTTGCCGGGGAGGTGAGTGCTTGAAGGTATATCTTTGGATCTTGCAATCGAATCTTTTAGTTTCTTATTTTATCACTAGTTTGGTTTATAAAAGAAAACTACAAAAAAATGGATTTGAGGTGGTCTCATATTGTTCAACTTTATAATGTATTTCTTGAAAATGATGGATCGGAAAATTGTGCTCAATTGATAGAAGAAGAATTCAACAAAATGTTTGGCATAAATGATGAGCATGATTGCAATATTATTAGTATGAATTCTTTGAATATCCATGATGCTAATGATATGCAAAGCTACAAGCTTGGGGATGCTATATTTGATGAAGATGATATTTTTACTCCCCCAAGTTTTGATGAGAAAATTTATTATGATGAAAGCATGCCTCCTATTTATGATGATTATATTGATGAAAGTGGATTTGGTGAGGTCATGACTTTATTTAGTGATGAATCTAATATTTTAGAAGAGGTTTCAATTGATTATGACAACAAAGTTGCTATCTATGATGATTATGGTGATGACATGTATGCTATATTGAATAATGATAACCATGAAACTTGTCATCATGATTTTAATTTTCAATCACATGATAGTTATTTTGTTGAGTTTGCTCCCACTACTATTGATGAGAATAAATTTGCTTATATGGAGAGTAATAAAATTTCTATGCTTGTGGATCATGAAAAGAATGCTTTATGTGATAGCTATATTGTTGAATTCATTCATGATGCTACTGAAAATTATTATGAGAGAGGAACATATGCTTCTACATATCTCAATAATATCAAGTTTCCTCTCTTTATGTTGAAAGTTTTGATGTCATGCTTGTTTTCCCTTCCTATGATAGTTGATTCTTGTTCACATAATTTGTTTGCTCACAAAATCCCTATGCATAGGAAGTGGGTTAGACTTAAATGTGCTATTCATATGCTTCGTGATGCTCCCTTTGTGTTTCAATTCTTATCTTTTATGCGAGCATCATTGAAATCTTCATGCCTAGCTAAAAAGGCATTAAAGAAAAGCGCTTGTTGGGAGACAGCCCAACATTTACCCCTACTGTTTTTGTGTGTTCACATGATTAGGCTACTGTAGTAATCATGTTTTATAGCTTTTGTTTCAATAAAGTGCCAAGTAAAGCCTTTGGGATAGTGTGGATAATAGTCGACTTGATTCTGTGCAAAAACAGAAACTTTTGCGTCCAATACAGAAATTCCTATCTTTTACTGGAACGTTGAAAAATTCTGAATTTTTTACAGTTGATGCATATACAAATTTTATACGTTGTACTAATTGTTCAGAAATTTTTGAGTTATAAAAGTATGACCTTAATTCAGATCTTTACATACTGTTCTGTTTTTGACAGATTCTGTTTTCAGTGCATAGTTTGCTTGTTTTATGGTTTCTATGGCTTATATTGCTTAATATAAATTGTGGAAGTTGTAGAGTACAGTAGGAATTATGTGGAAACAATTATTAATCTTATCTTGACAGTACCAAAGTGAATGATTTGTCTTTATCATACTAACCCATCTCACGAAGTTCCGTTAAGTTTTGTGTGATTGAAGTTTTCAAGTTTTGGGTGAGATATCGATGTGAGGAGAATAAGGAGTGACAAGACCCTAAGCTTGGGGATTCCCAAGGCACCCCCAAGGTAATATTCAAGGAAGATCCAAGCAACTAAGCTTGGGGATGCCCCGGAAGGCATCCTCTCTTTCGTCTCCAACATTATCGGTAACCTCACTTGGAGTTACATTTTCATTCATCACATGATATGTGTTTTGCTTGGAGCGTCATTTTATTTTGTTTTTATTTGCTTGATGTTATTTAGAATAATGTTTTGTATCTTTTATTTCAATAAAAGTGGCAAGGATAGCCTTTATCATTCTTATTTTGCAAGTATATGAGTTGCTGTTTCAAAACAGAAAGTTTGTCGCTGTTGCAAAAATTCCCGAGAAAAGTCAGAATGTGATAAAATGTTGAAATTTTTTGCACAATAAGCTATCATAAATTTTCTACAGTTTGGTAAATTTTCAAAAAAAATTAAGTTAAATAAGTATGGATACTTCTTCATCCATTACAGACTGTCCTGTTTTGGCAGATTGCTGTTATGTTTGCATTGTTTGCATATGTTTGCTTGTTTAATGATTCTATTTGAGGATAGGAGTATTAAATATGCAGAGGCATTTAGTATGAAATGTTGAATAATAATTCTAGTGATTTTCTACAGTAGAGAATGATAAGGTTTTGCATTGATTTATACTAACTTATCTCATGAGTTCTTGCTGAGTTTTGTGTGGATGAAGTTTTTAAGATTTAGTTGAACCGTGATATAAAAGGAATTAAGGAGACACAAAAGCTCAAGCTTGGGGATGCCCAAGGCATCCCAAGATAATATTTCAAGAAGTCTCAAGCATCTAAGCTTGGGGATGCCCCGGTAGGCATCCCACCTTTCTTCATCAAGAACTATCGGTTAGTATCGGTTGAGCCTAAGTTTTTGCTTCTTCACATGATGTGTGCTTTTCTTAGAATGTCATTTTATTTTGTTTTGCTTGATATTTTAATAAAATACTTAATTCTAAAAGTTTTTAATAAGAGAGAGTCCTCAATTAGCTACCCCTTCACTTAACTTCTCGCTTGATCTTCACTTATATCTTTTTGGAGTAGTTTGTCATTTACTCTTGTGCTTCACTTATATCCTATGAGTAAATTGTTGAATGAATTGAATATCATGAAGTTGAAATTATATGTCCATATCATGCCTAGTAGTAGCTTCACAATGGGTTTAGAAAATGAAATCTTTTGAAGCTTGACAATCACAATATTGGTCATACAAGCAATTCATGAATGATTAGTATAAGGAAGAGAACTTTCACATACAAATATATTATATTGGACATCTTCTATGATTGTGAATACCCATTAATTATTTTCAAACTTGATCAAATTAGTTGAAGTTGGACAAGGAAGACAACGTAATGAGGTATGGTTGTGTATATTTGCATAGAAGTTATATTGTCATGGATCCTCCAACATGTGGTGTTTGCCTAGGATCTTTTGCTAGCCAAAAATCCGTACTAAGTAGAGATACTACTTGTGCATCCAAAAACCCTTAAACACAGTTTCTTGCCATGAGTGTCCACTATACCTACCTATGGATTGAATAAGATCCCTCAAGTAAGTTGTCATCGGTGCATAAAGCAATAAAAATTGCTCCTAAATATGTTTGATCTTTTATTGTAAGGGAAAATCGAGCGTTGTATGAACTTGTGATGGCAAAGTAATAAAAGCGACGGACTGCATAATAAAGGTTGCTACCATAAGGGGCAATATAATGTGACGTTCCTTTGCATTAAGAGCTTGGGCATCCAAACAAAAGCGCATGACAACCTTTGCTTCCCTCTGTGAATATCTTTTACTTTTTAGTATTTACTTTTATGCAAGAGTCAATAGAATACATTCTCATTTCAACCTCAGTTATTCTCTAGTTGGCAAGCATCATGTGGTGGGGAAAGATCTAGGCACATATGACCGGTCAAATATATTTGATCATGATTTATTATTGTTGACAATTATCTCTATGAGGCGAAATATTAAGCCCCTATCTTTCTCTGTGTTCGATGGATGCCATTTGTTCTAAGAATATGCTTTGAGTACTAGCAATCATAGAAGACTATATGATGATTGAGTATGTGGAGCTCTTACTTAGAGTCTGTTGAATAAGTTGAATTGCAATTGTTTGGTGACTACGAATATAGGTTGTTGAGTTTCAAGAGAATTCATTGTTTGAACCTTAACATGTGAATTGGTTGCTACTTTAACATGAGAAGTTTTATGAGAAAAAAATTGTTGTTATGATGCTAGGAAAAGTGATTGAAATTATCATTGATCAAACTTATGCACTTTGCTAGCATTCACACTTCATAATTTATTTCTTTTATCATTTACCTACTCGAGGACGAGTAGAAATTAAGCTTAGGGATGCTGATACGTCTCCAACGTATCTATAATTTATGAAGTATTCATGCTGTTATATTATCATTCTTGGATGTTTTACAATCATTTTATAGCAACTTTATATCATTTTTTGGGACTAACCTATTGACATAGTGCCTAGTGTCAGTTGTTGTTTTTTGCTTGTTTTTTACTTCGCAGGAAATCAATATCAAATAGAGTCCAAATGCAGCGAAATTTTTTGGAGAATTTTTTTGGACAGGATGGGCTAAAAAAGTACCAGAGGGGAGGCCTGAGGTGGGCACAACCCACCTAGGCGCGCCCAGGAGCCCTGGTGCGCCCAGGGGGGTTGTGCCCCCCTTGGTGACCTCCCGCACCGCCTCTTCGCCCTATAAATTGCCAAATGTTCCAAAAACCCTCGGGATAACCCTAGATCAGAAGTTCCACCGCCGCAAGCCTCTGTAGCCATGAAAAACCAATCTAGACCCCGTTCCGGCACCCTGCCGGAGGGGGAAATCATCACCGGTGGCCATCTTCATCATCCCGGCGGCCACCATGATGAGGAGGTAGTAGTCCACCCTCGGGGATGAGGGTTTGTACCAGTAGCTATGTGTTTAATCTCTCTCTCTCTCATGTTCTTGAGATGTCACGATCTTGATGTATCACGGGCTTTGTTAATATAGTTGGATCATATGGTGTTTTCCCCTCTCTATCTTGTTGTGAATTGAGTTTTCCCTTTGAGATTTCGTTCTTATCGGATTGAATACTTTTATGGATTTGGGAACACTTTATGTATGTCTTGCTATGAATACGCATGGTGACAATGGGTGTCGTGGGAAACCACGGCCACCTATGGGGCCAAGGGCCCCTTTTGGTTCGGCAGGGGGACTGAGCACATTGCACAAAGAGCGGAGGAGCTCAGCGCAGCATGGCAGGGATCACACGGGCAGATTTACCCAGGTTCGGGCCGCCGCGAGGTGTAAAACCCTACTCCTGCTTTGGTGGATTGATGGTGGATGGTGGCCGAAACGCAGTGCCAGTGCCCAGTAGGGTGCCTCGGGGCGAGGGCAGCTATGCGCGTATGGGTGTACAAGGGTCCGAATCCTTTCTATGGTTGCCATGGGCCTCCTTTTATAGATCAAGGGGTCACCACAGTGGCAAATTAGTCATTGTGTACTGATTAGATAGCGAACAGTGCTATCATATCTACTCTGTAGACAGAACAGTACGCATTAAATGCGCCACTTAGTGTCACATCACGGCCTACCCGGCACGCCTTGCCGGGCTGTTTGGCCACCTTTTCTCCTATCTACATGACACGTCGCTGGACGGGTGTCATTTGGAGGTGATTCCTGTAGGAAGTGGCTGCCATGTGGCAAAAGGCAGCCACTTAATCATCTTGGGGCTTGACACCGCATCGATCGATGACTTGCGTTGCCATGAGGTGGAGCGGTGGAGCCTTGGCGGGGTATGTCGCCTTCGTATGCCTCGGCAAGCCTGCCGGGGTGATCTTGAGATTTGCTTCCGGGGCAACCTTTACCTCGCCAGGCTCTCCTGCCCGGTAAGGGAGGTTTTTCCCTTAGCAGTACCTTGCTCCTTGGCTTGACTTGATCTTCTCAACCTACCCTTTGATTCCTCAAAGAGCCTGTCTCTAGTACTTGGACTGGTCCTGGATGTTGTAACCAAGATCTCGGGCCTGTGCACGGTCTGGGCAACAAACCCAGGGTTCGTTGCACTGACAGGAGCCCCCGGGCCTGGCCCGAACGCGCTGTCGGGCCTCATCGGGGTAGGCCCTAACTTGTGCACAGGCAAGAGGGGAGCAGCTGCTTGCCTTTTGAGATCTTCTTTGCTTCTTCATTAATCTGAGCCTAGGTCAGTTCCCGGTTCTTCCGCCCATTCCATAACGCCAATTGCAGTGATGGAGATAATGGCCACGATGCGTGGAGTTACCCACGTCCCTTTTTTTACGGGGCAGTAACTGCCACCCCACTATCCCTCCCCACCCCAAGTGCTTCTGCCACGTGTATTGCATGGATCGCGCAAGGTTGGTGGCGGATGCGGAGGGTGCGGGAATGAGTGCCATGGCAGAAAGCTAGGGGTCGTGGATTGGCGCAGGGGGTCAGTCTTGATCCTTCGAGCCGTTTAAGGGTAATGAGGAGCCGGACTGGCCGAGCGGGGCGGCCACCTCCACAAAGAAAATCCAGCCCCCTGCCACACCTGCCTATAAAAGGGGGGGACGAGGCGCGAGATGTTCCTCCACACCTCCTTCCTTCTTCATTTCTGCAGTCGCCCACGTCCGTCATGGTGAGAGGTCAGGGGTCCAGTCCTCCCCAAGTGGCGATGAGAACTTCAGCTCGACAGCGTCTCCCTCCTCCCTCCGAAGACGCGAGGACGGAGCCCGCTATGAGGGGAGGTGGGAGAGGACGAGATCGAGGCCGTCGTGGCGCACGGAGCCGAGGGGGATGGGGTGGTGCTCTGATTCCTCCCCCGCCGGCCGCCCCTCCCCCGATGGAAGGCTACGTTGGAGACCAGCCTCTGGAGTTCGTCATCAGGCTGTATAAACCTTTGCGCGGCCGCCTCCGTCTCCCCACCCCATTCGCAATGGCGATGGAACTCGAACAGCCGCGTGCGTTGAGGCTACACATGAGGGGTTGCGGGAATGGCAGCATACGAGTGGATGTGGATTTCCCCGCCCCTCATGTTATGTATCTTCGCCGTGGCTGGAAGACTTTTTCCCATGCCCATAGCCTGTCGGAAGGGCACGTCCTCCAATTTAAGCTAATGGAGGCCGATTTCCTTTCCGTCAAGGTTTTCAGGGGCTCGGGTTCTCGTTTAGGGTGCTGCGCGGAGAGCTCGACCGATGACGAAAGCTCCTCCTCGAGCGACAGCGACGAGGAGGACAGTGAGGGCGATGATGACGGCGTCGGCCGGGAGGGCGACAACTCTGACTCTGGCTGAGCACCAGCCGCACCGTCACCGTCAGGCGGCGGCACCATCATCTGCACCTGCATCTCCTCCCCAGCAAGGTGATTCGCTGGGGAGTTGGATGCAGGGGTGGGGGTGGCGCTCCTGGCTCCTCCAGCAGTCTTCCAGCTAGACCTCGGTAGGCTTCCTCACGGGTTGCATCTTCGTTCACCCTGCCGCTTCCTGCTGGCCCTGGTGGTGGCCGTTGGTGGGTCGTCTCCGCCGATCTCTTCACCATCACCTTCGCCCGCGCCCTCCCGCTCTTGCCAGGCTCTTCGTCAGGGGACCCAATGAGGCCAGGCTGGGCTTCTGCCCAGGCGCTCCTTTTGCCCTGTTCTCCTCCTACAACGGTGCCTAGAAGGAGAGGGGCAAGAGAGGGCATTACGGGCATTTATCTTTTTTCAATCTAAAACATGTAGGCACTTGCCAAACTTTAGTTCAAATTATGTAATCTCTTTTATCCATGTTTGTGTTCTGTAAGGTCTGTACTTGTTGATCAGCATATTAATGAAAAAGATAAACCTTGCCGGGCACTTGTGCATGTAACATGCCCATGCAGAGGGAAAATGCCTCTTTACACTTAAGTAAACAAGTTTTTTCCCGGTAAGCTATCCTGCCGGTACCCTCAAGTTGTTGCCGCGGGGCTGGGCCTGCCGGGCACAAATTGTGAAGAGGGACCAGCCCCCCGCCAACTTTCTCGCCAAAGGCCACTACAACCTCCCTGACCGAAGCAACGTTCGAGTCGAGGGACGGGAGCACCTAAGTTTTGAAAGCGGCGAGGTTTTCCTATGCACAAGTTTTCACTTACAGAATTGCGTATGGATAAGAGAGAGAACTTATCTGTTTGGGCTTGTCGGGGATCACGATATAGGCTTGTCTTCTCTTCTCCTCTTTCGGGACTGAATCCATAGTAGGAGCCTGCAGTTTGATGCAGATGAAAATGATGCCTCATGCAATCTTATCTACATGAACATGCAATGCTCATGATATGCTTATGCATGCATGCAATTTGTCAGGGGCCCACCAGCGCTTCATTTATTTCTCTATTGCTCAGGGTCTGCGCCTGGCTTTGTACAAGGGGTTACATGCAACAGAGGCAAGGCCTGTACAAAAGGGTGGCTGCCGGGCAGGGCCTGACAGCCGCGCCTTACGGGTAGAACTTGCGGAGATGCTCAATGTTCCATGAGTTTTGCAACTAAATTCCATCTCCGGTCTCCAGACGGACTGCGCCCGGTCTGGTGACTCGTACTACCCGGTAAGGGCCTTCCCACTTTGGCATCAACTTGTTAGCACCCTTGGCGGATTGAACGCGCCTAAGGACAAGGTCGCCTTCCTCAAAACACCGGGCATGAACCCTGCGGCTGTGATAGTGACGCAGGGCTTGCTGATAGCGTGCGACACGCGTAGCAGCCCGGAGACGGTTCTCCTCGAGTAGCACAGCGTCGTCATGCCGGTGCTGATCTTACGCTACTTCATCGTAGGCAAGCACTCGAGGTGACCCGTAAATGAGTTCCATGGGGATAACTACTTCTGCCCCATAGACTAGGGAGAAGGGAGTCTGCCCAGTAGCTCGATTTGGTGTCGTTCTGAGGGACCAAAGAACCACCGGCAGCTCATCGATCTACCGCCTGCCACACTTCTGCAGTCTATCAAAAGTTCTCATCTTGAGTCCTCGCAACACTTTAGCGTTCACCCTCTCAGCTTGTCCGTTGCTCCTTGGGTGAGCCACAGAGGCGAACGAGATTTTGCTTTCGAGGGCATGAATGTATTCCCTGAAGGCGCGACTCGTGAACTGGGTGCTCTTGTCAGTGATGATCCGGGCAGGAACTCCAAAGCGGCACACCAATCCTTTCAAGAACTTGATTGCTGACTGAGCAGTCACCTTTCTCACGGGCTCTACTTCCGGCCACTTTGTAAACTTGTTGATTGCAACGAACAAGAATTCAAAGCCCCGGCAGCTCGGGGGAAAGGGCCGAGGATATCGAGCCCCCAGACCAAAAACGGCCATGATAAAGGGATTGTCTAAAGAGCTTGGGCAGGCAGGTGGATATTCTTGGAATGGAACTGGCAGGCTTCACACTTGGTGACAAGCTCGACCACATCTTGGAGGGTTGTGGGCCAATAGAATCCTTGCCGGAAAGCTTTCCCAACTAATGCCCTTGATCCAATGTGGGAGCCGCACATACCCTTGTGTATCTCCGCCAGTAGTTCCTTTCCTCCTTCCCGGCAAATGCACTTCAATTTCACACCGTTGGGCCTCCTTCTATACAGCGTGTCATCAACGAACTGATACATACTGGCCCTTCGGGCTACTCTTTCAGCTTCTTCTTGCTCTTCGGGAAGTTCTCCAGTTTGGAGGAAATGGACTATGTGTCGTGCCCAAGGAGGAGCCTGTGGCTCGGTGACAAGGACTAATGGCACCTCCTCATTCGTGAGAGTGCAATCCTCGACCGCGGGGACCAGTGGCCTAGTGGGAGGATGCAGCTCAACGATCGAAGGGGAGTTGTACCCGACAAGCTTCCTGCCGGGATCCGCGAAAGGTTCTACCTGGTGGGGCTTGTCGGAGTCCAGTTTCCTCCTCTTTCTGGCCATTGTTGCCGGGGATACGGAGGGCTGAGTCAGATGGAGAACAAAAGTTCCTGGTTCCACAGGGAGCTTCTGCGCAGCGCACTTCGACAGATGATCAGCAATGCTATTTTCCGCACGGGGTACATGCTCTGTTTGCAATCCATCGAAGCGCTCCTCCAACTTTCTCACTTCCTCAACGTATGCCTCCATCAATGGACTTTGGTAATCCTTGTTGACTTGTCTCACCACAAGTTGTGAATCTCCGCGGACGATCATCTTCTTGATCCCCAGTTCTGTTGCAATTTTGAGCCCGGCAAGGAGCCCTTCATACTCTGCTATATTGTTGGTAGCCTCTTCCCAGGGAAAATGCATCTGGACGACGTACTTCAAGTGCTCACCAGTGGGAGCAACAAGAAGCATGCCAGCCCCTGCACCTTGTAGGGAGAAGGCACCATCGAAATACATGATCCAATCCTGGGGTGCTTCCTTGCCGGGAATAACTGTCCCCAACACTTCTTCATCTGGAGTTGGTTTCCATTCTGCAATAAACTCTGCCAATGCTCTGCTCTGGATAGTTGACGTGCTCTCAAACTTCAAACCAAAGCTGGATAGCTCCAAAGCCCACTCCACTATTCTGCCGGTAGCCTCAGGGTTTCGGAGTATCCGTTGCAAAGGGAAACAGGTGACAACTGTGATCTCGTGGGCTTGGAAGTAGTGGCGCAGTTTCCTTGAGGCCATGATAAGGCCAAAAATCAATTTTTGCACACTAGAGTACCTGGATCTAGCCCCCTGCAACAGGGAGCTGATGAAGTACACTGGGCGTTGCACCACTTTCTTCTTTGCCACGACCAAAGAACTGCTTCCGCTGCATTGCTCTTCTCCATCCTGATCTGCACCTGACCTTGCTGGGGTGCGTCCACTTTCCTCCCCGGAAGGGATACCAGATGTATCTCCTGCCTCATCCACTTCCCGCTGCGCCACCAGTGCCACGCTAACAACTTGATTAGTTGCCGCCAAGTATAGCAGCAACGGCTCTTGTGGTTTGGGAGCAACGAAAGTGGGCACGGAGGAAAAGGTAAGCCTTCAAATCTTGTAGCACAGCGTCTGCCTCTGGGGTCCATTCCATGGGTCCTTCCTTCTTCAAAATTTTGAAGAACGGCAGGGCTCGCTCGGCAGACTTGGAAATGAATCTGCTAAGCACGGCAACACATCCAGTTAAACGCCTCACGTCCTTAACTGTCTTGGGTGCTTGAATCTGTTCGATAGCCTTGATCTTGTCGGGGTTGGCCTCTATCCCCCGGTGGGACACAAAGAAGCCAAGTAACTTGCCGGAAGGAACGCCAAACACGCATTTCTCCGGGTTTAGCTTCAAGTTAATCTTGTGCAGGTTAGCAAATGTCTCTTCCAAATCCTGAATGAGGGTTGATCTGTCCTTGGTCTTGACCACAATATCATCCATATAAGCTTCAGTGTTTCTGTGCAACTGTGGATTAAAACCAACCTAGACTGCTCTTGCAAAAGTGGACCCGGCACTCTTCAACCCGAAAGGCATCCCCACGAAGCAGTATGTGCCACATGGGGTGATGAATGCGGTCTTGTCCTCGTCTTCCTTGGACATGAAGATCTGATGATATCCAGAGTAGGCATCCAGGAAGGAAAGCAGGTCACACCCGGAGGTGGAATCCACAATCTGGTCGATGCGCGGCAAGGGAAATGGGTCCTTCGGGCATGCCTTGTTTAGATCCGTAAAATCTATGCACAGCCTCCACTTCCCATTAGCCTTGCGTACCACCACAGGATTTGCTAACCACTTTGGATGCAACACTCCTCTAACCAGACCAGCTGCCTCAAGTTTCTTGATCTCCCCGGCAATAAACTGTTGCCTCTTCAAAGCTTGCTTCCGGACCTTCTGCTTGATGGGCCGGGCATGTGGGAAGATAGCAAGGTGGTGCTCAATTACCTTCCTGGGAACACCGGGGATGTCAGATGGTTGCCAGGCAAACACATCGACATTCGCCCGTAGGAAGGCAACGAGCGCGCTTTCCTATTTGTCATCGAGGTTGGCACTGATAGTAAAGGTACCATCAGCGCTAGCCAGCCCTACCGGGACCTTCTTCACAGCAGGCGCAGCAGCTTTGGATCTCTTGCTATTGGAGCTCTCTGGCAAGTCATCGATAGGTGTAGCACACTCTGGAGAGGTGCGCTTCCCTGACTCCTTGCTAGCTCTCTTCATTTTCTTGCTCTCCTTGGCAGGAATTGCAGCTTCACTGGCCTCTGCCGCGACTGCTTCCTGGTACATTTTGTCCACGCAAATGATTGTGTCCTTCTTGTCTGATGGAATGGAAATGACGCCCACTGGCCCTGGCATCTTCAAGGTGTTGTAGGCATAGTGGGATGCCGCCATGAACTTGGCTAGGGCTGGGCGACCAAGGATTCCATTGTATGGCAGGGGGAGGTCAACCACATCAAACACGATCTTCTCAGTCCGGTAATTCAACTCTCCCCCAAATGTAACCGGCAACATGATCTTCCCCTTAGGACGACTCCTGCCGGGGTTGATCCCTTGAAACATACCAGTAACCTTGAGCTCTTCCTCTGCTATCTGGAGTTTGTTGATGACCTTTGGAGAAATCAGATTCAACCTAGCCCCGCCATCAACCAACATCTTTGTGACCTAGAGGTTGTGGATCATTTGTGATACCAACAATGGCAAGCACCCTACCGCGGTGGTGCGATCAGGGTGGTCCTCTTCGTCAAAGATGATGGGCGTGCGGGACCACTTGAGCGGCCTTCAAGAATCTGCCGCTGGCTCCATGGCATTGACTTCACGTGCCCAACGCTTAAGTTGGCGATGGGAGGAGTGCAAAGATGCACCCCCGTCAATGCACAGGGCGTCAGTGGCTTTCTGGAATTCCTACTCGTTGGTTTCCTCTTCATCTCCTCCATCTCTCTCATCGTTGCAATCCTCCTTCTCACGGCCTCTGGCGGGTTTCCCTTGATTCTGAGGAGCCTTGCCGGGGCGGCTTGCTCCGCCACCCTAGCCCTTTCCACCAGCGCCATTCTAACCTTTCTCTTTATCACGCTTCTCATATTCAGCCCTCTGCTTCTTGACAAGCTGCTCAACTTGATGACACTCCTGGAGATCGTGGCCCTTGGTCAGATGGATCTTGCAATACGGGCCATCGCCTTTCCCAGCCTTCTCGGTAGCCGCGGCTTCCCGGCAATCAGTGCACGAGGCAACTTCATTGCCGAGTACCTCAGCTTTGGCCTTCTTGCCAGTACTAGGCGTGCCTGATCTCTCAATGGTCATCATAGCCTTATCCTTGCGCCTTTTGTTTCGCTTTTTGTTCTTCTTCTTCTGACTGGTGGCCTCGTCATCATCCTCTGAATTGATGTCGATGCCACCCTCTTCTCCAGGGAGCTTCCTCCCTTCCTCTACTCGAGCACACTTGTCCACCAGAGTGTAAAGCTCCTTCACAGTCTTGGGCAATCTAACGTTCATCTTAGATCGTATCCGACGATTGCGCATGTTGGACTAGAACGCAGCTATCACAGCTGCCGGGTGGATGTCTGGAATATTCCTGTGGACTCGACTGAACCTCTGCATGTATTTCCGCAGGCTCCTCCTTCCTTCTGCAGGAGAAGCTGCAAATCGCTGGGCTGCCCTGGTTCTTGATGGCCGCCCGTGAAGGCGCCAACGAACTGATGGCACAGGTCAGCCCAGGTCGAAATGGAGTTCTCCGGCAGGTGCATCAGCCAAGACCTCACATTTGGCTTGAGTGCCAAAGGGAAGTAGTTGGCGAATACCTTCTCATCTCTTCCCCCGGCAGCTTGAACAGCGATGGTGTAGATGCTCAAAAATTCTACCGGGTTCAGCCTTCCATCATACTTCTCTGGTATCTCTGGTTTGAACGTGCGAGTGGACAGCCAACGGACTTGCCGCAGCTCGCGAGTGAAGGCAGGGCACCCAGCCTCGAAGGGCAGGTATCCGCCTTCAGCGAGCATGGGTTCGTCGACGTGAGGGCCATCGCGCCTGTCGGATTGGCGGCGGGCGTTGCGGTGTTGCTCAGTGTTAACACGCGCGCCTTCCCTCCGCTTGTCCTCCAGGACTCACCGTGGGCCTTGACGTCCTCGAGGGTCGGACGAAGCCATCGAGACGTCATCGGGTTCTTGGATGCGCGGCTCCTATGCTGGCCGCCGCGGAGGGGACTGCACCGTAGGAGTGGCCCCATCCGCACGGCCAGCGGCGTGGGCCGTTGTCGCTGCCTGGGGAGGCCGTGGCGGGTCGGCCCACTGTGATCCTCCCGCCTCGGCAAAGCCAATCAGACTCTGAATGGTGGCTCTCCACTCATCCATCTGATCGGCTGCAGGCGGAAATTTCAACAGCAGCTGAGCCTGCGCCATGGCCTCCGAAGCGGTGCTTGGCATGGATGTTGATGAAGACCGTAACGTCGTCCGGCTCCTAATGGTGCCGGTAGCGGTCGTTCCGTGCTCTCGTCGTCGTGAGCCAGCCGCCTAGATGGCGTGTGGACGAGGTGGAGGCGCTTGAGGGCCAGTGGCTCCATTCGGCATAGCGGCTGGGTCGGCTCGCTCCGGGGGCGGCGCATGTTCTATGGCCGCACCCGCGGCAGGAGCGGTCGGGGAGTTGCGATTCCCCCCAGAGCAAGTACCCCCACTGCGACTGTGCCCCTCGGCCGGACGGGGAGGTGCAGATGGAGTAATGTCTCCTCCCGTACCTCGTGGGGCATAGCCGCCGGGATGTAGTTGGTGTTGCCCTTCTCCGGTGCCTCCTGCTCCTGCTTCGGCCGCAGGGGAGGTGGTAACGACGCCGCCGGTGCCGACCACGTCCCTCGTAGCGTCCACACCTCCAAGCATCCCCGTAGCCCCCGTGGCGTCGGCGGGCGCTTGCGGCGGGGCCTTTGAGGTGGAGGGATGAGCTGCGGCACCGGGCTTCTTCTTGGGCGCCATGGACGATGGAGCCGTTGGTGAAGAAGATGGCGGTGATGATGACGCGCTGCGTACACTTCTCGGGTTCACGCAAGCGCAGCCCCCTACCTGGTGCGCCAAAGATGTCGTGGGAAACCACGGCCACCTATGGGGCCAAGAGCCCCTTTTGGTTCGGCAGGGGGACTAAGCACATTGCACAAAGAGAGGAGGAGCGCAGCGCAGCACGGCACGACAGAGATCACACGGGCAGATTTACCCAGGTTCGGGCCGCCGTGAGGCGTAAAACCCTACTCCTGCTTTGGTGGATTGATGGTGGATGGTGGCGGAAACACAGTGCCAGTGCCCGGCAGGGTGCCTCAGGGCGAGGGCAGCTATGCGTGTACGGGTGTACAAGGGTCCGAATCCTTTCTATGGTTGCCATGGGCCTCCTTTTATAGATCAAGAAATCACCACAGTGGCAAATTAGTCATTGTGTACTGATTAGATAGCAAACAGTGCTATCATATCTACTCTGCAGACAGAGCAGTACGCATTAAATGCGCCGCTTAGTGTCACATCACGGCCTGCCCGGCACGCCTTGCCGGGCTATTTGGCCACCTTTTCTCCTGTCTGCATGACACGTCACTGGATGGGTGTCATTTGGAGGTGATTCCTGTAGGAAGTGGCTGCCATGTGGCAAAAGGCAGCCACTTAATCATCTTGGGGCTTGACACCGCACCGATCGATGACTTGCGTTGCCGTGAGGTGGAGCGGTGGAGCCTTGGCGGGGTATTTCGCCTTCGTATGCCCCAGCAAGCTTGCCGGGGTGATCTTGAGATTTGCTTCCGGGGCAACCTTGACCTCGCCAGGCTCTCCTGCCCGGCAAGGGAGGTTTTTCCCTTAGCAGTACCTTGCTCCTTGGCTTGACTTGATCTTCTCAACCTGCCCTTTGATTCCTCATTGAGCCTGTCTCTAGTACTTGGACTGGTCCTGGATGTTGTAACCTTGATCTCGGGCCTGTGCACGGTCCGGGCAACAGACCCAGGCTTCGTTGCATCGACAATGGGGTATCATATTGATTCACTTGATATGTGTTTTGGCAATCAAGTCATGGATTCCCGAGGTGACATTGGGGTAATCTATGCATAGGGGTTGATGCATGTTCTCGTCTTTGTTTCTCCGGTAGAAATATTGGGGCACTCTTTGAGGTTCTTTGTGTTGGATTGAGTATTATGAATATGAAATTGTATGATGCACATCGTATAATCAACTCACGGATACTCGCGGTGACATTGGAGTATCTAGGTGACATTAGAGTTGATTGATGTGTATCATATGGTGTTATTTTAGTATGAACTCTTGGTTAGATCGATCGGAAAAAATAGCTTGGTGTTATTTTAGTACGAACTCTAGGATAGACTGATCGGAAAGAATAGCTTTGAGGTGGTTCCATACCCTACAAACAATTTCGTCTTATGTTCTCCGCTAGATAGGAACTTTTGAGTGATTCTTCATCGCACGTAGAGGGATGGTTATATGATCCAATTATATTAGCATTGTTGATAGATTGCACTAGCGAAAGTACGGACCCTAGGCCTCATTTTCAAGCATTGCAATACCATTTGTGCTCCGTTTTATCAATTGCTACCTTGCTGTTTTTTATTGTTCCTATTCCAAAAATCAATATCTACTATCATTACTACGCTTTTATTACCATCTCTTCACCGAACTAGTGCACCTATACAAATTACCATTGTATTTGGTGTGTTGGGGACACAAGAGACTTTTTGTTATTTGGTTGCAGGGTTGTTTGAGAGAGACCATCTTCATCCTACGCCTCCCACGGATTGATAAACCTTAGGTCATCCACTTGAGGGAAAATTGCTACTGTCCTACAAAACTCTGCGCTTGGAGGCCCAACACGAGTCTACAAGAACAAGTTGTGTAGTAGACATCAGGGGGGACTTTCTGGATGGAGCACCACCGTCTCGAGGCGAAAGTTGGGTAGGAGCACTTTTGCTCTCCGGTGGAGCGATTCCGCCGAGGATACTTCCCTCCAGGAGGGGGAAATCGAAGCCATCGTCATCACCAACAACCCTCTCATCATGGGAGGGTCAATCTTCATCAACATCTTCAATAGCACCATCTCATCTCAAATCCCTAGTTCATCTCTTGTGTTCAATATTTGTATCAGAACCTCAAATTGGTACCTGAGGGTGACTAGTAGTGTTGATTACATCTCGTAGTTGATGCTAGATGGTTTATTTGGTGGAAGATTATATGTTCAGATCTATTATGCTATTCAATACCCCTCTGATCTTGAGCATGAATATGTTCTCTGAGTAGTTACTTTTGTTCTTGAGGACATGCGAGAAGTCTTGTCATAAGTAATCATGTGAATTTGGTATTCGTTCGATAATTTGATGATATGTATGTTGTGTTTCCCTTAGTGGTGTTATGTGAACGTCGACTGCATGACACTTCACCATCTTTGGGCCTAAGGGAATGCATTGTGGAGTAGTTATTAGATGATGGGTTGCTAGAGTGACAGAAGCTTAAACCCTAGTTTATGCGCTATTCCGTAAGGGGCTGATTTGGATCCATATGTTTAATGCTATGGTTAGATTTTATCTTAATTCTTCTTTCGTAGTTGCGGATGCTTGCGAGAGGGGTTAATCATAAGTAGGAGGCTTGTTCAAGTAAGAAAATCACCCAAGCACCGGTCCACCCACATATCATATTATCAGAGTAGCGAACGCAAATCAAACAAACATGATGAAAGTGACTAGATGAAATTCCCGTGTGTCCTCAAGAAGGCTTTGCTTATTATAAGAGACCGTTCTAGCCTGTCCTTTGCTACAAAAAGAATTGGGCTACCTTGCTACACTTTTGTTACCGTTACTATTACTTGCTCATTACAAATTATCTTGCTATCAAACTATCTGTTACCGACAATTTCAGTGCGTGCAAAAAATACCTTGCTGAAAACCACTTGTCATTTCCTTCTGCTCCTCGTTGGGTTCGACACTCTTACTTATTGAAAGGACTATGATTGATCCCCTATACTTGTGGGTCATCAAGACTCTTTTCTGGCGCCGCTGTTGGGGAGTGAAGCGCCTTTGGTAAGTGGAATTTGCTAAGGAAAATTTTATATTACGTGCTGAAATTTACTGTCACTTGTTACTATGGAAAACCATCCTTTGAGGGGTTTGTTCGGGGTATCTTCACCTTGACCGGAAACACAAAGAGTTGCTCCTCAACCTACTGCACCTACTGAAAATATTGGTTATGAGATTCCTTCGGGTATGATAGAGAAACTGCTACCTAATCCTTATGCAGGAGATGGAACACTACATCGTGATATGCACCTAATCTATGTGGATGAAGTTTTTGGATTATTTAAGCTTGCAGGTTTACCCGGAGATGAAGTTAAGAAGAAGGTTTTCCCTTTATCTTTGGGGGGAAAAGCATTGACATGGTATAGGCTAGGTGATGATATTGGAGCTTGGGACTGGAATCGATTGAAATTGGAATTTCATCAAAAGTTTTATCCTATGCATCTAGTTCATCGTGATCGGAATTATATATATAATTTTTGGCCTCATGAAGGAGAAAGTATCGCTCAAGCTTGGGGGAGGCTTAAATACATGATGTATACATGCCCCAATAATGAGCTCTCAAAGGAAATTATCTTACAAATTTTTTATGCTCGGCTTTCTAATGATAATCAAACCATGCTCGATTCTTCTTCGATTCGCTCTTTTATGAAGAAAACTATTGAATTCAGGTGGGACCTTCTTGAAAGAATTAAACGCAACTCTGAAGATTGAGAACTCGACAAAGCTAATGAGCCATGTATAACACTTGAGTTTGATTGTGTTAAATCTTTTATGGATACCGATGCTTTCCACAAGTTTAGCACTAAATATGGACTTGACTCTGAGATAGTAGCCTCTTTTTGTGAATCATTTGCTACTCATGTTGATCTCCCTAAGTAAAAGTGGTTTAAAAATCATCCCCCTATTAAAGAAAAGATTGAGGAGCCAGTCATAGTTAAGGATGAAACTATCATTTACAATGTTGATCTAGTTGTGCCTACTGCTTATATTGAAAAACCACCTTTCCCTGTTAGGATAAAGGAACATGCTAAGTGAGGGAGTCATGGACTAAGGGGTCCTCGGGGCGACGACCCATTGGACTTGGGCCAGACTGGTGGAGCTGTATAGTGATAGGAGACCTATGAAGCCGGTGGTGTGCCCTCCAAGTCAAGAAGGCACCGGATCTCTTTATTCCCTTATTGTAATCTATCTTCGGTAACCCTAACCCTACCGGTGTCTATATAAACCGAGGGTTTTTAGTCTTTAGGGCTAGAGCTACATTCATCACCTCATCTCCTTAGGGTTTAGCTCATGCTGATCTCGAGGTAGATCTACTCTGTAAACCACATTATACATCGAATACAATCAAGCAGGACGTAGGGTATTACCTCTTCGAGAGGGCCTGAACCTGGGTAAACACTGTGTTCGTCGTCCCTTGTTCCCCATCGATCCTAGATCCACAGCTCGGGACCCCCTACCCTGAGGTCTGCCAGTTTTGACACCGACATTGGTGCTTTCATTGAGAGTTCTGATGTGGGATCGCCATAGGAATCGATGGCTCAACCGGTCGTTGGAGACCACACCAGCGCGAGGGCTTCTCCGCCCCTGGTCATCTCTTCGTCTTCGGCGGCATGTTAGTGCGCACCGATCCCACTAGTCGCCTCGACCAGATTGAAGGCTTCACCCCTGTTGAAGGGTTCATTGGTTCAGGGGCATCAACCCTAGGACGAGCAGACTTACAAAAATCTGGTATCTCTCAGAGTCCAGCCCTGAAGCCCAACTCCGACAGACCGCCCACAAGATCTCCTGCCGAATCGCCAGAGTGTCCGACACCCCCATGTGGCCAGCCAGCAGACCACTTGGCGAGTCTTTTCCATGCAATGGGAATCTCTGTTATCAGGCCTACGGCCTACGATCAGATCAGGCTTAAACCCGACGACTGAGAAATCAACACCCCTCCGGTCACGCACCGCGTCGCCACGGTCGAAGAGGCCCAGGAGGGGCCACAGCCCTGCAAACTAAGAATAGTGTACACTCAAATCTCCAGCTCGGAGTTAGACACCAGCTCAGCTGTATGTCTGGACTCGAGCCCCAACGCTAGATCCGGCCTCAAGCCGATCCAGCCGCACATTAGTCCGGATCCGAGCCCTGCACGACCAGAACCAGACATGACTCAACAACCCATCAAGGATAGTCCGGGTCCGCGGTAGGAGGGAATTCTCGAAATTTTCCCACCCACCCACCACACAGAATACTCTCCGGATTCGGGAAACCCATACATATGGGACCTCATGTATGTCAAACAGTTGCCAAACGAGACAGTCCACCATTATTGGGCTAGATTTCTCCTGGTAAAGAATAAGATGGCACCTTGCTGTGACAAAGAAATAATTAAAGCCTTCCAGTTTAACTACAGGGACGAGGGCCTCTTAAACGCCCTCACGCGTCACCGAATTCAAAGCTTCACTGAACTATCAGACATGGTACACAAATATTGCACCATGGAGAACACATGGAGGGCGCAACAGATGAACATGGGGCCACAGCCTGCCGCACATCACGGAAAGCCTCGCTTTAATCGAGCTTACAAAAATCCGTCGCCGGAGCGCGAGCCTAATGAAAAGAAAACTAGGCCCAGATCGGTGTTAGACGAGTTGCTGGATAAACCTTGCCCAATACACTCGGTCTTGCTAGACGCAGACCCAACCCACAGACTTCGAGCCTGTTGGGTGGTAAGACAAGTGGCCAAATATGGCGAGCCAATCTTGGGCCTTACACCCCCAGATAAACAGTCCTCGGCTTCACCACAGGACCACAATGTCCTTACGGTATACGAGACATTCGCCTCAAACAATAAAAGGAAAAAGGCACTTTGAGAGCTCAACCAAATATATCAAGTGACGACCGCACAGCCATGGGCAGCCACGCCTATCACCTTCAACGAGAAGGACTAGCCAAGTCCCCGTAACAACCACGCATCGGCCGCACTGGTCCTCGACCCCATTGTCGATGGTTTCTGGCTGACTAAAGTGCTGATGGACGGAGGCAGCGGCCTCAACCTCATTTATGAGGATACTTTAGACAAGATGCAGTTCAACAGGTCTCGCATCGAACGCAGTCGTACCACATTCCGAGGTATAATACCTGGTAGGGAGGCGCACTGCTCGGGACGCGTAACCCTGGATGTTGTGTTCGACACACCCGATAACTACAGATTCGAACCCTTACTATTTCACATTGTGCCCTTCCATAGCAGATACCACGCCCTTCTAGGATGTGAGGCATTCTCAAGATTTCAGGCCATACCACATTACGGGTATATGAAACTCAAGATGCCAGGGCCCAACGGGGTGATCTCTCTTAAAAGCGACCCGAGCAAAGCCTTGCGAGCCGAAAACAAGACGGCATCTCTCGCCATAGAGGCACTATCCGAAGCCCTCGCGGCCGAAGAGTTGACAGCGCTATGCACTACAGTCGACAGGGATGATGTGGTTCTCAGTAAAAGACAAAAACCCACATCATTCAAGCCAATAAACGAAATAGTAAAATTTCAAGTGCACCCAACAGATCCCAACAAAACAGCATCCATAGGAGCACAGCTGGACCCCACAGTCGATGAGGCGCTAAGGACATTCCTGCGTGAAAACTGGGAAATATTCGCCTGGCACCCATCAGATATGCCAGGAATCCCACGCAGGATAGCAGAGCACAACCTCAACATTTTAAAAGGCTTTAAGCCAGTGAAACAAACCCTGCGCCAATTTTCTGAACCCAAACGGCAGGCCATGGGCGAAGAACTTGCAAAACTACTAGAGGCCGGATTCATCCGCGAGATCAAGCACCCCGAGTGGTTAGCAAATCTGGTTATGATACCCAAGAAGGATAAGTCCTGGCGGTCCTGTGTCGACTTTAAAGACCTCAACAAGGCCTGCCCTAAGGATCCATTCCCCCTGCCAAGGATAGACTAGATCATCGACGCCACCGCTGGACATGACTCGTTATGTTTCCTCGACGCATACTCCGGATACCATCAGATTAAGATGAAGGAGTCCGATCAGGCAGCAACCACATTCATCACCCCTTACGGGCCTTTCTGCTTCAACACCATGTCGTTTGGATTAAAAAACACGGGAGCCACATACCAGCGCATGATTCAAACATGCCACGAAAACCAAATTGGTAGAACAGTCGAGGCATACATGGACGACGTGGTTGTCAAAACCAAACACATCGACCAACTGATAGACGACCTACGCCAAACCTTCGACAACCTGCGGGCCTACGACATACGGCTCAACTTGGAGAAATGCGTCTTCGGGATCCCTGCCGGAAAGCTACTCGGATTCATCATCTCCCATAGAGGAATCGAAGCCAATCCGGCCAAAATTAGAGCGATGTCTCGGCTCGCAATACAAACAGAGCTCAAGCATGTCCAGAAGCTAGCTGGATGCGTGGCAGCCTTGAGCCGCTTCATATCTCGCCTCGGAGAAAAGGCATTGCCACTCTAAAAGCTGCTCAAAAAGACCAAGAACTTCCAGTGGACAGATGAAGCAACCATGGCACTCGAGGAGATTAAAACACTCCTCGCCGGCAACCCTATCCTGGCCGCACCCGGTGTCGGCGAACCCATGCTACTATACATTTCAGCCACCAATCAGGTGGTCAGCGCGGTGCTCGTCGTGGAGCGGGAGTCTGAGGGCCACAAGTTCCAAGTCCAGAAGCCGGTCTACTACGTGTCCGAGGTGCTTACACCATGCAAATCATGATACCCACACTATCAAAAGATAGCCTACACGGTTTTCATGGCATCCCGAAAGCTACGGCACTACTTTCAAGAATGTTCGGTCACAGTGGCGTCAGATGTTCCCTTGAATGACATAATCAATAACAGGGACACCACGGGCCGCATCGCCAAATGGGCCATCGAGCTCCTCCCCTTTGAGATAACATACAAGCCATGCCGAGCCATTAAATCTCAGGTGCTGGCCGATTTCATAGCCGAATGGACCGAGGCCGAACTACCCCGGGAGTACTCTACATACTCGCACTGGACAATGTATTTTGACAGCTCAAAGATGTTAGCCGGACTGGGGGCGGGGTCATCCTAATCTCCCCCATAGGCGACACTGTTCGGTGTGTCCTCCAAATAATGTACACGGACTCCAACAACTCAGCCGAGTACGAAGCACTACTACATGGTCTTCGCATGGCTACGACAATGGGCGTGCAGCGCCTCGAGGTAAGGGGAGATTCAAACATGGCGATCTCTCAAGTCAACGGCGAATTCGACGCCAAAGACCCCAAGATGGCGGCGTATAGAAACGCGGTCCTCCGGATATCGGCCCAATTTGAGGGCCTAGAATTTCACCATGTTGCTAGAGACAGAAATCAAGCAGCTGACGTCCTCGCTCGCATGGGCGCCAAGCACGACCCGGTTCCCAAAAACACCTTCCTCGAGCGGCTCTTTAAGCCCTCCGTGGTGTGGCAGGACGACGTCACCGGTGCACTATCCAATGAGCCCGCTCACAATGCCTCGTCCGAAAATGAACAAGATGATCACGTCATCGGCGGCTCCACACTCGAGGAAACACCTTCCGCACACGAAGTAATGGCCGTAATCCCACCCAGGACAGAACCCCTGCTAGCCTACCTCACACAACATCAGCTTCTGGAGGATCAAACCGAAGCACGACGCATAGTTCGGCGCTCTAAAGCATACAAGGTCCATGAGGGTGAACTTTATAAGAAGAGTACCACATGAGTTTTACAAAGGTGCATCTCCGAAGAAGAGGGGCAGCAGCTCTTGGCAGACATACACGCGGGCATGGGCGGACACCACGCGGCAGCTCGGGCTTTGGTCAGCAAGGCTTTTCGAGCAGGTTTTTCTGGCCTACCGCCCGTGAAGATGCCCGGACATTAGTCCAACATTGCGTCGGATGCCAGTTGTTCGCAAATCAAAGCCACATGCCCCCCATAGCTCTTTGGACGATACCGATCACATGGCCTTTTGCGGTCTGGGGTCTCGACATGGTCGGGCCACTCAAAGGGGAACAAACAAAAAGAAGTACCTATTGGTCATGGTAGACAAATTCACCAAGTGGATCGACGCAAGACCCATCACTTCGGCAGAATCCGGACCAATCGTCGACTTCTTATCCGATGTCGTACACCGTTATGGTGTCCCCCATAGCATAATTACCGATAATGGTACCAACTTCACCGCCCAGGAAGTTAAAGACTGGTGCGATAAAATGGGCATTAAGCTCGATTACGCCTCGGTGTACCACCCACAGACCAACAGGCAGGTCGAACGAGCCAACGGACTCATTATGAGCGGCATTAAGCCTCGCCCAGTTCGATCCCTTGAACAATCAGACTGCCATTGGGTCAAGGAACTCGATTCTGCACTATGGGAGCTGCGCACTACTCCTAATCGGTCAACCGGATACACACCATTTTTTATGGTATACGGTGCGGAAGCAGTTCTCCCATGCGACCTTATCCATGACGCACCTAGAGTGCACATGTACGAAGAAAAGGAAGTCGAGCTCGATCGGCAGGATGATCTGGATGCTCTGGAAGAAGAATGGGACATAGCTCAAGCTCGGTCCGCGTTCTATCAACAACAAGCGCGACGTTACCACAATCATGAAGTCCGGGCGAAGACATATAAACGTGGGAGACCTCGTCCTCCGACTTCCCGAGAAACAGAAGAATAAACTATCACCTAAATGGGAGGGACCATACATCATCGATGAAGTACTCATTGGAGGAGCATATCGTCTTTGCCGCCCGTCCGATGACTGCCTCGAGCCGAACCCGTGGAACGCAGCCCGACTGCGGCGTTTTTACGCCTGAGCTTGACATCCATCTCCACCTTTTCCTTCTTTTATTTTCCTTATTTCTCTCTTTTCGACATGGTGCTAGTTCGGCTAAACCGAACCATACCAATCTCGTATTATATACATCGTTGAATGTAACACCCCGCTTCGCATAGGGGCTCACTCAGAAGAGCTGAATAAATGTATAAATCACATTCGTACTGATTGCATCCTTCTCATACATGTTAAGCCAACACATGCACTTGTTTGACTTAAGATCTTTACCAAGCTGGGTTGCCTGGCTCCTGTGTTTACCCCTACGTTCCCGATTGTTCGGCTAGGGAGTAAAGGGAGCACCTCTGCGATTGTTACGACCGGGTCATCCGGGACCGTACCTCAGACGGGTGAAGCCGAAAGCTAGCATTCTTACAGAATACAATAAGTCAGCCTAAGAGAAAGGAATATAGCCTCGCGCTTATCACCAGGGTTTTCTCGCAGCCAATGGTCTCCGTTGATTTCACACATCCGGGCTATTAACTTACCCGAAGAAAGGAACCTTTGGATGAACTATTTTCGTCCATTCGAGCCAAATGGCCGGATTGCCTGGTTCCCAAAGTACTGCCTTGTTTCCCTCGGCATGTAGTACGGAACACTTCCCGATCACTGATCGGGGAGGTGGAAGCCGATGGCCGGTTAAGACAACATTTCTTTTAAAATAAGACCGCGGATTGAGCTCGGTCAATGTACAGTACATAGATACATAGAATTGACACAACTACTCTTGATCTACATTGTCTATCAATTGCTCTAAAGCGCAATCCTTCTGAGAATGACGAGCGGATGGCATTACAACACCAATGACACTGGACCACCATACCGGTCAGAGCAATACTTACCAAATATGCCACCTTTTAGCTTCTGGTTCTCCTCCAAGGCTTGTGCCAACTGGGTTCTTAAGCTTTCAATGTCCTTGGTTTTTCGCCGGTTCTCTTCCTTGAGCTCATTTTTCTCCTCCTGACTTCGCGTCAGCGCCCGTTTGCCAGCCTCTAGCTCCCTCCGCAGCTCGCTTGCAGCTCCCGCGGCTATACGGAGAATACAGTGTTAACGCATAAAATACAACGTATACCTGCGCAACAAGTCTTTTCTACTTACCAGACAACTCGCTGCTGGCTTTTCGAGCCACATCTAGTTCGGCCTTGGTTTCGACCAACTATGTCTGACTCACTTTAAGGTCCTCGGACAACTTTTCGTTCTGCTCTCTTGTGGCCTACAAAAATAATATCATTACACACCCTTAACTCGGCCGTCCTGCCCAAATTAAGGCTTGGGGGCTAGGTGGTTAGGGAACATGATCTGCTTTCAAGCTATATACCTGCACCTTGGCAGCAAAAAGACCGGCGATCCCTTCAAGACATGTCCGGGCCGCTCCAAGGTACTCATCCACCGAATTAAAAGCACTAAATTCTTGTTTGGCAAAGGAAGTATGACGTAACGTCTCCCTCCAGCGACGATGATTCATTACACTCTCGACTTCGGAGTTGGTGACTGAAACATCGTCGGAGTCCGCTGGAGGCGCACTGGCCGCTGTGTGTTCGGGGGAGGCTTTGGCTTGTGCCGAAGACTTGGGACCGGCGCTGCGATTCGGTGCACCCAGGGAATCTTCAGATTGGTGCAGAGGCATACGCCTTCTGCAAAAGTTGAGCAAGTTTTAGTAAAAGAGTGCTAAAATCAACCCTCGCTGCAATTCCAAAATACATTACCGCTGGGCCGAGGGGGCAGGTGCTTCCGCTACGGCGGAGGCTTTCCGCTTTGATCTCCCATTAGGGGCCAAAGTTGGCGCAGTCCACTCTCCTCCCAAAACGGTCTTACGCGTAGTGCAGCGACCCTTGGGAGCAGAAGTCAGCACATGGGGAATAGCATGAGATGAGCGCCCTGTTCGGGTAAGGGTCTTCTTTTCACTTACTGTGGAAGAGGGAAGAGCCCCGGGGTGATCGGCTGTCATAGCAACTTTGACGCCGTCAAGGTTCTCCTGATAGAAAACCCCGTCTTCAAAATCGATCGACGTCTCTGGGTCGTCATGATACCCCGGATCGTCATCACGGGAATGATTCTCTGGTTGAGGAGGAGGGCAATTAATGGACACAACCTGATGCCTCCAGCCCTGTTTAAATACAACCAGTCAGAGTTCGAGTGTAATCCGTGAGCTCAAGACAGTGGATCGTGGCTTACCCAGTCGGTCGGATTGTATCCGGAGCAGCCTTCCTGAATACTCATGCGAGCGAACTCTGCCTCCTCTCCCTTGAAGAGATCGGCCAATATTTTGGCCAGAGCCGCCTTGTTGTCTGGCCCTTGTCGTTGGTAACGGGTTACGTCGTTGGTCCCGTTATGGCACCATAAAGGATGACCCCACTGCTGCAGGGGTTGCACGCATCGGGTAATAGCGATGGCCATTACTTCAACCATGGTCAGCTTACTGCTGGTAAGCAGCCTGATCTTGGCCACCAGCGCACGCACCTCTTCACTGTCCTGTTGGGAAGGGCCTCTGGGCTGCCAGTTGAACCGCTTTATAGGCGGGTCGTTTGAGTATTTGGGCAACCCTTGCCGAATTGGATCGGTGAGTGGAACGTCTTCAATGTAAAACCACTCCGAAGTCCATCCTTCGGGATCTTTCTGTGGGGTCCCAATTGGGTACCCTGTCCCGGCTATCCGCCATACTTTGGCGCCACCCACCTCGAATATGGATCCCTCCTGGAGGCGAGGGATAAGACAGAAATACTTCCTCCACAAGTCAAAGTGGGCCTCGCAACTCAGAAATATCTCGCATAGGGCTACGAAGCCATAGATGTGCAATATGGACTCCGGGGTGAGGTTGTGGAGCTGGATCCCATAAAACTCTAACAAACCCCGCAAAAAGGGATGAATAGGAAAACCCAAACCTCTTAGCAGGAAGGGCACGAGACATACCCTCTCCTCCTTAATCGGAGCGGGGGAGTTCTCGGCAAGGGCGCATCCGTCGACGGAGATGAGACCGGCACGGACAGGAACCAAATCTGCTGGAGGGAGGAAACACCGCATCTGCAAGTGCCTCAGATGAAGGTGCGAAATTGAACAGCTCGACCAATCGCGTGGGAGTGGACCGTGCGGGCACGAGGATGAGCCCGGGAGATTAGCCATGGCGCTGGGGAATTTCTTCGGTGTTGTTCCTTGTGAGAAAGGAGAAGTAAGTTGTCCCCCGCACCTGTGGATCTATAAGTGGGCGTCTTGCCTTGAAGCTGGAAGGACAGGCTTGTGGAAAGTCGGCATTGGGCCACACACCTTCTGAAAAGGTGCGCGACGCTCTCACCCTGAGGGATGGCATTAAAACTCTGATGGTCCCACCTTGATCTTGAGATGCCTTTGGAGCCCAGAGTCATGAACCTGTCCGGGCTTGAAGCACATTAGCCCGGGTTCCGGATAGGGTTTGGCAAAAGTAACACGGCTCCAAGTTGAATAGAGGAATAGAAGAACTCGTCTCGCAAGGCGCCGATCTGAAGATTCCAGAGGACAATCCCCGGCGTTGGAGGCAAGTTCGAGGGCTACTGACGAAGTCATGGACTAAGGGGTCCTTGGGGTGACGACCCATTGGACTTGGGCCAGACTGGTGGAGCCGTATAGTGACAGGAGACCTATGAAGCCGATGGTGTGCCCTCCAAGTCAAGAAGGCGCCAGATCTCTTTAATCCCTTATTGTAATCTATCTTCGGTAACCCTAACCCTACCGGTGTCTATATAAACCGAGGGTTTTTAGTCTTTAGGGCTAGAGCTACATTCATCACCTCATCTCCTTAGGGTTTAGCTCATGCTGATCTCGAGATAGATCTACTTTGTAAACCACATTATACATCGAATACAATCAAGCAGGACGTAGGGTATTACCTGTTCGAGAGGGCCTAAACCTGGGTCAACACTGTGTTCGTCGTCCCTTGTTCCCCATCAATCCTAGATCCACAGCTCGGGACCCCCTACCCCGAGGTCTGCCGGTTTTGACACCGACACTAAGGTTTCAACCGTGGTTAACAAAAGTAATATTAGAGCACGTAGACCCTCTGAACAAACTAAAGTAGAACCTAGTATTGCTATGGTTAAACATCTCTTGGTTGATAATGTTGATGGGAACGTTATTTACTTCTGTGATGAAGCTGCTAGAATTGCCAAAACCGATACTAAAGATAAGAATGGACCCGTTGTTGGCATGCCTGTTGTCTCAGTTAAAATAGGAGATCATTGTTATCATGGCTTATGTGATATGGGTGCTAGTGTCAGTGCTATCCCTTTTACTTTATACCAAGATATTATGAATGATATTGCACCTGCTGAAATAGAAGATATTGATGTTACTATTAAACTTGCTAATAGAGATACTATCACACCACTTGGGATTGTTAGAGATGTTGAAGTCTTGTGTGGGAAGATAAAATATCCTACTGATTTTCTAGTTCTTGGTTCTCCACAAGATGATTTTTGTCCCATTATATTTGGTAGACCTTTCTTGAACACTTTAATGCTAAGATATATTGCAAGAAAGAAACCATCAGTGTTAATTTTGGTGATGTGTCTCATGAGTTTAATTTCTCTAAGTTTCGTAGGCAACCTCATGATAAAGAATTGCCTAGTAAGGATGAAATAATTGGTCTTCCTTTTATTGCCGTACCTCCTACTGATCCACTAGAACAATATTTGCTTCACCATGAAAATGATATGCACTTGCATGAAAGAAAGGAAATAGATAGGATGTTCTTTGATCAACAACCTATTCTTAAACATAATTTTCCTGTTGAAACTCTAGGAGGCCCTCCTCCACCTAAAGGTGATCCTGTGTTTGAATTGAAACAATTACCTTATACTTTGAAATATGCTTATCTTGATGAGAAGAAGATATATCCTATTATTATCAGTGCTAACCTTACAGAGCATGAAGAAAAAAGATTATTAAAAACTCTGAGGAAGCACCGAGCTGCTACTAGATATACTCTTGATGATCTTAAGGGCATCAGTCCCACTTTCTGTCAGCACAAGATTAATATGGAACCTGATGCTAAAACAGTTGTTGATCATCAGCGACGATTAAATCCTAAGATGAAGGAAGTGGTAAGAATTGAAATATTAAAGCTTCTGGAAGCAGGTACAATTTATCCTATAGTTGATAGTAGATGGGTAAGTCTTGTTCATTGTGTCCCTAAGAAAGGAGGTATTGTTGTTGTTCCTAATGATAAAAATGAACTTATCCCACAAAGAATTGTTACTGGTTATAGAATGGTAATTGATTTCAGAAAATTAAACAAAGCCACTAGAAAGGATCATTAAACTTTGCCTTTTATTGATCAAATGTTAGAAAGATTATCTAAGCACACACACTTTTGCTTTCTTGATGGATACTATGGTTTCTCTCAAATACCTGTATCACAACCCGACCAAGAGAAAACCACTTTTACTTGTCCTTTTGGAACTTATGCTTATAGACGTATGCCTTTTGGTTTATGCAATGCACCTGCTACCTTTCAAAGATGTATGATTGCTATATTCTCTGACTTTTGTGAAAAGATTGTTGAGGTTTTCATGGATGATTTTTCTATTTACGGAACTTCTTTTGATGATTGCTTAAGCAACCTTGGTCGTGTTTTGCAGAGATGTGAACAAACTAATCTTGTCTTGAATTGGGAGAAGTGCCACTTTATGGTAAATGAAGGTATTGTCTTGGGGCATAAAATTTCTGAGCGTAGCAATGAAGTGGATAAAGCTAAAGTTGATGCAATTGAGAAAATTTCGTGTCCTAAAGATACTAAAGGTATAAGAAGTTTTCTTGGTCATGCTGGTTTCCATAGGAGATTCATTAAAGACTTCTCTAAAATTTCTAGGCCTCTTACCAATCTCTTGCAAAAGGATGTTCCATTTCTTTTTGATGATGATTGTGTACAAGCCTTTGAAACACTTAAGAAAGCCTTAACTTCTGCACCTATTGTCCAACCACCTGATTGGAACTTGCCTTTTGAAATTATGTGTGATGCTAGTGATTATGCTGTTGGTGATGTTCTAGGTCAAAGAGTTGATAAGAAATTAAATGTTATCCATTATGCTAGTAAGACTCTAGACAGGTCCCAAAGGAATTATGCTACTACTAAGAAAGAATTTCTAGCAATTGTGTTTTCTTGTGTTAAATTCAGATCTTACATAGTTGATTCTAAAGTAATTGTTCACACTGATCAGGCTGCTATTAAATACCTTATGGAAAAGAAAGATGCTAAACCTAGACTCATTAGGTGGGTTCTTTTGTTACAAGAATTTGATTTGCATATCACTGATAGGAAGAGAGCTGAGAACCCCGTAGCTGATAACTTGTCTAGGTTAGAAAATATTCTTGATGACCCACTACCTATTGATGATAGCTTCCCTGATGAACAACTAGTTGTCATAAATGCTTCTCGTAAAACCCCTTGGTATGCAGACTATGCTAATTATATTGTTGCTAAATTTATACCACCTAGTTTCACATACCAACAAAAGAAAAAGTTCTTCTTTGATTTAAGACATTACTTTTGGGATGACCCACATCTTTATAAAGAAGGAGTAGATGGTATTATTAGACGTTGTATACCTGAGCATGAACAGGAACAAATCCTATGGAAATGTCACTCTGAAGCCTATGGCGGACACCATGCAGGAGATAGAACTGCACACAAGGTATTACAATCAGGTTTTTATTGGCCTACTCTTTTCAAGGATGCTTGTAAGTTTGTCTTGTCTTGTGATGAATGTCAAAGAATTGGTAATATTAGTAGACGTCAGGAAATGCCTAGGAATTATTCACTTGTTATTGAACCATTTGATCAATAAAAATGAAAAAGATCATATGCTAATCTTATGGTAAGTAATGACATCACATAAGGAAAAGTATAAGTGGTAAAATTTGTTGGAGATTGACAAACATAGCATTGGTCAATGATGCAATTCATGAAAGAATTAATAAGGGAAGATAAGATTCACATGCAAATATACTATCTTGGACATCTTTTATGATTGTGAGCCCCATTAAGTATTTTATGTCAAATTGTCGACGTTGGACAAGGAAGGCAACGTAATGATTTATGTTTGTTCATATTCACATAGAAGTTATATTGTCATAGATCCTCCAACATGTGGTGCTTGCCCAATATCTTTGCTAGCCAAAAATCCGCACCAAGTAGAGATACTACTTGTGCATCCAAAAACCTTAAACCCAATCTCAAGTTATGAGAGTTCACTATACCTACCTATGGATTGAATAAGATCCTTTAAGTAAGTTGTCACCGGTGCAAAAGGCAATAAAAATTGCTTCTAAATTTGTATGATCTTTTAGTGTAAGGGAAAATAAGCATTGTACGAACTTGTGATGGCAAAGTAATAAAAGCAACGGACTGCATAATAAAGGTTGACATCATAAGGGACAATATAACGTGACGTTCTTTTGCACTAAGAGCTTGTGCATCCAAAAATAAAAGTGCATGACAACCTCTGCGCCCCTCTGTGAAGGGCCTATCCTTTACTTTTATGTATTACTTTTTATGCAAGAGTCAATAGTGTTCTCCTCTATTCCTTTCTATTTTTCTCTTTTGCAAGCATCATGTGGTGGGGAAAGATCTAGGCACATATATCCAGTTGGATATGAGTGATCATGAGTTATTATTGTTGACATCACCCTTGAGGTGAATAAGTTGGGAGGCGAAACTATAAGCCCCTATCTTTCTATGTGTCTGGCTGAAACTTTTTGCTCCATATATATGCTGTGAGTGTTAGCAATCATAGAAGACTAAATGATGGTTGAGTATGTGGACTTGCCAAAAAGGCTCCGACACGAGACCCTTCCTGAAAATATGATGAATTGCAATTGCATAGTTGACTAAGAACATAGTTTGTTAGTTTTCAAGAAAGTTTATTCCTTATACTTTGATGTTGTGATGAATCGTTACTTGCTCATGAGAAGTTTTATGATAAAGTTCATTGTTGTTATAATAATGATCATGATGCTACTATGTCCGTATTTTGTTTTATCGATACCTCTCTCTCTAAACATGTGGACACGATTATTGATATCGGCTTTCGCCTGAGGACAAGCGAGGTCTAAGCTTGGGGGAGTTGATACGTCCATTTTGCAACATATTTTCCTACTGTTATTTATAGTGTTTTTATTCAATATAACACTTTGTGGAGTAATTATAATGCCTTTTCTCTCATAATATGCAAGGCTTACACAAAGAGGGAGAATACCAACAGCAGGAATTCTGGACCTGAAAAAGCTATATCAGAGATACTTATTCTGCACATCTCCAAATGAGCTGAAATATTACGGAGATTTATTTTGGAATATATAAACATTATTGGAGAAAAGAAATACCAGAGGGAGCCACCCAGGTGCCCACTAGGAACCAGGGCGCACCTAACCCCCCCCCCCCCCTGGGCGCGCCCTGGTGGGTAGTGGAGCCCCTAGCCAGCCTCCGGCACCCATCTTCTGGTATATAAGCCCATTTTCCCTATAAAAAATAAGGGGAGGACTTTCGGGACGGAGCGCCGCCGTCTCGAGGCGGAACTTGGGCAGGAGCACTTTTGCTCTTTGGCGGAGCGATTCCGCCGGGGATACTTCCCTCCGGGGTGCGGGGGAATCGAAGCCATCGTCATCACCAACAACCCTCTCATCGTGGGAGGGCCAATCTTCATCAACATCTTCAATAGCACCATCTCATCTCAAAACCCTAGTTCATATCTTGTGTTCAATCTTTGTATCAAAACCTGAAATTGGTACATGTGGGTGACTAGTAGTGTTGATTATATCTCGTAGTTTATGCTACATGGTTTATTTGATGGGAGATTATATGTTCAGATCTATTATGCAATTCAATACCCCTCTGATCTTAAGCATGAATATGTTTTGTGAGTAGTTACTTTTGTTCTTGAGGATATGGGAGAAGTCTTGTCATAAGTAATCATGTGAATTTGGTATTCGTTCGATATTTTGATGATATATATGTTGTGATTCCCTTAGTAGTGTTATGTGAACGTCGACTACATGACACTTCACCATCTTTGGGCCTAAGGGAATTCATTGTGGAGTAGTTATTAGATGATGGGTTGCTAGAGTGACAGAAGCTTAAACCCTAGTTTATGCGCTATTCTGTAAGGGGCTGATTTGGATCCATATGTTTAATGCTATGGTTAGATTTTATCTTAATTCTTCTTTCATAGTTGCGGATGCTTGCGAGATGGGTTAATCATAAGTGGGAGGCTTGTTCAAGTAAGAACAACACTCAAGCACCAGTCCACCCACATATCATATTATCAAAGTAGCGAACGCAAATCAAACAAACATGATGAAAGTGACTAGATGAAATTCCCGTGTGTCCTCGAGAACGCTTTGCTTATTATAAGATATCGTTCCAGCCTGTCCTTCCCTCAAAAAGGATTGGACTATGATACGTCCATTTTGCATCATGATTTCCTACTGTTATTTATAATATTTTTATGTATAATAATGCTTTTTGGAGTAATTCTAATGCCTTTTCTCTCATAACTAGCAGAGTGGCCCGCTCGATGCGTGGGCTACAACTTTATAAAGTTAAATGATGAAATTATATTATTTGATTTATCTAAAGGAAAAATTAAAACCAAATGTGAGGCATTTTTTAATATAAGACTTTGCGAACATAGTTTTTTCTACTGCATGTTTGGGTTTTTATTGATATTTAAATATACGTCATATCCCTTCATCATTCACTTGTTAATTATGCATGGCGTACTAAATTTTGTTTATGACTAGTCTGTTCTTCAAATTATATTTGTACGATCGCAGGGAGTACTATTATTTTTAGAAATTATCCTAAGAGAGAGTTAGTACATTCTAAAAGTGATAGATATTTCTACTTTTGGAAATTATAATGGTACAATTCTTTGTAACATTAAATTCCTTAATAAGTCTATTATAATGAACAAATAGTATGTATCATTGAGAATTTTATAAATATAATGGTATAATTCTTTGTAAAATAAACTTCCTTAATAAGTCTATTATAACGAACAAAAAGTATGTATGTTTGAAGAGAAATGACTTTAAAAAAATTATGAAGTCATTTTTGTATCTTGATTACCAATATGCATGAATATTTAGATTGATCACCTTAAATATTATCATTAGTTTTTTCATATAAATTGTTTGCATTATATAGATTTTATTGTTTTGTACTAACATATGCCTAGATAAACTAATGGTCAAATATGCATATGTATAGCAAACTGAGCCTAACTCTGGTGGTTAGGTTACATTCCCATTGACTATGGAAGTGCATGTGGTGAGTTCGTAAATCTGAAGTTGATTTGTCGGCTCAGTCTCTTGAAGGTGCTCATTGGGGTAGGGTGTGCGTGTGTGCGTTCATAGGGGGGAGCGTATGTGCGTATGTATGAGCGTCTGTGTCTGTATTGTGTTAAAAATAATGCATATGTATATTAGATAAAGTTTACATACCTGAAACATCATCTATATATTTACGAATTGAGCAAGTATATAATATTTGTGATTCAAATTTTAAGGAGAGATGACATCTTAATCTTTAGTACTATTTTTCTCAAAAATATACTAACTAAGAGCACGCACATTATAAGTCATGCAAATTTTTATTTTGTAATTTAAATTAAATACGGCGGTTATGAGTATATATGACGACATAGTGTAAGATTATAATATTATGGTGAAAAATATATAAATTTTTAACCCAGTACTTATATTGCATATAAATATTTACATGATATTTTTAATTAGATAATAAAAGGAATCGATTTATGACGTGAACAAAAGAAAAGAATCCCTCCATGGTCACTGGTTGGTCAAATAAAATGATGTTTTCTTTATCTGAGTCTTCTTTTTCTTATTTACTCACATGTTCGAAAATGCATGACGTTCCAGAAATGGTTACCATCACCAAAATATAACTTTGATTGCTATTTTGTATATGAATATATTGTAAAAAATAAATTTCTTCACAGTACATTCATGTTTCAGAAAATATAATAATATTATTTTGGTTTGACAGTTTAAGGCATCCATAATTTTATAATGACACACGTTCGTGGTTGTTATCAATGATCAAACACACTTATCACATGTAGTATTGCTTTTATAAATTCCTTCCACTCTCTCATCGCTCTTTGATCCACACATCCTATGTACACTCTTACATGTATTTGTTGTGTGATGTGACAGGATCACTACACTTGCTTGGACAACATATTTCCAACAATTTTTTTTTTATTAATTAGTTGTTCATTTCACTACGTGTTTTCGCCCTCGGAATCATTTCTATTAGCTCTACGGTTCCAAAATCTTTCACATTTGGTCAACAATTCTCCTTAGTAGAACCGGGTAGTGCTTTAGGATTGTCGACAAATACACATCACTGTCGGTTTCCTATATTTGCTACCAACTATAATTATCTCATTTTCCAAGGGTGACAACTTGTATTGTTGTATACTTGGATGCGTAATCCAGTTTAAATCAATCACAAATTTGAAGTTGTTACTCGCCAATACTGCATCAGCATCTTCTCCACACTTTATCTAACCACATGTCTGACCACCAGTGTCTTGTTCTATCGCTGTGTTCTGTGCTTAGCGCACGCCTCCCTGCTATCATCACGCCGAGCCTCTGTTGTTCTGATCTAGTATCCTGGGTAGCTAGCCCACACATTCTAGGTCTTAACCAAGCTTTAAAGTAGAACAAAGATTGTATTAACCCCGTCATTAATTATGGACACAAAATACTCCCGGTCTCTTGGCATTGCCATGGTACATGGACCAGTAGATTGCTTGCTAGGAAGTACACCCCGATAACACTCCATGCAGTACATGCGTTTCTTAATTTGTACCAGTGGTGCTTGACGACCATACGGTCATAGCCAATGGCTCTCCCATCCCATGATCTGCATCATAAATCCAGTGTCATGTGCAGACGAATACTCTATTTAGTTTTATAATTGATACATGTGTCATAATCACTTATGTTTTGCAGTTCAGGTGGGAATCCAAATCAATGGTGGGGATCTTTTATGAAGAAAATACTTTTGTTGTAAGATTTTGAAGAAAAGAATTGGCCATGTCATATTATCCTAATGTCTTGATTAGTCACAAACCATGTATGTTCTCTTTTATACTTGGTTTCATCTAGGTGATTCAGATGCTTAATTTGCAGTTTCACCAAGCATGAATGGCTACATAGTACGTTGCTAAACTCTATGGTTATCTTTGTGTAACTTTTGTCTCATTGTATTCTTGGTTTGCCCAAGTAAGTACATACAAGGAGCAAGTACGTACAAGGTTGTATGTCTCTCAACTATGATTCATAGAATTATGCGCAGGCCATTGTCTAATTATTTTTCATGCTCAAGCAATGTAATCATGCAAAAAAATAGTACGTATCTTGTTTGTCAAATATGCGGCCAACCTGGAAACTTCCACCGTATAGCTGCTGCTGCTCCTTCTTATTAAGTTTCTTCATCGTACATGCCATTGGTCCTTTTTTTTTTTGAAAACCTGTCGCTGGCCTTTTCTTTATGGTGTGAGCAGAATTAAGAGATCTCTCTGGAACTGCAGAATTAAGATTTTTTAACTTTACCCAGAATTAAGTACGTACAGTATTGCATGTCTCTCAACAACCATGAATGGAGCCGCCATGCCATCCTATAATTCTTTTACCATTCTCAAGTAGTAGTACGTATCTTGTTTGTGAAACATGCAGCCCAACCTGGAAACTTCCCTCATAGCTGCCGCTGCTCCTCTTGCTAAAATAAAGCTGCTGCTGCTCCTTTTTAACTTGCTTGATCGCACCACCCTTCAAAAAAAAATTGCTTGATCGCACCTGCCGCCCGTTGTTTTTTTTTTTCTTGAAGTTTACGTGCGGCTGGTCTCTTTTTGTGATGTGAGCAGAATTAAGAGATCTCCTTTGATCTATGGTACTAAGTTTTTTTACTTTACCTATCCCTTATTCTTTTTCTGCGACATGGGCAAATTTAATTGATCTCTTTTGATTGGCCTAACTAAGAGATCTAGTCCAAGACGTTCCATAGATCAATAAACATGGTATGGGTCCAGATTTACTTATAAAGATCTAAGGGTCATGTTTTGTTGATTAATAGAGGGTCCACCGTATCAATGACTGGATGTTTCTGATTATTGTGGTAATTTCTAGCATATTTATCTTTTTCTGGTTAACCCGTCAATTACTTTTTATATATAAATAGATATGCAAGGTCTACACAAAGAGGGAGAATGCCGACAGCTGGAATTCTGGACCTGAAAAAACTACGTCAGAGTTACCTATTCTGCACATCTCCAAATGAACTGAAGAATTATTTTGGAATATATAAAAAATACTGGAGAAAATAACTACCGGAGGGGGGCCACCTGGTGAGCACAAGACACCAGGGCGCGCCAGGCCCCCCAGGCGCGCCCTGGTGGGTTGTGCTCAGCCCAACCCAGCTCCGGTGCCCAACTTCTGGTATATAGGTCATTTTGACCTAGAAAAAATAAGGAGAGGACTTTCGGGACGAAGCGCCGCCGTCTCGAGGCGGAACTTGGGCAGGAGCACTTTTGCCCTCCGGCGGAGCGATTCCGCCGGGGGAATTTTCCTCCCGGAGGGGGAAATCGAAGCCATCGTCATCACCAACAACCCTCTCATCTTTGGAAGGACCATCTCCATCAACATCTTCAACAACACCATCCTCTCTCAAACCCTAGTTCATCTCTTGTGTTCAATCTTTGTACCGGAACCTCAGATTGGTACCTGTGGGTGACTAGTAGTGTTGATTACACTTGTAGTTGATTACTATATGGTTTATTTGGTGGAAGATTATATGGTCAAATCCATTATGCTATTTAATACCCCTCTGATCTTGAGCATGATTATCATTTGTGAGTAGTTACTTCTGTTCTTGAGGTCATGGGAGAAGTCATGTTGCAAGTAATCATGTGAACTTGATATGTGTTTGATATTTTGATGATATGTATGTTGTGATTCCCTTAGTGGTGTCATGTGAACGTCGACTACATGGCACTTCACCATATTTGGGTCTAAGGGAATGAATTGTGGAGTAGTTATTAAATGATGGGTTGCTAGAGTGACAGAAACTTAAACCCTAGTTTATGCGCTACTTCGTAAGGGACCGATTTGGATCCAAAAGTTTAATACTATGGTTAGATTTTATCTTAATACTTTTCTCGTAGTTGCGGATGCTTGCGAGGGGGTTAATCATAAGTAGGAGGTTTTTTCAAGTAAGAACAGCACCTAAGCACCGATCCACCCACATATCAAATTATCAAAGTAGCGAACACGAATCAAACCAACATGATGAAAGTGACATGGTGAAATTCCCGTGTACCCTCAGGAACGCTTTGCTTACCATAAGAGACCGTTTTGGCCTATCCATTGCCACAAAAGGATTTGGCTAACTTGCCGCACTTTATTTACCATTACCGTTACTTGTCCGTTACAAGTTATCTTGCTATCAAACTACCTATTACCGACTATTTCAGTGCTTGCAGAAAATACCTTGCTGAAAACCACTTGTCATTTCCTTCTGCTCCTCGTTGGGTTCGACATTCTTACTTATCGAAAGGACTACAATTGACACCCTATACTTGTGGGTCATCAAGACTCATTTCTGGCGCCGTTGCGGGGAGTGAAGCGCTCTTGGTAAGTGGAAATTGGTAAGGAAAAATTATTACTACGTGCTGAAATTTATTGTCACTTGTTACTATGGAAAACCATCCTTTGAGGGGTTTGTTCGGGGTATCTTCACCTCGACCGGAAGCACAATTAGTTGCCCCTCAACCTAATGCACCTACTGAAAATATTGGTTATGAAATTCCTTCTGGTATGATAGAACAACTACTAGATAATCCTTATGCAGGAGGCGGAACCGAACATCCTGATATGCATTTGATATATGTGAATGAAATTTGTGGATTATTTAAACTTGCAGGTTTATCCGGAGATGAAGCTAAGAAGAAGATTTTCCCTTTATCTTTGAAGGGAAAATCATTGACATGGTATAGGCTATGCGATGATATTGGATCTTGGAACTGGAATCGATTGAAATTGGAATTTCACCAAAAATTGTATCCTATGCATCTAGTTCATCGTGATCAGAATTATATATATAACTTTTGGCCTCGTGAAGGAGAAAGTATCGCTCTAGCTTGGGGGAGGCTTAAGTCAATGTTATATTCATGCCCCAATCATGAGCTCTCAAGAGAAATTATCATTCAGAATTTTTATGCTCGGCTTTCTCGTGATGATCAATCCATGCTCGATACTTCTTGTACTGGTTCTTTTATGAAGAAGACTATTGAGTTCAGGTGGGATCTTTTAGAAAGAATTAAATGCAACTCTGAAGTTTGGGAACTCGACGAAGGTAAAGAGTCAGGTATTAAGCTTAAGTTTGATTGTGTTAAATCTTTTATGAATACCGATGCTTTTCAGAAGTTTAGCAGGAAATATGGACTTGACTCTGGGATAGTAGCCTCTTTCTGTGAATCATTTGCTACTCATGTTGATCTCCCTAAGGAGAAGTGGTTTAAATACCACCCACCTATTAAAGAAGAAATTAAAGAACCAGTCATAGTTAAAGATGAAACTATTATTTACAATGTTGATCCAGTTGTGCCTACTGCTTATATTGAAAAGCCACCTTTTCCTATTAGGATAAAAGAGCATGCTAAGGATTCAACTGTGGTTTGTAAAAGTAATATTAAAGCACCAAAACCTTCTGAGAAAATTAAAGTAGAATCTAGTGCTGCTATGGTTAAAGATCTCCTGGTAGAAAATATTGATGGGCATGTTATTTACTTCTGTGATGAAGCTGCTAGAATTGCCAAACTTGATGATAAAGATAAACATAGACCCGTAGTTGGCATGCATGTTGTCTCAGTTAAAATTGGAGATCGTTGCTATCATGGTCTATGTGACTTGGGTGCTAGTGTGAGTGCTATTCCTTTTACTCTTTACCAAGAAATTATGAATGACATAGCACCCGCTGAAATAGAAGACATAGATGTTACTATTAAACTTGCTAATCGAGACACCATCACACCACTTGAGATTGTTAGAGATGTTGAAGTCTTGTGTGGGAAAATAAAATATCCTACTGATTTTCTAGTTCTTGGTTCCCCACAAGATGACTTTTGCCCCATTATCTTTGGTATACCTTTCTTGAACACCGTCAATGCTAAAATAGACTATGAGAAACAAACTGTCGGTGTTAGCTTTGGTGATGAGCCTCATGAGTTTAATTTCTCCAAGTTTAATAGACAACCCCATAAGAAAGAATTACCTAGTAAGGATGAAATAATTGGTCTTGCTTCTATTGCCGTGCCTCCTACTGATCCACTAGAACAATATTTACTAGACCATGAAAATGATATGCATATGCATGAAAGAAATGAAATAGATAAAAATTTCTTTGAACAACGACCTCTGCTCAAACACAATTTGCCTATTGAAACTCTAGGAGGTTCTCCTCCACCTAAAGGTGATCCTGTATTTGAATTAAAACAATTGCTTGACACTTTAAAATATGCTTATCTTGATGAGAAAAAGATATATCCTGTTATTATTAGTGCTAACCTTTCAGAACATGAAGAAGAAAGATTATTAAAAACTCTGAGGAAGCATCGTGCTGCTATTGGATATACTCTTGATGATCTTAAGGGCATTAGTCCCACTCTCTGTCAGCACAAGATCAATATGGAACCTGATGCTAAACCCGTTGTTGATCACCAACGACGTTTGAATACTAAAATGAAAGAAGTGGTAAGAACTGAAATACTAAAGCTTCTGGAAGCAGGTATAATCTATCCCATAGCTGATAGTAGATGGGTAAGTCCAGTTCATTGGTCCCTAAGAAAGGAGGTATTACTGTTGTTCCTAATGATAAAAATGAACTTATTCCACAAAGAATTGTTACTGGCTATAGAATGGTAATTGATTTTAGAAAACTAAATAAAGCAACTAGAAAAGATCATTACCCTCTGCCTTTTATTGAACAAATGTTGGACAGATTATCTAAGCACACACACTTTTGCTTCCTTGATGGATACTCTGGGTTTTTCTCAAATACCTGTTTCACAACCTGATCAAGAGAAAACCACCTTTACTTGCCCTTTTGTAACTTATGCTTATAGACGTATGCCTTTTGGTTTATGCAATGCACCTACTACCTTTCAAAGATGTATGACTGCTATATTCTCTGATTTTTGTGAAAAGATTGTTGAGGTTTTCATGGATGATTTTTCCGTTTACGGAACTTCTTTTGATGATTGCTTAAGCAACCTTGATCAAGTTTTGCAGAGATGTGAGCAAACTAATCTTGTCTTGAATTGAGAGAAGTGCCACTTTATGGTTAATGAAGGTATTATCTTGGGGCATAAAATTTCTGAACGAGGTATTGAGGTGGATAAAGCTAAAGTCGATGCAATTGAGAAAATGTCATGTCCTAAAGATATTAAAGGTATTCGTAGTTTCCTTGGTCATGCTGGTTTCTATAGGAGGTTTATTAAAGACTTCTCTAAAATTTCTAGGCCTCTTACTAATCTTTTACAAAAGGATGTTCCATTTGTTTTTGATGATGATTGTGTAGAAGCCTTTGAAACACTTAAGAAAGCCTTAACTTCTGCACCTATTGTTCAACCACCTAATTGGAACTTGCCTTTTGAAATTATGTGTGATGCTAGTAATTATGCTGTTGGTGCTGTTCTAGGACAAAGAGTTGATAAGAAATTAAATGTTATTCATTATGCTAGCAAAACTCTAGACAGTGCCCAAAGAAATTATGCTACTACTGAAAAAGAATTTTTAGCAGTTGTGTTTGCTTGTGACAAGTTCAGATCATATATTGTTGATTCCAAAGTAATTATTCACACTGATCATGTTGCTATAAAATATCTTATGAAAAAGAAGGATGCTAAACCTAGACTCATTAGGTGGGTACTCTTGCTACAAAAATTTGATTTACATATCACTAATAGGAAAGGAGCTGAGAATCCTGTAGCTGATAACTTGTCTAGGTTAGAGAACATACTTGATGACCCACTACCTATTGATGATAGCTTTCCTGATGAACAATTAGCTGCAATAAATATTTCTCATAATACTTCTTGGTATGCTGACTATGCTAATTACATTGTTGCTAAATATATACCACCTAGTTTTACATACCAACAAAAGAAAAAAATTCTTCTATGATTTAAGACATTACTTTTGGGATGACCCACATCTTCATAAAGAAGGAGTAGATGGTATTATTAGACGTTGTGTACCTTAGCATGAACAGGAACAAATCCTATGGAAATGTCACTCCAAAGCTTATGGAGGGCATCATGCGGGAGATAGAACTGCTCACAAGGTATTGCAATCTGGTTTTTATTGGCCTACTCTCTTCAAGGATGCCCGTAAGTTTGTTTTATCTTATGATGAATGTCAAATAATTGGTAATATCGGTAAGTGTCAGGAAATGCCTATGAATTATTCACTTGTTGTTGAACCATTTGATGTTTGGGGTTTTGATTATATGGGACCTTTTCCTTCCTCTAATGGGTATACACATATTTTGGTTGCTGTTGATTATGTTACTAAGTGGGTAGAAGCTATTCCAACTAGTAGTCCTGATCATAACACTTCCATTAAAATGCTTAAAGAAGTTATTTTCCCAAGGTTTGGAGTCCCTAGATATTTAATGACTGATGGTGGTTCACACTTTATTCATGGTGCTTTCCGTAAAATGCTTGCTAAATATGATGTTAACCATAGAATTGCTTCACCCTATTATCCTCAATCTAGTGGTTGATACGTCTCTGTCGTATCTATAATTTTTTATTGTTCCATGCCAATATTATACAACTTTCACATATTTTTGGCAACATTTTATATGATTTATTGGACTAACCTATTGATCCAGTGCCCAGTGCCAGTTCCTATTTTTTGCATGTTTTTTGTTTTGCAGAATATCAAAATCAACCGAAGTCCAAATGCAATAAAAATTTACGGAGAATTATTTTGGAATATATATGATTTTTGGGACTTGGAATCAACGCAAACGGGGGCCCACAGTGCCCACAAGACACCAGGGCGCGCCCCAAGGGCCAGGCGCGCGGTGGTGGGTTGTGCTCACCTCGTACGTCGGTTGGGGCTCTACTTCGTGCGCAAGGAAGCTTATATCCGGAAAACAAATTGTGTTAAAATCTCAGTGCAATCGGAGTTACGGATCTCCGGGAATATAAGAAACAGTTTTCGGCCAGAAAACAGGAACGCGAAACAGAAGAGAACAGAAGGATAGATCCAATCTAGAAGGGGCTCCTGCCCCTCCGCCGCCATGGAAGCCATGGACCAGTGGGGGAACTCTCCTCCCATCTAGGGGGGAGGCCAAGGAATAAGAAGAAGGAGGGGGCCTCTCTCCCCCTCTCTCCCGGTGGCGCCGGAGCGCCACCGGGGCAAGGATCATGACGGCGATCTACATCAACAACTTCGCCGCCGTCAACACCAACTCTCTCCCCCCTCTATGCAACGGTGTAACACCTCTCTTCCCCGCTGTAATCTCTACTTAAACATGGTGCTCAACACTATATATTATTTCCCAATGATAAGTGGTTATCCTATGATGTTTGAGTAGATCCGTTTTGTCCTATGGGTTAATCGTGATCTTGGTTGGTATGAGTGTATATTTTATTTATGGTGCTGTCCTACGGTGCCCTCCGTCTCGCGCAAACGTGAGGGGTCCCCGCTGTAGGGTGTTGCAATACTTTCATGGTTTGCTTATTGTCAGCTGCCGGGGTGACAGCAGCCTGAACACGGATAAGTGGGTTATGGCGTATGGGAGTAAAGAGGACTTGATACTTAATGCTATGGTTGGGTTTCACGACCTTAATGATCTTTAGTAGTTGCGGATGCTTGTTAGAGTTCCAATCATAAGTGCATATGATCCAAGTAGAGAAAGTATGTTAGCTCATGCCTCTCCCTCATATAAAATTGCAAGAATGATTACCGGTCTAGTTATCGATTACCTAGGGACAAATGACTTTCTTGTTGACAAAAGCTATCCACTTTTATTACCTTGCAATTTATTCGTAGTTTTATTCTCGCAAAGTACTCGTAGTTTTATTCTTGCCAAATAGTTTTATACTTGTTCTAGGTAAAGCAAACGTAAAGTGTGCGTAGAGTTGTATCGGTGGTCGATAGAACTTGAGGGAATATTTGTTCTGCCTTTAGCTCCTCGTTGGGTTCGACACTCTTATTTATCGAAGAAGGCTACAAACGATCCCCTATACTTGTGGGTTATCAAGACCTTTTTCTGGCGCCGTTGCCGGGGAGCAATAGCGTGGGGTGAATATTCTCGTGTGTGCTTGTTTGCTTTATCACAAAGTAGTTTTTATTTTCTATTCTAAGTTGTTCTCTATCTTTAGTTATGGATATGGAACATGAAATACCAAAAAAAATAGTTGTACTTGCTACTCATGGAGATGGGGAACCTCCTAAAACCCTCGATGCTCGTTATGTGAAAAATATTATGCACTACTTTGATAATCCTGAGAAAACCCCATTCAACATGATAATGGGAGACACGTTGGATCAACGTGAATACTTTAGGGATTATCGCTTGACACAAAAAGGGAAATTATTATGGGATCAAATTAATATGTTGCATTGGTATGCTCGGGATCTATGCTTGAGATATGATTATACTTGTTGCTCTAGGATGAAGGCTCCACACCTTCCCTTTTTATGTGAATTTAGTGATAATGAAACCTTGGCTTCTTATGCTAATGGTAGATATGATTACTATGATGTGGAACGAATAGAAGAATTTGTTGCTTTTAAGGGTGCTTATGAAATTGAATCTTTGTTTGAAAAGTTTGAAGATTTTGATGATTCAGTTTATAGACCTAAAATTTTTGCTATCCTTAAATATTGCTATGATAATTATAAATTCAATTACGATATTGATGTATTTATTGAGAATGTCTCCGCTGTCCAAGAAGAGACTAATATTTTACAGGAGTCTATGGAAGAAGAAATTGATGAAACTGTGAGCTCATTGGATGAAAAAGATGATGAGGAGAGCGAGGAACAAGCGGAGGAAGAGCGGATTGATCACCCGTGCCCACCTTCTAATGAGAGTAACTCTTCAACTCATACATTGTTTAATGCCCCTTCATTCTTACCGAAGGATGAATGCTATGATAATTGCTATGATCCCGTTGATTCATTTGAAATATCCCTTTTTGATGAAATTGATGCTTGCTATGCTTGTGGCCATGATGCCAAATTGAATTATGCTTATGGAGATGAACTTGCTATAGTTCCTTATGTTAAGAATGAAATTGTTGCTATCGCACCACCACATGATAGTCCTATTATCTTTTTGAATTCTCCAAACTACACTATATCGGAGAAGTTTGCACTTATTAAGGATTACATTAATGGGTTGCATTCTACCATTACACATGATGATTTTGATGAATATAATATGCATGTGCTTGCTGCTCCTACTTGCAATTATTATGAGAGAGGAACTACATCTCCGCCTCTCTATGTTTCGAACACGATAAAATTGCAAGAAACTGCTTATGCTATGTATTGGCCTTTACTTGATGTGCATGAATTGTTCTTGTATGACATGCCGATGCATAGGAAGAGAGTTAGAATTTGTCATTGCATGATATACATTACTTTGTGCTCACTACTAAATGCCAAATCATTGTTAATTAAAATTGGCTTTGATATACCTTGGGATCCGGGTGGATCCATTACTTGAGCACTTTATGCCTAGCTTAATGGCTTTAAAGAAAGCGCTGCCAAGGAGACAACCCAGAAGTTTTAGAGAGTCATTTTATTCTATTGAGTGCTTTTATAAAGTTTAAAAACAAAAATATATAGAGGGGAACCTAAAAACCTTTTCAAAAAGAGAAGCGATTGAAAGGTGATGCATTTGAGAAGTGAGGGTCGACCTTGAACACTTGTGTTCATGCTCATGGAAACAATGTAAATTTTTCATGGAAGTTTCTCACAAAAATAATTATCCCCTTGTACAAATCCATTGTATTATAAAAATAATGTGCCAAGATTTGCCTTTAGGATGATTAGATTGCTTGTTGGTATGTGCGGTGCAGAAACAGAAACTTTGGCTGTAGTGCGTGATTTTACATTTTTTACTGGTACGTCAAAAGTTTCTGAAACTTTTTGCATCGTATTGATATAAAAATTATTTGTTTTTTCCTAATTTTTCAGAATTTCTGGAATTACAGAAATATGGTGAATGTTCAGATTACTACAGACTGTCCTGTTTAAGACAGATTCTGTTTTTGATGCATTGTTTTGATGAAACTATCGATTTTTATTGGTGGTATAAGCCATGTAAAAGTTATATTACAGTAGCTACAATGCAAAAACAAAATATGAATTGGTTTGCAACAGTACTCAAAGTAGTGATTTGTATTATTATACTAACGGATCTCACGAGGTTTCTATTGAGTTTTGTGTGGATGAAGTGATCAAAGATCGAGGAGGTCTCGATATGAGGAGAAGGAGGAGAGGAAAGAGCTCAAGCTTGGGGATGCTCAAGGCACCCAAAGTAAATATTCAAGGAGACTCAAGCGTCTAAGCTTGGGGATGCCCCGTAAGGCATCCCATCTTTCTTCAACAAGTATCGGTATGTTTTCGTCTTCGTTTCGTTCATGTGATATGTGTAAATCTTGGAGCGTCTTTTGCGTTTAGTTTTCATTTTTCTTTTATGCACCATGCTGGTATGAGATAGTCCATGGTTGATTTATATAATGCTCATTGCACTTCACTTATATCTTTTGAGTATGGCTTTGTAGAATGCTTCATGTGCTTCACTTATATCATTTGAAGTTGGATTGCCTGTTTCTCTTCACATAGAAAACCGTTATTTGTAGAATGCTCTTTTGCTTCACTTATATTTATTAGAGCATGGTCTTTTGTAGAAAGAATTAAACTCTCATGCTTCACTTGTATCTATTTAGAGAGTCAACAGGAATTGGTCATTCACATGGTTAGTCATAAAATCCTACATAAAACTTATGGATCACTGAATATGATATGTTTGATTCCTTGCAATAGTTTTGCGATATAGAGATGATAATATGTGGGAGGTACTAGTAAACGGTTGTGGTTAGTAGGAATATTGGTGTTAAGGTTTGTGATTCCCGAAGCATGCACGTATAGTCTCTCGTTATGCTATGAAGTTGGAGCATGATTTATTATTGATTGTCTTCCTTATGAGTGGTGGTCGGGGACGAGCGATGGTCTTTTCCTACCAATCTATCCCCCTAGGGGCATGCATAGTAGTACTTTGCTTCTAGGGCTAATAAACTTTTGCAATAAGTATATGAGTTCTTTATGACTAATGTGAGTCCATGGATTATACGCACTCTTACCTTTCCGCAATTTGCTAGCCTCTACGGTACCATGCATTGCCCTTTCTCACCTCGAGAGTCGGTGCAAACTTCGCCGGTGTATCCAAATCCCGTGGTATGATACGCTCTATCACACATAAGCCTTATTATATCTTCCTCAAAACAGCCACCGTACCTACCTATTATGGCCTTTCCATAGCCATTCCGAGATATATTGCCATGCAACTTCCACCGCTTCCGTTTTGATGACTTGAGCATTCATTGTCATATTGCTTTGCATGATCATATAGCTGACATAGTAGTTGTGGCTCAGCCACCGTTCATCATTTTTTATACATATTACGCTAGATCATTGCACATCCTGGTACACTGCCAGAGGCATTCATATAGAGTCATACTTTGTTATAGGTATCGAGTTGTAATTTTTATTTCTTTTGAGTTATAAGTAAATAGAAGTGTGATGATCATCAATTTTCATTATTAGAGCATGTCCCAGTTGTCGTGGTATCACACGGCCACCTATGGGGCCATCGGCCCCTTGTGGTTCGGCAAGGGGGAAGAGCGCATTGCACAAAGAGCAGAAAGCACAGAGCAGCACGACAACGATGACACGGGCAGTTTTACCAAGGTTCGGGCCGCCGGGAGGCATAAAACCCTACTCCTACTTTGGTGGATTGATGGAAGGACCATGGTGGAGACGCAGCGCTCTAGCCCGGCAAGGTCGCCTCGGGGCGGGAGCAGCTACGCGCGTACGAGCGTACAAGGGTCCGAGTCCTTTCTAAGGTAGCCACGGCCCTCCTTTTATAGGTCAAGGGGTTACCACAATGGCAAAACAGTCATTTATCCAACGATTAGATAGCCACAGTGCTATCATACCTAACTCTATGGACAGGTCAGGGCACATTCAATGCACTGCTTAGTGTCACATCATGGCGTAGCCCGGCAAGCCTTGTCGTGCCATTCAGCCACCTTTTCGCATGTCCGTGCGACACGTCGCCTAGACGGGTGTCATTTAGGGATGATCTTCCTCAGAAATGGCCTACCACATACCAAATAACAGTTGTTTAGTCACTTGGGGGCTCGACACCGCACCGATGGGTGACTTGCGTTGCTGTGAGGTGGAGCGGTGAAGCTTTGGCGGGGTAATCCGCCCTTGGCGTCCCCGGCAAGCCTGCCGGGGGAGTCTTGAGGCTTGTCTTGGGGTAACCTCGACCCCGCCAGGCTCGCCTGCCCGGCAAGGGAGGTTTTTCCTTAGTGATATCTTGCTTATTTGGTTTGTCTTGGTCTTCTTGATCCGCCCTTTGATTTCTCAAAGAGCCATCTCTTCTGCGTGGTCTTGTCTTGAATGTCTAGTGCAGTTTGCTCTGTTGCTGTCGCGTCGAAGATCTGCCTATCCGGGCACAAGTCAGGGGGAAACATACACCCCTGTTTGTGTCCCCCGACATAAGCCCCCGGGCCTGAGCCATATGTGTCACTGGGCACATTGGGTTATGCCCCAAAACGGTGCACGGACACGTGTTGAAGATACGCTGTGCGTGCAGCAATTTGCTATGATGACCAGTCAACTCAACGTCCACTCCGCATAATTACTGCAGGCCGTGGGGTCGTGGGACTGTCGCAGTTAATGTCAAAAATGGTAACTTTTTGAGGGAAAGTAGCGACGAACCGCCCCTCTCCCCCACGTTCGCTCCCATAAAGGGGAAAAACGCGGAGAGGTGCGGCTCATTCGCACCCGTTTCTCCATCCTTCATCTTCTTCCTCATGATTGCTGGTTTGCTTTTACTTGCAGTACCGCTGGCCGAGGAGCCCGAGTTGCTGGAGGAAGTGGCCAGCATTGGCAAGGATGCCGCAGAGGAGACCACCAAGATTGCTGCCGCGGAGGGACAGGAACACGCTGCCGGGGATGCCCAGGAGCCCTTCAAGGAAGCAGGGCAGGCCCCCGGTAGTGCGTCAGGGTCGGGGATGCTGGTTGAAGAGAAGATCCCCCTTCAAACCATGAGCCCTCCTCCATCTTTTAGCATCTCGACTGGGACTCCACAGCCAACCTCACGCCAACTAGCATTGGTGCTTGCCCAACCCGATCTCGGAGCCCCCGATTCCTCGGCAGCAGCGAGTGCAGAGCTAGACAAGGAAATCCAGCGCATCATAGCGCCCCTATCTCAGCAAATCGGAGAGACTGATGGCTCTGTTGATGTAGTCTTGGACCTGTCGTTTCTAGAGTCCGTGGCGGCGGCATCAAAGAAATACAGAACCGGTACGGCCAGAAGTGGCAGGCACTCAAAGAGCAGCGAAGCTCCGCCAACAGCGTAGATCAGAAGTTGAGGGACAAGGGCATCGAGCTGCGCGAGTGGCACGGCAAACAGTTCCAAATCCTTCTGCGGCAGCAAGAGACGATCTCCATGGCAAAGGAGGATGTCGCTGCCTGAGAAGCCCGCCTGGTAGAACGCACAGCGCTTCTGGATGCCAGGGAGCAGAGCATCTCTTCCCGGGAGGAGAACCTCGAGGCCGCCCTCCGCGCCAAGGACGATAAACTGGAAGCCCTTGTACAACAGCGTACCAAGGAGCAGCAGGACAAGCACAAGGCAGCCCTGGATACTCTCACTGCTAACTTTGCCGCCCAACTGAAGAAGCTTGCTGATGATCTTGCTGCCGCATCTACTACCAGGGTTAATCTCGACCAACAGGTGGCCAAACTGACGGAAGAGCTTGCCGGGAGTGCCAAGGAAGTCGTGATCCTCAAGGAGGAGGCGCAGAAAACAGAGATCCTTCTGAAAGAGGTGCAATCGCAGCTCTCCTCCAAGGGTCAAGACCTTGAGACTGCCAATGGCACCATTGAAGACATGAAGGCCAGGATTGGCACCCTGGAGAGCTCGATCGAGTCTGGTGATGTCCGCGAGAAGCAGCTAATGAAGGATCTGGACAACGCAAGATGCCTTTGAAAGGATGCGGAGGACAAGCTGGCGAACCAATCCGAGCAGGTCGACCTTTGGATCAAAAGCCTGATCGACATCACCGAGCGCCTCACAGCCCAGGCTGCAGCAATGGGCATGGAAGGGCCAGTCTTCTCGGTTGGCGGTCATGAGATCCCGAGCGCCAAGCTAGGGCTCTTCTTCAACGAGTTGATTGAAAAGTTGAAGACCTATGAAGAAGGAAGAGATGCCCTTTTCGAAAGCGAGTCTCGAAAGCTTACCCGCAATGCCCTCTTCACAGTCTTGAGCAACTTCGCATACCGCCACCCCAAACTCAACCTTGCTGATGGCTTCAGGAAGCTCCCGGCAGGTGTTGATGTTTCTGCTGCTGAGAAGAAGGCTGCCCCTACGCCGACAGGGTGCTCTCCGTTCCCATGGCTCAATAAGGCCGTCAAGCACGGCTCCGACCCATTTGCATTGGCGTTCCACCCTGTAACAAAACATTATGCATGTCCTATGTTTAGATGTCCTACTTCTTTGCTTGCGCTGAACTGGTGTACTAATTAATTCTGAACACATGCTATCCCCCTTGCGTTTTATCCATGGAAGTTCGTATGGTTAGTTTCTTTTTATGTGTTTTGGCTGCCTGCCGGTAGCATACTGCCGCGATTGCTGTGAGGAATAGGTCCTTAGTGTTTGGCTGGCAAAAGTACGTCCCGACAGGCTTTTCCTTTAGGAGCCCTTGATGCTGCCACCCGCTCCGTGAGCAGGCTCGGAACAGAGCAAGGATGCAGGCAAACCCGTTAAGGTGCCGCCACACAAAAGGCTTGACCATACGAAAGAACATTGGTATCTGGGGGATAAGCAAATGCGAATTCTGGATCTATAAAAGTCCAATGATCACGTGAACTTAGCTTTTTGCTCACGCTTTTCTTCCTTCTTGGTTGTGGTCGCTTGCTGCGTTCGCATATCTTGGGCGGATGGCCCTTCACGTGCCACTATCGGTCCCTCGGCAAGAGCCGGAGGGGGCCGTAAATCTCTCGCGGGTGGTAGAACTTGGCGTAAGGTTGGCCTGGTTTCGCCCTCCTTCCACTTACACTTTTGACAATCTTACGGCGGTTGGCACAAAGGTCACGCTGACGCGGACGGCCCTGCTGAAGCGTGCTTGCCGGGGCATCAATCAACGGATTTGCACCGGCGCTATACTCAGGATTCTCCCTTAGCAGGGCGAATGCTAAACCGAGTTTTGCGCGGGCTAATCGACATTGAAGACGCTAAAATCCAGGGTGGCTCGATCGTCGACAAGTGAAAGCGGTGGGGGGGAAGAAACCATGTACCTTACCACCTCGCTCTTTTCCCCGAACGGGGCACGCATAGTGGCCGCGCTGCTCGAGCCGTTCAGGGTCGCCATGCCGTCGTCGTCCCTCATTTCCGCCGCCGCTCGTGGCCGCAGCGGGGATAGATGACGGAAACTGGGCAAGGCGGCGGAGGAGCGATGTCGCTTCCTCCTCGAGCCGGCATGTCGGGGGCCACGAACAACGAGGGTGCTGACGAAATCGATGGTGACGAAGATGACGCACTGCTTATACTCTCGGGTTCGCGCAAATGCTTCCCCCTACCTGGCGCGCCAAAGATGTCGTGGTATCACACGGCCACCTATGGGGCCATCGGCCCCATGTGGTTCGGCAAGGGGGAAGAGCGCATTGCACAAAGAGCGGAAAGCACAGAGCAGCACAGCAACGATGACACGGGCAGTTTTACCCAGGTTCGGGCCGCCGGGAGGCGTAAAACCCTACTCCTGCTTTGGTGGATTGATGGAAGGACCGTGGTGGAGATGCAGCGCTCTAGCCCGGCAAGGTCGCCTTTGGGCGGGAGCAGCTACGCGCGTACGAGCGTACAAGGGCCCGAATCCTTTCTAAGGTAGCCATGGCCTTCCTTTTATAGGTCAAGGGGTTACCACAATGGCAAAACAGTCATTTATCCAACGATTAGATAGCCACGGTGCTATCATACCTAACTCTGCGGACAGGTCAGGGCGCATTAAATGCACCACTTAGTGTGACATCGTGGCGTAGCCCGGCAAACCTTGACATGCCATTCAGCCACCTTTTCGCCCGTCTGTGCGACACGTCGCCTGGACGGGTGTCATTTAGGGATGATCTTCCTCAGAAATGGCCTGCCACGTACCAAATAACAGTCGCTTAGTCACTTGGGGGCTCGACACCGCACCGATGGGTGACTTGTGTTGCTATGAGGTGGAGCGGTGGAGCTTTGGCGGGGTAATCTGCCCTTGGTGTCCCCGGCAAGCCTGTCGGGGGAGTCATGAGGCTTGTCTTGGGGTAACATCAAGCCCGCCAGGCTCGCCTGCCCGGCAAGGGAGGTTTTTCCTTAGTGATATCTTGCTTGTTTGGTTGGTCTTGGTCTTCTTGATCCGCCCTTTGATTTCTCAAAGAGCCATCTCTTCTGCTTGGTCTTGTCTTGAATGTCTGGTGTAGTTTGCTCTGTTGTTGTCGCGCCGGAGATCTGCCTGTCCAGGCACAAGTCAGGGGGAAACATACACCCCTGTTTGTGTACCCCGACACCAGTGAGGAAAGGATGATGGAGACTATGATTCCCCCACAAGTCGGGATGAGACTCTGGACATAGAGAGAGAAAAAAATATAAATATATATATATATAAAAGAAAAAAAACAAAGAGAGAAGGGGCATGCTAGTTCCACACTTGTGCTTCAAAGTAGCACCATGTTTTTCATATAGAGAGTCTCCTATGTTGTCACTTTCATATACTAGTGGGAATTTTTCATTATAGGATTAGATGCACACCCACTTAGTTTTCATTTTGAGCTTTCATACACTTATAGCTCTTAGTGCATTCGTTGCATGGCAATCCCTACTCCTCGCATTGATATCAATTGATGGGCATCTCCAAAGCCCGTTGGTTAGCCGCGTCGATGTAAGACTTTCTTACTTTTTTGTCTTCTCTATATTTACCCCTATCATCATACTCTATTCCACCCATAGTGCTATATCCATGGCTTGCACTCATGTATTGCGTGACGGTTGAAAAAGCCGAAGCGCGTTAAAAAGTATGAACCAATTGCTCGGCTTGTCATCGGGGTTGTGCATGATAAATACTTTGTGTTAAGAAGACTGAGCATGACAAGACTATATGATTTTGTAGGGATAGCTTTCTTTAGCATTGATATTTTGAAAGACATGATTGTTTGTTGGGATGCCTGAGTATTAATGTCTTTATGTCAAATTATAGACTATTGCTTTGAATCACTTGATGGGGAACGTAGCATGCAATTTCAAAAAAAAAATCCTACGCTCACGCAAGATCTATCTAGGAGATGCATAGCAACGAGAGGGGGAGAGTGTGTCCACGTACCCTCGTAGACCGAAAGCGGAAGCATTAGCTTAACGCGGTTGATGTAGTCGAACGTCTTCTCGATTCAACCAATCAAGCACCGAACGTACGGCACCTCCGAGTTCAGCACACGTTCAGCCCGATGACGTCCCTCGAACTCTTGATCGAGCAGAAGGTAAAGGGAGAGTTTCGTCAGCACGATGGCATGGTGACGGTGATGTGATCCGCGCAGGGCTTTGCCTAAGCACTACGACAATATGACCGGAGGAGTAAACGGTGGAGGGGGGCGCCGCACACGGCTAACAATGTTTGTTGTCTCTTTGGAGGCGCCCCCCGCCCCCATATATAAAGGAGGGAGAGGGAGGAGGTCGGCTCCCTAGGGGCACGCCAAGTGTGCGGAGTCCTACTAGGACTCCTAGTCCTAGTAGGATTCCCCCTTCCTTTTCCGGAGTGGGAAAGGGGGAAAGGGAGAGGGAGTAGGAGAGGGAAAGGGGGGCGCTGCCCCCTCCCTAGTCCAATTCGGACTCCCATGGGGGGGGCGTGGCCACCCCTTGTGGGCTGTCCCCTCTCTCTCCCTATGGCCCATGAGGCCCATTACCTCTCCCGGGGGGTTCTGGTAACCTCCCGGTACTCCGAAAAATACCCGAAACGATCCAGAACTATTTCGGTGTCCGAATACCACCTTCCAATATATCAATCTTTACCTCTCGACCATTTCGAGACTCCTCATTATGTCCGTGATCTCATCCGGGGCTCCGAACAATCTTCGGTCACCAAAACACATAACTCATAATACAAATCATCATCGAACATTAAGCGTGCGGACCCTACGGGTTCGAGAAATATGTAGACATGACCGAGACACATGTCCAGTCAATAACCAATAGCGGAACCTGGATGCTCATATTGGTTCCTACATATTCTACAAAGCTCTTTATCGGTTAAACCGCACGACAACATACGTCATTCCCTTTGTCATCGGTATGTTACTTGCCTGAGATTCGATCGTCGGTATCTTCATACCTAGTTCAATCTCGTTACCGGCAAGTCTCTTTACTTGTTCTGTAATGCATCATCCTGTAACTAACTCATCAGTCACATTGCTTGCAAGGCTTATAGTGATGTGCATTACCGAGAGGGCCCAGAGATACCTCTCCGATACTCGGAGTGACAAATCCTAATCTCGATCTATGCCAACCCAACAAACACCTTCGGAGACACCTGTAGAGCATCTTTATAATCACCCAGTTACGTTGTGACGTTTGATAGCACACAAGGTGTTCCTCCGGTATTCGGGAGTTGCATAATCTCATAGTCAGAGGAATATGTATAAGTCATGAAGAAAGCAATAGCAATAAAACTTAACGATCATTATGCTAAGCTAATGGATGGGTCTTGTCCATCACATCATTCTCCTAATGATGTGATCCCGTTCGTCAAATGACAACACATGTCTATGGTTAGGAAACTTAACCATCTTTGATTAACGAGCTAGTCTAGTAGAGGCTTACTAGGGACTCGGTGTTTTGTCTATGTATCCACACATGTATCAAGTTTCCGGTTAATACAATTCTAGCATGAATAATAAACATTTATCATGATATAAGGAAATATAAAATAACAACTTTATTATTGCCTCTAGGGCATATTTCCTTCAGTCTCCCACTTGCACTAGAGTCAATAATCTAGTTCACATCGCCATGTGATTTAACATCAATAGTTCACATCACCATGTGACCAACACCCAAAGGGTTTACTAGAGTCAATAATCTAGTTCACATCGCCATGTGATTAACACCCAAAGAGTACTAAGGTGTGATCATGTTTTGCTTGTGAGAGAGGTTTCATCAACGGGTCTGCCACATTCAGATCCGTATGTATTTTGCAAATTTCTATGTCTACAATGCTCTGCACAGAGCTACTCTAGCTAATTGCTCCCACTTTCAATATGTATCCAGATTGAGACTCAGAGTCATCTGAATCGGTGTCAAAGCTTGCATCGATGTAACTCTTTACGACGAACTCTTTATCACCTTCATAACCGAGAAATATTTCCTTAGTCCTCTTAGGTAACTAAGGATAATTTTGACCGTTGTCCTGTGATCTACTCCTGGATGACTATTGTACTCCCTTGCCAAACTCATGGCAAGGCACACAATATGTCTGGTACACAGCATGGCATACTTTATAGAACCTATGGCTGAGGCATAGGGAATGACTTTCATTCTCTTTCTATCTTCTGCCGTGGTCGGGCTTTGAGTCTAACTCAACTTCACACCTTGCAACACAGGCAAGAACCCTTTCTTTGACTGCTCCATTTTGAACTTCTTCAAAATCTTGTCAAGGCATGTGCTTTGTGAAAGTCCTATTAAGCGTCTCGATCTATCCCTATAGATCTTGATGCCCAATATATAAGTAGCTTCACCGAGGTCTTTCATTGAAAAATTCTTATTCAAGTATCCTTTTATGCTATCCATATATTCTATATCATTTTCAATCAATAATATGTCATCCACATATAATATCAGAAAAGCTACAGAGCTCCCACTCACTTTCTTGTAAATACAGGCTTCACCATAAGTCTGTATAAAACCATATGCTTTGATCACCTTATCAAAGCGTATATTCCAACTCTGAGATGCTTGCACCAGTCCATAGATGGATCGCTGGAGCTTGCACACTTTGTTAGCACCTTTAGGATCAACAAAACCTTCTGGTTGCATCATATACAACTCTTCTTTGAGAAATCCATTAAGGAACACAGTTTTGACGTCCATTTGCCAGATTTCATAATCATAAAATGCGGCAATTGCTAACATGATTCGGACAGACTTAAGCATCGCTACGGGTGAGAAGGTCTCATCGTAGTCAACCCCTTGAACTTGTCGAAAACCTTTCACAACAAGTCGAGCTTTGTAGACAGTAACATTACCGTCAGCGTCAGTCTTCTTCTTGAAGATCCATTTATTCTCTATGGCTTGCCGATCATCGGGCAAGTCGACCAAAGTCCACACTTTGTTCTCATACATGGATCCCATCTCAGATTTCATGGCCTCAAGCCATTTCGCGGAATCTGGGCTCATCATCGCTTCCTCATAGTTCGTAGGTTCGTCATGGTCTAGTAACATGACTTCCAGAACAGGATTACCATACCACTCTGGTGCGGAACATACTCTGGTTGACCTACGAGGTTTGGCAGTAGCTTGATCTAAAGTTTCATGATCATCATCATTAGCTTCCTCACTAATTGGTGTAGGCATCACGGGAACTATTTTCTGTGATGAGCTATTCTCCAATTCGAGAGAAGGTATAATTACCTCATCAAGTTCTACTTTCCTCCCACTCACTTCTTTCGAGAGAAACTCCTTCTCTAGAAAGGATCCATTCTTAGCAACAAAGATCTTGCCTTCGGATCTGTGATAGAAGGTGTACCCAATAGTTTCTTTTTGGTATCCTATGAAGATGCATCTCTCCAATTTGGGTTCGAGCTTATCAGGCTGAAGCTTTTTCACATAAGCATCGCAACCCCAAACTTTAAGAAACGACAGCTTAGGTTTCTTGCCAAACCACAGTTCATACGGTGTCGTCTCAACAGATTTAGAAGGTGCCCTATTTAACGTGAATGAAACTGTCTCTAATGCATAACCCCAAAACGATAGTGGTAAATCGGTAAGAGACATCATAGATCGCACCATATCTAATAAAGTACGGTTACGACGTTCGGACACACCATTATGCTGTGGTGTTCCAGGTGGCGTGAGTTGTGAAACTATTCCACATTGTTTTAAATGAAGGCCAAACTCGTAACTCAAATATTCGCCTCCGCGATCAGATCGTAGAAACTTTATTTTCTTGTTACGATGATTTTCCACTTCACTCTGAAATTCTTTGAACTTTTCAAATGTTTCAAACTTATGTTTCATTAAGTAGATATACCCATATCTGCTCAAATCATCTGTGAAGGTCAGAAAATAACGATACCCGCCGCGAGCTTCAACACTCATCGGACCGCATACATCAGTATGTATTATTTCCAATAAGTCAGTAGCTCGCTCCATTGTTCCGGAGAACGTAGTCTTAGTCATCTTGCCCATGAGGCATGGTTCGCAAGCATCAAATGATTCATAATCAAGTGATTCCAAAAGTCCATCTGCATGGAGTTTCTTCATGCGCTTTACACCAATATGACCTAAACGGCAGTGCCACAAATATGTTGCACTATCATTATCAACTTTGCATCTTTTGGCATCAATATTATGAATATGTGTATCACTACGATCGAGATTCAATAAACCATTTATACTGAGTGTATGACCATAGAAGGTTTTATTCATGTAAACAGAACAACAATTATTCTCTGACTTAAATGAATAACTGTATCGCAATAAACATGATCCAATCATATTCATGCTCAACGCAAACACCAAATAACATTTATTTAGGTCCAACACTAATCCCGAAGGTAGAGGGAGTGTGCGATGGTGATCTTATTAACCTTGGAATCACTTCTAACACACATCGTCACCTCGTCATTAACTAGTCTCTGTTCATTTTGCAACTCTTGTTTTGAGTTACTAATGTTAGCAACTGAACCGGTATCAAATACCCAGGGGCTACTATGAACACTAGTAAAATACACATCAACAACATGTATATCAAATATACCTTTGTTTACTTTGCCATCCTTCTTATTCGCCAAGTATTTGGGGCAGCTCCGCTTCGAGTAACCATTTCCTTTGCAGTAGAAGCACTCAGTTTCAGGCTTGGGTCTAGCTTTGGGTTTCTTCACGGGAGTGGCAACTTGCTTGCCATTCTTCTTGAAGTTCCCTTTCTTTCCCTTGCCCTTTTTCTTGAAACTAGAGGTTTTGTTAATCATCAACACTTGATGCTCTTTCTTGATTTCTACCTTTGCCGATTTCAGCATCGTGAAGAGCTCGGGAATCATTTTCGTCATCCTTTGCATATTATAGTTCATCACAAAGTTCTAGTAGCTTCGTGATAGTGACTAGAGAATTCTGTCAATCACTCTCTTATCTGGAAGATTAACTCCCACTTGATTCAAGTGATTGTAGTACCCAGACATTCTGAGCATATGCTCACTGGTTGAGCTATTCTCCTCCATCTTGTAGGCAAAGTATTTGTCAGAGGTCTCATACCTCTCGACACGGGCATGAGTCTGAAATACCGATTTCAGCTCTTGGAACATCTCATATGCTCCGTGGTGTTCAAAACGTTTTTGAAGTCCCGGTTCTAAGCCGTAAATCATGGCGCACTAAACTATCAAGTAGTCATCATATCAAGCTTGCTAAATGTTCATAACGTTTGCATCTGCTCCTGCAATAGGTCTGTCACCTAGTGGTGCATCAACGACATAATTCTTCTGTGCAGCAATGAGGATAATCCTCAGATCACGGAACCAGTCCGCATCAATGCTACTATCATCTTTCAACTTAGTTTTCTCTAGGAACATATCAAAATATAAAACAGGGGAGCTATACACGAGCTATTGATCTATAACATAGATATGCAAATACTATCAGGACTAAGTTCATGATAAATTAAGTTCAATTAATCATATTACTTAAGAACTCCCACTTAGATAGACATCCCTCTAGTCATCTAAATGATCACGTGATCCATATCAACTAAACTATGTCCGATCATCACGTGAGATGGAGTAGTTTTCAATGGTGAACATCTCTATGTTGATCATATCTACTATATGATTCACGTTCGACCTTTTGGTCTCAGTGTTCCGAGGCCATATCTGCATATGCTAGGCTCGTCAAGTTTAACCCGAGTATTCCGCACGTGCAAAACTGTCTTGCACCCGTTGTATGTGAACGTAGAGCTTATCACACCCGATCATCACGTGGTGTCTCGGCACAATGAACTGTCGCAACGGTGCATACTCAGGGAGAACACTTATACCTTGAAATTTAGTGAGGGATCATCTTATAATGCTACCGCTGTACTAAGCAAAATAAGATGCATAAAAGATAAACATCACATGCAATCAAAATATGTGACATGATATGGCCATCATCATCTTGTGCCTTTGATCTCCATCTACAAAGCACCGTCATGATCTCCATCGTCACCGGCTTGACACCTTGATCTCCATCGTAGCGTCGTTGTCGTCTCGCCAACTATTGCTTCTACAACTATCGCTAACGCATAGTGATAAAGTAAATCAATTACATGGCGATTGCATTTCATACAATAAAGCGACAACCATAAGGCTCCTGCCAGTTGCCGATAACTTTTACAAAACATGATCATCTCATACAATAACATATATCACATCATGTCTTGACCAGATCACATCACAACATGCCTTGCAAAAACAAGTTAGACGTCCTCTACTTTGTTGTTGCAAGTTATACGTGGCTGCTACGGGCTTCTAGCAAGAACCATTCTTACCTACGCATGAAAACCACAACGATGTTTCGTCAAGTTTGTTGTTTTAACCTTCAACAAGGACCGACCGTAGTCAAATTCGATTCAACTAAAGTTGGAGAAACAGACACCCGCCAGCCACCTTTATGCAACAAGTTGCATGTCTGTCGGTGGGACCGGTCTCATGAACGCGGTCATGTAAGGTTGGTCCGGGCCGCTTCATCCAACAATACCGCCAAATCAAAATAAGACGTTGGTGGTAAGCAATATGACTATCATCTCCCACAACTCTTTGTGTTCTACTCATGCATATCATCTACGCATAGACCTGGCTCGGATGCCACTGATGGGGAACGTAGCATGCAATTTCAAAAAAAAATCCTACGCTCACGCAAGATCTATCTAGGAGATGCATAGCAATGAGAGGGGAAGAGTGTATCCACGTACCCTCGTAGACCGAAAGCGGAAGCGTTAGCTTAACGCGGTTGATGTAGTCGAACGTCTTCTCGATTCAACCGATCAAGCACCGAACGTACGGCACCTCCGAGTTCAGCACATGTTCAGCTCGATGACATCCCTCTAACTCTTGATCCAGCAGAAGGTTGAGGGAGAGTTTCGTTAGCACGACGGCGTGGTGACGGTGATGGTGATGTGATCCGCGCAGGGCTTCGCCTAAGCACTACGACAATATGACCGGAGGAGTAAACGGTGGAGGAGGGCGCCGCACACGGCTAACAATGTTTGTTGTCTCTTTGGAGGCACCCCCCGCCCCCGTATATAAAGGAGGGAGAGGGAGGAGGCCGGCCCCCTAGGGGCGCGCCAAGTGTGGGGAGTCCTACTAGGACTCCTAGTCCTAGTAGGATTCCCCCTTCCTTTTCCGGAGTGGGAAAGGGGAAAAGGGAGAGGGAGTAGGAGAGGGAAAGGGAAAGGGGGGCGCCGCCCCCTCCCTAGTCCAATTCGGACTCCCATGGGGGGGGGGGCGCCCCTTGTGGGCTGTCCCCTCTCTCTCCCCTATGGCCCATGAGGCCCATTACCTCTCCCGGGGGGTTCCGGTAACCTCCCGGTACTCCGAAAAATACCCGAAACGATCCGGAACTATTCTGGTGTCCTAATACCACCTTCCAATATATCAATCTTTACCTCTCGGCCATTTCGAGACTCCTCGTTATGTCCGTGATCTCATCCGGGACTCCGAACAATCTTCGGTCACCAAAACACATAACTCATAATACAAATCGTCATCGAACATTAAGCGTGCGGACCCTACGGGTTCGAGAACTATGTAGACATGACCGAGACACATCTCCAGTCAATAACCAATAGTGGAACCTGGATGCTCATATTGGTTCCTACATATTCTATGAAGATCTTTATCGGTCAGACCGCACGACAACATACGTCATTCCCTTTGTCATCGGTATGTTACTTGCCTGAGATTCGATCGTCGGTATCTTCATACCTAGTTCAATCTTGTTACCAGCAAGTCTTTTTACTTGTTCCGTAATGCATCATCCCGTAACTAAATCATTAGTCACATTTCTTGCAAGGCTTATAGTGATGTGCATTACCGAGAGGGCCCAGAGATACCTCTCCGATACTCGGAGTGACAAATCCTAATCTCGATCTATGCCAACCCAACAAACACCTTCGGAGACACCTGTAGAGCATCTTTATAATCACCCAGTTACATTGTGACATTTGATAGCACACAAGGTGTTCCTCCGGTATTCGGGAGTTGCATAATCTCATAGTCAGAGGAATATGTATAAGTCATGAAGAAAGCAATAGCAATAAAACTTAACGATCATTATGCTAAGCTAATGGATGGGTCTTGTCCATCACATCATTCTCCTAATGATGTGATCCCGTTCATCAAATGACAACACATGTCTATGGTTAGGAAACTTAACCATCTTTGATTAACGAGCTAGTCTAGTAGATGCTTACTAGGGACTCGGTGTTTTGTCTATGTATCCACACATGTATCAAGTTTCCGGTTAATACAATTCTAGCATGAATAATAAACATTTATCATGATATAAGGAAATATAAAATAACAACTTTATTATTGCCTCTATGGCATATTTCCTTCATCACTTGTATCTTAATATTCATGCCATGATTAGATATATGATCAAGTTTATGCTAGGTAGCATTCCACATCAAAATATATCTTTTTTATCATTTACCTACTCGAGGACGAGCAAGAATTAAGCTTGGGGACGCTGATACGTCTCCGTCGTATCTGTAATTTTTTATTGTTCCATGCCAATATTATACAACTTTCACATATTTTTGGCAACATTTTATATGATTTATTGGACTAACCTATTGATCCAGTGCCAGTTCCTGTTTTTTGCATGTTTTTTGTTTCGCAGAATATCCATATCAAACGAAGTCCAAATGCAATAAAAATTTACGAAGAATTATTTTGGAATATATGTGATTTTTGGGACTTGGAATCAACGCAAACGGGGGCCCACAGTGCCCACAAGACACCAGGGCGTGCCCCAGGGGCCAGGCGCATGGTGGTGCGTTGTGCTCACGTCGTACATCGGTTGGGGCTCTACTTTAGGGGCAAGGAAGCTTATATCCAGAAAAAAAAATCATGTTAAAATCTCAGCGCAATCGGAGTTACGGATCTCCGGGAATATAAGAAATGGTTTTCGGCCAGAAAACAGGAACGCGAAACAGAAGAGAACAGAGGGATAGATCCAATCTCGGAGGGGCTTCTGCCCCTCTGCCGCCATGGAGGCCATGGACAAGAGGGGGAACTCTCCTCCCATCTAGGGGGCAAGCCAAGGAAGAAGAAGAAGGAGGGGGCTCTCTCCCCCTCTCTCCCGGTGGCGCTGGAGTGCCGCCGGGGCAAGGATCGTGACGGCGATCTACATCAACAACTTCGCCGCCGTCAACACCAACTCTCTCCCCCTCTATGCAGCGGTGTAACACCTCTCTTCCCCACTGTAATCTCTACTTAAACATGGTGCTCAACACTATGTATTATTTCCCAATGATATGTGGTTATCCTATGATGTTTGAGTAGATCCGTTTTGTCCTATGGGTTAATCGTGATCTTGGTTGGTATGAGTGTATATTTTATTTATTGTGCTGTCCTACGGTGCCCTCCATCTTGCGCAAATGTGAGGGGTCCCCGCTATAGGGTGTTGCAATACTTTCATGGTTTGCTTATTGTCGGTTGCCGGGGTGATAGCTGCCTGAACACGGATAAGTGGGTTATGGCGTATGGGATTAAAGAGGACTTGATACTTAATGCTATGGTTAGGTTTCATGACCTTAATGATCTTTAGTAGTTGTGGATGCTTGCTATAGTTCCAATCATAAGTGCATATGATCCAAGTAGAGAAAGTATGTTAGCTCATGCCTCTCCCTCATATAAAATTGCAAGAATGATTACCGGTCTAGTTATCGATTACCTAGGGACAAATGACTTTCTTGTTGACAAAAGCTATCCACTTTTATTACCTTGCAATTTATTCGTAGTTTTATTCTAGCAAAGTACTCGTAGTTTTATTCTTGCCAAATAGTTTTATACTTGTTCTAGGTAAAGCAAATGTAAAGTGTGCGTAGAGTTGTATCGGTGGTCGATAGAACTTGAGGGAATATTTGTTTTGCCTTTAGCTCCTCGTTGGGTTCGACACTCTTATTTATCGAAGACGGCTACAAACGATCCCTATACTTGTGGGTTATCAGTGGTCAAGTTGAACTTGGCAATAGAGAAATAAAACTGATATTACAAAAAACTGTTGAATTGGTCTAAGAAATTGGATGATGCACTTTGGGCCTACAGAACATCATATAAAAATCATATGGGTATGTCTCCGTATAAAATGGTTTATGGAAAAGCTTGTCATTTGCCTCTTCAGTTAGAACATAAAGCATATTGGCCAATTAAAGAACTCAACTATGATTTCAAACTTGCCGGTGAAAAGAGGTTATTTGATATTAGCTCATTAGATGAATGGAGAACCCAAGCTTATGAAAATGCAAAATTATTTAAAGAAAAAGTTAAAAAGATGGCATGACAAAAGAATCCTAAAGAGGGAATTCAAAGTGGGAGAATATGTTCTCTTGTACAACTCTCGTTTCAGATTCTTTGCAGGAAAACTTCTCTCTAAATGGCAAGGACCATATATCATCGAGGAGGTTTATCGTTCTAGAGCTATCAAGATCAATAATCCTGAAGGTACTAATCCAAAGGTAGTCAATGGGAAAAGAATTAAGCACTATATCTCAGGTACGCCTATTAATGTTGAAAGCAATATTATCCAATACATGACACCAGAGGAACACATAAAAGAAACCTTCCGGAACACTCCAGAATACTAAAAAAAGAGGAGGTACATGATACGGTAAGTAAACGGACTCCAAAAAATCCACAAAAATATTTTTTGTCAGTTTTGGAATATTACAAAAAATTAGGAAAATAAGAAACAACCAGGAATGCAACCGAGGAGGGCACAAGACACCAGGGCGCGCCTGCCTTGCCTGGCGCACCCAGGTGGGTTGTGCCCACCAAGGGAACCTTCCCGACTCCGTTTTCCTCTCGTTTGCTTGTTTCCCAAGATAAAAATCTTTATATACCCCCCGAACATATTGACCACCGTATCGCGGAGAAATCTTCTCTTCTTCTTTCTTGCTGTTTCTCTAGCAGATCTATCAAAACCTGGCATCATGACTTCTCCCTCTTCCAACAATGGGGAAGAAGATGCTTGATTGATGAAGATAGAACTGAAAAGAGAGGAACCAAAGGAAGCCATCCTGGAGAACAAGGGCAAGGAGGCTACGGTGGATCAAACTCAATTAGGAGGGCGGGCTACTCCGGCGGAAGAGGAAGAAGATATCCTTCAACCTTACTATGCTCATCTTACCCTCACTGAAATTGAAGCCTTTAAGGCCTTCGAGACGGTTCGTGTTCAAAATAAGTACCTCACTCTTGAAAATATTTTGTTACGAGAACACATCATCGACCTCCGAAGCATCATCTGTAGATTGGAGTACCTGTTGAAGGCTACTACCTCATCACCACCACCATCATCATCTTCCCCACCAAAGGAGACTTGAGTTCATGGTATGGGGACTCCCCTTGGCTAGTGCCAAGCTTGGGGGAGGTGCCCCGGTATCGTATCACCACCACTATCTTTGCCTTTATCTATTTTAGTTCGATCTTTAGTTATCCTATGATTTAGTTGAATAAAAGTTTAGTTCGATCAGCTTTTGAGTGCTTGCTTAGTGATCTATCTATCTATGTAATCATGTGCGAGATATATAATAAAGTTTAGTTTGAGTTTTTGTTTCTTTACTTCCTTGTTGCGATCAAATAAAAAGAAATAAATGAAAAAGATCATATGCTAATCTTATGGTAAGTAATGACATCACATAAGGAAAAGTATAAGTGGTAAAATTTGTTGGAGATTGACAAACATAGCATTGGTCAATGATGCAATTCATGAAAGAATTAATAAGGGAAGAGAAGATTCACATGCAAATATACTATCTTGGACATCTTTTATGATTGTGAGCCCCCATTAAATATTATATGTCAAAATTGCTGACGTTGGACAAGGAAGACAACGTAATGATTTATGTTTGTTCATATCCACATAGAAGTTATATTGTTATAGATCCTTCAACATGTGGTGCTTGCTCAATATCTTTGCTAGCCAAAAATTCCGCACTAAGTAGAGATACTACTTGTGCATCCAAAAACCCTTAAACCCAAAATCTTATTTGAGAGTCCACCATACCTACCTATGGATTGAGTAAGATCCTTCAAGTAAGTTGTCATCGGTGCAATAAGGCAATAAAAATTGCTTCTAAATGTGTTGGATCATTTAGTGTAAGAGAAAATTGAGCGTTGTACGAACTTGTGATGGCAAAGTAATAAAAGTGACGGACTGCATAATAATGGTTGCTACCATAAGGGGCAATATAACGTGACGTTCTTTTGCATTAAGGGATTTGGCATACAAACAAAAAGCGCATGGCAACCTCTGCTTCCCTCTGCGAAGGGCCTATCTTTTACTTTTATGTATTTACTTTTATGCAAAAGTCAAAGTATTCTTCCCTATCCCTTTTTATTTTCTCTTTTTGCAAGCATCATGTGGTGAGGAAAGATCTAAGCACATATATCCAGTTGAATATGAGTGAGCATGAGTTATTATTGTTGACCTCACCCTTGGGGTGAATACATTGGGAGGCGAAACTATAAGCCCCTATCTTTTTATGTGTCCGGTTGAAACTTTTTGCTCCTGGGTATGCTGTGAGTGTTAGCAATCATAGAAGATTAAATGATGGTTGAGTATGTGGACTTGCCAAAAGGCTCCGATACGTGACCCTTCCTGAAAAATATGATGAATTGTACTTGCAAAGTTGACTGCGAACATAGTTTGTTGGTTTTCAATAGAGTTTATGCTTTATACTTCAATGTTGTGATGAATTGCTACTTGTTCATGAGAAGTTATATGATAAAAGTTATGCGATAAAGTTTTATGTTAAAGTTCTTTGCTGTTATAATAATAAGCATGATGCTTCTATGTCCGTATTTTGTTTTTATCGACACCTCTCTCTCTCTCTCTAAGCATGTGGACATGTTTTTCGATATCGGTTTTTTGCTTGAGGACAAGCGAGGTCTAAGCTTGGGGGAGTTGATACGTCCATTTTGCATCATGATTTCCTAATGTTATTTATAATGTTTTTATGTATAATAATGCTTTTTGGAGTAATTCTAATGCCTTTTCTCTCATAATATGCAAGGTCTACACAAAGAGGGAGAATGCTGGCAGCTGGAATTCTGGACCTGAAAAATCTACGTCAGAGTTACCTATTCTGCACATCTCCAAATGAGCTGGAAATTTACGGAGAATTATTTTGGAATATATAAAAAATACTGGAGCAAATAACTACCGGAGGGGGGCCACCTGGTGAGCACAAGACACCAGGGCGCGCCAGGCCCCCCAGGCGCGCCCTGGTGGGTTGTGCTCAGCCCAGCCGACCTCCGGTGCCCATCTTCTAGTATATAGGTCATTTTGACCTAGAAAAAATAAGGAGATGACTTTCGGGACAAAGCACCGCCGTCTCGAGGCGGAACTTGGGCAGGAGCACTTTTGCCCTCCGGCGGAGCGATTCCGCCGAGGGAACTTCCCTCCCGGAGGGGGAAATCGAAGCCATCGTCATCACCAACAACCCTCTCATCTTTGGGAGGGCCATCTCCATCAACATCTTCAACAACACCATCCTCTCTCAAACCCTAGTTCATCTCTTGTGTTCAATCTTTGTACCGGAACCTCAGATTGGTACCTGTGGGTGACTAGTAGTGTTGGGGATCGTAGCAGAATTTTAAAATTTTCTACACATCACCAAGATCAATCTATGGAGTCATCTAGCAACGAGAGAGAGGGGAGTGCATCTACATACCTTTGTAGATCGCGAGCGGAAGCGTTCAAGAGAACGGGGTTGATGGAGTCGTACTCGTCGTGATCCAAATCACCGATGACCGAGCGCCGAACGGACAGCACCTCCGTGTTCAACACACGTACGGAGCGGAGACGTCTCCTCCTTCTTGATCCAGCAAGGGGGGAGGAGAGGTTGGGGAGGACAGCTCCAGCAGCAGCACGACGGCGTGGTGGAGTTGGAGCTGCGTGGTATTCCTGCAGGGCTTCGCCAAGCACCGCGGGAGGAGGAGGAGGTGTTGGAGAGGAGAGGGGCTGCGCCTGGGATGAGGTATGGCCTCCCTCCCACCCCTCCACTATTTATAGAGGGAAGAGGAGAGGGGGCCGGGCCCCTCAGATCCAATCTGAGGGGAGGGGAGGCGGCCAGGGGAGGGAAACTTGCCCCCCAAGCAAGGTGGAAGGCTCCCTCCCCTAGGGTTTCCCAACCCTAGGCGCCATGGGCCCTTGGGGGGGCGCACCAGCCCACTAGGGGGCTGGTTCCCTCCCATATACAGCCCATTAGGCCTCCCGGGTAAATCAGCCCCACCCGGTGGACCTCCGGACACCTTTCGGTGGTCCCGGTACAATACCGATAACCCCCGAAACTATTCCGGTGACCGTATGACAACTTCCCATATATAAATCTTCACCTCCGGACCATTCCGGAACTCCTCGTGACGTCCGGGATCTCATCCGGGACTCCGAACAACATTCGGTAACCACGTACAAACTTTCCCTACAACCCTAGCGTCACCGAACCTTAAGTGTGTAGACCCTACGGGTTCGGGAGACACGTAGACATGACCGAGACAACTCTCCGGTCAATAACCAATAGCGGGATCTGGATACCCATGTTGGCTCCCACATGCTCCTCGATGATCTCATCGGATGAACCACGATGTCGAGGATTCAATCAATCCCGTACGCAATTCCCTTTGTCTATCGGTACGATACTTGCCCGAGATTCGATCGTCGGTATCTCGATACCTTGTTCAATCTCGTTACCGGCAAGTCTCTTTACTCGTTTCCGTAACACATCATCCTGTGAACAACTCCTTGATCACATTGAGCTCATTATGATGATGTCCTACCGAGTGGGCCCAGAGGTACCTCTCCGTCACACGGAGTGACAAATCCCAGTCTCGATTCGTGCCAACCCAACAGACACTTTCGGAGATACCCGTAGTGCACCTTTATAGCCACCCAGTTACGTTGTGACGTTTGGTACACCCAAAGCACTCCTACGGTATCCGGGAGTTGCACAATCTCATGGTCTAAGGAAAAGTTACTTGACATTGGAAAAGCTTTAGCAAACGAACTACACGATCTAGTGCTATGCTTAGGATCGGGTCTTGTCCATCACATCATTCTCCTAATGATGTGATCCCGTTATCAACGACATCTAATGTCCATGGTCAGGAAACCATAACCATCTATTGATCAACGAGCTAGTCAACTAGAGGCTTACTAGGGACATGTAGTGGTCTATGTATTCACACATGTATTACGATTTCCGGATAACACAATTATAGCATGAATAACAGACAATTATCATGAACAAGGAAATATAATAATAACCATTTTATTATTGCCTCTAGGGCATATTTCCAACAAGTAGTGGTGATTACATCTTGTAGTTGATTACTATATGGTTTATTTGGTGGAAGATTATATGTTCAGATCCATTATGCTATTTAATACCCCTCTGATCTTGAGCATGATTATCATTTGTGAGTAGTTACTTTTGTTCTTGAGGTCATGGGAGAAGTCATGTTGCAAGTAATCATGTGAACTTGATATGTGTTTGACAAATGGCAATATACCCAATATGACACATGCAAATCTTACCAAATTGACTGTACGTGGTTCCACATGAGTCATCATAAAAAATTGTTTGCGATGAAGGGATGTACAAATCCTGTGCGCCAGATTTTCTCCTGGCTTACTGGCGAAGGAACCATAGCTCTTGCTTTGCATATCGTGTTTAATCTGAACTATTTGTAATGAAGAGATGCACAAATCCTGCGCGTCAAATTTTCCCTTGGCTTACTGGGGAAGGACCATAGCTCTCGCTTTGCATACGGGTGTTCTATCTAAAATGTTTGCAATGAAAAGATGCACAAATCATGCGCGGCAAATTTTCCCTTGGCTTATTGGGGAAACTATCGGTGTGCATACGGGTGTTCTATCTAAAATGTTTGCGATGACTTTTTTAAATTTAAAAACATTGATTTAAAAAAAATGTTTGATAAGTCTGTACATTTAGAGAGAAAAACGCAAGTTTGTTCCAACCATAGGTTTCATTCAGTCACACTGTGACTTTACATTCATACGATCGAGATACAATATTAAACCCAAAAAACTAATTGCAGCGGCGGCGGAGGCGGCGTGCTGCGCCGGCGTTGTCATCCTCCGGGACACCGTTGTTCAAGTCTTCAAGCTAGCCCAGAATGTTCTTGACTTGGAAGTCAAAGACCCTGTCATAGTGCAATCGACGGGCGGGGCGCGGGAGGATGGCGTCTCGCGACACTGTGAGGTAGCGGTTGATGACCCACAAGTATAGGGGATCAATCGTAGTCCTTCCGATAAGTAAGAGTGTCGAACCCAATGAGGAGCAGAAGGAAATGACAAGCGGTTTTCAACAAGGTATTTTCTGCAGGCACTGAAATTATCGGTAACAGATAGTTTGATAGTAAGAAAATTCGTAACGGGTAACAAGTAACAAGTGTAGCAAAGTTGCAGCATGGTGGCCCAATCCTTTTTATAGCAAAGGATATATAAGCCTGGATGAACTCTTATATAAAGCAAAGCGGTCCCGAGGACACATGGGAATTACTGTCAAGTTAGTTTTCATCATGCTCATATGATTCGCGTTCGTTACTTTGATAATTTGATATGTGGGTGGAGCGGTGCTTGGGTGCTGTCCTTACTTGGAGAAGCCTCCCACTTATGATTAACCCCTCTCTCAAGCATCCGCAACTACGAAAGAAGAATTAAGATAAATCTAACCATAGCATGAAACATGTGGATCCAAATCAGCCCCTTACGAAGCAACGCATAAACTAGGGTTTAAGCTTCTGTCACTCTAGCAACCCATCATCTACTTATTACTTCCCAATGCCTTCCCCTAGGCCCAAATCATGGTGAAGTGTCATGTAGTATCTCTACTTGGTGCAGAAGATTTGGTTAGCATAGGATGAGAAGCAAGCTCAACATGTTGGAGGATCCATGACAATATAACTTCTATTCAGATATAAGAAACAATAACTCATTATGATGTCTTCCTTGTCCAACATCAACTTATTAGCATATAATATTTTAATGAGTGCTCACAATCATAAAAGAAGTCCAAGATAGTGTATTTATATGTGAGACCTCTCTTTCTTTATTACTTCCTATTAATTGCAACAATGACCAATACTATGTTTGTCAACTCTCAACAAATTTCATGCGACATACTTCTTATATGTGAATTCATCACTCTCCATAAGATTATTATATAATCTTTCTATTTCTTTTATTTTATTCTTCTCCAGGATCAAAGCAAGAAAGCAAAGCCCTCAACTCAAAACTAATCTTTATTATATAACTCTCGCACTCGATTACAAAGATAGATCACAAAGCAAAACTCAAAGACTAGATCATACTAAAACTTTTATTCTACTAAATCAAGATATAACCAAAAGGATTGAACTAAGGTAAACAATAAAAGTAAAGATGTGATGGTGATACGATACCGGGGCACCTCCCCCAAGCTTGGCATAAGCCAGGGCGAGTGCCCATACCCATGTATTCAAGTCTCTTTCTTCGGAGGTGGTGATGATGGAGTTGATGATGTGGGAGGCTTGTCCTCCGTCTTCCAAGGCATAGGCTCACCATCGTAGAATGATGAATGAGTCTCCGAAATCCTCAAATCTGCAGCCAAACTCATCCTCTTAAATCTATATTCATACTCACAGTTTTGGTTTTGCAGGTCATAGATCTGGGCTTGGAGATGCTCGATTTTCTCATGAAGCTTAAAGATGGCCTTTCCAATATCATTGGCATCCAACTTGTGGTCACAGGTGAATTCCGTGATCATGGAGTGATTGGCGTTGAGTCTGTGTTCCACCATCCCTTGGCACTTAAAGACTTCTTGCTCCACCCCTCCGAGCCTGGACTCCACGCTTTCGGTCCTCCTTGGCCCTTGAACATCCCGGATGTGAAGCACCCCCTCACGCATCTCAATGGTTTGAGGGTGTTGCAGCACCTCTGCAAGGTAGGGGTTGATGACCTTCTCGTAGAACTTGTTCTTCGGGGCACTTGGGGACGACATGGCGATCTAGATCTGTCAGAAAGATAGCTCAAAACAAGAACAGAGGATATTGCCGTGATACGGTGGTCAAAACCTCCGGGAGATTATATAATGAATTTTTACCGTACAAAACAAGTATTCTGGGAGAAAACAGAGTCCGAAGGGCACACGAGGTGGCCACAAGCCTGGGAGGCGCACCCAGGGGGATAGGGTGCGCCCCCACGGCTTGTCGCCTCCTCGTGCGCTATTCGGACTACTTCTTATTTTCCTAATTTTTCAAATATTTCAAAACGGACTAAAAGTGCTTTTGGGAAAGTTTTGGAGTCGGTTTACTTACCGTATCACATACCTATTCCTTTTCAGGATTCTGGAGTGTTCTGGAAAGTTTCCCTTATGTACTCCTCCGGTGTTATGGTATGAATAATATTAGTTTCATCATTGATGGGAGTACCTGATATATAATGTTTGATTCTTTGCCCATTCACCACCATCGGGTTATTGCCCTCGGAATTGTTGATCTTGATGGCACTGGAATGATAAACTTCTTCGATACTGTAAGGACCTTCCCATTTGGAGAGAAGTTTTCCTGCAAAAAATCTTAAACGAGAATTATATAGCAAGACATGGTCACCTACATTAAATTCCCGCTTTTGTATTCTTTTGTCATGCCATATTTTAACTTTCTCTTTAAACAACTTGGCATTTTCATAGGCTTGGGTTCTCCATTCATCAAGTGAGCTAATGTCAAATAACCTCTTCTCACCAGCAAGTTTGAAATCATAGTTGAGTTATTTAATTGCCCAATAAGCTTTATGTTCTAGTTTGAGAGGAAAGTGACATGCTTCTCCATATACCATTTTATATGGAGACATACCCATAGGATTTTTATAAGCAGTTCTATAAGCCCATAATGCATCATCAAGTTTCTTAGACCAATTCTTCCTAGATCTATTAACAGTCTTTTGCAAGATCATTTTATTTCTCTATTACTTAATTCTACCTGACCACTAGATTGAGGATGATATGGAGATGCAATTCTATGGTTAACATCATACTTAGCAAGCAATTTACGGAAAGCACCATGAATAAAATGTGAACCACCATCAGTCACTAAATATCTAGGGACTCCAAACCTCGGGAAAATAACTTCTTTAAGCATTTTAATGGAGGTGTTATGATCAGCACTACTAGTTGGAATAGCTTCTACCCACTTAGTAACATAATCAACAACAACCAAAATATGTGTATACCCATTGGAGGAAGGAAAAGTTCCCATATAATCAAATCCCCAAACATCAAATGGTTCAATAACAAGTATTCATAGGCATTTCCTGACGTCTACTAATGTTACCAATTCTTTGACATTCATCACAAGACAAGACAAACTTACGAGCATCCTTGAAAAGAGTGGGCCAATAAAAACCAGATTGTAATACCTTATGTGCAGTTCTGTCTCCAGCATGGTGTCCTCCGTAAGCCTCAGAGTGACACTTGCGTAGGATTTGTTCCTGTTCATGCTTAGGTACACAACGTCTAATAACACCATCTACTCTTTCTTTATAAAGGTGTGGGTCATCCCAGAAGTAATGTCTTAAATCATAGAAAAACTTTTTCTTTTGTTGGTATATGAAACTAGGTGGTATAAATTTAGCAACAATAAAATTAACATAGTCTGCATACCATGGAGTACTACGAGAAGTATTTATAACAGCTAATTGTTCATCAGGAAAGCTATCATCAATAGGTAGTGGGTCATCAAGAATATTTTCTAACCTAGACAAGTTGTCTGCTACGGGGTTCTCAGCTCCCTTTCTATCAGTAATATGTAAATCAAATTAATGTAGCAAGAGAAACCCAGCTAATGAGTCTAGGTTTAGCATCTTTCTTTTCCATAAGGTATTTAATAGCAGCGTGATCAGTGTGAACAGTTACTTTAGAATCAACAATATAAGATCTGAATTTATCACAAGCAAACACAGCTGCTAAAAATTCTTTTTCAGTAGTAGCATAATTTCTTTGAGCACTGTCTAGAGTCTTACTAGCATAATGGATAACATTTAATTTCCTATCAACTCTTTGTCCTAGAACAGCACCAATAGCATAATCACTAGCATCACACATAAATTCAAAGGGTAGGTTCCAATCAGGTGGTTGAACAATAGGTGCAGAAATTAAGGCTTTTTTAAGTATTTCAAATGCTTCCTGTGACGCTCGGATAATTAAGCTACAGTGAACCTCTGTTAATGATGCCACGTCACCTCGGTTACTGTTGATAAACCCACGTTGATTCGAAACCGATTCAAATTCAAATTTAAAATCAAGGCAAACAACAAAAGTTTTCAAACTTTAAAATTAAAATGTTCTAAAGGTGCCAGATAATGCATGGGTAATTATGGTGGAGAAACGAAACTTTGATAAAAAGTTTGAGGGCTCTAAAATAATTAAAACAGTAGCTAAAACAATTAAATAAATGCCTTTTGTATTTTATAAAATACTAAACTATTTTATTTGGGGGTTAAACCTTTTTCTGACCGTGGTATAATTAGTGATACTAATTTAGGTGCAGCTTTTATGTTTTATAAAACTAAAGTAAAATAAACCTGTAGAAAGAAAAATAAGAAAAGTAAAACAAAGAAAATATATAAAAACAAGGGAGAAAATCCCCCCATGGCCCACTGGCCCAGCTGGTCGGCGAGCCCACTGGCCCAGGCCGGCCCCCACTCCCCTATAACTACCCCGAAACCCTAACCCCCTCCCCACTTGCTCCCACTTCTCCCCCCATGTTTCGCTCCCCCTCCCCCCCCGATTGGATCGGAGGGATCGATCCCTGCAACGCCTGCTTCGACCCCGTCGTTGCCGTTCACCAAACCAGGCGCCCCACCGCCGCCGCTCCTCACCGGATCGACCTCGCCGTGGCCTCCTCGTCCACTCCCCCAGGCCGCTTCATCGAGCCTCGCCGACCCCCCTGTTCATCTACAAATGGGGGTGAGCCCCGCCGCTGCCTCCCTCTTCCCCCTTTACGCTCGCCGCTCGTCCCGCTCATGCGCACCGAGCCGTCACGCGACCCTCGCTCACGCCCTCTGCGCGCCGCTCGCGTCCGAGCCACTCGCCGCTGACCCACGGCACCGCACCCGCGCACCTCCTAGACCTGCTCTGCCTAGCCCTGCCGCTCATGGCTCCCACCGGGCCGCTGCCAAGTACCGCCGCCGCCACTCCACTCGCCCGTACCCGACACCGCCTCCAGCTGTTGTCCCGTGCCGACGCTCGCCGCCAAACCCCCGCACCGACCACGCCCACCCCGCGCCCTGCCGCGCTGCACCGACCGCGCCGCCCCGGCAGCCCTTGCTCGCCCCGCTCGCCATGCCGGCTCCTTGCTGCTGCTGCTCCAGCAGTGGCCGCGGCCACAGCCGCCGGCGCCGGACCCCAGTAGCCCACGCCCGCGCCTGTTCGGGCGGCGCCCACCCATGCCCGTGTGCCCGATAAGGCCCCCAGGTCGCTGACGAACAGGGCCAGCCCCTGTAAAACAAAAAAGGAATAAAAAATTAATTAATTAATTAATTAGTGAATTAATTAACGTAATTAAAACTAGTTAATTAACCTAATCACTTAATTGAACTAATTAATCATGTTTAATTAAAATGGTGACAATGACAGTGGGCCCCACTGTCCTATTTAACCAGTCAACAGAACCTTTGACTGCTGACATCATGCTGATGTCATGCTGTTGCAATAAATGAATTTTGATTTAAATTAAATCTATTAATTCCAGAAAATGATTAAAACTTTGAAAATTAATATAAAATAATCCGTAACTCGGATGAAAATACTTTGTACATGAAAGTTGCTCAGAACGACGAGACGAATCTAATACACAGTCCGTTCATCCGCCACACATCCCTAGCATAGCGAACATGCAATAATCCCTCTTTGGTTTGTCTGTCCGAAAATGCCAAACACCGGGGATACTTTCCTGGATGTTTTCCCCCTTCGCTGGTATTACCTATCCCTGCGTTAGATCACCCCTGGCACCGCGTATTGCCTTGTTATATTTTGTGATGCTTTGTTTGCTCCATATTTACTGTTTCTTCCCCCCTCTTCTTCTTCGGTAGACCCCGAGACCGGCGCGGATGCCACTGAGTACGACTACGTCACCGACGACCCTTCTTCCTGTGCAACAGAGCTTCCAGGCAAGCCAACCCCCCTTGTTCATCCCGATATCGCCTACTCTTTCCCTCTACTGCCTGCATTAGAGTAGTGTTACTGTTTCATCGGTTTGATCCTATCTGCTGCATAGCCTGTCTTTGCTACTGTTGTTGTTACCTTTACCTGCAATCCTACATGCTTAGTATAGGTTGCTAGTTTATCATCAGTGGCCTTACACTCTTGTCCCTCTGCCATGCTATACTACTGGGCCATAATCACTTCGGGAGGTGATCACGGGTACATATACTACATACTTTTACATTACTTATGTTACTGTTCGGAGATGGGGGCTGAAGGGGCAGGTGGTTCCACCCTGGAAGTGGTGGGCCTGGGTTCCCGGCAGCCCCCTGACTGTTACTTTGTGGCGGAGCGAGAGGGCAGGTTGTGACTACCTAGGAGACAGGTGGGCCTGATCCCTGGTCGGTGTCCGCGGATACTTCAAATAACACGCTTAACGAGATCTGGATATTTGATCTGAGTCTGGCCACTGGCCTATACGCACTAACCACCACGCGGGAACAGTTATGGGCACTCGACGTCATAGTATCGGCCGAAGCCTCCTAGACGTCAGCGACTGAGCAGCGCGCGCCGGGTTGGACCGCGTAACACAACTTCCTTTGTAATGGAGGTTGCTAGGTCTGCTCACCGGCCGCGTTCGCAACGTGCAGGAGTGCATTGGGCGATGGGCCCAGACCCCTGCGCACTTAGGATTTAGACCGGCGTGCTGACCTCTCTGTTGAGCCTAGGTAGGGTTGCGACGTGTTGATCTTCCGAGGCCGGACATGACCCAAGAAAGTGTGCCCGGCTAGAGGGATCGAGTGTGTTGGGTAATGTGGTGCACCCCTGCAGGGAAGTTTATCTATTCGAATAGCCGTGTCCCTCGGTAAAAGGATGACCTGGAGTTGTATTCTGAACTTATGACAACTAGAACTGGATACTTAATAAAACACACCTCTTACAAGTTCCAGAGACAACCCAGTGATCGCTTTCCCACAGGGCGACGAGGGGAGGATCGCCGGGTAGGATTATGCTATGCGATGTCACTTGTTACTATACTTGCTACTCTCTTCTACATGCTTCAAGATGGAGGCTGCCAGAAGCGTAGTCTTTGATAGGACTAGCTATCTGCCCCTTATTCTGGCATTCTGCAGTTCAGTCCACAAATATTACCCATTTCATTGATACCGATGCATATGTAGTGTGGATCCTTGCTTGCGAGTACTTTGGATGAGTACTCACGGTTGCTTTGCTCCCTCTTTTCCCCCCTTTTCCATTCATCTCGGACGTCGCAACCAGATGTTGGAGCCCAGGAGCCAGACGCCACCGTTGACGACAACTCCTACTACACCGAGGGTGCCTACTACTACGTGCTGGCCGCCGACGACCAGGAGTAGTTAGGAGGATCCCAGGAAGGAGGCATGCGCCTCTTTCGATCTGCATCCCAGTTTGTGCTAGCCATCTTATGGCACCTTGTTTAACTTATGTCTGTACTTAGATATTGTTGCTTCCGCTGACTCGTTTATGATCGAGCACCTATACTCGAGCCCTCGAGGCCCCTGGCTTGTAATATGATGCTTGTATGACTTACTTGTGTTTAGAGTTATGTTGTGATATCTTCCTGTGAGTCCCTGATCTTGATCGTACACATTTGCGTGTATGATTAGTGTACGATTGAATCGGGGGCGTCACACTTCCACACAATCATCATCAAAAACGAATGGGACATCTTTTTGCAAAAGATTAGTGAGAGGCCCAGAAATTTTAGAGAAGTATTTAATAAATACCCTATAGAAACCAGCATGACCAAGGAAGCTTTTTATACCTTTGATATCTTTAGGACACGGCATTTTTTCAATAGCATCTACTTTAGCTTTATCAACTTCAATACCTCTTTCGGAAATTTTATGCCCCAAGACAATACCTTCATTAACCCTAAAGTGGCACTTCTCCCAATGCAAGACAAGATTAGTTTCTTCACATCTCTGCAAAACTCGATCATGGTTGCTTAAGCAATCATCAAAAGAAGTTCCGTATACGGAAAAATCATCCATTAAAACCTCAACAATCTTTTCACAAAAGTCACAGAATATAGCAGTCATACATCTTCGAAAATTAGCAGGTGCTTGCATAAACCAAAAGGCATACGTCTATAAGCAAAGGTACCAAAAGGGCATGTAAAAGTAGCTTTTTCTTGATCCTCTTGTGACACAGGTATTTGGGAAAAACAACAGTATATCCATCTAGAAAGCAAAAATGTGTATGTTTTGATAGTCTTTCTAGCATTTGATCAATAAATGGCAGAGGGTAATGATCTTTCCTAGTAGCTTTATTTAATTTTCTAAAATCAATTACCATCCTATAACCTGTGATAATTATTTGCGGAATCAATTCATTTTTATCATTGGGAACAACAGTAATACCTCCCTTCTTAGGGACACAATGAACAGGACTTACCCATCTACTATCAGCAATAGGATAGATTATACCTGCTTCCAGAAGTTTTAGTATTTCATTTCTTACCACTTCTTTCATCTTAGGATTCAACCGTCGCTGGTGATCAACAACTGGTTTAGCATCATGTTCCATATTAATTTTATGCTGACATAGAGTGGGACTAATGCCCTTAAGATCATCAAGAGTATATCCAATATATAGCAGCACGGTGCTTCCTTGGAGTTTTCAATAATCTCTTTTCTTCATGCTCAGAAAGGTTAGCACTAATAATAACAGGATATATCTTCTTTTCATCAAGATAAGCATATTTCAAAGTATCAGGTAATTGTTTAAGCTCAAACACAGGATCACTCTTGGGTGGAAGAGGATCTCCAAAAGTTTCAACAGGCAAGTTGTGTTTCAAAACAGGCATTTGTTTAAAGAATATCTCATCTATTTCATGTCTTTCATTCATAAACATGTAATTTTCATGGTCTAGCAAATATTGTTCTTAAGGATCAGTAGGAGGCACGGCAATAGAAGCAAGACCAATAATTTCATCTTTACTAGGCAATTTTTTATCACGAGGTTGTCTACGAAATTTGGAGAAATTAAACTCATGAGACACATCCCCGAAACTTACGCTAACAGTTTCTTTCTCACAATCTATCTTAGCATTAACAGTGTTCAAGAACGGTCTACCAAATATAATGGGACAAAAATCATCTTGTGGGGAACCAAGAACTAGAAAATCAGTAGGATATTTTATTTTCCCACACAAGACTTCAACATCTCTAACAATCCAAAGTGGTGTGACAGTATCTCTATTAGCAAGCTTGATAGTAACATCAATATCTTCTATTTCACCAGGTGCAATATCATTCATAATTTCTTGATATAAAGTAAAAGGGAATGCACTCACACTAGCACCCAAATCACATAAGCCATGATAACAATGGTCTCCTATTTTAACAGAGACAACATGCATGCCAACAACAGGTCTATGTTTATCCTTTTCATCGGGTTTAGCAATTCTAGTAGCTTCATCACAGAAGTAAATAACATGCCCATCAATATTTTCACCCAAGAGATCTTTAACCATAGCAACATTAGGTTCAACTTTAATTTGTTCATAAGGTGTATGTGTTCTTGTATAACTCTTATGGACTACAGCTGAAGCTTTAGCATGTTCTTTTATCCTAACAGGAAAATGTGGTTTCTCAATATAAGCGGTAGGAATAATAGGATCAACATTATAAGTGGTGGTTTCTTCTTCAGCTCTAATGGGTTCTACTATTTTTACTTCAATTGGAGGATGATATTTAAACCACTTCTCCTTAGGGAGATCAACATGAGTAGCAAATGATTCACAGAAAGAAGCTACTATCTCAAAGTCAAGTCCATATTTAGTGCTAAATTCACAAAAAACATCGGTATCCATAAAAGATTTAACACAATCAAACTCAAGGTTTATACCTGACTCCTTACCTTCGTCGAGCTTCCAATCTTCATAGTTGTGTTTAATTCTTTCCAAGAGATCCCATTTGAATTCAATAGTCTTCTTCATAAAAGAACCAGTACAAGAAGTATTGAGCATGGATTGATCATTACGAGAAAGCCGAGCATAAAAATTCTGTATAATAATTTATCTTGAGAGCTCATGATTGGGGCATGAATATAACATTGACTTAAGCCTCCCCAAGCTTGAGCAATACTTTCTCCTTCACAAGGCCAAAAATTATATATATATAATTCCGATCACGATGAACCAGATGCATATGATAAAACTTCTGATGAAATTCCAATTTCAATCGGTTGTAATTCCAAGCTCCAATATCATCACATAGCCTATACCATGTCAATGCATGTCCCTTCAAAGATAAAGGGAAGACCTTCTTCCCGACTTCATCTTCGGGCAAACCTGCAAGCTTAAATAATCCACAAACTTCATCCACATAGATTAGATGCATTTCAGGATGTAATGTTCCATCTCCTACATAAGGATTAGCTAGTAGTTTCTCTATCATACCCGAAGGAATTTCATGATAAATATTTTTAGTAGGTGCAGTAGGTTGAGGAGCAACTCTATGCTCTTCCGGTCGAGGTGAAGATACCCCGAACAAGCCCCTCAAAGGATGACTTCTATAGTGACAAGTGATAATAAATTTTAGCACGTAATATAAATGTTTCCTTACCAAATTCCACTTACCAAAGACGCTTCACTCCCTGCCAATGGCGCCAGAAAAGAGTCTTGATGACCCACAAGTATAGGAGATCAGTCATAGTCCTTTCGATAAGTAAGAGTGTCGAACCCAACGAAGAGCGGAAGGAAATGACAAGCGGTTTTCAGCAACGTATTTTTTGCAGGCACTAAAATTATCGGTAACAGATAGTTTGATAGTAAGATAATTCGTAACGGGTAACAAGTAACAAGTGTAGCAAAGGTGCAGCAAGGTGGGCCAATCCTTTTTATAGCAAAGGATAAGCCTGGACGAACTCTTATATAAAGCAAAGCGTTCCCGAGGACACATGGCGGCCAGCGGCGTCAGCAGGGGAGCAACAGCAGCATTGAAGGCAGCAGTGAAGTGCGCCTGGGAGCGGCGGCAGGCAGCACCGCAGCTGCAGTAGCAGCGAGCAGCCGTGGAGCACGCGGGTCAGTGGCCAGCGGGAGGGCGAGGGCGGCGACAGCGGGCGAGTGAGGCGAGAGGGGGTGAGCAGGGGGGTGAGGCTGCAGGGAAGCTCCGGCGAGGGGAGTACGACGCGTGGGAGGGACGGCCCGGGGCTGCGGTGTGCACGGCCGGCGCAGGGGAGGCGGGTGCGTGCGCGCGTGGGGGCGCGCCGGGCGGGGCGAGTGCGGCCCGGAGCGCGGTCAGGGAGCGGGCGGCGAGCACGGCAGTGGCCGAGCGGCAGGGAGCGGCTGTGCGCGACAGAACACGGGCGGAGCGGGGGGGAGGCCGGGCGATCAGCTGCGAGGGGCGTGGCCAGGGTGCGACCCGGCGAGGCGGGCACGTGGGGAAGGGCGTGCAAGCGCGCGGCGAGCGCGCGGAGCGCAGCTACGGGGAGGTGACGGGCGCGGCGACCGGGGGGTGACCGTGGCCGAGGAAGAAGGAAGGCGGAAGGGGGTCCTCACCCCACGTTGCAGGGGATCGGGCGGCGAGGGTCGTTGGCGCCTTTGGGGAGGAGGACGAGGAGGCAACGGCGACGGCAGGGGGGCGACGGGGCAGCTTCGGCAAGGTCCGCGGGCGGCGACGGCGGCAGCCCCGATCCAGATCGGGGCGGGGGGAGAGAGGAGCAAGTGGAAGTGGGGGGGGGGAATTGTGGGGGAGTGGGGGTGCGGTCGATTTAGGTCACGGGGGAGGATTAGGTGTAGGCAGAGGGTGGGTCGGCCTGGTTGGCCTGGTGGCCAGCTGGGCCACGGCCCAGCAGGGGGGGTTTGGTTTTTCTCCTTTTAACTTTTGTTGTTGTTAGTTTTTCTTTTCTTTTATTCTGTTCTATCTTTGTTTCCTATTATTTTAGTTTTTGTAAAATATATACTTAGCATCTAATTTAGTATTTCAATTTAGTCCATTGTCACAAAAAGTCTAGTCCTCAAATAATTTAATTTGATATTTTATTAATTAATAAAGGCATTTAAATAAATAGGTTTGCTACTATGTAAATCATTTTAGTGCATTTAAGCATTTCATAAAAGTTTGGTTTCACCACCATAATCACTTATGCATTATCTGGCACGACCCGAACATTTTAGTTTCCAATTTGGAACAACTTTTATTTTCACTTTTAAATAATTCAAAGTTTGAATTAGGAGTTCGAAATGCAATATGATGCAAATGATGACTAGGCACTATTGAACTTGCTGACATGGCATTAACTAAGGGTGATCACTGTTGTTAATTACACGGGGTGTTATAATTCTCCTCCACTAACAAGAATTCTCGTCCCGAGAATTAAGGGGTGGAGTAAGGGGGAAAGACTCGGGAAGGACGGAGCTCAACACAAGATAGGTACCTGGGGGCTATCTCAGTGAACGTCGCATAGGGGCATCTCTCGAGTTGAAATTCAAGAAAGTCATCGAGAGCAAGGTACGGAGGTGCAATAAGAAGCTTCAACCGGATAGGCAATCGTTCGTTGCCTGAAACAGAGGGTGAAAGGGGTTCAGAGCAATGGGAATAAGCATTGCGTATGATACCAGAATAGATCACTTGGTGGGTGGCTCATGATGTACTTACGAAGCCAAGCGTGAGAAACAATTTTGGAAAACAGGGATGTACAGGAGAGTCAGTTTTCGATCCTGTGGAACTATGGGTTATGGGCCCACCATGAGGGTTAAAAGTAGGAAGGAGGCTGACATATTGCACGGTCATGATACCAAGGCATGTCAAAGGATAGTCTATCAGTTATGTCGACGACAACATCAGTACCAAGGGCGAGGGACGAAGAGAACCATTTTCCTGCTCGTTGAACGAGGCGGACCGATAGGCAAAGTTCTCGTCCATCGGTGGTTACCGAAAAGTCATTAACAATAGTAACGGGGTTTCACTGACAAGGTTGTACATCGAGGTGTTTTCATAAGCAGGAGAATGTTACTGCTTAGGTCATATAGCTCACAAGAAAGGTTAAACAAAACAATGGAAGGAAAAATGTGACTATACCCGAGTATTGGGTATACCTCCTTCCCAAGAGCTAGCAGAGAGGGATAATCATGGCAGGATTGCAAATAGATAACCATCTAGGGAAAAGGGGCGAGGAAAACTCATGATGTTACCCATACAACGGTGTTTGGATAATTGATCAAGAAACAGTTAGCATTGAGCTTCGAGTGTTCTTGTTGATGATAGTAGTACCACAGTCATGCTTCGGGATAGCACTGACATGGTCATCAGGTAAAGGTCGGACTTTGGATACACAAAGGATCCATCGGAACAACTTATAAAATAAGTCATACAATTTCAGCAAGGAAAAGATGAGGATAGGGCCCGCGGGCTCAGCAACAATTCATTGAGGGGCAAGGATGGTATTTCTCACCATGAATTCTATTGATATCCTGGAAGAGCTCGGAATGTTGATGATGATCACGACACAATTGTCGAGAGATTTCATCAAGTTGTAATTGGTCGGTGATGACATCAAGTCAAAGGAATGATGAAGCGAAAGGTTATTGGAACCACGGTTACGACACAAACTCGAAGTCAAGCTTGTTGTTCGAGGTGAAATGGTAAGATGAGGAAGATCGACATAAGCTTAGTTCATCGTCGGAAGTTGTGCTCCGGGAATAAGGACCAGGTAGCACAGTTAAAATGTTGCACGATATCGATATAGCCGACCAGGCTAGGAATGAGGTGATGGGGTATTAAACTTCCCAGTAACAAGTACTAGGGGTAATACCGGAAGGTAAATCGGAGTAGAGATTGGACGGATGAAATGATCTGCAGAAGAAAAAGTATTTTAAGTTGTCCAAGAAATGGAATTCAAAGAAGAACAATCATGGTCAGTTCCATGGTTGCAAGGGACACAACACAGGTACGAGAGGGTATTATCTTAAGGGGATAACTATTATTACAAGGAGCTTCCATTATAGGATCTACATCATTTCCATGAGCATGAACACAAAGGTTCAAGGTCGACTCCCACTTCTTCAATGCATAACCTTTCATTCACTCCTCGTTTACGAAGAAATTGTAGTGCTAAAAATTTATCTAGTGAAGCACCAGAAGAGTATGACTCGTAGAATTTTCTGGGTTCTTGCTGATGGCAGAATCATAGATACAACCCATCGGGACATTTTACGAATCCATACAACCATCAACCAAAGCAAGGGATGCGAGTTCGAAAGCAAAGTGTCGAAGTCAAAGTAGATGATACAATTTACCAAAGGTATAAGCATCAGGGAAGAACTCACAAGGTTATTGAATACGATGGACAATCGATTGCAAGTTGATTACCCGAGAACCAACTCATGTCCAAATTGATGTCTGAGCCAGAAGGATGAGTTCTAAGAATCGACGAATGGTAGGGATTATTCTTATTCATATTGAATCAACTGACTCGGAATGACAATGACAAAGAATGCTAATGAATATTGCGAGACACACGGGTTTAACCATAATGCAGGCAGACAAGATTTTCGGGAGCAATAGGCCGCAGAGGATTTTCGGAAGGTCGCATAGCAATACGAGGTATTTTGTGAAACACAGGAACAACTGGGGATGAACGGATCCCCGGTAATGTGAGGAATTATTCGTAGGGTATTCAGGCGGAAAGGAACTGCAAGGCAGTGGGTTCAGAGAATTTTCGAAATGTCGGATAGTATTTCGATATGTCGGATGGAACAAAAGAGTGACTGGAATGAATATATGTACGACGAGTGTAAGTAGTTATTCATCAGGATTTATCGGTGGTCAGGAACTGCAAAGCAGTGGGCACAGGGTCTCGGGAATCATCAAGGAGTATCTTAAGAGTCTTCTGATGGGGCAGACGATCATCTATAGTGAAGGGGCTCTCCGGGAAGAAGTGGTTACGAGAACCTAATGCCAGAGTTAGTAAAATTTTAACCCGAATAGAAGAGAGATCAGAGTCCCAGAGTAAAGACGAGGAATAAAAGATCCTAATACTACCCAATTGGCGACGTGGGCCCGCAACCCACACAGCCAAGTTAGTAAAACAGTTTTTGAAGTCTAGACTCAACTTCGGCCAAGGAGTTGGAAAGGGGGATTCCTACAGGCAGTCGGCTCTGATACCAACTTGTGACGCCCCCGGCTCAATCGTGCACTAATCATACACGCAAATGCACACGATCAAGCCTAAGGACTCACGGGAAGATATCACAACACAACTCTAAAACATAAATAAAGTCATACAAGCTTTATATTACAAGTCAGGGGCCTCGAGGGATCGAGTACATAAGCTCGCATACAAGCGTCAGCGGAAGCATCAGATATCTGAGTACAGATATGAAACAGAAACAGATAAGCCTCTAGAAAGGCGGGGCAAAACAAAAGCTACGATCGAAAGGCGCAGGCCTCCTGCCTGGGACCCTCCGAACCTACTCCTGGTCGTCGGCCAACTCGTAGAAGTATCCACCCTCGGGGTAGTAGTAGTAGCGATCATTGGTGGGGGCAGCTATATCCGGGGCTCTGTCATCTGGTTGCATCAAATGGATATGGGGAGAAAAAACAAAGCAAAGCAACTGTGAATACTCATCCGAAGTACTTAGCAAGCAAGGATCTACACTACATATGCAACATTATCAAAGGAAGGCTATATATGTGGACTGGGCTGCAGAAATGCCAGAATAGAAAGAAGGCCTAGTCCTATCGAAGACTAGCATCTTCAACGGTCTTGCAGTATTAGAAGAGTGTACAGTAGTACATTATAGAGTAGTAGTATCATTAAGTCTCAACCTCACCCAGAGATCCTTTCTCGACTCCCTGCGAGAAAGCAATCCCAGAGCCATAATATCCAAGTATCAACCTCGGCCAGAGATCCTTTCTCGACTCCCGGCGAGAAAGTAATCCTAGAGCCATACTCATTACAAGTATCTAGTTCTAGTTGTATCGATCGGGATACAACTCCGAGCGTCCGTTACCGAGGATCCGGCTATGCATAGATTAGTTCTTCCCTGCAGGGGTGCACCAACTTACCCACCATGCTCGCTTAACTCCGGCCGGACACACTTTCCTGCTTCATGCCCGGCCTCGGCCAAACGATACACCGCAACCCTACCTACAGCTCAGCAGAGAGGTCCCCGTCGGTCTATATCCTAAGCGCTCAGGGGTCTTAGGCCATCGCCCTGTGCACTCCGGGTCGGTGTGTGCAGGGTCGGGACGAGCACCACCTCAGTCCTGGATGGCACTGGCCCAGCCCGGCCATGAGGCTGAACTGGACGTCTGACAGAGCTTTCGGCTGATGCATACGATGCAGAGTGCCCATAACTTTTCCCACGTGATGGTTAGTGCTATCGGGCCAAAGGCCCACTCAGATCACATATCCAAATCATTAGTACATTGGGGTGCGGTAACGAGCAGAGACTCACGATCAATGTGACCCCATCGCCCCGTCTCAAGGACTTGCGGCAAGGGCCAAGAATGCCCGGCCACGCCTCGTATTCATCACTCGGGCACCATCCAGGTCAACCCGTCTCCACATCACTCGTGGGTACCCCTCAGGGTCGACCCGCCTATCCAAGTATCAGTAGTACAGTCCAAGTGTCCGTGTGTCCATCACATCAGGGGAATCTGAGGTATCACCCTCGTTGGATTCCTACTCGATGTATTCGTCAAGGTGAACTCGGAGGAATCACCCTCGATGTGTTCACACTTGAGGTGTTGCACGACAGCGTCGTTACCGGAAGTGGTGAAGGAGGAATCACCCTCGATGACCATGACCGAGTAACTACTCCACAGAGTTATCATCGGAAGTGCTTACGAGGTATCACCCTCGGCACTCGATAGTAATGCTGCAGTGTCGTACAGATAAAGGGGGTGTGATGTGCAGTGCTGGGGCCTGGTCATCGAGTCTTCCGATGATCCAGCGGGGCAATCGGGACAAGTGGGGTCACTGGGGTCTCTATCCAGCCTATACTAAGCAGTTTAGGATAAGCAGGTAAGGTATCAATAGCAGGTTACAATAAACAGGCTATGCATTAGAATAGGTAAAGCAGTAGCAACATCAGTTCTAATGCAAGCACAAGAGAGAAGAGAATAGGCGATATAGGCATGCTCAAAGGGGGGTGCTTGCCTGGTTGCTCGGCGGCAAAGGCAGGGTCGTCAGAGGAGTAGTCGATCTCCGGAGCTGCGCCGGTCTCGGAGGCTACGTCGGTACCGGGCTCTATCGAGAGAGAAGAGGGGGAGAAACGATAAATATAATGCGAACAAATGCAGCACGGTGCATGACATGATAATATACAGTGCCAGAGGTGATCTAACGCAGTGACGAGTGATACTAGCGAAGGGGGATAACATCCGGGAAAGTGTTCTCGGTGTTTGGCATTTTCGAACAAAGGGAACGGAGGGGGACGGTTGCATGTTCGCTATGTTAGGGACGTGTGACGGACGAATGGACTGCGTATTCGGATTCGTCTCGTCGTTCTGAGCAACTTTCATGTACAATGTATTTTAATCCGAGTTACGCTTTATTTTATATTAATTTTTAAAGATTTAATCAATTCTGAAATTATTATTAATCAAATTAATTCGAAAATACAATTATGACATCATCATGATGTCAGCAGTCAACAGGGATGTTGACTGGGTCAAACTGACAACCGGGGCCCACTGTCATAGGCTGCTAACTAATTAACTGTTTAATTAGTTAAATAGTTAATTAGTTTAATTAACAGGATTAATTAAGTTAATTGATTAATTATTTATTTATTTTTATTATTTTTATTTTTAATAATAATTTTTTTAACATTTTTTTCACAGGGGCGTGGGGCCCCTTGGTTAATGGCCCAGGCCTTAGCGGGCGATGGGTTACGGGCGCTGGGGCGGAGCGCACCCAGGCGCCCATCACGCGAGGGGGCGAGGCCGAGCTCACAGGTGTGGCTTGTCTGGCCGCTTCCGACGACGGCTGGAGGTGGGCGCGGGGCAGGGGGCGGCCGATGCGTGCAGGGCGGCGGCGGCAGCAGGGGAGCAGCAGCAGCATTCAAGGCAGCAACGGAGTGCGCCTGGGAGCGGCGGCAGGCAGCACCGCAACTGCAGCAGCAGCGAACGGCCGTGGAGCACGCGGGTCAGTGGCCAGCGGGAGGGCGAGGACGGCGACAGCGGGCGAGTGAGGCGAGAGGGGGTGAGCAGGGGGGCGAGGCGGCAGGGGAGCTCCGGCGAGGGGAGTACGACACGTGGGAGGGACGGCCCGGGGCCGCGGTGTGCGCGGCCGGCGCAGGGGAGGCGGGTGCGTGCGCGTGCGGGGGGGCGCCGGGCGGGGTGAGTGCGGCCCGGAGCGCGGTCAGGGAGCGGGCGGCGAGCGCGGCAGTGGCCGAGCGGCGGGGCGCGGCTGTGCGCGACGGAACGCGGGCGGAGCGGGGGGGAAGCCGGGCGATCAGCTGCGAGGGGCATGGCCAGGGTGCGACCCGGCGAGGCGGGCACGTGGGGAAGGGCGCGCAAGCGCGCGGCGAGCGCGCGGAGCGCAGCTACAGGGAGGTGATGGGCGCGGTGACCGGGGGGGTGACCGTGGCCGAGGAAGAAGGAAGGCGGAGGGGGGTCCTCACTCCACGTTGCAGGGGATCGGGCGGCGAGGGTCGTTGGCGCCTTTGGGGAGGAGGACGAGGAGGCAACGGCGACGGCAGGGGGGCGACGGGGCAGCTCCGACAAGGTCCGCGGGCGGCGACGGCGGCAGCCCCGATCCAGATCGGGGCGGGGGGAGAGAGGAGCGAGGGGAAGTGGGGGGGAATCGTGGGGGAGTGGGGGTGCGGTCGATTTAGGTCACGGGGGAGGGTTAGGTGTAGGCAGAGGGTGGGTCGGCCTGGTTGGCCTGGTGGTCAGCTGGGCCACGGCCCAGCAGGGGGGGTTGGTTTTTCTCCTTTTAACTTTTTTTGTTAGTTTTTCTTTTCTTTTATTCTGTTCTATCTTTGTTTCCTATTATTTTAGTTTTTGTAAAATATATACTTAGCATCTAATTTAGTATTTCAATTTAGTCCATTGTCACAAAAAGTCTAGTCCTCAAATAATTTAGTTTGATATTTTATTAATTAATAAAGGCATTTAAATAAATAGGTTTGCTACTATGTAAATCATTTTAGTGCATTTAAGCATTTCATAAAAGTTTGGTTTCACCACCATAATCACTTATGCATTATCTGGCACGACCCGAACATTTTAGTTTCCAATTTGGAACAACTTTTATTTTCACTTTTAAATAATTCGAAGTTCGAATTAGGAGTTCGAAATGCAATATGATGCAAATGATGACTAGGCACTGTTGAACTTGCTGACATGGCATTAACTAAGGGTGATCACTGTTGTTAATTACACGGGGTGTTACAGTGTCTAGATTGGATCTGTTGTTTCTGGAACTTGCGACCGCTGGAATTGTGTTTCGTCGACTCCCCTAGGGCTTTTGGAATATTGGGGTATTTATAGGGCAAAGAGGCGGTGCGGGAGGCCACCGAGGTGGGCACAACCCATCAGGGCGTGCCTGGGCCCCCAGTCGCGCCCAGGTGGGTTGTGCCCCCTCAGGGCACCCCTCTGGTACTTCTTCTGCCCAAGTTGTTCCTTCTGGTCCAGAAAAATCTTCAAAAAGTTTCGCTGCGTTTGGACTCCGTTTGGTATTGATTTTCTGCAAAGTAAAAAACAAGCAAAAAACAGCAACTGGCACTGGGCACTATGTCAATAGGTTAGTCCCAAAAAATGATATAAAGTTGCTATAAAATGATTGTAAAACATCCAAGAATGATAATATAACAGCATGGAACAAGCAAAAATTATAGATACATTGGAGACGTATCACATGTGAACGTCGACTACATGGCACTTCACCATATTTGGGCCTAAGGGAATGCATTGTGGAGTAGTTATTAGATGATGGGTTGCTAGAGTGACAGAAGCTTAAACCCTAGTTTATGCGCTACTTCGTAAGGGACCGATTTGGATCCAAAATTTTAATGCTATGGTTAGATTTTATCTTAATACTTTTCTCATAGTTGCGGATGCTTGCGAGGGGATTAATCATAAGTAGGAGGTTTGTTCAAGTAAGAACAACACCTAAGCACTGATCCACCCACATATCAAATTATCAAAGTAGCGAACACGAATCAAACCAACATGATGAAAGTGATATGATGAAATTCCCGTGTACCCTCAAGAACGCTTTGCTTATTATAAGAGACTATTTTTGCCTGTCCTTTGCCACAAAAGGATTGGGCTACCTTGCTGCACTTTATTTACCATTACCGTTACTTGCTCGTTACAAATTATCTTGCTATCAAACTATCTGTTACCGACAATTTTAGTGCTTGCAGAAAATACCTTGCTGAAAACCACTTGTCATTTCCTTCTGCTCCTCGTTGGGTTCGACACTCTTACTTATCGAAAGGACTACGATTGATCCCCTATACTTGCAGGTCATCAGGGCTGCGACGTGTTGATCTTCCGAGGCCGGGCATGACCCAGGAAAGTGTGTCCGTCCAGAGTGATCGAGCGTGTTGGGTAATGTGGTGCGCCCCTGCAGGGAAGATTGATCTATTTGAGTAGTCGTGTCCACAATAACAGGATGACTTGGAGTTGTATTCTGATCTTTACAACTAGAACTGGTTACTGAGATGTGGATTGGATATGATGGCTCCGGGATTGCTTTCTCGCAGGGAGTCGAGAAAGGATCTCTGGGCGTTAATGCTACAACATGCTTGCTAATTATAACATGCTATTATGTTCTCTTCTAAATGTTGCAAGACGGTGGCTTTAAGAAGATGCTAGTCTTCGATAGGCTAGGCTTTCCCCTCTATTCTGGCATTCTGCAGTATAGTCCACATATACAACCCCTTTCCTTTGATACCAGTGCATATGTAGTGTAGATCCTTGCTTGCGAGTACTTTGGATGAGTACTCATGGTTGCTTTGCTCCTCTTTTTCCACCTCTTTCCATTCTTCTCGGATGCTGCAACTAGATGGTGGAGCCCAGGAGCCAGATGCTACCGCCAACGACTACTACTACCCCAACGGAGCCTACTCCTACGTGGAGACCACCGCCGACCAGGAGTAGTTAGGAGGCTCCCAGGCAGGAGGCCTTGCCTTTTCGATCATCATTGATGTTTGTGCTAGCCTTCTTAAGGCAGACTTGTTTACCTAATGTCTGTACTCAGATATTGTTGCTTCCGCTGACTCGTTTGTACTCAAGCTTATGTATTCGAGCCCTCGAGGCCCCTGGCTTGTATTATTTTTATTTGTGTCCAGAATTGTGTTGTGATATCTTCCCGTGAGTCCTTGATCTTGATCGTACACATTTGCGTGTATGATTAGTGTACAATTGAATCGGGGGCGTCACAGTCAAGCACAGCAGCTCGCTCCCCAAATATCAGTTAATGTTTGGTTCATTTATTGTGGTGTTTAGTTAACTGTTTGGTTCAATTCTGTAATGCGATGTTCATTTGTTGTGGGTGCAATTTTGTAGTGTCTTTCATGTGAGAAATAAATTGAATTTGGCTGTACAAAATACATGAGAAACAAATACAATTGCTATATTTTCAAGTTCTTAAGCATGCTTGGTTTGGTTAACTGTCTGATCTTCTAGTATGTTATATATTGTGCAATGTGGTGCTCAGCTAATGTTTGGTTCATTTGTTGTGGTGTTTAGTTAACTGTTTGGTTTAATTCTGCAATGCGATGTTCAATTATTGTGGGTGCAATTTTGTATTGTCATGCATGTGAGGAATAAATCGAATTTGGTTGTACTAAATACATGAGAAACATATACAATTGCTATATTTCCTAATTCTTAATCATGCTTGGTTTGGATAAATGGCTTTTCCATGTGGCTCGAATTAATCTGCTGAATCTGCAATGTGTTTATTTTTTTATCAACATATTTTACTGATAGTATGTCAACCCTCACTTAACCTGATCAATAACTACCTTATATGTGTTGTAGGGAAACAATGGGAAGCACTGAGGTTTACAATCAAGGTTTGCACATGCATGGTCCTTTGTCTAATAGCACATTATTGTGCAATTGCACGAACCATTCTAATATTTAGGTTCTTAACAATTTGGTCTTGCACATGTAGGTCTTGCTGTCAGAGGTTTTGACCCACTGTTCGACCCATTTTGCATATGGGAAAATGAGTTGTCCATGAATATCAGTCAAGTCAAGAAACTCGGAAAGATTGTCAGGATAAAGAAACTAGCGATGAGAAACAACAAGATCTTTGTCTGCACAATGAAGAAGACATCAGTAAACTACAAGATGGTACTAACTCTTATACCTTGTCTTTTTTATTCCTTTGCGCCATTTCCAAATTAATAGAAGATATTTATGCATATCTTTGTTTTCGGGCATTTCCTAAGCAGTTCAATGATGATTACCTCTCAAACCAACTATATGGTCAGGAGTCGAGGAAGGTATTCATACAACGCCCACGATAAAATATTGAAATCTTCCTCAAGAGGACAAAGGATGGACGGTCAATCATCCATAGGCATTGGCCTAAAGTTGCAAGGGCCTTCAACATCATTGAAGGCTCAATATTCGCCTTCCGCTTCAGCAGTTTTCCAGATGAGATTCATCTGTCTATCTACCGTCGATGATGCTAATTTCCAAAGGTTATAGATGTTGCATGTGAAACTTGGTGCTGGTGCAGTTGTGTAATGGGGTAACTAGCTATATGCCTATATGGTGTAACTGAGTGCTGAAGCTATATGATGTTGTACTCAGATGTATTTCAATTATAAAATCCTGGTTCCGTAACACAAAAATAAAATATATTGTGTGCTTAATATGAAATGTCAATTTGACTAATAAATGGATTAATAATAATAGGCCAATTAGCCTGCTTATTAGGTTTTTTTTATTGCAAACGGTTATTGAGACAACACCGTGAGCGATGATCTCAGACAACCCACATAATTTCTAGGAAGTAAACGTGTTGGATCAATGAACAATCACACATGACTTCCTATGAAAAACTGTTTGCATTAGGCCACCTTGCGCAAACGTTTTCCACAGCCTATGCCACACAGTTTCTTCTAGGCACCGTGCGTGATGCATTCAATAACGGAAACAATAAAATTGTTAACATCGTCTGCAATGGCAACACTATCACAGACGATTTAATGGGGAAAATTGTGTGTGATGTACGTCAGAACGGAAACGTTTGTCTGGGATTCACAGTGTGGGATGTACATATGAACGGAACGTATTTCTTGGACTGACTATGTGGGATGTACATACGAACGGAAACGTATTCCTTGGATTGACTGTGTGGGATGTACATACGAACGGAAATGTATGGCTTGGATTCACTGTGTGGGATGTACTTACGAACGGAAACGATTGGGCCTATATAATTGTCTGCGGTGGCTCACTCGATCGCACACGAGCTCTTTTTGCCCCGCGTGTGTGACTGAAGGGCCTATCCCCGATGGTTCCTGGGCCGTGTGGGAAGGACCCCCTATCGCACACACTGACAAGGCGACGGTTTAAAACTCCGTCGCGGAAAGGGGTAAAAATCATTTGTATAGCAGGGTACTGCACCAGTGGATCGCTGCTTAAGCCGTTGAAGTCATGCCTTTAGTTTATTTTCAAGATTTATCTTAGAACTGAAGAATAGTTATTTCATTCCGGAGTTGTGTAAAACATTATGTTTTGGCTTATGCAACGGATATTCTTATAAGTTTTAAACAATAGTTGAGTTGTTATAAGAATATGTTTTGGATTTACCTCTATTATTGATGGTTTATTCATGAATCTTGAATTGAAAATTTATAACATTAATGCTAAACTTCTTGGGAGGACTGATAAACACCACTTAAATGTGGCATTGCTTGGTTATATCAGAAAAATAATCTTCATGTAGATGATGTATTGGAGTCTTTTGGTTTTGAATCAGTTGACAAAATACATGGTGATGTATATGGTCCGATGAGAAAACTAGGGCGCGGTGAATACTTATACTTCATTGATGTTGTGAGTAAATATGATTTACTTAATAAACATAAGATCTAAAATATTTGAAAGAGTTCAAAGAAATTCAGAATGAAGATAAGAATCATTATGACAAAAGATAGAAGGTTCTTCAAACATGAAGAAATATATCTAAGTAGTGAGTTTAGTGAACATTCGAATAATTGTGGAATTATTTCACACGATCTGCTTTTATTAAATATTGGGGATATATACTTGGAACAACAACATATATACTAAACAAAGCACCGTGTTATAGTCTGGCAGTACAACACCATATGAGTTATGGAGTACTCGATCTAGTCATATGCTAATTTGTAGGTTATCCAAAAGAGACAAATTGGATATTCCTTCTACCGAAAGTTCAGGGACAAAATGTTTGTCTCAAAGAATGAACACTTTCTCGAGAAGGAATTTTCTCAATAAAGAAGTAAGTGGGAGGACAGTGCAAGCTAGACAAGATTATTGAATCTCCGGCAAAAGTTAGCAGGATTAACAAACCGGAAGTTGTTCTGAAAGTTGTCTACACAATTGAACCAGAAGTTACTACACTAGTTGTAGAAGTGCTAGTTAAAGCTTGTAACTAAACTATGTAAATCAGTAAAAAGGTTAATGAACCTCCTGAATGAGGGCGGTCTGCTCAGCAATGCATCAATGAGGGTGTTGGTGAATGGGGTACCCGAGAAGCCAATTTTCAACTGTAAGGGACTCCGCCGAGGTGACCCGTTGTCACCCATGCTTTTCATCCTAATCATGGAACCCCTCCAGAAATTCTTTGAGCTCGCAACGACACATGGAGCATTACCACCTTTGGCTAGAGTGGGGCTGAAGCAGAGAGTTTTAATGTTTATCGATGATGTGATAATCTTTATCAAGACGAGGGTGGATGATCTGAGGGCGAGTGCCACCATCCTTGACTTGTTTGCTGAAGCTTCCGGCCTGAGGTTAAATTTGGACAAGAGTGCGGCCATGCCAATTAGATTATTGGAGGAGGACATGGTGACCATCAGTATGCTACTCAACTGCCTGTGGGATCCTTTCCATGCAAGACCTGGGGTTACCGCTAACAATCCGAAAGCAAACAGCGGCACAATTCGCTGGGTTAGTTGAGCAATTGGTGGCCTGTTTTCCCACGTGGAGAGCGGCGTCACTACCGAAGAGTGGTAGACTATTACTGGTGCAAATAGTTATGTGCATGATTCCTGTCCATGTGATGCTAGCATTGGATCTCCCCCCGAAAACCTTAGAGGCGATGGTGAAAATATGCAGGGGCTTCTTGTGGTGCGGTAAAGCCCAGGAGAATGGTGGTAATTGTGCGGCAGCGTGGGACACGATGTGTGCTCCGAAATGGGCCGACAACCTAGGCATCCCGAACCTGTGGTGGCTAAACGTGGCCATGCAAGCCTGATGGCCTTGGTTATAGAGAACATAGCCATCTAGACCATGGACGGAGTTTCAAATTCAAGTAACTAAGGAGTCTCTGGCCCTGTTCAAAGCTGCCACGCGCTATTCGATCGGGGATGGAAAGGCAACATTATTCTGGGAGGACCGATGGATCGATGGCTACGTGGAGCAGGAACTGCCCCCCCCCCCCCCCCACTCGAATATATGACAAGGTCTCTTTGCGTGCGAGAAGAACGACGATGGTTCACCAATCGATCAGGTGTTTGGGCTTTGGATATTGGCCGTGAGCTGGACCAAGGACTCATACAAGAGTACTTTCAACTATGGAATAGGGTGGACACGATACAACTCGATGACAACACTTTTGACGGTTTCTCTTGGGCGTGGGAGAAGGATGGCCTTTACTTGGCAAGATCGGCATATGCGGCAAAAATTTACGGGAGAGAGGTGGCACCAACGAAGGAATTCACATGGAAGTCGCGAGCGCCACTGCAGTGTAGATTATTTGCTTGGTTAGCTCTTCGGAACCAATGTTGGACGTCGGACCGCCTGGCAAGGTGGGCTTCCACACCAGGATGCTTGACCGTTTTGTGCACAATGCGAGGAATCAATCAACCACATCTTTCTAGAATGTGTGTTCGCCCAGGAAACTTAGAAAACGGTGTGTCTTGCCTTGGGAAGACCGGAGTGGGTGCCTAGTATGCAGGACATGCGCAGAGTTTGGTGCGCGACTAGCAGGGAGACAAATGGCAAGCCAAGGACTCGAGGGCCATCGTTATCCTCACCATGTGGGAGCTCTGGAAGCACTGAAACGCCATCGTGTTTGACAGGGAAACACCTTCTCAACTCAAGGTCATAAGCTCTATCGAGAGGGAAGGGAGGAGCTAGAAATAGGCTGGCCTTCTTAGGCGTGACATAGATGAGTTTTTGGGTCGCCTAGCTAGGTGGGTGAACGAGAGAGGTTAGAATGAGTATGTTTAGCTAATGAGGGTGGTGGAGTGTTATGAGATACTTGTAACTTGTAACACTTTGGGGTGGAGGGCGCTTTGCCCACTCTCTCTTCTTTAATGCATGACACGCACACTCGTGCATATTCGAGAGAAAAAGCACATAGAAGTGGACTTCCATTTTGTTCGAGAGAGGGTAGCAGCGAAGGCAAGGCATTGGAGATTCGGTTTATTTGTTCCAAGGAACAAATTGCTGACATATTCACTGAACCTTTGGCCGAGGTACCATTTGTATCTAAAGGTTCAATCTCAATCTTCTATGTAGAAGTTGACATCGAGGGGGATGTTAAACATGTAATATAGTTGAGATAGAGTTGTTAGGATAACAATCTATGATCTCTCAGTTGCAACAACCTATGTAATCTGGCATTGCCAAAGTGCCCTAGTGCACGTGTATATAAATATGACCCCAAGGCCATCGTATATGATGCGCCGAACCCATCTCTCTTTCTCTGTTTTCACAATTAGGACTACACCAACCCCGCGTCAACCAATATTCTAGAGACATCAAAATACATGGTCCAAATATCTGACTCTTTGCTAAGGCATCCTCTACCGGAATTCTAGGCAATCTTTGCCTTCCTCCATCTTAGTTGCGGGTTAGCTTACATGCTGACGATGCTACTCTGTTTGTTGCTCCTATGCCAATTACTAATCTTAGCCTGCTCCCATTTTCGTGCCTTGTTTCCCTATCTGTCATATAAATTTGCCAGCCTACGCACTCCACGAAATAGGCAGTTAATGATGTTTTTTTCTTTTTCTTTCTCATCTCATTATGTTCCTTTTTATTGCCATACCGGTAGATGTTAGGGTGGTCAAGCAAATTATGCATGCCTTTGGAAGTGCCTCTGGACCACAAGCCAATCTGGACAAAAGTGGGATCCTTCTAGTTTGCTGTGAAAATATTGACCTACCTTCCTTGCTGATTGATCTTCCAATCCCAGTGGTTAACTTCCCTTGCAAGTACCTTGTCCTACCTCTGCACTACAAGAAGATCACACGTGGGGGCATCCAGCCAACTTTGGATAAAATGGCAGCTAAATTACAAATCTGGAGAGGCAAACTTCTCTCTAGCGTTGCTCGCCTAATGCTGGTCAATTCGGTGCTATCTGCCATTGTAGCGACCCGACCCGAATGGATCAAAGTCTCTGTGCTTAAGTGTCATCCCTGGATCGGTATGCTGACACACACAGTACTCGAGGATTTATAACAGAGGTAAATCACATGTATAAAGTAACGTAAATACTATTACCTCAATCCATATAGCGGAAGTAACAACAAGGTTGTGGATTCCCATCAACACCAACGGCAAAGTTGAGTGTAGAAATCGTAACCCTAACGTATCACTTACTCGTCGTAAGAATTCCTGCAACATGAGACGTTGCAGCCATGTAGGTCAGTACATTGAATGTACTGGCAAATTCACACCATAGGATAATGATGAACAATATCTACCACTACATGCATATTTGGCTGGTGGAGGCTCTAGGTTTAACATGATTTTGCGAAAAGCTAATTTTTTTCCTACAACAAAGGAACTTATTTTATTTAACTATCATGGTGGTTGTCACATTGAGAAGGTAAAACCCCCTCTCAATCCCAATTAAAAAGTAATCATTAATCCCAACAAATTAATTTAGAGTGATGGGATTCAATATGATGATCCAAGAACCAGATACTCAAGATGTCCATAACCGGGGACACGGCTAATCATGATTAGTTTTTACACTCTGCAGAGGTTTGTGCACTTTTCCCCACAAGACTCGATCTCCTCCGTTGGATTTCTCGCACTTCATGGTGTTTGAGAAACGGATGACCGAGACACAGTCTTTCAGAAACATTTACTCTTTACTCTGGGTAGACAGTTACACCTACTTTCCCCTACATCTGCTAGCCTACCACTGAAAGAGGTCATGTAACATACTCAACTATGCTAGAGCCCATAATAGCTTGTGGCTGCACACGGAAGTTTCTAGCATGAATAATCTTATGATCCCTTTGAGCCTGGGTGGCGGACCGTAGGAGGATCACACGGTATATCCCCGGGATCTCCTAGGACAACACTGGTATATCCCCAGGTGCCCAAACAAGCAATCCACCCAGATGTGTATTAAAGTTGCCACCTTAAGTTGAACCATTAATTAAAAATCTCACATCTGTCATGGATACACTCAAAACCCAATCCACGTCTACGAGCATAGCATGGCAACATAAGCATAGCGTGGAAGTAACTCCCAAGGGTTTCATAATAAAAGGGCAATAGGTTCTACCTCATCATCTACTTCCCAATACCCACAAGTTAATCACATCCTAGTCATGTAGTGTTTGAGGATAAAACTAATGCATAAAAACTGGGTATAGAAGAGTATGATCAAAGTGTGAACTTGCCTTGTACTGTTGATGAAGATCCTTCGCACTCATAATTCCTGATAGTTCTACTCGTCACACTCCGTTCAATCTAACGTGAGCAAGCAATTGCATACATAAGCACTCATGCAAAAGAATCGAAGAAAAGATCTCGAAAAACTTCGAAAACTAGCAATTAACTCTTGCAACAGAAAACAATTTCTAACAGTACCAAAATTGGGTGGATTTGGTCTTATCAGAAAGTTTAGGTCAAGAGCTTCAATTAGCAAAAAGAATCAATTAAATCGGAGTTACGAAACTCAAGTTATAGCCAAAACAAGTTTGAATATGAATCTGAACAAATTTCGAAATTTGAAAGTTGCAAAAAGTTTATTTGATAGATTCACTAGAAAGGTGGAATCAAGACAAAAATATTGGCGTTGGTTTCGTCTAATTTGGATGAACGAGTAAAAAGTTATGGCTATTTGAAAAATCAGGGCCAAGCTGTTTTACGGAAGAAAAAGAGTTATGGCTAAAAGAATTCTAGTCCTAAAATGTAAATACAGGGACTAATTTATAAATCTAATTATTCTACCGTACTAGTCTAGAAATAATAAGCTAAGGGAGTATATAAAAAAATACAAAGAAAGATACCTTTATAAGGTAGAGAAAAGATGACTTCCGAGAGAGAAGACAACTTTCAGAAGTCCCGCCGGAGAGAAGAAAAATATTTTTATTTAGTGAATCTAGTCAAACCAAAATATATTGATTTAATCCGAATAGGATGATTTTTGGAGGCTCTATGGGTCTATATTTATAGGTGGAAAGGAGGCTTAGAGGTCAAAAGCTAGGCAATGTGGGACTAAACGTAAGCAAAAGGCAGACGAAAGATATAGGAAAAACAAAGAAAAGAAACGACGCCGCATGGGCCTTCGGCCGGCCTGCGAGTGTGCGCGCATGTGTGCGTGCGCGGAGTTTTTTTTTTTTTAACAGAAAATAAATAAATTAAAGGACAACTGGAAAAATAATATAGTCCGACCTGCTAGCTTGTTGCGCACGCTGGCGAAGGATAGCAGTCGGGCGCTCGTACAGTTTTTTTTTTTTAGAATAAAAACAAAAAAAAGTAAACGGAAAATAAAAAAAAATTCCATAGGCATATTATATATCAAAATTTTCAGAAAAAGATTTCCTAAAAGATGAATATATTTTCAGCGGCAAATAAATTTCAAAAAACTTTAAATAAAGCAAACAGTGCTACTGCTGCAATAAAACCTAATAAAAATCATTTTAAAAATACCAAAATGATTTTAAATTTATTTCCCTCTAATTTTATATTGAAGGGAATCATTTTACCCTAATTTCCATATATTTTATTTTGGATAAAAATAATTTGAATAAAAACCAAATAACTCCAAATTGAAAATAATTTCAAAGGGACTTTAAATTGATTGTTTTAAACTCCAATCATATTTCATATAATTTGAAGAAGTCATTTTATCTCCTCTCATGAAAATCATTGAGTTACATAAAGTTTTCGAATTTGGAATATTTCCAAATGGAATTCAAATCTTTTCAAAACCCTTTTCATTTATTTAAATGGAAGAATGATATCATCTTCACTCTAGGGTTTTGTGATGAAATGAATATGAATTCATGGAGATCATAAATGCAAGGTGAAAGTTTTGGGAAAGTCATTTTATTCCCTCTCATTCAACTTTCAAAAAGTTTCCAAATTTCACTCAATTTCACACAAGCAACCACACCACAATCAAACAATCAATCAAAACTATTTATTTAATATAACATTCCAAAATTTAGAATTTTGGGATGTTACAGCCATCCCCTCGTACCTGATCCCGGTCTTCAAGCTGGATGTATGGGCCATTAAACAGATTGATAAACTTAGGAGGAATTTTCTTTGGAGATTTAAGCCTAATGGAAGTGGTTGGAGTGGGTGGGCGATGAAAGGCCATGGATGGGATCTCCGATGCCGTGTGACGAGTTCGATGTAGCCTTGTTCAGTGCTGCTACCACCATCACACTCGGTAATGGGCGCAGGGCCTTATTTTGGCATGCTCGTTGGCTTGATGGCCAAGTTCCCCGGGATCTTGTGACAGATCTCTTGCCTATTTGTTCACGGAAGAACACCAATATGGCGGATGCTATAAACAATCGTTCCTGGATGGCTGGGCTGCGGGGTATGAACACTATCCTGCAGCTTCGACAGTTCTCCAATCGTTGACAGAGGTTGCAACAAGTGAACTTGGATATTAACAACGAGGACTCAATTGTTTGAAACTTAGACAACACTCTACTATACTCTGATAAGTCCGCCTATCTTGCTCAATTTGCTGGTTCTTACCCCTCCATCAGATTTGACAAAGTTTGGAAGGGCAAGGTAAAGCCGCATGAGGATCTTTGCCCTCTTTGTGACCAGAGGGATGAAACCCCTTTCCACCTAATCTTGGAATGCCCATTCTCTCGCTCGGTTTGGCTAATGGTGGCAAACTGGATTGGCTCTCCGCAACTTGCAGCCAATGCACAGTACTCCACTTCCATCGCGCACTGGTGGAACGACCTAACTGGTAGCCTTGCAGCCAAGCCTCTCTCTACAGCAATTTACACTTGTTGGCAATTGTGGAAGGAAAGGTCAGACGAGTATTTGACCATAAGGAAATGCAAGCGACCGAGATTCTTCATCTAATCAAGCTGGACATGAGACAATCTCAACCATCATCACATTGGGTGTTGGATTGCAAGAATGAACCGGAGCCTAAACCGGATTAGATTATCTTTTACCTCATTTTCAGGCATGTGGTACTTGTTCACCCATGAACTATTGTAAACTTTGTCAAGCTCTGTACTGAACTGATTTTGGTTTGTTTTTCTTCTGCTTAATATATGGGCAGCACAACTGCCAATTCCTTTAAAAAAAAACTGACTGTAGCTGGGTGGAAGGGTATTGAGATCCAGTCCATTCCGCTACAAAATTAGCTAATGCTTGAGACTTGATTGCTCTTCTTGGCTCGTACTTCAACACCCAAAGTGAAGCACGAGCTCCTTCTATGCGGACCGGGGTAAAGCAATCTGCACTTTGCATTCAAGGGAGTAGCTCAGATATTCTTGAGCAAGTTGTTTTCAGCACACCCATAGCGACCCGCAGACAAATCCAGCCGAGCAGATATTCGGTAACATAACATCGATCTTTGACGACGGAGAGGAACAGAGGCTGAACGATCTTCATGGATTCTTCGGACCACAGAACAGGTCGACGCAACAATACATGCGCTGCACTGACACAGCACAGTAACGAACCACAAACTCAGGGGCAGAGGAACTCCAACCAACGCAAGCATCAGCTCAGAGTGTCCGGCGTACTCGTTGAGATTGAGATGCAATGCAGCTACTGTGACATGCCAGAAAGAAATCGGGACGAGATGGAAGATAGGAGTATAAAGTTTCAGAGATCTTGCTGTATCATTCGTGTAGTACACGAGATATATCTGCATGTACCTCTCTGCCTTTTGAGAATTCCCATGATCCTGCACAATTGTACACACACTGGTCCATCCATCCAGCGTACGTCTTTTAGGTTACCAGATTACCCAAAAGTTGCAGAGAGAGACTGAAGAGCCCCCTCGATCAAATAACGCACTGCTCGATCTTGCGCCGAACACTATCGCCGGCCGCAGCATCTTGTACCGGCAAGAAATCATATGATGTTCTTCAGAGATCTCGATGTACCATCGTCTGCTGTAGCTGTACCGCCCATTATCGAAATCATAATTCCGTTGAGCGCCATGACCTGACCATATGGCTATGGCTGGACGGGAAATGACCCAATCACACCTGAAACTTTACCACCTTTTCCATTAGTAACCGTGAAGAGGGGAAGACAGTCAACAGCGCAACCAACCGCATCAGGTCAGGTGCCGCCGCAACTAACTCCCCTGGCTCTCTCACCACCACGGACACGAGGAGAGAGGGAGGGAGGGAGGGAGCACACCATCTCATCTCACTTGCGTTTGCGTTGGAGGCCTTCCTTTGCGGTTGCTTTCCCCGCGAGATTCCTCTCCTCAGCCCCGTCCCGTCCTTATAAGCTACCACCACCCGAGGCGCAAGATGCCCACAAGGCACCGCACCGGCAGCAGCAGAGGGAGGGTGAGTGAGAGTGAGTGACACTGCACGGCGCTGCCCTCTCGTCTCGTTCGGTGGGCGACCGGGAGGCACGCAGCCGGCCAGATTGATCTTTTTCCTCCTCCCCCAGATAGCGGCCGGCGAGCAATGCCGCGCCGTCCGAGGGCTTCCCGCGGCGGCGAGGAGGTGAAGATGGAGGACTTCGTCGAGTCGATGCTAAACTTGGGCGGCGGCGGCGAGGTCGAGGAGAGCGAGGAGGGGGAGCAGCTGCCGGCGGCGGACGCCACGCAGTACAAGTCCAAGAACCTGGACGCCGAGCGCCGGAGGAGGAGCAGGCTCAACAACAACATCCTCGCGCTCAGGGCCGTCGTGCCCAACATCACCAAGGTGCTTCCTTCGTCATATGCTTCCTCCTCTCTTCCAGCAGCGATTAACTGCACTGATCACACACCCACCCCACCCAACAATTGGGCGGGACAGAGGAAGTTGCCTGTTGCCTCTGCTTCTCCGGACATATCTGTCTCGTGTATGCGAGCACAGGCAAAGAACGAAATAATAATAATAATAGTCTTGAAAAAAAAACTGCTTCTTCCTGGGAGAAAAATGAAAACTCGGTTGACATTCCTGACACTCATCGACCTTGTGCTGTTTTCAGATGAGCAAGGAGTCCACCCTGGCGGACGCCATCGATCACATCAAGAAGCTCCAGAACCAGGTCCTTGAGCTGCAGAGCCAGCTCGCCGACTCGCCCGGCGAGGCCTGGGAGAAGCAAGGCAGCGCGTCCTGCTCCGAATCCTTCGCCCCCACCGACAACATCCATTATCAGGTATACGTACGTACGTAGTAATCCCTGCTATGAGGCATGAATACCTATATATACCAGAGTAAAAAAAACATAACCCAACGAGAACCTGAAGTTCAGACCAACCAATGCCACAATCTGCAGAACAGGATCGCTCAACCTCACCACAGTGGCCAAATACTTTTCACCAATTGGTGGCCACCTGTTTGGTTGCAATATAACCACTTCTAAACACAGGCAAACCAAGGCGAGAAATTCACACTTTTATTTGGTCTAGTATAAAAGTAGCTAGTCATGCATTGTTTTTCTTTCCCCAATAAAACCCGAGTATTTCTAGGAGGCCAAGTTTTACAAAAGAGAACAGATTCTTGTAGAAGGTACAAAGCTATAACGTATTGTGCATTGCTTCATCGCCTCCAGAGTCAGTTGTGATATCCAGCCGATTTCTCGCATGCTAAACGAGCTGTTCGTGTTCACAGGGCCAGGTGGAGCTGATACCTCTAGGGTCTTGTAAGTACAACCTCAAGATCTTCTGGACCAAAAGGGCAGGCCTCTTCACCAAGGTGCTGGAGGCAGTCTGCAACTACAATGTGCAGGTGCTTAGCCTCAACACCATCACCTACTACGGCTATGCAGAGAGTTTCTTCTGCATTGAGGTAAATCCCCCTCACAATTTTTGCCTGCAGCAGAATTTGGTACTGTAGATTCTACTGCTTAACTTGTAACCAATTCTTCTCATTAGTCTTCTGATAAGGCGGCCGGCTTCTTCTCCATGTCTCCATTTGCAGGTTAAGGGTGAGCAGGATGTTGTGATGGTGGAGCTAAGGGACCTCCTCTCCGGTATTGTGGAGGTTCCAAGCATTTGACCATTCGAGGCCCTTGCAAACAATAATAACTCACAGAATTCATACGAAAGAAACCATATATGATTCTGTGCAAATGCATCCTCTTTTTAGAAAGAAAGAATTCTAGCGTGGCGTGGTCTCTGTAGGGAGAGCATACAGAGATACAATGTTGAACTGACAAAACTGACGGGAGGAAGTCTGAATTTTGTGTTGAACATGGGAATCATTTCATAATTCACATTTGTATTTTCTACTGATAGTGTGGGTGGCAATAAATCATGCATACAGCGGTCCAACTCAAATTTTAACGGATGGGATTGCCTCTAGCCCTTTAGTTACCAGTGATACTGTGCCTCCCGAAGTTGCAATGCGTGCAAGGACTAGATGCAAAACATCTTTCAACCGGATGTATTTTGTGTTTACTTTTTTTTTTCGAAAAGGAGCTTATCCCCCGGCCTCTGCATCATAATGATGCATGCGACCATTTTATTAATAAACAAACAGTTCAACAAAGTCCCCAAGTCTCAAAAAGCAAAAGGGCTTACAAAGAGCTAAAAATATGAAAACGGGATAGCCACAACCGGCGGAATAAAGATAGATAGGAAACTAAACACCTATCCTATTACATGACCGCCATCCAAACCGGTTGAAGATAGCCCGCGCTACCGTCTCCCAACGGATAGACCCAGTAACCATACGCTCCCTGGCATCCGTCAGAGTGAGTAGCGACCACATACGGATCAATGTAGCGGCCCGGAAAATAACCTGCAAGAAATGAATATGTGTTGTTCTGCTAAAAACCAAATCGTTCCTGTAGTTCCATATAGCCCAGAATAAAGCACATACTCCTACACGGATATGTTTCGCTATTTCTGTCTCAACTCTATTTAGCCACGTCCCAAATAACGTGTGGATGCTGTTTGGAGGATTAATGTTAAACGCTATATGAACAGACCGCCATAAAATTTTGGCCATTGGGCAATCAAGAAAGAGGTGTTTGATAGATTCATCATGATCACAGAAACTACATCTTCGAGATCCTGTCCAATTACGTTTTGCCAAATTGTCCTTAGTGAGAATGACTTGTGTCGTCGTTTTATCACGGCAGATGCCCTTGTGAAAGGACTTAGGTGTGGAGCCATCGCGACGTAGGTTAGCTCGAAGGAGTTGAACGGGACAAATGACACAAGGTTTACCCAGGTTTGGCCCCTCTCAACGAAGTAAAAGCATACTCCTGCTTTTGTTGACTATAGCTTGGATATCGGTTACACTGGAGTGGAATCACCTCACCTAGCTCTCGATCAATTGTTTCTTAGTTAACCCGCCGCAAGGTCTCGCCTTTATATACACAGGTCGAGGCCCTGGGCTTACAAGAGTCCAAGTCGGACCACACAACATGACCAACTTGGTTTCTAAGTCGCCTTGCCTTTAGAAAGCAAGTCACCATGATGGCGGCTTACCCTTTCCGGGTCATGATTACACCACCGGGTCTTGGGCCTCCAGCAAGCCCACCTTGTAAGCCGCCGCTAGTCTTCGTGGACCTTCTTGGGCCCTCTTCATGCAGAGTCGCCAATGGTGTGACCCCGCCCTGGGGCCGGGTCACACCTCGGGGTTATATCCCCAACATTAGGCCCCAGATTGATTTGAACTTGTTCATGTCAATCTTCACTGCTTCAGTTGACGAATCGTCTTTCCGAAGCTTAACCTGAAATAAACCACTATAACCCGCCATGACGTCACGCGAATTAATTCCATAAAAAACCCATAACATCACAACGGATCTTTTGCATTAACTGGTCGTCCAAAAATCAAGGCGCCTGCACTGTTGGGATAATCATGTTGCCTCCTCGATTTCCGCGCATGCCATTTTACTGTTTCCTTATAAATAGGGACGGGGTGTAACATCCCGATTCTCGGAATGTTTAAGAAAAAGTTTTCAAAAAATCAGGACGAGAAAATTTTGTTTGTTTTATTTGTTAACAAAACTTAAATTGGACTTTTATAATTTGGAGGATTTAACTTGATCTAATGCGAACTTAAATTGAAATTGAGTTTCGTTCTTCTCTTTTAGTTGGGTTTTGTTTTTCTCCTTTCAGCATATTAAATTATGCGCATATGTATTTTGGAACTTCTTTTGAATTTGTTAGCTTCTATTCCTTTCTAGATTTTCCAAAGAAGGAAAATATATTTAATTTCTTTTCCCAAACTTTGGGCAATATCCAATGCCCAATCTACCTTCTCTATTTTCCCTGTGTTGCTTATTCCTCTCACCCGAATGGACCCAGCCCATCTCTTTTATTTTTCTTTCTCCATCTCTCTTGGACCATAGCCCAACAACTCCCTCTCTCTATTTTTTTTCCCTCACTTCTTCCCCATGGGCTGGCCAAACTGGCCCATCTCTCCAACCAGCGAACGGCTCCTCTCTTTCCTATGTACGTTCACATAATAGGAAGGAAGGACCACCCACAGATACAGAAGGGAAACACACAGCCATGGAAACCCCTCCTCTAACTCCTTTAATTGCTACAGTTTCTAAATCTTAGATAAATAAACTGGTCCATCTCTCCCACCAGCTAGCGTCTCTACTCCTTTCTCTTCTCTGTACGTTAGCATATACACAGAAGAAGAAACGTACAACCAACGATTCTCCTCCTCCTCTTACTCCCATAATTCCATCAGTTTCCAAAACTAAACACACCATATTATGCGCCTCCACCTCCTCTTCCACCCCTCACTTCATCTCCTTCCTCCACCCACGCACACATAGGCACGCACAACCTACATAGGAGAAACAACATGTACGTGGCTCATGCACTCCTCTAATTCCCTTAACTCCCCACCTTTTCCAAATCCATGAGTACTTAGAGGTGCCTCCCAATCTCCTTTCTCATTTCCATCAGTCCACATGCCCTCTCCCTTCCTCCTCGCTCTCTCTCTCCAAGAACTCTCCTCGAACTACTACTGGTATATGGACGCGAGTGCTCGTTCCCGGTGATTCCAAGCGCCTCTATCCAAACCTTGTGCCAAGTTCTTCTCCTCCATTCCACAACTCCATTCAGGGAAGAAAGAACTCGTTTCGCTGACCACACACGAAGAATTCAGCATGTCCGTGTACACTGTTCGTCGAGTTCATCGCACTGTTCCATCAAACTCGGTGTGCACCTCTCCAATTCCTTTTGCAGGCTCCTTTCTTGAATCATTGCTCATCTATTTGACATCATAGTTTGGCCTATTTCTCTAATTGGCCGTGCACATAAAAATCGGAGGCTATCCGATGGTATCACCATAGTTCTTTAGTTTTATTGATCCTATGACTATGAGCCCAATAATAAAACTCTCCCTATGACCATAGAAATCCAGCGGTAGAGTTAGATTGTTGGTTCTATCTTGTGATCGGTAGAATAGATATATCTTACTCATTTTTTTTTATGGAATCCAAGTACGTTTTGTGTTTGGTAAAACTTTTCTATTGGTATGTTATTTCCATGTGTCTCGTTATGTCTAGGAGTATCTTGTGTTTTACTCGATTGATTTGAATGTGTGTTTTATTATTAAGTATATTCTTATAGCGTTTCTTGTAGATAACTTTGTGCATCATGTAGAAGTATGATATGCCTTTGTATTAGTTCATTTGAGTTATTACCTTGTGTAGTGGTTGATTGGTGTATTGGTTATCATCGCTCATACATGCTTGGATCTTATTATTTTAATTAGATTTGGAGCATTGTTAGCGTAATCTTATTATTATTATTTTAATAATATTTGGTATTGTTTATTGTCCTGTGTTGAGAATGCGTACAGATTTTTGGTGAACTGTCTTCATGCTTAGTACTTTGTAGAATGATTCTAAGCTTTGTTTTATTTCTTGAATTATTAAATACTTCTTGTTTTAATAATTTTCATATTTATTTATCATGAAGATATCTTAGATATGGTTTACATATTCATTATTATTCATGTCACATGTTGCTTTATTGTATGAAAATCATGCCATATCTACGGTAGATGTTTATATATATTTATTATATGTTGTCACATAGTTTTCTTCATGGTAGATGTCAAATGAAATGCTTTGTTGTTTGCAATGAGTGCATTGTAGTTTGTTGCATACAATTTTATTGCCTAGTTGGTCTTCTTGTTTTGTAGATGACTGTTATCCAATATTATATGGATAGTTGCATTATGTCATGTTTTAAAGTTGTATTGCTACGTATGGTATATGCTTGTTGCATATAACTTCCTTCATTACTTCGTTACTTCTTGTTAAGTATCCAAGGTGTTTTATTTAACTAGGATGGTTGATATGCAACCTTAGCACTCGCTCAACCTAGAATGGATGTTTTGGTTATATGCCTACCATGTGTTACATCATTGCTAGTTTGTCTCTTATGTTCATGCATTGACTAACCTTTACTTGGTAGATATACATGATAGCAGTTTGTTGGTTTAATATGTTCTTTTATTCAATAATTTCTTGCTTGAACAATACTATGCCATGTTGTTATGATTGTATGACTAGATTGCTATGTCGTGTTGTTATGATTGTATGACTAGTTTGCATAGTGTGTTGGTGTATCAATTCATGTTATAGATCATTCCAAGTTGTTATGTTATGTCTTTACAAGTGTAAATTGTACTTGATAGTAATGCATGTTGTCTTTGTTATTCATGCTATGATATTCATTGCGTGATAGTCATGTTAGTTGATATCAACTAAGTTATCTCATAGTTACGAGTTGTATTCTATTAGTAGTATACTTTTGCAACTCGTGTGATCATCATCCATGCTTAGCATTATATCTAGTTGTTGCATTGTTATATGTCTAGACATCTTTCATGCAAGTGATCTTTCATGTCTTATTATTCTCCCATGTGTTATAGTTATTCTTGTGTAGATTGTAGATGCTTAACTTGGTCCCATGATTGTTTTATGAATGTTTGGTGTGGATTCAATAGTTCCTCACATGCTTATTACAACTTAACTTTCATGAGTAGTTGAGTTGTGCCTTCCTCATATGCTTAGTGTGCATAGTTTACTCTGTTGTTTAAGCATATGGTGATAATCTTGTTGCTCGTGGTTATTTGGCTATTGGTTACTCCTTGTTATGAAGAGCATGTCCTAGTTTAGTATCTTCTCATAACAACTCGTATGTTTGATGATGCGTTATTCGTTAAGACATTTCTATGATTTTACACTCACATGACTTGTATGATGTATCTGATTATTTAATTGTCCAATTAGTTTTGCGATAGCATTGATTTGTTTTTCGTTATAGAAATGCTTGCTAATAGTTCTTATGATTGGTTTTTAGTCTTTGCTTGTTGTTAACCATTATAAATATTTGGATTCATCCAAATATTTACTTGTGGTTGATTGTTAATCTGATCCTATGACTATGAGCCCAATAATAAAATCTCCCTATGACCATAGAAATCCAGCGGTAGAGTTAGATTGTTGGTTCTATCTTGTGATCGGTAGAATAGATATATCTTACTCATTTTTTTTATGGAATCCAAGTACGTTTTGTTTTGGTAAAACTTTTTATTGGTATGTTATTTCCATGTGTCTCGTTATGTCTAGGAGTATCTTGTGTTTTACTCGATTGATTTGAATGTGTGTTTTATTATTAAGTATATTCTTATAGCGTTTCTTGTAGATAACTTTGTGCATCATGTAGAAGTATGATATGCCTTTGTATTAGTTCATTTGAGTTATTACCTTGTGTAGTGGTTGATTGGTGTATTGGTTATCATCGCTCATACATGCTTGGATCTTATTATTTTAATTAGATTTGGAGCATTGTTAGCGTAATCTTATTATTATTATTTTAATAATATTTGGTATTGTTTATTGTCCTGTGTTGAGAATGCGTACAGATTTTTGGTGAACTGTCTTCATGCTTAGTACTTTGTAGAATGATTCTAAGCTTTGTTTTATTTCTTGAATTATTAAATACTTCTTGTTTTAATAATTTTCATATTTATTTATCATGAAGATATCTTAGATATGGTTTACATATTCATTATTATTCATGTCACATGTTGCTTTATTGTATGAAAATCATGCCATATCTACGGTAGATGTTTATA